>OX422210.1:275549234-276749234 GCA_949130495.1 Sambucus nigra | reverse complement strand
CTAGAAAAAGGAAAACTTGGAAATTCTAGACTAAGCCTTCTTGATGAATCTTGGAGTTTCTTTAATATGGTGAAAGATATATAATCCTCTATGAATGATAGCAAAAGAAGATAAAGCCACAGCTGATTTGTTCAAGTCTCTAGGACACCACTTGATTGACATTTGATGTTGATGAGACAGGTCTTCAATTTCTTTGAAAGATTGATTATGTTGCCAGGGAATACATCTGAAATATGAAGAGATGCCATTGAAAAAATCATTGGAATCAGTTTCAATTTCTATTTGATGGATATTAGAGTCGGAACAAAACTTTAGATTTTCCTTGATCGCGTAAAGTTGAAATTCTATAAGAGAACCTTGTTGAGCATACATGGATGTAGCCCTCCGATTTTAAATCCGATTAAAACCTTGTTTCTTATATATTAAAACCAAAATTTTTAAATATAAAAAATAATTAATTCCATCAAAAATATTTTCCAATTTTTTATTTATAAAAAGATATTTACGGTCCAAAAATTACGAGGTGTTATATAAAAGAGATGGGTGAAACAAGCCACCAATAAACATCGAGCTTCGCTAAACACCGATGTGGGTAGGTTTTTTTTATCTTCCCCTCCATAAAATTAAAGAATATATAGAGGAAAAGTCATCATTAAGATTATATAATTTGAAAGTATCAATATCAATCAAGATAGTAGGGGATGGGGTCATTTCCTCTGACTCCGCGTGTATCTAGATATTAAAAATCATTTTCTTAGAGGAATGAGATTCCCGATTTAAGATAATGGAGGATATACAAATTTATTTTCAATATAAAAAACTCCCTTTTTTTGTTATTTATTTTATTGCATGGTCCATGGTCCATAAAGATAAGGACTATAAGGAATTATTTGAAATTAGTGCCGTTGAGATATGGCTCCTAGATTAGAGCCTCCCTGAGAATAAAAAATGATGAAGGATAAAGGATGATGAAGAGAATAATCGAAGCACCTCTGGTGGATGACAGAATAAATGAAGATGAAGTCTGGCATTTAAATTCGATTATGAAAATATAAGGTAGTTTTCAAATTTAAAAATCAACCAATAAATGTGAAAAAAATCTGGGAAGACTTATTCACATAATTGTCCAACACGAGTTGAAAAGGTTTAAGATCTAATAATGAACGAGGAGTAATAATGAGTGATTATCAATTGTAGTTCCTAAATAATTTTCAATCGATTAAATCACTTATTTAATTGGAGGTCACTATTTGAAAAAACCAAATTAAATTTTAATTCAGACCCTATTCGTGCATCCAAGTGTCATAGAGCATCAAACCATTAAAATCATGCATATAAAGCAAAGATGACAAATTCAGGAAAGAAACCCTTTCGAGTAAATTTCAGCACTTTCAAGAGTTTACACGATCATTGACTTATAAACAACTTGATAATTTCCCAAAATTGTAGCGCACGGTGTCTTTGGGAAACCTTTAAATCTATGCCTCAACCCGCAATCCAAGTCGTCCACACGGAGAGATCTATGCTCGGTATCCACCAATCAGCAGTGAGTCCTGAAGCTTATGCGTGAGATCGATAGGTCGTTTGAATGACATGCCAATATCGTTTGAGCGACGTAGCGAGAAACTAAATTTTTTATAAAGTCCATCTATAGGTTTGGAAAAATAATTTTGATGAAAAATTCTTCTCCAACACTTAGAAAATATTTTGTAAAAATATCCCAACACTCGAAGTGCATTATTAAGGTACTCTAAAACATAATCTTACAATAGTAAACCCTGTAGAGGCTATTTGTTAAAGAACCTTGATATTTTGAATCTGTCTTGATGTGAATGTGAACTTGAATTTCTTCGACGGTGTAGTGGTATACGACATATAAATTGATAACGAAAAAAAATGTCCTTATAAATCTCCCCATATGTCTATGCTGGTACAAAATAAAAAATCCAAATTATCAACATATCAATGACTATACAAATCTAATACCCTCCCATGATCCCAAAAGTGAAAAGGTATAAAAAATCCAAGTCTTCATTTAAGATTCAAAATCTTCAACAAACTTCAAACATTCTTTGACTCATCAAGGTGTGGATAATGATCAATGTAGTACCTACACACACGAGAAAAAACAAAACACCACATGATGTATCGAGTTTGAAATGATATAAACATAAACATGTAAGCATAATCAATTCTCCCCCATACTTAAAACTTCCCCATAATGGCATAATTCGTTCTCCCCCTTTTTGTTTACCCAAAATAGACGAGGAAAAGAATAAACTAAAACCACAAACTGGGGTGTCACAGGGAACAAAACAAAGCATCATGAATATCTCAATAAAGCTAATGCAAAGAGATGCTTACAAATCCACAAACAATTTCGCAAATTATTTTTTATTTTTCAAAAATTTTCAAAAAAAAATATTATAAAACAAATCACATACCTTGAATTTACACTAAGACAACCAAAACGTGGAAATAGAATGAATGGGTGTGTATAGATTCGGTAGGAAAATAAGCTCAATGATATCATAAGTGCACGATTCATTAGAGTACTCCTAACAAATGAACATCAACATCGTCCTTAGGTGTAAAAGTGTTGAATTCAAATGATATCGACTCAATCATATCAGCATATCATAGGCTAAATGATTTCCACACCAATAACGTCTAAAACTATGTAATGCTTTTTCAAGACTTTTAAGGACGTTCAAACCCTTTGTTTAAACATATTCAACCAATCTCCCTCATAAATAATATATCATTTATTTTTTCTTTTGAGGTGATCAAACTAAATTTCTCTCCTTAGACAAATCCTATTGGACCCTTTTTGGAATATTTTTCTTTTTATTGCCTTAATTTTTTCTCAGGATCTTTCAAATGGTAACTTTCACGGCGTGACAATATTTCTCACCCATAGTCCGTTCCTGTGGACACTCGTTATCTTTTCAAATTTTAAACAAATTCCTGACATTCCACGGCTCTTACATGCACAACTTTTATTATCTTGTTTTATCACATATGGTTTGTTTTAAAGACATGATTGAGATAGAAACACGTCGTCCAATATGTGATAGACAAGTACAATAATCAAACAAATCCGTGCATGTATGCAAAAAGGAAACAATGAGTAAATCATGTAGGTAGTAACACTGGATTAGATCTCAAAGACTTCAAACTTTGTAAAGCACAAGAATGACACAATATATTGTCTCAAAATACTATCAAATAGACACATTGATATGGAATGAAGTTTTGACTAGGTCATCCTAAATGTTCATTCATATACGGTGCTAAATGAAGTACTAATTGTTTTTCGAATTTTCTAAAAAATTTATGAAAAATAAAATCTTTTTAACTTTTTCAAATTATCTCAAAAGATAGAAAATCTTTTTGTATTTTTCAAAAAAAATACAAAAGTGGTACACACTAGCAATAGGCATAAATATCATCATGAAAAACATCCTATGCTAGCAAAAGTCTAAACCTCAATCGTTAGGTGCGGTGGGGTTTTCCAAGAGTGGGGACATCCTATGAAAAACATGCATTAAGTCATGTGAAGTTTTGACTAAAAACATTACTTGCTCTCTAATATGTGCAAACTCTCTATCATTATGTGCAAGTGAAGTACCATGATTGGGTGCATGAGTGTGAACACGTGTCGTGGCATATCATGGCAAACACTTATGAGACACAAAACCCAACTTAAAACAAAATTCCCGAATGTGCCCTTTATTTTTTTCAATGCGAACAAACATACACTGACATAGTAACACCTGTTTCAAAAACTCATGGATATACCTTCCAAACGGGACGCCTAGGTGGGTGAGCTTTCGGGTCATGTGAATCTCTTACTAAAGTGGGAACCGACTCTGGTGCAACGTGAGAAGTGGACGGACCGTCATTACCTATTCCTAACCCATTAACTCTATCCATATCGTGACTGAGAACCATCTTTTCAACCTTCTTAGATGCGTTCTCTAAAGGGTCTTTGACCTCCCCATGCACATATTTGAGATCACTCTCGAGTTGGGATACACGTGTCATCTAACTAGACACCGTGTCGGTCAAATCACACTTTTCCCCTCTTAAAACCTCCTTCTATCTCTCCAAACCTTAAACCTAAGGACCTAAATTCCTATTCACTTTATTTGTTTTCAAAGTCTCGTCATACAAATATCTAAATGCTTTTTGGATCTCACTTGCATCTCCCCTCTCAAACTCGCTCTCACCTCCACTAGAAAAACTCGAGTTATCACCGTCTCTCTCCTCATCATGGGACTAACTAGGTGCGCTCACACAACTTGCAAAATAAACAAACATCCCATCTGATACACCAATATTGGACGCATCTACCTCTCCATCTTCCTTACCAACACTAAATGTTGTGGGCATAGCAATTTATTTGCCCTTTCTTCTTATCCTAATGGGAAACTATTTAGGTATTTTCCCTCTATCCCCACACTCATTAAACCTAATCCCATCCTTCTTCAATTTTTCATCCCTCCCTTGGACTCCTTTTCTTTTCATATTTCTCCAAACATGTCATTTTATTGGAAGAATTTTCTTCGGACACTTTGAGAAACTTTTTTAAAAAAATTGCAAAGAGGGCCATATTATCAAAATCAAAATCTCCTCCGGAATCGGAGTCACAAACACTCTCTTTATTTTTCTTCTCAGTCCTCCACGAAACATCCTTAATTTATCTCGACTACGTACTAAGTGCAATCCATTTTTCCTTAGGCTTAATAGCTTTGGGAAACATGTCTATCTTGTAAGTTTAAAGATCATCTACCAACTTTTCTCACTTAAGTGTGCCTAAATTCCCCATCGAGTTTAAAACTATGACCATCAGAATAATTTTTTTAGAAGGGATCTTAAAATCATTTTCACAATCTGTGTGTTGTCTATCTCCTCACCCAAATTAAAACTAGTGTTGACAATGTGCAACAAATGTGCGTAAAACTCATCAAAAGTCTTGGACTTTAACATAGTGATTGTCTAAAATGGGGTGGCCAGATTTTGCAATTTTGACTCTTTATCAGTGGTCGTACCCACATGTGTTAACTAGAGGACATCCCAAGCCTCTTTAGATGTACTTCACATCATAATACGATGGAACTCGTCAGGGGTGATGGCTCCAGATATAACACTAAGGCCTCTGGAGTTATATGTGCTTATTTTAAAATCATCGTCAGTTGAATTAGACAAAGGTTTCAAAGATACAATACCATCAACAGTCACAGTGGGAGGAGTCCAACCCGTTTCACACATCAACCACACACATCCATCTATGTCCTTTAAAGTGGATTTCATGCGTGCTTTCCAATAGGAATAATTATTTCCATCAAATATGGGCATCATTTTAAATAGGAGATCCATTAAAAAATTTGCGATTTAAACAAAATAAAAAATTTCAAAAGCAATTGATATCATAAAATTTTGTGGAAAAAGGATATCACAATAAATTAGTGCAACCTGCTCTGATACCAAATTGACAATGCGTGAATATCAATTGTAGTTCGCAAATAATTTTCAATGGATTAAATCACTGATTTAATTGGAGGTCAATATTTGAACAAACCAAATTCAATTTTAATTCATCTCCTATACATGCATCTAAGTTTCATAAAGCATCAAACCATTCAAATCAAGCATATAAAGTAAAGACGATAAATTCAGGAAAAAAAACCTTTCAGGTAAAACCTTTTTTCAACACTTTGAAAAGTTTACAAGACCATTGACTTACAAACAACTTGATAATCACCCACAAGTGTAACACACGGTGTCTTCGGTAAACCTTCAAAACTACTCTCAGCCCATAATCCAAGTCGTCTATGTGCAGAGATCTACGCTCGGTATCCACCAATCAGCAGTGAGTCCTCTCCAAGAATCACAATTTATGGAGATGCCTTCTCCACAGAGGTTGAACAATAGTAAAGTTGTTCTTCGCATTCCAAAACAATTCACACAAAGTAATTGGGTTTTTTGAATTGAAAACAAAAAAAGGGTTTAAAGCCCTAAAAAGAGAAAACCTATGTTCTGCAGAAATCACATATTTCGAGCAGTATAAAGTACCAGGTCTCTCAACGAAAAATGACTAATTTAATGAGTATTTATAGATTTTTTAAGGTGGTAAATTTTGCTCGAATGAAGTGAAATGTGCTCGAATGAAATTGGTATGTCATTTGAACAACAATTGCATGTCTCCTGAAGCTTACGCGTGAGATCGATAAGTCGTTTGAGCGACGTAGCGAGAAACTAAAATTTTTATAAAGTCCATCTATAGGTTTGGAAAAATAATTTTGATGAAAAAAGTCTGCTCCAACACTTTGAAAATATTTTGTAAAAATATCCCAACACTCGAAGTGCATTATTAAGGTACTTTAAAACATAATCTTACAATAGTAAACCATGTAGAGGCTATTTGTTAAAGAACCTTGATATTGTGGATCCATCTTGATGTGAATGTGGACTTGAATTTCTTAGACGGTGTAGCGGTATACGACATACAAATTAAAAACAGACAAAAATGTCCCTTATAGGGAATTATTGGCTCAATGGATTAGGTGGAAGACATGAAAGAAGATATGGGCACTAATCACGTCAAAAAATATGGGGAAGAGATGGACCAGATTCAATAACAATGTAACCTCCCAACATACGTGTGCAAGGTTCTTATAACGCCCCGACCAAGATTAAAAGGTTATTAAAGGACTAGCCTCGATCTGTTTCCCACATTAATTGTGAAGAGCAATGAAACATTCTAAATAATATTTCCAGTCCAATTTTATTATTATTTAATGTTACACTTATTAGTATGTGAGTTCGATTTACAGTAACTAAGTGAGATAACCCAAGGGAAGTGCCCCAAAGGCCAAGTAAATAGAGTTACTAATCATAAATGCAAATAACTACTTACCTGTACGACCCTCTCAAAATATAAAACAACATTCAAATTATCGAAGCAAAAGGAGGGATGTGAGCCAAATCCTCAGTGGGAATTTAAATGAATGAAGTGTAGAAAGGAACGGACAAAAGAACACTCACACGCTACAACTACATGCATATAAAAAATATGTATACATCTACATATATACCTTCAAATACATGTGCCAATGATTTAACCGTTTTATGTCAAAAACGTTATTCAATCCCATATGCTTCCTTATTTTATAAAAATAGGCGTTATGTATTGTTATGCATAACCTTACAATTATTTCTCATTAACTCACACAATTAAACAAATATCATTTGTGAGGGAAAAACCTTACATTTATTTTCGAATATGTTTATTACCCAATGTTCATTGACTCACGCCAGAGTTACTTAACCATATCTTAAGACTTCCATTCAACACCCGCACATGCCATAATAGAAAAATACTTTTCTTTCTTTGAAAGTCCTACGCAACACACATTTGCGTTCGTTATGGTTTGAACCTCATTAGGTAGCTTAAGTATCATTAAGTCACCTTAATTAACCTTCCCATGTTACCATATAAACATTATATATTTATTGCGTTATCCTTGCATTAATAAATCAATAAACTAATACCGTTCAATTATGCCTCTTTCATGAATATTCGATTCATTACTTACCATTATGTTTAGGGATTCCACCAACACACACACCCATCATAATGCATGCACACCAATGGTTTTACAGAATTTCACCGTCCGACACCGAGCACAAAGTAAATTGAAGTTACTTTGGGGTTTTTCATCCTAGGCACAACATAGCCCTGCTTAATTATTTAACCCGACATCATCCAATATCATTATCTTGCCAATGTGTTCAACATTTTCATAAATTTCTCATTAATCCACTTTCCCTTTTTACCAACCGAAGCCAAAACTCGTACTTAACCGTCCATTTTTCCATTAACACTTGGAAAGATTGTTTCCTTTCTTCTTTAAGTCCTTTATTCACACATTTGTTTATTTTACACCAAAAATCATTCCCATCTTAGAACTTAATATACTTTCACCCATACTAGTGTAAAAAATTCACCAACATTTTTTCCTCATGAAAATTTCACATTAAGTAAATTACCAATTTACCCTTTTTTGCCAAACTTGTAATTTAGTCCTCTAACAAGTGTATTCTTCTCAAAATGGTTATTAAATTAACAACATAACACTTCCACCATTTTAACACCTGTTTAATATCATAATTGTCATTTAACACTTTTAACACAAAACAACACCCTTCACAATTCAAGCTCCCAAATTTACCTTTTATTCATAAAGTCTCCATTTTGCACGAAGCTTAAAAATAATTATTTCATAAATATTTTGATAACTTTAACACCATTCCACCATTTTATTCCATAAAAATGTCGATTATTTCTTCTTTCTAAAAATACTCTAGAACAGTATTGTCTTACATTTTTTATTTCCATAAAAATATCTATTTTTGCCTTTTCACTAGAAATAAACCAAGAGAATATTTCTAACATTTTCGCCGCATAAAAATGTCCAATCTAGGTTTTATTAGGAAACACACTAGAATAATAAAATATTGCTTTTTTATTCCATAAAAATGTCCATTTTCAGATTTATTGGAAAATACACACCAACAATATTTTCCTACATTTTTAGTTCCATAAAAATGTCTACTTTCAGTTGTAATAACCCTTATTTTTGAGTAATTAATTTTATATAATTTTTTCATGTGAGGTAATTATATAAAATTATAGAAGTTAGAGTAAATATTATTTTAAGTGATTTAAGAGTTAATATTTACTGATTTTTGCATATTAACTGTTAAGAGAAGGTAAATAGCATCATGTTATGTTTTATTGCGCCGTTGTGCATTAAGCGACGGTCATGGTATATATTTCAATTGAATCATTGGTAATGAATTAATATAACGTTGGAACATGAAATGTTGTATGATATTCCGGATGCCAATTTTGAGGGTACGGTTAGTCCAAAAATGGTTGTGATAGTCAAAATAAGTGTCATGTTGTATTTTTGGGTTCTGGGCACTTTTGACCGGTTATGGCTTAATTACGTTGTTACGAGTCATTTTAATTGTGTAGTAAATTTTAAATTTTAGACTTAATATAATGTGGGTATTTTAGTCTTGTTAAAGCATTTAAGCTCATTTCATGTTTTAAACTTAGAGAGAGTTATAGAGAAGAGAGAGTTTGGGAGAAAATGGAGAGAAAAGAGAAAATTGGAGATTTGGAGCTTGGGATCGTTGCTATGGGAAGAGAATTCGAGACTACAAACTTGAGGCACGTTTTTAACTTGCAAATGTATGATTTAGTGTGGATAATTGGCATATATAGTTGTGTTTTTGTAGAATGAACCATTAAAGGTTTTTGATGATTTTAGTTTTTAAACCCTTAATCTTGGATTTAAATTTTATTTGAGTTAGAGATATTAGTTATTGTGTGGAAATGAAGTGGGTAAATTTTTGGTTGATGATGTTGAGATTAGATGGAAGAATTGAAATTGGGGAATTTAGGGTTTATATCAATCTGTAGTCCAAACTGGGCAATCTGACCAGGGCAAATCGATTTGCCCCCCTCAGCGAATCGATTCGCTAATAATGAGGGCTACATGCCAGAGGAGCCGAATCAATTCGGGTTAAGGCTGAATCGATTTAGGCTACGATAGGAAGTTGGTTTTTCTCAGTCGAATCGATTCACATTTTCGGCGAATCGATTCTCTAGCATGGGCGAATCGATTCGGAAACCCTGTTGTTTTATAGGATTTTTCCAACATGGTTTCTAGTCTTTTTCTTTTAGTTTTAAGGATTAGGAGCCTTCTCTTGGGAAGTAATAAATAGGTCTAGGGGTTTATATTAGGGGGATTAATACTCTAAATTAGTATCGGGGTAATATGGGCTAAATTTAGGGGTTACTTAATAGAAGTTAGTGTCGTTTCCTCAAGTGAGCGAGCTTCGGACTAAGGGAGAGTTGGGTGATATGATTTAGGACTTTTGGGAGACTAGTATTGAGGAAAATTATCATTGGTGGCCTATGGTATTACTTTCAACTCTTGGAGACTAGTATGAGGATAATTTTACTTCGTAGCCCATATCATTAATAAAACATGATTTCGTGAATAAGAAATGCATACTTTAAAATTGGCACATATTGCTAAGCAAAAATGATTATTGAAAATGTAAAAAGTGAATGTTTTAAATGGCCAAAACTTGTAAATGATAATTTGCATATACACATCTCTCTAAATTTTATCATAGGGGAAGTTACGCGCTTAAGGTGAAGTCCCCTAGCTAGTGAATGCAGGGTGAATATAGTCCTCTACCATAGGACCGGTTATTATATATTGTGTGATTATTTTTTAAAGAGAGGTAATTTCGGATGTGGTGATGACTCACTGTCGAAGGTATATGGCCGCTTCCCAATGTCACGCGATATAGGATGCCCAGGTTGTCTTGGTGATAGGCCATGTAAGATGATAGCAATTTAGGGGCGTATGTAGTGGGGTGACTCCTCGAAGGATGGTCTTAGAATTGTTATATGATGTGATTTATAACTATTTTTATTAAAGTGGGAATCTTATTGATGGTAAAGCATTTTGTGAGATAAATTGCTTTGAATATGTTTCCTAAAGAGAAAAGGAACTGTGCAGTTAAGTTGTGTAAAACTGAAATAAAATCTCATTAAGTGAAACTTAGATATTTTCTCATGCATAAATGAACATTGATCATTATCATTGATATTGAGCTAGGTTGTGCTTTTAGATTGAGAGGTGAGAATTCTTATCATTATTTGTGAGAGCGAGATAAGTTTATTATGATGATAAAATATTTATAACTATCATGCATTTTATTCACATGGTGATCATATCAAACTGGGCCCTGACCCGTCTATATCTCTTTGTTTTGCATGAATTCTATATTCACCCAGGTGATCCACCGCAAGGACGCCCGTATTGACCTCTCCATCCCAGTTGTCCTGGAGCTATAATATTTTGTGAATGTTGTAGGATATTTGTTGTAGACACACCTATCTTTTTGTACTCTAGCTATGATCAGTCTACTTATTCGGGTGTGTTACCCAAGTTTTGTAACTGTTTAAAATAATGTGATATTTAATTTTAATACTCGGTGTAACCTGCTTGTAATGTTCTGTTAGCCGACAACTTATTCGGTCATTAAATTATGTATGGTGGTTATACATTTACTCATTTGTTTTTATATCCACCTTCTTTTCAAATTGGATTGTCTAAGTTATTTTTCTTTAAACTTATAAATTAAATTGACATCCGTTTTCTAAAATATTTAGTGGTTATCTCGTATCATTATTTTAAACGACAACGATGCTAAGAATGGACCATCTATGATTCCTGTATTCATTAGAGTATTGAGTTGGCCACCTCTTATTTTAATTAGTGGGGTGTCACATATGGTATCAGAGCATAAGGTTATAATGTCCTTATGAATCTGTGCGGATGTACTACGCCTTCAGCGTTACTTTTGATTTGATGTAGAGACTTAGGATTAGGATTATTGATTTTTGTTGTGAGATATCATTCTCCTGCCATAATGTAAGATTTCAGTAAATCTTTTGCCTGATTGTATGAGATTCATGTGCTGATTGGAGAAGGGAGAGCCGGGGAGGCCGTTATGAGGGCACTAGGAAATGGGGCTTAGTTAGAACTGTAAACTGAAGTCGGGGATGAGGACCGCCTTGGAGGTCACTCCCTCCGTGGTATTTTTTTTAGATTACTACAATGACTACAAAAGTACAGTAGCTATAATTTCCCAAGTACCGCTACAAGAAGAGAATGGTATTAAACTTGGATTACTCAGTGAAGTTAAATTGGGAAAATGTTTGAAACGTCCTTGACAGGGATCATACGTTGAAGTTAATTCATGTGGAGGCAGTGTAACTTCATTCGGTGGAAGTATTGGGCTCAGAAGCTTTGGCTTAGACCAGCGTATATGAATACCCAGATGCGAAGATTTGAGGAATTTTTTTTCACCCATTGGATCAATGTTGAAATAGTAGGAATGGTAGTCCCAATATTTGAAGGAGCAGGATGTTTTTCTCATAGAGGAACCTTATGGATGGTTCTAACAACGAGTTCCTTTGTTATATCATAAATGAAGAGAATGTAGCTTTTCAAGTATTCCCAAGAGGATCGGTCAAAGGTCAACAGTAAAGGAAGAGATATATGGTTAAGGAAACCTTGAACCGAAGTAAGTTAGGTACAAGGAAGAAAGAGTCCTTCACTAAAATGATGGGCTCACTAGTAACTGTTGTTAACATTTATGGAAAAGTCGTGTTCGTGAAACCTCATTGGTAGACTTCCACCCAAGGAGATTCATTGATATAAGGCAGTTGAGGCCGGTAGCATGTTTTCCTTTATTGAGGGAGTTAAGGGAACTACGAGGGGGATTGTTAGGATCGAGGTAATAGAGTCTGATATACTGAAAACTTTAACATAGTCAGGGTGGCCAGAGATGGGGAATGATTGTGATGGGGAACGTAGAACTACATGTTTTGATTTTGTCTGGTAGGGATTAAAGGACAAGAATAGGGCACCTAGATGGGGCATTGATTGAAGTAGGTTTTGGTACAGATAGAACAAGAGTACTATATCTGGGAACTATTTGGAGCAGCCAGGGTAATTGGCCAGAATAATGTTATGAGTTTTACCTTGGATAGGGGAAGTGTGTTATGTGTGACAAGATTGAGTTTCAGTATCTTATTAACCCTAGAGTCGGGTGTGTAGTTCGAGCTTTGTGGAAATATTAATATTAATATAGAGGATGTATCTATATGTTTTACATGGTAGTGAGGTTCTATTTTCTTTCATTCATTGTAAGTGGGTGTTGATATTTTAAAATTTTGTTTGATTTGTACTACTCGTTCTGTCTCTGTTATATGAGTATAAAATTATTTTCATTTAAGCTATAGCAGGCTTATGATTGTGAGGATATTATATTTGTGATTCCAATGTGGAACTAGTTATTCTATAATATCTGTCCTGGATACGGGTTAAGACTTTATAGACATGATCCAAGGTAAGTAGGAATTGTTATTTTACTTATTTTATGCTAACATATCTCCACGCTCAACAAAGTTAAGTAGTAGTGTATCAGAGGGGTTCCTTGTTTGGATTTCGCTTGCGAGACACCCCACGCATGAACCTTAACGACGATGGGAGTGGAGAGATGTTACTTTATGTTAGGATATTGATTTTGATGGTTTTATCCGAGAGTCACGTGATTGATTAAGGGCTAATAAAAAGTAGATGTGTGGTGCAGAAGCGCTGGAAATGTTTCTCTCAATGGATATATGTGGGCGAGACAAAGATAAGGAAGTCAGATTGAGGCTTATAGTCAGGCCTTGATAAAGGAAAATTAAAAGGATATATATATTTGGGTAGAATATTCGTAACACCTTGTAGAAAGTAGGCGCCCTGATTAGTTAGATTTTTCATTTTGCTAAAACGACAGGACACAGAGGTAGAAGCGTGTTAGTAGGGTTACAAGTTAGGATTTTTAGCAGTCCCGATTGGGTGCCTTAGGCCGTTATATCTTGATGATCGACGAGGCGAGGTAGTAGTATAACGGGAGGGTTCCTTGTTTAGATTTCGCTCTGCGAGACGTCCCACACATGAAACTGAATGAAAGTCGGTAATTGAGGAAGGTCTTGGGCACTAGGGATATATTTAGTATAGTACTCGTTCGTTATATGTTCATAAGAAACTTATCAACCTTAAGATTATTAGAAAGTAAGGCCAATGGGGCATGTGGCGTTGTTTTAGGAATGCTATAGTGAGTTAACCACGAGAAGATTGGTGGGTTAATTTTAAAAAGGAATGGGTTTCCAGGAATAAGGAATATGGAATCTTGAGTAACTCGGGCCACCAGCTCGAGAAGAATGTGAAGCCCATCTCTCGAGAAACTGTTACATCTATGACCTATCTTTGGATGAGCTGTAGGAAAAGTTGAATACTACTCCTAAATTCGCGTTGCCAAGTTCGGGAGTGGACTATTTGGTCATTACAGATGCGTCTCCACCAGAATGTGGCGGTGTGTTTGTATAGGAACATGGGGACATTGAGTATGTGTTTTGGAGATTGAACCCCGTGAGGAGAACTATCCCACGCAATAATAAGAGCACGCCATAACAGTATTCGCCTTAAAGATGTGGAGACACTACCTCTTGGGAGGGGAATTAAGTCTTTTCACAGATCACAAGTCGATGAAATTTTTGTTCTCATAGAAATATTAAATTGCGCGACAAAATCGATGGTTGGATTTTGTAAAAGACTATCAATTTGACATTCATTATCACCCAGTAAAGGTAAATGTTATAGCGGATACGCTGAGTAGAAAATCGTGGGGGAACTAGCGAAGGCATGGAAATCCAAGTGGAAGGAGCTCAACTAGGAAGATGATGTTACAAGGGCGTTTATATCAGTGTTGACCGTTACACGCCTTCTATTATGATGAGAGTTGTGGAAAATCAAGGAATGGATAGTTCTGAGTTGTCTCCCAAGGCACCACTTGTCAATTGGTAAATGTGAACCATCGACAACCGATTGGATTGTTGCAACTCTTATAAATACCAGTGCGAGAATCAAAGAGTGTATCCATGGACTATATCACTGGATTACCGATGCTGTAAAGTGGTCATGAGTACGGACGAATTATAATATGGAGTTTATGAAACCTTATGGGGTACCTATCAATATAGTGTCGGATCGAGACAAGATTTTTGAATCTCATTTCTGAAGAAGTTTCTAGGAAACGATGGGGACCGATTAAAGATGAATACCTTCTACCACCCGTAAGAAAATGAACAAAAACAGGGAGAATTAACAAAATGTAGGAGGACATACTTTCGATGTGCATACTTAACTTTTATGGTGGATGGGGGAAAAACATTCTTCTAGTCGAATTTGTATAGAATAATTCGTACCAATCAACGATAGGTATGGCACCGTGTGGCGTGGTATAGCCTGTCGCGTAGATCATCTGATAGTTGCTTTGAAGTAGGAGACAATAAGCTTCTTGGATTTAAAATGATCCAACACATCTTTTTCGAAGACTGAGTTCATTAGAAACCGCATACGAATTGTCCACGATTGTCAGAAGGGCTATACCGATGCTAATAAAAGTCTTGTAAAATTTGAGATAAGGAATCAAATTAAATGCGGGTATTTTCAATTAAGGGTATAATGCGATTCGGGATGAAAGACAAACTTGCACCTCGTTAGGCAGATTTTTCCCGTTGTTCTAAAGGTAGGGCCGATAGTTCATATAAGGAACAATTGGTTATTAATTTTAGATCATGGGGAGTATAGACTAAGATCGAAAGTGGTACCCTTGGTCCAGGTCCCGTAGGGACACCACAATGCCAAGGAATTTTCTTGGAAACGAGAGAACTATATTTGAGAAATGAATGCCTAGTCTTTTTATGAGATACGCCTAAATTTTGAGGGCAAAATTCCCTTATAAGGGGGGAGTATGTAATAACCCTTATTTTTGAGTAATTAATTTTATATAATTTTGCCATGTGAGGTAATTATATAAAATTATAGAAGTTAGAGTAAATTAGTGATTTAAGAGTTCATATTTACTGAGTTTTTCATATTTTCTGTTAAGATAAGGTAAATAACATCATGTTATGTTTTATTGCATCGTTGTGCATTAAGCGACGGTTATGGCATATATTTCAATTGGATCATTGGAAATGAATTAATATGACGCTGGAACATGAAATATTGTACGATATTCCAGATGTCAATTTTTAGGGTACGATTAGTCCGAAAATGGTTGGGATAATCAAAATAAGTGCCATGTTGTATATTCAGTTCCAGGCACTTTTGACCGGTTATGACTTAATTACGTTGTTACGAGTCATTTTAATTGTGTATTAACATCTAAATATTAGACTTAATATAATTTTGGTATTTTAGTCTTGTTAGAGCATTTAAGCTCATTTCATGTTTTAAACTTAGAGAGAGTTAAAGAGAAGTGAGAGCTTGGGAGAAAATGGAGAGAAAAGAGAAAATTGGAGATTTGGAGCTTGGAATCATTGTTACGGGAAGAGAATCTGAGACTAAAAACATGAGACAAGTTTCTAACTTGAAAATGTATGATTTAGTGTGGATAATTTGCATATATAGTTGTGTTTTTGGAGAATTAACCATTAATGGGTTTTTGATGATTTTATTTTTTAAACCCTTAATCATTGATTTAAATTTGATTTGAGTTGAAGATATTAGTTAGTTATTGTGTATAAATGAAGTGGGTAAATTTTTGGATGATGATGTTGAGATTGGATGGAAGAATTGAAATTGGGGAATTTAGGGTTTATATAAACTCGTAGCCCAAACTGGGCAATCTGACCCGGGCGAATCGATTCGCCCCCCTCAGCGAATATATTCGTTAATGATGAGGGCTACATGTCTGAGGAGCCGAATCGATTTGGTTTAAGGCTAAATCGATTCGGGCTGAGATAGGAAGTTGGTTTTTCTCAGCCGAACCGATTCACGTTTTGGGAGAATCGATTCGCTACCATGGGCGAATCGATTCAACCCTAAGCGAATCGATTCGGAAACCCTGCTGTTTTATAGGGTTTTTCCAACTTGGTTTTTAATCCTTTTCTTTTAGTTTTAAAGCTTACGAACCTTCTCTTGGGAAGTAATAAATAGGATTACGGGGATTAATACTCTAAATTAGTATAGGGGTAAATTGGTCTAAATTCAAGGGTTACTCAATAGAAGTTAGTTTCGTTTCCTCAAGTGAGCTAGCTTCAGACTAAGGGAGAGTTAAATGATATGGTTTAGGACTTTTGGGAGACTAGTATTGAGGAAAATTACCATTGGTGGCCTATGTAATTACTTTGAACTCTTAGAGACTAGTATGAGGATAATTGTACTTCGTAGCCTGTATCAGTAATTTTCATATACACACCTCTCTAAATGCTATCATATGGGAAGTTATGCGCATGAGGTGAAGTCCCCTGGCTAGTGAGTGCAGGGTGAATATAGTCCTCGACCATAGGACCGGTTACTATATATTGTGTGATTATTGTTCGAGGTGAGGTAATTACGGGTGTGGTTATGACTCAATGTCGAAGGTATATGGCCGCTTCCCAACGTCACACGATGTATGATGACCAGGTTGTCTTGGTGATAGGCCCTAGAAGATGATAGCTATTTAGGGGGGCATCCGGTGGGGTGACTCCCTGAAGGATGGTCTTAGAATCGTTATATAATGTGATTATAATTATTCATATTAAAGTGGGAATCTTATTGATGGTAAAGCATTTTGTGAGATAAATTTCTTTGAATATTTTTCCTAAAGAGAAAAGTAACTGTGCAGTTAAGTTGCGTAAAACTGAAATAAAATCTCATTAAGCAAAACTTAGATATTTTGTCATGCATAATTGAACATTGATCATTGTCATTGATATTGCGCTAGGTTGTGCTTTTAGATTGAGAGGTGAGAATTCTTATCATTATTTGTGAGATAGAGATAATCTTATTATGATGATAAAATATTCATAATTGTCATGCATTTTATTCACATTGTGATCATATCAAACCGGGCCTTGACCCGTCTATATCTCTTTATTTTGCATGAATTTTGTATTCGCCCAGGTGCTCCACCGCAAGGACGCCCGTATTGACCTCTCCATCCCAGTTGTCCTGGAGCTACAACATTTTGCGGATGTTGTAGGATATTTGTTTTAGACGCTCCTATATTTTTGTACTCTAGCTATGATCAGTCTACTTATTCGAGTGTGTTACCCAAGTTTTGTACCTGTTTAATATAATGTGGTATTTAATTTTGATACTCGGTGTAACCTGCTTGTAATGTTCTGTTAACTGACAGCTTATTTGGTCATTATATTGTTTGTGGTGGTTATACATTTTCTCGTTTGTTTTTATATCCACCTTCTTTTCAAATTGGATTATCTAAATGATTTTTCTTTAAACTTATAAATTAAATTGACATCCGTTTTCTAAAATAATCGGTGGTTATCTCGTATCATTATTTTAAACGATAGTGATGCTAAGAATGGACCATGATTCCTGTATTTATTGGAGTATTGGGCAGGCCACCTCTTATTTTAATGAGCGGGGTGTCACATCAGTTTACTAAGAAAACCCTAAGTTCTTTCATCCTATTCCTACTCTTAATCATAGACATAACAAGACTATAATATTTATAAAAATGGACTCTCAACATAAGATTATATTGTCCCACCTAAATGGATTCCAAAGTGTTAATGTTGGTGAAGATGGGTGACTCTCCCGCCTCCAAAAGTGGCCCTAGAGGGATTCATAAAAGCTCTACCATGCAAGCTCCAAATACTCTAAGAGAACTCCATTAAAAAAACCTTGAAATACCTCCAATAACCCATTCATCTTTTGTTAAAACTAACACCTCAAAAAACCATCAAAATACACATCAAAACCCCGACAACTTATATATTGTTCGTGGTTCAACCTTAATTGGGAGACGTGAATACGTACATGTATAAGTGGAATCACTACTCTGTTTCACAAATGAGTGGTGGTCCCAGTCGGGAAAATGGGAGATAACTGAAAGCTCTTTGTTTAAAAATGACAAAGAATGGTAGTTGCGTGTGTTCCCAACCCACATAATTTCCTGTCTTATACACGAACGAAGCCCTCAAAAATCGTGTGATTCCTCAGATTCCAAGATACCAAGGATTGACACGTGTCATTGATCGACGGTTTACAAGGTGACACATTTATGGCAGGATTTCAAAGGTGGGTTAATGGTCTTAGTTTTCATTCCCATATACACGAGACATCAAGTAAACCCACAATTTAAACCCCTATTTCTCTCTTCATTAGATCATCAGATCTGAAAGGAATTGAGCCACGAATGGGAGGTTGACAGCACAATGAGGAGAGAGAGATTTATATACGCGTGTTTCTTCCCTTTATCCCCAAGACAAAGTACCTGATTCTATGTTTCTACCTGGGCACAAAATATCAGGCCCAAAACAGGAATGGAGGGTCGGCCACTTGCCAGCGATTGTAGCAGCAACAACACACAACAAAAACCAAAGGTCGTCTAGCATTTATACCATATTTCGTTATGTGGTCAGGCCCAAGGTTGATCGATAATTGGCTTAGCGAACCAGTTTTCGACAATAGTAGTGGGTTTGAAGTTGG
Organism: Sambucus nigra; assembly: GCA_949130495.1. Taxonomy (NCBI): domain Eukaryota; kingdom Viridiplantae; phylum Streptophyta; class Magnoliopsida; order Dipsacales; family Adoxaceae; genus Sambucus; species Sambucus nigra. Next base: position 276,730,077 of record OX422210.1, on the reverse strand, counting down.
TTTCCACCTTATCTCATCTCGTCCCGTCGATATATCTGTATATCCATTATATTGATTTGGAAAGCAGTAGGATAAATGGGAGAATGAGGTTTTGTCTTTAACCTTCTTTCTTTATTTATCACAATTGCCCCGAATAGTTTCCAACATTTAATAAAAGCATACATATTTTTTTTTTCCAAAAAAAGTCCTATAATCCTCATATAAGACTGTTAAGAACCCAAAAGTGTTAATTTAAGCCCCGGAAAGATGCCTTTTAATCACTCGTTTTAATTAAAATTGGCCTTATTTTTGTATTTTATCATTTTGTAGGTCAATACGTAGTCACGGTATGAAATGATGCTAAATCGGCGTAATTGCGACAAAGTAGCAGTTAAAAGCATGCATCGAAGAAATCAAAGGAAACCACGAAGTCCGAGTCCATATTTGAGCTTGCATAATGTGTTTTGATGCCCCGAACCAAACCTAAGCCTACACTGAGCCCAGTCCATCACCCAAGCCCGGTGTGTATTGAGTTTGTGCCTTTATATATTTTTAGAATTTTATATTTTGAGTCGTTTTATTTCTTGGATTTATTTAGAATTTTTAGGATTTATTATCTATTTTTATATTACTTTTTAATTTTGTGTTGTTTCATTTGTATTTTTAGTTTTTAGTTTTTATCTTATTTTATTTTATTTTTATCAGGATATGTTTTTTTAGTTTTATTAGATTTTATTTTTTTAGGACTTTAGTTTTTATTTTTAGATTTTTAGTTTTTATTTCTTTTATTTTATTATTTTAGTGTTATTTTATAAATTAGGAATTTTATTTTATTTTATTTTTATTTTATATATATTTTTAGGATTTTAGTTATTTTAATTTTCATTTTCTTTTAAGGTACAAAATCACACTCACCCACACATACACTATCCTGCACCCCACAACACACAACTACACCTCCATCACTATTCATCATCATCCCCATTCACCCACATCTTTCTCTTTCCTCCACCACTAACATGCAACCTCATTACAAACACCACAAAATTCAAACTATCAAAAAGCCGAACGATAACTCAATCAACCCCTATCATCACCTAAACCCCTCTTCAAACACCAACCCTTATAAACCCGGACCAACACCACAATGTGAACCAGCAAACACCTGTCATAATGCAGACCCCAAACACGAGTTGCTCGACCTGCCACCTGTTCAACCCAGCGACCTCCATCCAAACCAAAACCTATTGCACCCGATTTCATACCCTCTTCCCTTATCCCACCAAGATAGGAACCCAAGCCACCTGCCAAGCTTCCAAATAAACCCACATGTTTCTCTTGACTTGGTCATCTCCAAATCCCTCAAATCTCTCATCCAACAAACAAAATTAGTGGGTTATTTAAAACAAAGCCTCAGGTCGTAAAGAAAGATTCTCAGACGTACAGAAAGAGCAATGAGAGAGACATAAAAGAAAAAAAAAGGATGCAGAGGGTAGAAAAAGAGTTAGAAAAAAAATATATAGTTTTGATTTAGAAAAAAAAATTTGGTTCAGTTTTTATTTTCAGTTTTGTAATCCAGTCAAGTTTTTGTGACGAGTTTGGAATGCGTGTTCATGCACACAATTGACACAGGGAATTATTGCCTATCGTATTTCTTTTTCTTTTTCTTTAGTTTCTTGTTTGTTAATTGTGCTTGTGCTGAAATTTTCATCATGTCTGGCTAAATACCCCATTTAAGGGGTGGGATGTAACACATATGTTGAGTTATTTAGTAAACTGATTCTTCAATGATGTGTTCTAGGCTAATTAAATTGGCAAACATCACACATTAATTTATATAACGAGAGTTAATAAATTAATGTTGAAAATTAATATTTGATTTTTGGATTTGACTTAGAGATAAGTCCTATTCTTGAATTCAATTATTAATTCTTTGTGTGCGATTCAAAGATCTGTAAATTTTTTTTATGAATTGATCTTAACGGTTAATGCATAAAAACATGTATGAATCTTATTTTCTTATACGTCGTGACCATTCCTGATTCAATTGCTAAAAAAGATAAAATTGAATTTAGGATTGTAACGAGAGTTAAATTTTAAATTCAATACTATTTCGAACTATTCAATTGAATAATTAGGATATTAAATTAATTTAACTATGCGGTGTAATCCCATCTCTTGTTTCTTCTCATACATACTAAACTAGATTACTTTTTAAGTTTTCATAGTCATTGCAGTTGCATAAATTTTCGTTTTCTCCATTGAAATTTTTTTAAATATAAAAAAAAATTTATAGCAAAAAAATATTTTAATAAAAAAATTGGATTGCAAGTTGATAACCGTTTCAATGCTAGTAATTGGATTAATACACGAATTTTCCACGATACTGTGTTTTTAACAAGTTTTGTATGTGATTTCAGAAATTTTTTATACTCGAAGTTTGACCGCAATGACATTCCAACTCCATATCTGAAGGAGGACACAAATTAAGAGAAATCAAAATGGCGCCATTGCCAATTTCTTGAAGATTGAAGCCCGTGAAGATTTGTAATTTTTGTTTTTATTTTTAGTGTAGTTATTCCTTCTCCTCCCTCCTTAGACTAGTTGTTTAGGATTATTGAGGCGTTGTAATTCAATTGGGGTGTATTTTGACACCATTTTATTTTTGCAATAATTATTCATATAAAATGAAAAAATAAAAAAAAAAGTAGAAAGGGAAATCGGACAAGATAGAGAGCGGGCGTCCAAAGGAGAGTATTTAGAAACCTCTCTACTTTGGGTTGGTAGGACTCCCGGGGACGACGAAAGTAGGTGTACTTCCCCTTGATCGACTTAACTCGGCCTTCACCCGACGTGTGTAACAACCATGGGAGGTAAACTCTTTATCACTCGCGAATCTCCTGCAATCGAGTCAATTTTTGTGTGCTACTTGCTCCTATATCCTTTTCATTTTCGTATCGCACATTAATTGGATGGTTTGATTAATAAATTTATGTAAGACTTATACCCGGTCATTGCAATGAGTTTGGATTTCATCACCCACTCAATCACATCTCCATTTGCTTGTTACCCGTGGTCTCACTTAAATTAAAATCAATCCACTAGCAAGCTAAGTACGAACGGTGTTCATTAGGACCCTTTTGGAATGAGACCCTTGTAGGATACTCTTGTGAGTCCTTTCCTCTCCTGCAATATTCATTCTAATATCTTAAGATATTTTCCTTGGTGTAGACACCCCATTTTATTACCCCTAACTTTCCTTAGGTCCCTAGTACATCCCTTCATCACTACAAACCCAGGTCATGTCTCGAGCACAGACCTAGAAGCCATCGGGCACTCCCCGGCTCAGTTTGACCCAAAAGTAAAACTCTTCGTCTCGACCGAGACTCAATGAATCTTCGAAGGTCTCTTAATTACCTTTCCAACGGTATGCCCCATGTGCGATTCTGACCAACGGTTTGCCCTCGGCAGCCGATTTTCCGAAAAAGCCTGAAGCGCACTGCCAAATGGCAGGTTCCAGACCCTGCCTATCGGCGGGTGCCGATAGGCAGGAACAGGTATATGCCGATCAGCAGTTACGTGGGACTATAAAAGGAGGCCTTCACCTCATTTTCAAGGGGAGCCCAGATCTGTTAAAAATCTCTCTCAGAGAATCCCAAAAACCTCTCTCGAAGGCAGTGCGATTTCAACATCAAAATCCCTTTTTTACTTCCACTTTTCATAATCCTCTTTATCAAACTTAGTTAATTACACACTCTCCATCATCATCAAAGCACAAGGGTTGCTCTCCAACATTCAAGATCAAGCTCAAGATCTTTAAGAAGGTCCAACTTTCTCACCTTTCTCTTCTAATTCTCTTAAATTCGCAATAACTTGTTTTCTTACTTAGCGCTTTTATTATCTCATTTCACACATCCTAATATACTTTTTATTTAGTATTATTGCACATCTCTTATTTTCATATAAATAAAACCCAAAAAACAAGAAAAAGAGCGTTTGCTCATAAATTCCAAATAGGGATTCTCACACTTTTTCCACACTTTTCTCACAACTAAAACACTTTTTCTACACACACACACACACACACACTTACAAATAAGAGAACCCCCATTTGGATTTATGGGATAAACCCAACCCCTCATTTTATATGCGAACTACGTGGACTTTGATGCCTTTATAGGCTACGTAGGCATCTCGGGGTAAAACTCGAGACTCGAGTCCTCTCTCTCACCTTTTCTTTTACTTCCTCTTTTCTCTAAATCTAATCTTCTTATATTCTATATACTTGCCTTTAGTGACGTATTACTCCATATGCATTATCGTTCCATTATAACGACCAACATAGGGGTAATCGCATAAATCTTATTTTTCTAATATAATTCTTATATCTTCCTACGGATGACTCACTTTATCTTTCCATGATACAAGTCGAGGATTCCTACCTCCATTCTATATATACACATGCACACATATTACGGGGGGGGGGGGGGGGGGGGGGGAATATACATGGAAATAGTAAATATCCATGAGAGACCGAAAGGGCGAAATGGGTGCCTAACACCTTCCTATTTCGTAACTAAGCCTCCGAACCCTTCTCGAATCATTTTGGTTTCGCACGCACCAGTATGTATTTGGATGTCATCCTTCGAGGTGGCTTCCCCTTTTTCTTTTCTCTATTTTGAGTAAAATAGACTGGTGACTCTGAATCTCTCTACATTTCTACACCACATCTCATATGACGCCGGCCGAAGCGCTCCCGAGAGGGACGCGTGGGACCCAAAGGATCCTTCCTCCACGCGCCTGCCCGCATGGCGAGGATCGGGGATGGCCACAGTGACGACTCTGCTGGGGACTATGTTTTTATTTTGAGGGCTTGACTCTATTTTCATGAATGCTATATTTGCTTATGTTTCCCCCCATATATGCATGTTCCCCTTTCTCATGTGTATCCCATTCTTATGCTTATATTCACACACTTGTAGAAATTTCTCCATGTACACTTCACACCCTGTGCACCTAGGATCACATATATCCACATGTTGCACGCATCGCCCATCCATACTTGGTGTACCTTTTGGGGTACTTGTACTTTGCTCCCTGTTTAGCATAATCAAGACATGCATTCTCATCATAAGATACTAATAAGAGAATAATGCATGATTCACACGACATCACCAAAGAGCATTGATATTGACCAAATTTTACCCAGTAACTGGAGGGTCACTTCGTGATGGGCGCTGGTCTGGCAGGGCGCAGTTAGCCTAAGCGATATGACTCTCACCTTCCATTGGCCAAGTACCTTCGATGTATATCGAACGGTCCCCCCACATCGTACCGCTTGATCGAAGTCATGACGGGAGGTATATCGTAGGGAATTCGTTCACGTACGTCGAGTATATTGAATTCGCTCTCACACGTACCATCCCCACGAGGTATATGGTGAGGCAGTTCACGTACACTCGGGTATATCAAATGGCTTGTCCACACGTACCGATTTCCCACAAGACGTATATTGTGGAAGTCACGCCAAAGGGGTGGAACCCATGCCGATTCACCTAACCAACTGCATACCCGCATATAGGTGTTAAACCTAGGACACGCACTTTAGATTATCGGTTTCAACCCGAAACTCTGCCAAAATTCTTGGTCGACCTGCCGCCCAAATTTTTACGCATTTTTAAAACGGGACCCTATCCGTGAGCCTGGTTATAAGTCCAACCCATAGCTTTTCATATATTAAAAACCCCACTTTTCCAGGCTCGGGTCCCGTCCGACATTGCATTTAGGATAATTAAGTACAAGTGAAAACATAATAATAATCATGCTCAGTTACGTCTCCAAAAGCATTTCTCCATTCTTTATCAAAAATCCAAAAACATTTCTCGCTTCTTTATGAAAAATCCAAAAATAGTTTGTCCTTTCTCAAAAATAAATCTCATCCTACGCCTTCTCAGGTCGATCGCAAGCCCTTGGCCTGGCTCCCTATTGGCTTCGGTCTTCAGTTAAATAACCTCGAAGTTTCATCCGTTCCTCTACTACTTATTCCGAGTACGAAATCCATCCATTTTCCATGGAGAATACAGATCAAGTACTAGTCATACAGTCAGATCTAATAACAGTCCTAGCTCAGCTCGTGTCCAAGATTAACAACCTCCAAATCGAGATCCGAGAGATGCAACGAAGCCAGGTTCCTATTCCTCAAGAGCTCGAGTCCCTATTCCCTCGTGATATGGGTCCACCGGAGCCTATTTGGGTTCCGAAAGAATATCAGCAAGCTCCACGTGCCCCTCTTATCAATGGGCCGCCGCCTGCCCATCTTCCAATGCCAAAAATTGCCCAGCTTGTGGCTAACCTGCCTATGGTCGCTGATCCAAAGGAGGAAGAGTTGAATAAAGTCAAAGAGGATCTCAAGATGCTCACCAAGAAGTTAGACCAAGTCAGAATCTCTAGGACTTACATGGACTGCACCCACATGTCTCCTTATCCTAAAGCAAGGTTACCCGAGAAGTTCAAGATGCCAAATATCGAGAAATTTGGAGGGAGTGGACCCCCAATTGTTCATCTTCGTAGTTATCATCATTCCTTGACTCTACTAGGGGCTTCTGAGGAGGTGATGGCCCAATTGTTTCAGCAAACTTTGAAGGATAGTTCCCTCCGATGGTTTTTATCTCTTGAGGAATCCAAAATTCGTAGTTGGGAGGATGTAGCCTGAGAATTCATGTCGCAATATAAATACAACAAAGAGCTTGAAGTCACCCGTCGTGATTTAGAGCTTCTAAAAAAGAATCCTGGAGAATCAGTCAGTAATTTCATAACCCGGTGGATGACCAATCGGCCATCCGAAGAAGAGCAGGTCAACATAGTGAAGAAGTACTTCTTGCCCCATGTCCGAGCGACAATAGGAGGATAATACTATCCCCACTTCTGAGCTCTCAGAGAGTCTGGAGTGGAAATTGAGGAAAGCCTTGTTAAAACAGAGGTTGAACCGAATAAGGTGTCCGGACAGTTCACCCCTAGAAAGTATAACAAGCCTGCCAGTGCTACAGTCTCGACTATCAACAACATCTCTCAACCAACTACATCATGGGCATGAGAAAGCCGCCCTGCCCCCATTCGAAGGGAATACACTGAGCTCTATGCCCCCTCTCTAAAGTTTACCAAGCCCTATTAAGCCGAAACCTTATCAAACCCTTGGATCCCCGTCCGTTGCCAACTCCACTCCCAAGAAACTTCAAGACCGATGCTCATTGCGCCTTTTATTAAACTGCTAGCCATACCACCGACCAATGCTTTCACCTTCGAAACATAATCCAAGATCTCATTGACCGGGGTACCATCACCCCACCAGCCAATCCTAAGCCAAACACTACTCACAATCCACTTTCGAATCACACCAATGCCATCTTCTTGGAAAAAACCCAGATTTCGATCCCTCAACTCAAATCACACCCATACACTCTCATAAACCTCTTCAAATTTGCCCATTTTTCCTCCTACACCCTACTAGCCTCACTGATCAGGCATTGTCACTCCTTACCAAAGCATGCATCGCCGTCAGTACCCGTTCTGAAAATGGAAGTATGGAATTGTCAGAGGTGTTAAACCAACTCCTAGAGTTCAAGCTGAAATTGCCCTCACAGATGGTCATCGATTGCCAGAAATTCAGCACACTGTTCTTGGAAGCACGAAAGTGGGCCCGAAATTCAAACAAGTGGGTGGTACCAACCGACGAAGTCAGCCTAGATGATGTTGTCCAGACTATGGCAGAATTATTCAGGCAAACCAATACCATTTATAGTATCACTGGGTTACTAGATACTTTGAAGCTGCAAGGGCGCTTGGTCCCTTTAATCACACATATCCCCACAGAATGGGAGAACTTATATGAAGAAGACGTTGAAGTTATGGAATGCATCGAATTTACATGGAAAGACAGGATTGTTACCACCGAATGGGGGGAAGAATTCAAAGATTCGAGCGAAGAACAGGCTTTAGGAAGAATTGGCCCAGTAGCCGATATATGTGGGATGATATCATTTGAAGAACTCCTCGGAGAAATAAATAGGGTGACAGAACAACCTGAGATTGATGAGGAAATAGGATTCATGTTCTTCCCTACTTCATTAAATCACATGACTAGATCAGGGAGACATTACCAAGTTCCAAACTCACTACCAGCAAATGACAAAGGAAACGGCGTTAAAAACCTTCCTATGCCAGAAATGACCATCGAGGAGAGCAAGATCCTCGATCAACTGAAGAAAAACCAATCTAACATCACTCTATGGGGGGTTTTCATGTCTCCCCAGCTGCACAGAAATGCTTTAATCAAGCTGCTCATGGGACCCACAGTTCCTCCATCTACCACACCAGAAGAAGCGATAAATCTGGTCGAATCCTTGACCTCTACCCGAATGCTATCATTTTCTGAAGAAGAAATCCCCAGAATTGGGCCAAATCACAATCATGCACTCAACATCTCCGTCGAAGTTATGGGGAAGGCCGTGCCATTCTATCTTGTTAATAACGGATCTGCCTTGAATGTTTGCCCACTGAGAACCTTCAAGTGTTTAGGCCTAAAAGAAAGCGACCTCACTCCAACCTCCGCCATTGTGTGTGCCTACGATAATACTTGCCGGGAGGTGATGAGATCCATAAAACTTACAATAGGGGTTGGAACTATAAACCATGTCATTGAGTTCTAAGTCATAGACATCCCAGCTTGTTTCAACTTGTTGCTCGGACGCCCCTGGCTCCACAGTATCAAGGGTGGATCTTCCTCACTCCATCAGAAATTGAAGTTCTTCGCCGACGGGCGAGTCATCACCATTTTGGGTGACGACGAAAATGTCGGGGGTGCAAGCACCAACAGTCCAATTCTTGAGATACAACACGGGTCAAATGATATGCTCCTATCAGGATTCTGAGTTAAGCCACTCTTACTCTCGACAGGGGACGGTTTCAAAGAAAGGGTTTGTCCAGAATATGACCCTCATGGCAATGTCAATGTGATTCAGATGTTCAGAAACATGCACTTCATGACCGGACTGGGGTTAGGGCAAAAGCAGCAAGGGATACTTAAGACCATCGAACTAAAGAAAGCTTTCCCGCCTTGCGGCTTAGGGTATCAACCATCAGAACAAGAGCTCAGAATGATCCGCCAGTCTCGACCAAAGAGAAGATTAGATTGCATCCGAACTATCTCATGAGACTCCTTAAATGGACGATTGATCAAAGAAGGCAAAGACTTCCCCTTTTGCAGTTTTCCAGAACCATGGTATGATCACACAGACAAGAAGATGAAGCCTGGAATGGAGATCTTTTTCCAAGATAGCTACCCATGGGCTGAAAGTTTCCCACACCGAGTACAACCGCTCACCAAAGATACCAAAGAGACTGAGGAACGTGATTTCGAAGATTCCTTCAACTTGCAGACACTGGGGCTGGCACTCTGCATGGTTTGTTCAGGCACTACATCAATGGATCCATCCCATCTGATTAAAGCTGTTGATACTCCTCTCCTCAAAATCTCCCCTAACCCCAATGTTTACCCTATTTCTTCTTCTGTTGTCTATCCTTGTTCAAATGTAATCAAGACCTCTTTTGCTAAGGTTCTCAATGCTGTTTTTCCTATCAATGAAATAAACGAAGATTTTGAGTATCTTATTGTGCCTTATATTAACTGCTTGAATTCTAATCAAACTTTTGATGATGATGATTTTGCAAATGAACAATTCTTAACTGATCTAAATAAGGATAATATTAAACAACAAAACCGCGTTCAAGTTAATGAAGAAGAGACTGTTGTTATTAATCTCGATTCTAGTAGCCAACTGCGCGAGATTAGGATAGGGGCCGCCCTTGAAGAGCATGAGCGCGCACAACTCGAAGAATTGCTAAGGGAATTTGTGGATTTCTTTGCATGGTCCTATGATGATATGCCCGGCATTGATCCTGAAATAGCTCAGCACGAGATTCCCACTCTCTCAGATTATAAGTCGGTTAAACAAAAATTGAGAAAGCTCCGCACTGAATGGTCGCTCAAGGTCAAAGAATAGGTTGTTAAACAGTTGAACGTGGGTTTCATTCGTGTGATCGAATATCCCATATGGCTAGCCAATATTGTACCTGTACCGAAATCAGGATGGAAAATTCGAATGTGTGTAGATTACTGAGATTTCAACAAAGCTTCTCCAAAGGATGATTATCCGCTACCCAATATCGACATGATCGTGGACAACACAGCCAGTCATGCTCTCAAGTCATTCGTCGACGGTTTTGCCGGATACAACCAAATCAACACCCAAACCACCAAGAAAAACCGCATTCATCACCCCATAGGGAACCTTTTGCTACACCGTTATGACATTCGGTCTCAAGAATGCTGGGGCTACCTACCAAAGGGCTGCCACAACCATCCTGCACGATCTGATTCATAAAGAGGTTGAGGTTTATGTGGATGATATGATTATCAAGTCCAAAACTAGAGAAGGTCATGTTCCCGCTCTCCGAAAGTTCTTCGAACGACTGCGACGGTATCAGATGCGACTTAATCCACAGAAGTGTGTCTTCGGCATTATAAAGGGAAAAGTCTTGGGATTCATGGTCAGCAAAAATGGGATAGAAGCAGATCCTGCAAAGCTGAAGGCCATACTTGAGATGCCATCGCCCCGAACTGAGAAAGAAGTCTGAGGTTTTCTTGGGAAATTGTAACATATCAGTCGGTTCATTAGCCAACTAACCTCCATCTGTGAACCAATCTTTAAGCTCCTCTGAAAGGATTCAGCCAAGGTTTCGAATGAGGCCTGCCAATAAGCTTTTGACCGAATCAAACAATATCTAACCCAACCTCCAGTTCTTATGCCACCACAGTCTGGTCTCCCTTTGCTCCTATACCTAACTATAACCGACACTGCAGTTGGGGCTTTGCTAGCCCAATACCTTGAAGACTCCCATAAAGAAAGAGCCATATATTATGCCAGTCGCAAATTGGTTAGGTACGAGGTCAACTACACTGCTTTGGAAAAGGCGTGTGTCGCACTTGTCTGGGTCACCCAAAAATTATGACACTACATGCTCGCCTTCACCATCAAACTTGTATCCCGAATGGATCCCATCAAATACTTGCTTAAGAAACTCGCCCTATACAATCGAATGGCCCGATGGTTGATGCTCATAATCGAGTTCGATATTACGTATGTCACACAGAAATCTGTTAAGGGAAGAGCCATCTCTAACTACCTCGCTGATTACCCCATAGACGAAGCAGATGTCCAGATCTCCAAATTCCCAAATGAAAATATCCTTTGCACCACCCAAGACCACCTTCGATGGAAAATGTTCTTTGATGGCGCTTCCAACAAAAAGGGATATGGAATTGGGATACTCCTGATCACCCCAGATGACTCACACACTCCCATTGCCATTAAATTGGATTTCCCTTGCACCAATAACATGACGGAATACGAGGCATGCACAGTGGGCCTCAAAGTCTCTCTCAAGAAAGTTATTCAATACCTTAATGTCTACGGGATTCTGCCCTCATCATCGGTCAAGTTCTCAGAAAGTGGAATGTCAAGGACGAAAAGCTCCAACCCTTCCATGCACACTTAGAAGAGTTAGCCTCTCGATTCCGAGATATCACCTTCCATTACCTACCTCGGGAAAAGAATAACCTAATCGATGCTCTCGCCACCTTAGCCTCCATGGTCGACATGCCCGAGGGAATAATAATGACCCCCTTCCTAGTTCAAAAGTAAGAAAAAACAACACATTGCTACCATATTGAGCTTGTCTCCACTGAAGATCCCGAACTAGCCGATTGCTAGTACTATGATATCTGGTGCCTCCTCAAAATGGTAGGTATCCCGAGGTTTCCAATAAGAAAGATCGAACAACCCTTCGAAGACTGGCCGCCCAGTACATTATCTGTCATAAAGCCCTACTCAAGAGGAACTTCGATGGAACTCATCTACACTGCATGGCAGAGGCCAAAATTGAGAAGATAATGCAGAAAGTCCACAGCGGGGAATGCGGACCCCACATGAATGGTCATATGCTCTCCAAGAAGATCATCCAGCGGGGCTAATACTGGACCACAATGATCCAGGATTGCACCGCCTATGTCTGGAGGTGCCTCAAATGCCAATAATTATCCAATCTTCAACACCTACCTCTGCGAGAATTATACAACATGACCTCCCCCTGGCCATTCTCCACCTAGGGTATCGACATCATAGGGAAGATTACACCAAAGGCTTCAAACGAACATGTGTTCATCCTGGTTGCCATCGATTACTTCGCCAAATGGGTCGAAGCTGAGTCATACGCAGTATTGAAAGCCAAAAAAGTGGCCAAATTCCTCAAGAAAAATATCATCTGCCGATATGGGGTCCCGCACGAGATGGTATCAGATAACGGGTTGCATTTCGAAGCAGAAGTCACAGAAGTAGTCAACGAGTACGGGATCCAGAGACACAAATCTTCTCCCTATCGACCTAAGACCAATGGTGCAGTTGAAGCCGCCAACAAAAATCTTAAATCCATCATCAGCAAGATGATCGAAAGTTGTAGGGATTGGGCTGACCGGATCCCGTACGCCCTCTGGGGCTATCGAACCTCAATCCGAACCTCTACTGGGGCTACCCCTTACTCCCTAGTCTACGACATGGAAGCAGTCCTACCTGTGGAGTTAGAAATACCCTCGCTACGCGTCATGCTCGAAAGCAAGGTTAGTGAAGAAGACTGGTGCCAAAGCCGTCTTGATGAGCTAGCCCTCCTAGATGAAATAAGATTAAAATCACTTTACCACATACAAGGGTAACATCGCCGAATAGCGCGATCATTCAACAAGAGAGTCAAGGATCGCGGTGTTCGGGAGGGGGATTTATCCCTCAAGGAGATAATAGAACCCATCTGGGACCCCATAGGGAAATTCAAGCCCAATTGGAGCGGCCCCTACATTGTGAAGAAAATCTTATCCGGCAATGCCGCCATACTCACTGACCTAGATGGGGAGGAGATGGCTCGTCCAGTCAATTTGGACTGTCTCAAGAAATTATACCCCAAGTCCTAAATCTTGGTGCGCTACGACTCTTCTCATCGCCCTTCTATTCTAAAAAAAAAATCTCCATTTCCCTCTACCCAGAACTACGTGGGACTGGTCCTCTACAAAAACTATTTTAAAAACATTTTTAAAAACCCCAGAGGTACGTAGGCAACTCATGCACCTCACATGAGTGCGGCCCTTTCTTTTTCACAAAATACTATTCTTTTCTTACCTCCAAGAACGGCGGTTCATTCTTAAAATACTTGAACAAAAGGATTATGTATGCCTTAGCGATCAGTATAGATAATTCAAAATACAAAACTCATCAAAAGGAACAGCTGAATGATCATAAACTTTTTTATTTCATTAATAAGAAAATTCAGCACGGATTACATAAGAAAAAGGAACGAATAACTCCCTTCCTCACTACCATAAAAAGACAAATAAAATCCCCACATATGTTACATAAATAAACTCCCCAGGAGTCCTACCCACAACCCCCAGAGGAGCCTGCACCCTCATCATCTACATCCGGAGGTCCCCAAGTTTCCCCTGCCTGAATAGAGTGCCGTAAACACTCCATGGATCGATGAGCCTTAACCATCTTCGAAAAGACCACAACACCCCCTTCCATGGTGTTAGATAAAACAAACCATCTTTGTCCAATCTCCACTGCCAACGTCTTACTGACTAATTTCCTCCACAACCACTTCATATAATCTTTGGGGACATGCCAAACCTTCCCGACAGACTGAGAGGGATGGGTCGACGGACGCCAATTTTCCCACAGAGACCTAAGCAACAGACGCAGGCGCTCAGTCAAATCTTCTACCGGAAAGAAATTTGTGGTTCGAGGGGGCACAACCTGCACCCAGCCAAATTGGTGAAAAAGCCGCCAAGGGAAATAAAAAAAAGGTCTGTCTAAGACCAACCAGCCGCACATATGAATACTCTCCTAGCTCCAGAACAGGATGCAACTGTCCCCACTAAGGCACTGAGCAATACAGCCCACGAGCCCCATGCTCCACAAGCCAATGTTCCCGGTTCTCAACATATAGGCCAACGCTGATGAAGTAGCGTGAAAAGAAGTTGGGTATGGCCGACAAGGGATACTCTGGAGAAGGCTCCAAGTGGAATCTTTTAGACAACCACATGAACAGCATCACAGGGCTACCCCTCAAAAAGTCAGAACGACTTTCTCTCCAGGCATCCAGGCCATTCAGGGTCTCGGCCAGTATCACCGTCACAGGATTGTGACGGTATAACATCCATGAAGTAATGGCTGCAAGTGGTGGGTCCACCAGCAGTTCCCCAGTCACCAGCAGCAATTTTGAAACCATGCCCAGAATAACGGCTCCAGCATAACTAGCATCATCTACTTCCCATAAATTCATGGACTGCAGCACCACTGGGAGGGAGATCATTCCTCCAGCAACCAATGATCTAGCCACCGAAGGCAAAATACGAAGAAGCCCGATCAACAAATGCTTAGGAGAATGGGAAAATTCGGGCAAAGTCGCAGCAACACTGGGATTTACACCAGCATGGCAGAAAATTCCTCGTAGGTAGGACAAACTTCTTCCAACCCAAGGCGGAATACATGGTCTTCGGGGTACCAGAATTATACCACCGCCATCAGCACGTTCCACTCAATAGGCCGATTGCGCCACAAGGAGACTCGATGCATGTTGAAAGCCTCGTAATCGACATTATAAGGGCACATAGCTTCCAAGGCTTTGAGGTAGTTGGCAAACTCGGTGCTACCAGGGAGAGCCATCTTTCAAGGCTAAGAGATAGTGGGCAAGTAGGTAATAATGCAAAGGTGTGATGAAAAAACTCCACCCTTACCCCTTTTTTTAAACTTGAAAACCCTCACAAGGGACATAATCCCTACAGAAATCGGAAGGAATCCTACCCCACAAGGTACCAAAGGCTGAAGAGGGTACCATTCAAAATTTTCAATTGATGGGACTGGACTGAACTGCCGATAGGCAGGTCAATGTGCTTGCCGATCGGCAACCCTCCATTTTTAGAAATTTCCCTCTTTTCCTCTTTTGTCAAATCAGAAAACTCAATAAAAATAAATTGATATTCTCAAAAGAATTTCAAAATCCCTTTTCCTCCTTATATAATTTCCCTTTTTAATTAAAAACTTTCCTTAAAAAAAATATTCCAAAAATATTCCTTTTTTACGGTCTCAGCAGTAAAGTAAAAAGCGCATGTGCATTGCATTCATCATTAATAAGAGATAATAAAAAACTCCATTGCATTGCATATATTTGTGTTCTATGTTACATCAATTTTGCAGGAAATAAAAAGAAAAGGCAAAAACAACGGGACTCAGCCCGAACCCACATTCTCTCTCTCTCTTTCTCACTAAGAGCTTCCACCCCTGCGACGTGTTCTCTTCCCCCTGCGGAGAGATGACGCGCCACCACTACCCGAGCCAGAGTCCTCTCTAGACGAGGCAGATGGCACCAATCAAGAAGGAACAAGAACCGCATCCCGAATATGGGCAGTACTCGAAGATATCCAGTCTCTGATGTCCCTTAGCCAAGTGGTCAACACCCGAACTTACTGCAAGAAAAGTTAAAATCAGTATCAAAGCAGAAATGACAAAAATAGAAAAGAAAGAAAGAGAGGAACATAAAGGTATACCGAAGGTCGAAGGAGATCCTCTGTCAAACCCAACTCCTCTGGATCCATCGCATGAGGACGGTATAACATAGGCACCATCCCTCCATCAGCTCGCCGGATGTTGTACGAAGGGGTATGCAACCGCACGAAAGGGACCTCTGAGGTCACCGCCACCGCAGATGTCATCGGACCACCGCCACTATGGGAAGATCCCACTGCTCGACTCAAACCCATAGGAAGGAAATCCAACTTATCATATATGTTAGGCTCCATCAACCAGCTCGTCAAAAAATCCATATAGTCATACGGCGCAGCCGTATCGGTGTATAGAAAGTAGGAGTCGCCAATCATCACCGCGATCCTCTCATCCTCTGACAGTAGTCGCTCCCGCCTCATAGACATAGGAGGATACACGGGTGGCACCACCACCTCCTCCTCAGCAATCTGACGAACCACCCTCTCCCCGAGGTACCAGGAATGGCCGAACTCATGCGCCAGCAAGCGCCTCATCCACGCATTCACCCCGATCGCCCTTGCATCCTGAATGGATTTCCCCCAGGGATAAAAGGCCACCTGTAAATCTCCAAGTGATCATAAATCAATACAAGATCAGAAGGTGCAAAAACCAAGACTGAAATGGAAAGAGTCTTACCCTACCACTGGTCAGGTCATTCAAAACTTGATGCACCGTCTCCAGGGAGAGAGATCCCTTCGACTGTCGGTTGGCCTTACGCTATCGATACAATCAACAGAAGTCACCATCAGTGTCATCCTTCAAAGTGATCAATGGAGTATTGCACCCAATCACCTCATAGAACCACGTCTGAATTCGCAAACAAAAAGAAAGGCATAAGGAAAATGCGAATGCATGAAAGGAAAATGCAAATGCATGAAAAGAAAATGCACAAACTGAAGAATACTCAAGAAGGTACGTGGCCCTAGTAAAAGTCTGCCGGCAACACTGGCTAAATGCATCCAGAGAGGAGTAAAGGGTCGCCAAAGTCAGACTCCCCCAATCATAGAAAGGGATGTTCGAAAACATCCTCAAGTATGGCAGAAACCATAAATGGACGACGTCTCCGCTCGACGCCATCATGAAACTTCCCAATACAAGCAGAATAAATAACCGGGACATCTGCCTCACTTGCAGCCCGTCCTCCACATCAATCTCCCTACCCAACAGAACGTCCTTCAACAGGGACAACCGAATAGAATCCCCAGAAACTATCCTCCCTACATCACCAAGTGCCGCATGCACTTCCTCTGGTATCACCCCTAAAGATATATCCACCTCTATCTTATCTCCATCACAATCCAGCCCCAACAGCTGTTGCACGCCTATGGGAGTCATAGTCATCTCCCTGAAGCCGAAATGAAAGGTGTGGGTAGTGTCCCACCACCTCTCTCCCAAAGCGCACACGACCGCTGTCGAACGAGGCATCTCATCCAGCACAGATGGCAACCTCCCAAAACCCGCTAATGATACCACCCAATGCACCACAGGTGGGAGATGAACCCAGACATCCCTGAGCCCCGTCGTCCCGCGGGCGCGTATGTTCTTCAAAGAAATATCAGACTGGCAAAAAGAAAAGTCTCATCAAAAGTCAAGAAAGAAAGAAAAATCACCAAAAGAGAAGAATGCCAAAGGTCGGGTTACTTACATAACCACTGGGAATCACTCTCGAAGAGCGATGACACGATGGCTCCCGCAGCAAGGTCCGCTCATCCGCAACAGGCTCAAACTCATCAAAGGAGTTCCCACTCCCCAAAGCAAGAGGCGCCTTGGCCCTCCACTCCACATTCTCCCAATCATCAACGGTCAACCACTCTCGGTGGACTACAGTGCTCACAAAAGCGGCCATTTCTCAAAGATCGGAATGCTAAAACGATTTTCAAAAGAATCGCAAAGAAAGAGAAAGCAAAGAAGTTGTGAAAAAATGAGGGGATTCGCTCTTTTTATATAGGATGCCAAGGGCCATGCCGATCGGCAACTCCCCCTACCATACCGATCGACACTGACTCCTCACCTTCCCGAGGTAGCCCAAAAGTCCGTGCCACTGCTGAATGGCACCCTTCATACTATGCTGACCGGCACCCCCATTTAATTTCGTACAGAAATTCCCAGAAAATACTAGAAAGCCTCGAAAAATCCTCGGAAAATTCCTAAAAATCCCAGGAAGGATTTAAAGCCCTTTCACCAAAAAAACTTTGTGTTCCCTCAAGCGGAACCCCTCTTTCCCAGAAAAATCCTCAAAAACCAAGTGAAATCTCCTCCTGGTACAGCTCTAGAGGATCTCTAAGGATCGCAAGATCACTTCCCCAGCGGAATTCACCTACAGCACCCAAAATAGGTTGTTCCCCCTGCGAGGTCTCCTAAAAGCTTCCCCAGCTATCAGCTCCCAAGATCAGAACAAAATCACAAAGCACTTTCTCCAGCAGAATCAAAATCAAATCTTTATGCACTTTTGGGTCAGAATTGACCTCGGTCTTGGATCGTCACCTGAGTTGGGTCAAAATTGACCCCGATCCTTGGTCGTCACCACTCTTTAGGTCATAATTGACCTCGGTCTTTGATCGTCACCTGAGTTGGGTCAAAATTGACCCCGATCCTCGGTCATCACCACTCTTTAGGTCAGAATTGACCTCGGTCTTGGATCGTCACCTAAGTTGGGTCAGAATTAATCCCGATCCTCGGTCGTCACCACTCTCTAGGTCAGAATTGACCTCGGTCTTGGATCATCACCCGAGTTGGGTCAGAATTGACCCCGATCGTCGGTCATCACCACTCTCTAGGTCAGAATTGACCTCGATCTTGGATTGTCACTTGAATTGGGTTAGAATTGACCCCGATCCTCAGTCATCACCACTCTTTAGGTCAGAATTAACCTTGGTCTTGGATCGTCACCTGAGTTGGGTCATAATTGACTCCGGTCCTCGGTCGTCACCACTCTTTAGGTCAGAATTGACCTCGGTCTTGGATAGTCACTTGAGTTGGGTTAGAATTGACCCCGGTCCTCGGTCGTCACCACTTTTTAGGTCAGAATTGACCTCGGTCTGGATCGTTACCTGAGTTGGGTTAGAACTGACCCCGGTCCTCGGTCGTCACCACTCTTTAGGTCATAATTGACCTCGATCTTGGATCGTCACCTGAGTTGGGTCAGATTTGACCCCAGTCCTCGGTCGTCACCACTCTCTGGGTCAGAATTGACCTCGGTCCTCTGTCATCCCCACTCTCTAGGTCATAATTAACCTCGGTCTTGGATCGTCACCTGAGTGGGGTCAGAATTGATCCCGATCCTCGATCGTCGCCATTCTTAGGTCAAAATGGACCTCGGTTATTAGACCTTTACCCTAAGCCCACAGATTCGGCTTTGACTCGCAGAATTGATCATCCCCAGCACACTCCTTAAGTCCTCAGAATCGGCCTCGACCCTCTGAATCGATCATACTCCCTCCAAAGCATCATGTGGTGTCTATTCGACGATCATCATTTGTTATAAACTCACCCGTCGAGGGGCTATGTAGACACCTCATTTTATTACCCCCTAACTCTCCTTAGGTCCCTAGTACCTCCCTTCATTACTACAAACCCAGGTCATGTCTCGAGCACAGACCTAGAAGCCATCGGGCACTCCCCATTTAAGTTTGACCTAAAAGTCAAACTCTTCGTCTCGACCAAAACTCAATGAATCTTCGAAGGTCTCTGAATTACCTTTCTAATGGTATGCCCCATGCCCGATTCTGACCAACGGTTTGCCCTCGGCAGCCGATTTTCTGAAAAAGCCTGAAGCGCACTACCAAATGGCAGGTTCTAGACCCTGCCTATCGGTAGGTGCCCATAGGCAGGAACAGGTATATGTCGATCGGCAGTTACCTGAGCCTATAAAAGGAGGCCTTCACCTCATTTGCAAGGGGAGCCCAGATCTGATAAAAATCTCTCTCAGCGAATCCCAAAAACCTCTCTCGAAGGCAGCGCGATTTCAACATCCAAATACCTTTTTTACTTCCACTTTTCATCATCCTCTTCATCAAACTTGGTTAATTACACACTCTCCATCATCTTCCAAGCACAAGGATTGCTCTCCAACATTCAAGATCAAGCTCAAGATCTTCAAGAAGGTCCAACTTTCTCACCTTTCTCTTCAAATTTTCTTAAATTCGCAATAACTTGTTTTCTTACTTAGCCCTTTTATTATCTCATTTCAAACATCCTAATATACTTTTTATTTAGTATTATTGCACATCTCTTATTTTCATATAAATAAAACCCAAAAAACAAGAAAAATAGGGTTTGCTCATAAATTCCAAATAGGGATTCTCACACTTTTTCCACACTTTTCTCACAACTAAAATACAATTTCTACACACACACACACTTACAAATAAGATATCCCCCATTTGGATTTATGGGATAAACCCCACCCCTCGTTTTATATGCGAACTACGTGGACTTTGATGCCTTTATAGGCTACGTAGGCATCTCGGGGTAAAACCCGAGACTCGAGTCCTCTATCTCACCTTTTCTTTTACTTCCTCTTTTCTCTAAATCTAATCTTCTTATATTCTATATACTTTCCCTTAGTGACTTATTACTCCATATGCGTTATCGTTCCATTATAACGATCAACGTAGGGGTAATCGCGTAAATCTTATTTTTCTAATATTATTCTTATATCTTCCTACGGATGACTCGCTTTATCTTTTCCATGATACAAGTCGAGGATTCCTACCTCCATTATATGTATACACATGCACACATATCATGGGGGTAAATATACAGGGAAATAGCAAATATCCATGAAAGACCGAAAGGGCAGAATCGGTGCCTAACACCTTCCCATTTCGTAACTAAGCCTCCGAACCCTTCTCGAATCATTTTGGTTTCGCACGCACCAGTATATCTGGCTTCCCCTTTTTCTTTTCTCCATTTTGAGTAAAATAAACTGCTGACTCTGAATCTCTCTACATTTCTACACCACATCTCATATGACGCCGGCCGAAGCGCTCCCGAGAGGGACGCGCAGGACCCGAAGGATTCTTCCTCCACGTGCCTGCCTGCATGGCGAGGATCGAGGATGGCCACACTTGGGAAACTGGGTTTCAAGTGAGGTCGCCCAGTAAAACAGGTTTGTGCTTTCCCCAGCGTGGTACCGGATAGTCGTTTGTTGTGTGGTGAGCCTTAACTAGTAAGCCGCTTATCTCTCGGGAAGAAATTAGGAACACACTTTTACCGACGAGGTCTAAGATTCCATGTACGTATTTAAATGGATCCTTTAGGTAATAATTTGGCTATGTGCTCGTTCAGACTTGTTCCCTTTGTGTACGTATCTAAATGGATCCTTTAGGTAGTCAAATTTTTGCACCATCTGTTCGTTTTTCTACGTAAGTTCGTCTCTCCATTTTTGCGCTTTTTCTGATTTATTTTTAAAACCCCAAAACACAAAAATATTTCCCTTTTTCTTCCGCCTTATTTTTTCTCCAAAAAATCCAAAAATATTTTTCATTTCCCCCCTAATTTTCCAACACTCCGAAAAGATTTTTTCTTTTTTTCTTTTTCAAACAAAAAATCGCAAATATATTTTTTCATTGCTTTTATGCCAAATTGGCACAGAATTGATCATCGATTAACACGTACCCCTAGTTCTCCATCTCGCCATTCCCTCTTAGGTGATAGTGTCCCTTTCATTGACCTTCCTCTTCCTCTCCACGACCCTTATTCTTCATTGAATCCGCCTAGTTCTCTCACTTCCCCTGGTTTCGTTACCCCACCTATCATGGCCGATGAACATGCTTTAAGGGACTACTTTTCCCTGATTACGGCCACTCCACCTTCATGTATATTTCTTCCACCCACTTTGGATTTGCAATTTGAAATTTGCCCGACGACTATTTCTATGG
Source organism: Sambucus nigra (assembly GCA_949130495.1). NCBI lineage: Eukaryota > Viridiplantae > Streptophyta > Magnoliopsida > Dipsacales > Adoxaceae > Sambucus > Sambucus nigra. Next base: position 276,708,515 of record OX422210.1, on the reverse strand, counting down.
TGCCTAGCATTGATGGCCTTGAACGCGAGTCTCCTTATACTCACTTGCGAAAATTTCTCACTATGTGCGCTACCTTTAAAAATCAAAACTTAGATGAGGAAAATGTTCATCTTAGGTTGTTTCTTTTTTCTCTTCACGATTATGCATCCATGTGGCTCCATTATTTGCCACCAGTAACTATCCAAACTTGGAAACAACTTGTCAAAAAATTCATGTCTAAGTTCTGTGCCAATTTGGCCCATTTCATGGGACAGAACTTAGGTTTCCACAGAACCCACAAAGCAACCTCGCCCTCCTGTCTAGCATCATTCTTCTTCTTACCATCAATAACACTTTCCATCCTCCTTTGTCCCCCACGACGAACATCCCAAAAAAAAAAATCAACTTGTTTATGGGACCCCTCCTTCGTAAGTGTATTCACAACCGTTTAATTCTTAGCGTGAGTTGGTTCCCCAACTGTCTTATGAGCCTTGGCCCAAGTCATTCACCTCTTCTCTTGAGAATCTCCTCACTCGATTTATGACCACTCAGAGTCATGCCCTCCAAAGGCTTGATCAGCATTTTATCCGATTCGAGTATGAGCGAGAGAAAGGTCATTTACCTAGAAAATCCATTTCTAACCCTAAGGGCAATGTCAAAGAGTCGGCCTATGAGGTTGGTTCCACTTTCACTCCACCCAATTACCAAGCGGATATGAAAATGGTGTCTACTCTTCGCTTGAGAAAACAAGTTGATAATGGTTTTCATTATCCTAGTGCTATCCCACACCCACCCATCCCGTCTTTAGAGACCATCCCTAAGGTTTCCCTACCATAGAAAACCACATCTCACATTGTGCCTCCTGCACCCACCTCTGCTTACGTGCCTAAGGCACACATCCCTCATCGGTTGGCTCCCACTATAAAATCCCAATAATTTGATGAGATCAAGAAATTCTTTCATAATGTTCACATTAACATTCCATTCATCACCGATATTCAACAACCCCCTTGTATGTTTAATTTTTAAAGGACTTGTGCACTGTTAAGCATAGGGCCAATGTTCCGATCATGTTTTCCTCACTGAGCAAGCTACGTCCCTTATCCATGATAACGATGTTGTTAAGTACAAAGACCCTGGTCCTCCAACTATCTCTTACATGTTAGGCGATAAGTTCACTATTAGTTAGTTACTTAATCTTCGGGCTAGTGTTAATCTGTTACCTTACTCCCTTTACCTTAAGTTAGGTTTACAAAACATAAAACCTACATGAGTTACTCTTCAACTTACTAATCGTTCCTTAAAAGTTCCTAAAGGAATAGTTGAAGATGTTTTGGAGAATTTTTTTTACTTTTACTACCATGTGGATTTCATCATCTTAGAGACTCCTGCTCCCGACCCAACCAATAGTCCTATTATCTTGGGTCGCCCCTTTTTGGCCACTGCCAATGCCATCATCAATTATCGCAATGGGTCTATGAATCTTTCTTTTGGAAATATGACTGTCGAAGTTAGTATCTTACACCTTATACAACAAAAGCCTAATGTCGATGATATTGATGAGGTGTGTGTGATTGACTCCTTAGTTAAAGAAATGTTGGACCAAACTTACCCTGACGATCCTCTCCAACACTGTTTGACTCATTTTGGTTCCGACTTTGACATTGATTCCTCCATTTCTAAACTAAATTCTATGTTAGATACCACTCCTTGATGGACACTTCCTCTTGGGATCCTCCATTCGATCCCCTCTATATTGATACTCTTTACTCTGTAGATCACCTTGTTCCACCTTCTAATAAACCTGCCACATTTGATGTCACCACTTTATGCACTCATAGTTCCTCGGACTCTGTTTCTGCATCTGAGTCCAATGTTTCTCCTGAGCCACCTACTAAGATGGAGATTAATCCACTACCATCTGAGTTGAAATATACTTTCTTAGGCCTCAAGAACCGTCACCCAATCATTATTGCTTTAGACTTGACCCCTGCGCAAGAAGAGAAATTAGTCCACATTCTTACTCAGCATACCACTCCTCTAGGATAGACCATTTCCAACATTCATGGTGCGAACCCCAATGTTTGTAGTCATCGCATTTATTTGGAGGAGAACGCCAAGACTTCTCGTGAGCCCCATCGTCGACTCAACCCTCCAATGAAAGAAGTCATGCGCATTGATATTTTAAAATTACTCGATGTCGATATTATCTATCCTATATCGAATAGTCAATAGGTCAGTCCCATTCATATAGTACCCAAAAAGTCAGGGATCACAGTCGTAAAAATAGTGATAGTGAGCTTGTGCCCACCCATATGCAAACGGGTTGGCGTGTGTGTATTGACTATCAAAATCTTAATGTTGTCACTCGCAAGGACCATTTCGCTCTTCCTTATATTGACCAAATGCTCGAACGTTTAGCTGGCTATGAGTATTACTACTTCCTTGATGGCTATTCAGGATATAACCAAAGTCCCATTGCCCCTAAAGACCAAGAGAAAACTACCTTCACATGTGCCTTCGGCACTTTTTCCTACTCTCGCATGCCATTTGGCCTTTGCAATGCACCGATAACATTTCAACGGTGTATGTTTATCATTTTTAGTGACATGGTAGAACATTTTCTTGAAATCTTTATGGATGATTTTTCTGTGTTTGGTTCTTCCTTGAACAATGCCTTTCTCACCTCGCCATGGTCCTAAATCATTGTCAGGAAAAGAAATTGGTCCTCAATTGGGAAAAATGCCACTTTTGGGTAAAAAAGGGCATTGTTCTAGGTCACTTAGTCTCTCACGACGGTATTGAAGTAGATAAAGCAAAAGTCGACTTAATTTCCACACTCCCCATTCCTATGTCTGTTAAGGACATTTGCTCCTTCTTAGGACATGCAGGCTTCTACCATCATTTGATCGTGGACTTTTCAAAAATTGATCGACCTTTAACAACCCTTTTATCCAAAAATGTTCCCCTTTGTCTTTGATGATGTGTGTGTCACTTATTTTGAGCGCCTTAAGGCCGAGCTCACTTATGCTCCAATCATCAATCCTCTCGATTGGTCTTTAACTTTTGAGCTCATGTTTGATGTCTCTGATTTTTCTCTAGGTGTTATATTTGGTCAAAGGGTTGAAAAGCACCATCACATCATCTATTATGCTACCAGATTCCTCCATGACGCTCAACTTCATTACATGACCACTAAAAAGGAGTTGCTTACTGTCGTCTTCATGCTAAATAAGTTTAGTTCCTATTTCATTGGTTCCCATATCATCGTTTACACTGACCATGCCGCCCTGAGGCACCTTCTTCAAAAGAAGGATTCTATTCCATGATTGATATGGTGGATTCTATTGCTTTAATAATTTGACCTCAAGATTCACAATAAGTAAGGGTGTGAAAATGTTGTTACAGACCATCTCTCTCGCATTACTATTACGTCTGAATCTGGTATTGTCCCTATTTCTGAGACATTTCCCTATGAGAAACTTTTTGCTATCTCCATCACACCTGGGTATGCTGATATTGTTAATTTCCTTATTACCGACCAATTGCCCAATCATTGGTCGAAACATCGGCGTTCTAAGTTCATGGCACAGATGAAGTTTTACTCTTTGGATGACCAATTCCTTTTAAAGTATTGCACTGATGAAGTCATTCAGCGATGTGTTCCTGACCATGAACAGTCCAGTATTCTTTCATTTTGTCACGGTGGTGCCTATGGTGTCCACTTTAGCTTTAAGAAAACTGCCACCAAAATTTTGCAAAGTGGTTCTATTATCCCACTCTTTTTCGTGATGCCCACAACTACTACCAGGCTTGTTCTAAATGCCAACAATCTAGACGTATCGCTCGCCATCACATGATGCCTCTCACACCCATTCTCATTGTCTAAATCTTTGATGTATGGGGCATTGATTATATAGGTCCTTTTCCTTCCTTTCATGGCTTTCACTTTATACTGGTTACAATTGATTATGTTTCCAAATGGATTGATGCCATCGCTTGCCTCACCACTGACCATCACATTGTGGTTAATTTTCTTAAGGAGTATGTCTTCACACGTTTTGCAACTACAAAAGGTATCATTAATGATGGGGGTAAACATTTTTGTTATTGAGTCTTTGAACATCTATTAAAAATGTATGGTGTTACCCACAAAGTTAGTGTCTCTTACCACCCTCAGACTAGTGGTCAAGTTGAAGGTTCTAACCGCAAAATAAAGCTAATCTTACAAAAAACCACTAATCCTAATAGGAAAGACTAGTCCTTATGCTTGAACGATGCTTTGTGGTCATACCATACTTATTTTAAAACTCTAATTGGCATGTCTCCTTATCTCTTGGTCTTTGGTAAACCATGCCACTTACCCATCGAGCTTGAGCATCATGCGTATTAGGCGGTCAAAACCCTTAATTTTGATATCGACGAGGCAGACATCCATCGAACACTCCAACTCAATGAATTAGAGGAGATACAAAATGATGCCTATGATTTGTCCTAGAAGTACAAGGACAAAATAAAGTGGATCCATGACCAAAGCATCCTTCTCAAAGAATTCCACCATAGTCAGAAAGTTTTGTTATACAAAACCCCTCTTAATCTCTTTCCCGCGAAGTAAAAAACCAGGTGGTTTAGACCCTTTGTTGTTGAATTTGTTACTTCTTATGGTGCAATCACCATTCAAAATCCTAAGGATGGTAGCCTCTTTCAGGTCAACGGTCTATGCTTGAAGCCTTTCTTAGAGCTAGGCCCCACTCACATTGAAAAAATTGGCCTTTTGACCCCATTTATGAAGACTAACTGTTCAATCTTGTTTGGGGGTGATTTTCATCACCCAATTTATCCGCCACCCCGTTCTCTCTTAGATTTTATCTTCTTTTTTGGGTGAGTTTCGATCAGTCTGGCTGAAGACATTAAACTTAGCGCTACCGGGAGGCAACCCGTCATTCACTATTTCTGAGTATGAGTCTTACCCTGTTTGGCACATGCTTTATAGACGTGTACATATTTTTGTGTCACATTTGTTCTTCAGGTTTTATCTCTACACCATGTGGTAAAATTTCGTTAGCGGTTCATTATGGTAATATCTTTCCTCTCTCGTGCCTCTATTTATATATATGGTTTTAAACATCGAGGACGACGTTCTCTTTTATTTGGGGGTAGGAAATTTATCAAAATCCTACCTATTTTTAAAAAAAATTAGAAACATGTGATTTTAAACTATTTGTGCAGTTAAAAATAATTTTTTTATGAATTGTCTATCATCACTCTTTTAAAAATCTCGGAATACACGTGTTCGACCTAAAAATACGATTTTTACAAACAAATTAATTAATACCTATTAAAGCGTACTTGCACTATGAATTCTTGAACTCAATAATTTTACACTATTACATTTACAATCAAAAGTTGAAGAGTAACTATATTCTCAAGAGAGCCTTAAAATATCACTAGTGGTGACTTAAACCACTGAGATTTGAGATTTTTTACGCATCTCTGAGTCAGAAGTTGACTCAAATTTCTTTGAATACCACACTTAGTCGTTGCATGGTCTCATTATTTTTTGAATTTTGGCTTAATCCCTGAGAATGACACTATTTTCGAGTTGTAAGAAACATGTGCCTTGTAGTTTGTCCCGAGCACTAAACCATCTTTATCATACACTTACCACATTATCATTCACCCATTTTCCATATTTCCCTTATCCATATATATCCCATATACCATTATTTATATATCATTCCCCATTACTACCATCATTTTTTAGAAAAAGAGTGTTTGAAATTTTCCAGGTAAATTGTCTTCATTTATGTTATGAAAAGAAAAATGTATAGCAATAAAAAAGAGAAAAATAAATAAATTAATAAAATAGAAAAAGAAAAAAAGGTAGAAAAGAAGAAAAAAAAGATGCGATCATAAATTCAAAAGATAAACACATTAGTTATTCAAAGTGTGTCACTCTTCTCAAAACCCCTACATCATATTCTTCATCCCCTCGTACCTTTCATAAACCACATTTTTACCTCAGGTAAAGTGTTTGGGAATACGAGAAGTCTATATGGTGAATAACTCGATATTCTCGATATAGAGGTTAAAATTCGTTCAAGAGATCACTTTTCTTTCAAATATCAGTAATTTTCTATAAAGTGTGTAAGACATTTGAACTTGTTTACATTTACTCACCTCTTCACACACTAGAGAGATACACTTACCCAAATCTCAGAGAGGTCGATTCAGAGAGATATTACCCGTGAGAATTGAAGTCAAAGTGTTGATTCTAAAAGGTGATCTAAGAATTACTCTAATGATACTTAAAATTGTTGAACAATAACACACGCCGTGTTTTAGGAGGGATTAAACCTTTGGTATTAAGTAATTTTGTATCTCATTTTGATAGTTGAATACGGTGTTCCTAGATGCCTTTTTAGTGAGGTTGTATAGCTTTTCATCGTCAAAATAAAAAACTGCATCTTAAATAAACTTTTGATATTTGTGGGTATATTCACTACAAACCCTCATGACACACCACTTGTCCTGTAGGGCAACCTATAGGTTTAACGGCTTGTTGCACATGCTAAGTGCAATCGCCAGTGCCTGCGAAAGTGGCACACTTTTGGTTACTTATCTTTGTTTTCTCTCTATTTTTTCTCGAGGCCTAGCAATGTTCAGTTTGGGGGTGGTGTGATAAGCATCCAAAAGTGTTGATTTAAGCCCCGAATAGATGCATTTTAGTCACTCCTTTTAATTAAAATTGGTCTTATGTTAGTATTTTATCATTTTATAGGTCAATACGCAGTCACGGTATGAAATGATGATACATCAGCGTAATTGCGATAAATTAGTGGTTCAAAGCATGCATCGAAGAAATCAAAGGAGACCGCGAAGTCTGAGTCCATATTTAGGCATCCCGATGTGTTTCGATACCCGAAACCAAACCTAAGCCTACATTGATCCCAGTCCATCACTCGAACCCGGTGTGTATTGAGTTTGTGCCTTTATATATTTTTAGAATTTTTATTTTGAGTCATTTTATTTCTAGGATTTATTTTAAATTTATTTAGGATTTTTAGAATTTATTTTCTATTTTTCTATTACTTTTTTTATTTTGTGTTGTTTCATTTGTATTTTTAGTTTTTAGTTTTTATCTTATTTTATTTTATTTTTATTAAGATATGTTTTTCTTTAGGATTTTTTTTAGTTTTATTAGATTTTCTTTTTTTAGGACTTTAGTTTTTATTTCTTTTATTTTATTATTGTAGTTTTATTTTATAAATTAGGAATTTTATTTTATTTTAGTTTTAGTTTTTATAGATTTTATATATTTTTCGGATTTTAGTTATTTTAATTTCCATTTACTTTTAAGCTACAAAATCACACTCACCCACACACACTATCCTACACCCCACAACACACAACTACACCTCTATCACTATTCATCATCGTACCCATTCACCCACATATTTCTCTCTCCTGCACGACTAACAAGGAACCTCATTACCAACACCACAAAATTTAAACTATCAGAAACCTAACCCATAACCCGATCGAATCTAACTCAACCCCTGTTAACACCTAAGACCCTCTTTAAATCACAACCATTCCAATGGCATCTCAAGCTTCAAACATTAGCCACGCCTAAGACCTAATGATTTCGCTAACTAGAATCATACCAAACCATATAAGTAGCACACGTGGGTGCTATAATTAACATAACACTCTATCTCGAGTGCTATCTCTGAAAACCATAACAAACATCATCATGTTCTATGTCTTCTAGGTGTACCACCTAACATCACTCAACCTATTCTCGAAATTATCCTCAAATGTCATATCATGACACATGCTTATAGATAAAGCCATAGCACTAACTCCAAGGCATTGCCACAAACCAACATGATCTCATTACACTATAATCATTACTGGTTTACCATCACTTATGTAAACTTCGATACAACAACGACTCCCAATGCCTCAAAGATGACAACATCAAACTCAGTTATTTCTTTAAATAGCTTACACATCTATCACAAGAAACCACAAGTCATACCATGACCTAAGCTACACCACCTCGAGTTTTATCATTATGAAATGTACGTCACTACATAAACCTCGATGAAATAATGAACCCCAAATGTAGCACACGGTACTCAACCCCAATTCTCTATTACTAAGGGATGCACCACTTTCACTAACAACTCACTACATAAACCTTTGTATACATCCTCAAGGAATCTTCGGTATATAACCCAAAATCAATGTCACTAGACCACATCATACTATATGTTAACCTACTAACGTAATTATATTTTTGGTAGGATATGGGACGTCGAGTATTGCCTATAACTACGAAGTCCCATGCCCATAAACGTTGTCCAACTTTGCGCAAAAGGAGGCCCGCCCTAATGACACTGCAAGAGGTCATGTTCTAAAACATCAAAACTCATTCATTAAATACTAATTCACCATGATTGTATAGGTTCATTCCTAGGTTACCTCAATCGTCAATATTTTCTAAACCCATCTAATAGTTAAGGCACATGAATTGGGATATACTAGAACAAGTTCTTCAACGAAAGAACCTAGAAATTTCTCACCAAAAAATCAACACTTACAACACATTATTTAGTCACTTGATATTAAGATTTACATCTAAGTCGTGACGAAAATTACACGATGTTACCACTACTAACAAGGCTTTTTGTTAGGATATGGGATATTTTCCATAACTCGCACATCCCTAGGTATACACCATCGATGTCACTAAAGATCCTATTCATTGAATGTCGCACTACTCTATCAATTACTACTCTAGTGAACTACCTAAGGTTCACTTACTTGTCACTACAACTCATCATTATCACTTACGTGACCCTTTGACGTAAATGGCCAGTAACTCTAATCACGGCTATTAAGATACATTCATTTGCCAACAACCACTAAGGCGTCCACCCACAAATAAAGCATTCTTCCAACTAAAACCAACTTACCCATACAATTTACATGTTCATCGTATTACTCATCAGTCACGATAATACACCAAGTATCGAATTTGCCTAATTATCACATCGATGTTGACCCCTCATACGTGTCACCCCAAGGCTACATATAATTTAAAATCACGATTTTTCCCTACATAATCAGGACTGATACGACGCAAATATTGTGTATTTCACCCGTTAACCTACGCCTTATTAGCCCCCTCGGGTATCTTAATCCCTATATTTATGCTCGTTAACCAGACAACCTCGAATTTCTATGTTAACATGTTTTGCAGGGGTTAATTGAGCTTTTGTAGGTATTTGGATGCTTAGTATGAAGTTCGGACGCTTTCCGAAATTGTTTCGTCGACTTTTGCATCTTCGGGGGAATTTTAGTAATTCTAGCATTCGGGTTTGAATCCCGAGCTCTTCACGAAAGTTGAAACCCTTTGATTTCTCTTCGCGTGGCCGCCGACGGTGCATGATTCCGAGTTGTATCGATGGAGTTATGGCATTTTTAGGATGGTTTTGACATGGAAAGTACACTCAAGGTCACATTCAAGGGCATTTTAGTCATTTCATATTTTGGTTTTTTGGCCCAATGTCTTCTTGGATGCTGTAGTCCTCTGAGTTATCTTCGCGTAGCCTCCGATTGTGCCTCATTCCGAGCTATAACGAAGAAATGGCGGCATTTTCCGTAAAACAGGACAAAGCTGCAGAATTCAGACCTGTAGGGGGCGAATCGATTCGCCCCAAAGCCAAATCGATTCGGCCCTGCTGATATTTGGCAATTTTCCTTTTATTTACAATTTTGCCATGGGATATTTTGTATTTAACCCTTATCTCTTCATTTTGAAGAGAAGACATCTAGATATCTTCATTTTTCTCTAGTTTTAGGGCTTTTATAATTGGGAGCTAAACCCTATCCCTCTTGCTTTGGATGGTTGTACTCTTTGTTTTGTAAGTTGTACCTTAACCTTTTATTCCTTAATATAGTTATTTTAGTTGTTTTTCTTACTTTGTTCTTCATTTCCATGCCTAGATAAATTAGTTTAGTTTAATTAATTCTTGTTTTATTAGTTAATTAGTTGTTTAAAGTAGTTTAATCCATGATTTGTCCGTAGATAAATAGGTTCGGGATTGTGTTCCGCCATTTACGGGTTTAGAACCTCAAAAGTTAGGTTTTCGTGTGAAATTGCATTTAATTGAAACCGCGTGTATTAAAGTTGGATTATTATGCGTTTAACTTTATTTGTCACGCAACTTTAGTGTTTATAGCGATAATCCGAATTTAATCCGCGTGCGACCATTTTCAGTTAAATGTTTAATCTCGCAACTTTGGGTTAAATTCCTTCTTGTGTGATGTTTATGCTTAATTGAATATGCTCGATTAAATGTTTTCGAACCGTAATTCTAATTAGTAGTTGTTTAGCCCGTGTGGTGGAATGCGATCCCGATCCTCGCTTTCCTTTAATTTAGCATTAACTTATTATTTTCTTTTGTCACCATAACCACCCTATCACCTTTTCATTTGTTTATTTTACACTTTTATTCCTGAAGTAATTAAACAATTAAAATCTAAAATTTAATCACTCCCTGTGGATTTCTTACGACACCCGACTTACCGCTGTGCTTGCTTGTCAAGTGTAGTAGTAGCTTAGGTTCTTTTTGTATCGTGGCGGCGAAACACACAACGATTGTGTCCTCACACGAACACACTTTTTCCGCCCGATCAAAATGGAGCCGTTGCCGGGGAGTGTGTTTTAGATAGTAATTGTTTTATTATTTCGTAGTATTTTTCCTTTTGTATTTGTATTCTTTGTTTTAACCTTTTTTGCAGGATAGCATACTTGAGCGCTAAGAAACTTTGATTCGCGGTTGCTCACTTTCTTGCTCGGATTCTCCATCTACAAACACCGAGGTAATCATGTCCTACTATTATAGTTATTACGGTTATTCTAATGATTCATACTTTGGGGATAGTTTTCAAGTTTTCCATTTTCAAGATTTTCTTGAAAATGAAAGACTTGAAAACATTTATCGGAATGAAAATCGTTATTGGGAGCTTGAGTTGGATTCATTATTCGAATCCAATGACGATCTTCATTTCATTACTTTCGAAGACGAGTTTCAAACAAATGAGGAGTCCGAGGCTCTTGAGCCGAGGAAGCCTACTTTGGAAGAGACTTTGCTTCTTTATTACCAAGGTTTGGAAAGCTTAGATGATGCTGGAATGAGACTTGGTGCACTTTCCGATGAGATGAATTCTTATGCACAAAACAACGAGGAGGTGGAAACTTGTGTTTCACCTCAATTTTTCAAAGAATTTCTCATCGAATGTGAATCTTTCTCCCCCGAAATTCAATCTCCTTCCGACGATGAGTCGATTGAGATTGAATTTATTTCATCACCATATTCGTTTTCCGTAATTGAACCATTAGAATTACCGGTTGATTCCTATGAGTCTGTAGAAACTTTTAAAGCTTCCACACTTTTTGTCGATGAGGACTCCTTGCCGGATTTGTCTTCGATGGATGTTATCCCCACGTGTGCACCATCTCCCATTCCATTTGAAAAAACCTTTGGGAGATGAATCGATTTTTCTTGGACCTCAAGTGTATCTTTCCCCCTTGTTATCCAAATCCCCCATCGTCCGCCCAAAATTTCAAATTGGCGATGGTTCATTTTTTTTACCACCCACATGCCTTCCGTTGTTCAAACGGAATTCTTATCTTTCGGGAGGCATGTTCGCTTTGGAGGGTCCACCGTTGATCTTTCAATGTCAAATCCCTCTTTGGGTGGACCCTCAACTATTTAGACTTCTAGTGTATAGTTAGTGTGAAGTCTAAATAGTAGGTTGTAAATAGTTAGCTTTTTAATTTTCTTTCTTTCCTATTTTTCTTTCCTTTTAATTTAGTCTAGTGTAATTAGTTAACTTTTTGTTATTTGTTTTTGCTATGCTTGGTACTAACTTGTTTTGTAGATTCCTTTGGACTCGCGCTTATGGAGATCTCTCCAATTTTGGTTAATATCGTTCTTTTCCTCTCTTTGTGTTGTGTTCTTAATGCGCATTGAGGACAATGCAACATTTAAGTTAGGGGGTGTAGGATATGCTATCCATTTCATGAGTAGTCCATGGATTTGCTCACATTTAGTTACTAAGTATGCCTTTTTGTGAAAATTTTGAAAATTTCAAAAATATTTTTTTTCTTTTTTCTCCTTTGTTGGGCATTTTGCCTTGTTTCCAGTGATAAATTTCAATAATTGCCCGATCCAATAGACAACTCAATGATGCATGTTCTCGATTTTAGAAGTTATTAGACTTTAGTCCTCAAATCATTGATATTGTGAATAACTTCATGAATTAAACTTTATCCCATGAGCATATGCACTTTCCTTGTTATATTGATTTGGTTTAAGATTTTTATAACTCGGTAATATTTTGTTGCATGGTAATATTTTTCCTTTCTTCTTCAAGTCCTTTATTCATACGCACATTGATTTTACACCAAAAATCATTCCTGTCTTAGGACTTAATATATTTTCACCCATACTAGTGTAAAACATTCACCAACATTTTTATTTCATAAAAATGTCACACTTTAAGTAAATTACAAATTTATCCCTATTTTTGCCAAACTTGCTATTTAGTCCTCTAACATGTGTATATTTCTCAAAATGGTTATTAAGTTTCCAACTTAACACTTAAAACACTTCCACTGTTTTAACACTTTTTTAATATCACAATTGTCACTTTAATACTTTTAACACATAAAATAACACCCTTTACAGTTCAAGCTCCCAAATTTACTTTTTATTCATAAATTCTCCACTTTGCACGAAGCTTAAAAATATTTATTTCATAAATATTTGACAACTTTAACACCATTCCACGTTTTTATTTCATAAAAATGACGATTATTTCTTCTTTCTAAAATACACACGAAAGATATTCTCTTACATTTTTTATTTACATAAAAATGTTTATTTTTCCTTTTTCACCAGAAATACACCAAGATAATATTTCTTACATTTTTATCCCATAAAAATGTCCAATCTAGGTTTTATTAGCAAACACACTAGAATAATAAAATTTTGCATTTTTTGTAATACTCGTTATTTTGAAGGTTATTTATGAATATTATACAAGAATTTGGTAATATTATTATTTTATTAATCAGAGATAAAATAATTTATTTATGTTTGGAATTGAATCAAACATTATAATTTAAATTGTTTTTGATCATTTTATAATGGTTTAAATATGTAAACTTGATGATTTTGAATTAAAGGGCAATATAGTAATATGCGTTAACTTAGGCTTCAAGCTAGGGTTTGAGAGAGGGGTTATATAAAGAATATTATGGGTGATTATAAGGAAAGGGAGATGAAAAAGAGAGGCCAAAAACGAAATCAAAAGAGTAAAAAACGAGTGGAATGAGAAGAGCCAATTGGAGCGTTCAGATTTTCTTTTTGAGTGCATTCGGATGAGATTTGAGAAAAATCCGAAACATATACCTGACTCAATTTTTCATATAGAATCCAAAGCTGAAGTCAGATTGGCAATTCGAATATTTTTTATCTGCTTTTTTTGGGTTTTTAAAATAGGACTATTTGGGGTTATAACATGATTTGATTATTTTCGCGAGAGGAACGTGATGGTGCGGTCAGATTTAGAGGATGAAATTATGTGTCGATTCATGTGATGATTTTGAGGTACGGGATTTACACAATATGCTCCTAACTTCTCTCGAGAGTATTACGTTTGTTTTATGTGTCAATTGCACTCATGTTGAAATGTGATATTCATTGGAATCCTGAATGATTATTGAAATCTATTATATTTGATGATTCATTGAGATATATCATGTTCTTTATTTTAGTATCGTGTCATCATATTTTAATATGGCACGGGCAATCGGCACCCACCAATAGTACGACAAAACCGGTATATGTCTTTCAGATTCCTAGGGGAAGTGAGGTGAGGCCTGGTGACTCATTGATGTGTTGTTGAGAAATTAATATTGATATATGGCCTGAGTTATGCATTTTATTTGTATACGTGATTCTTATTTTTGAAATTTATTCATCGCGTTAATTATTTTTTAGCATATATTCCTGTCATATCGTGTACTTTCTCGTATTTTATTTTAGTGCCAGATTAGCATTGTTTGGGACACTATGGATTATTGTGAGGATTTTTGGATCATGGATTGGAAAATTTATTTTGATGTATAAATAGATGGCATAATTAGAATTTAAGAGTTCGAGTAATTTGATAAAAACATTATTGTAACCATTATTGTGGAAGTGTAAGAATTATGGATTTGTTATATTTAAATTATGGAAATTTAGATGCTCTATACTCTTTATTGATGGAATTAGTTTAGTTTTATGTAACACCCCACGATTTTGGGACTGAGAAATTTAATTTTGGGAGAATTAAATTTATCTAAATTGGAGAATTTTAAAATTTGGAAATTGAAGTCCAAAAATTGAAGACGTTTCAAAGTATTCCGAATGATGATTTTGAGTGTACCATCGATCCCGGAAGGGTCGAGATAGTCAAAATGACTGTCATTGGGTTTATTTCGGCTCTGGAATGTTTTTAAGTCAGTTTGACTCGAATTGGAGTAAACGAGTCATTTAAAGTGTGTATTAACATTTAAAATTGGGTTTATTGTTTGAAGGGATTTAAAGGCTTACGGATGAAGCCTTCTCATTTGAGAAAAGGATAGAAAGAGAAAGAGAGAGGAAAGAAGGAGAAAGGAAGAGAGAGAAGGGAAAAAGCTTGGAAACACCGGCCAAAACGCGATCCCGGGGACGATCCAACCTCTACAAATCTGAGGCAAGTGTTTAATCTTGGTAAATATTTCATTTTTGTATTTCATTTCATAATTTATGGAAAAAAGAAATGGATTTTGGGTATTAATATCAAAACCTAGATTTTTGTGTTTAATCTTGAAATTTATGTTGTATATGGGTTTGATGATGTAGAAATGGTTGGGATTAACTTTGGGTTGATTTAATTGGGTTAGAATTGTGTTTTGATGAAGGTTTGGGGGTTGGAAATGAAATTCTAGGGTTTAGAATTTGTGGATTTTTGTGAAGAAGAAGAGATCTTTAGGGTTCTGCAGGCCCGAATCGATTCGACCCTTAAGCGAATCGATTCGGCTTGGGCAAAAATGGCAGGTCTGCATGGCCGAATCGATTCGGCTTGAGACAGAGTCCCAGGTCCTTTGGACCGAATCGATTCGCAGTTAGAGAGAATCGATTCGCCCTTAAGACCGAATCGATTCGGGCCAGGCCGAATCGATTCGGAAACAGGGCTGTTTTGTGGAGATTTTCTAGGATGATTTCTAACCCTTTTTGGTTGGGTTTATTGATTTGGGACTTGATCATATGATGTAAGAGTGGTATTTCGGAGACTTATAAGGGGTTTCTCAATTAGTATGATTATGGGGACTTCTTTAAATAGTTTAAGGAAGGTATATGCTTACGTGCATGCATTGGAGTTGTGTGTGTTTATGGAGATAGTGAGAAACCTCATTAGGAATGGGAGTTCCATTTAGAGGTTGGTAGTGCGTTTAATTGGGACGCAAGGCTTATGACCCTTTGGAAGAGTAGTGAGGGTACGGAGTGAAATTGTAAGTCTACGGGAATCCTCATAGCGATAGGATTCCAGTTAAGTTATGATTGGGGACTATTGAGAGAGAGAACGGCCACACATCCTTAGTAAGGTTTAACTTAAGGAATAAAATGTAATGTAATAAGATTAAGGGTTCATAAGATAAATTGGACTGCAGGCGAAACTTTGAGAATAATTGGACTAGGCTACCAACTAGATTATGGGTGTTGTGAATCTAGTCTGGATAGTTGTTATATATAGCCATGTGCGATTAACTCTAGGGTGTCCCAATATGTATACGATGAGACCATAAAATAAATGTAGTATTAAACTTGAGGCCTATCAATTGTGTGCATAACAATTGGGATTCCAATACTTGAAATGAAATTGAGTTAAGCTTAAGGGTTGTAGACTATTAGTTATGGCATACCAATAGTCGAAATTACTACTAGAAATATTGATGTACTTTCGGATATAGATGAGATGTGTAGTGATTGTTTCCTACACTAAACTTTGGGTGATAACCTTAATGTTGGAGATATATTTATGTTGGAAAATTATTTATATCATAGGTGATATATTTATGTTGGACGATTAGTAATCATGGGAGAAATGAATGAATATGCCTCAAGTGTTGGATCATACTCACATGTCGAGGTAAGTTAATGTGTTTGGGATGACGGCTAGTATATTGAGGATTATGTATACTTATGGCCGAGATTATAAATCTTATACATATGAACGAGAGATAGTTTGTATATATATATGAACATGTATATATGTATATACTCATGTTATGAATATCTAAACCGTATGTGATGGTTTAATTATATGATGGGATCTTATGTATGTATATATATATATATATATATATATATATATATATATATATATATATATATATATATATATATATATATATATATATATATGTGTGTGTGTGTGTGTGTGTGTGTGTGTGTGTGTGATGATATGTATGCATTTAGATTGGCTGCTTTCCACCAGATTTCCTTTGGTATAGGGTTGGAACAGCCGAATTATATATATTTCTCTAGTGCGATCTAGGGAGGTTGCGTGATGTGGGTGAATCCCCTAGCTCGAGGAGCAGGGTGAGTATCGTCCCCAGGTCTTTATCGTCCTGCGTTCGAGTGAGATGTGTGTAACTCCACTTGCAGGGGGAAACTGACCGCCTCCATCGTTGTGTATATGTTTACCATGCCCATTGAGTAAGTCTGGCTTGGTACCGTGGTATGATGACTAAACCCGGATTTTTGGATCGGCACTATGAGACCGCATCCTCGAGTTATAACTCGTGGGATGGTTTGTATGCATGTGTGCATGGTATATTACTTGTGTATGAGAACAATGTAATATAATTCTCTAATGAGAATAATGAGATAAAAATGAATATAGAATACACCTTAGTCCGGGAGATAGATCTGGATGTGTATAGAATAAACCTCAGTCTGGGAGATAGATCCGGATGTGTATTATAAAGACGAAATAGAATAAACCTCAGTCCGAGAGATATTATCCGGATGTATATGTAAGATGCATATAAGAACGAACATTATATGTATAGTCGTATATTAGTATGTATTTATATATTAGTCTTGTAGTACGGGCCTAATGGATCTCTACCATTAACCTTGCCAAGTAATAGTGTATCGGGGGGTTCCTTGTTTGGATTTCGTTTTGCGAGACGCCCCACGCACGAAACACAGTGCACGGTTGAGGGTAGAGAGAAGTTTTGTCCTTTTTAAATTATGCATGTTATTTAGAGTATAGACTCTTAACTTGAAGTTAAATGTTAAAATGTGGAGTAGTAAAATGGATAACTGATAAGTTATAATTGGAATGAGAAGGATTCTTGGGTTATTTTAGGATGGCAGGTCTGGTGGGTATAGGTCGTGCCTATGGTAAGTTAGGTTGTCCTTATGGGTGGGGTGAATTAATTAAGATTTTAGTATGCGAATAGGTGCGCGCTTTTAGATGAGAGGTGAGATGGGGGTTTCACGAGAGTGCGACTCCACTTTAATTATGAAATAAGTGCATTTATACTTATTATGCACGGTTAACACACTTGCTAAACATTTTTATAACTCGGGCTCTGAACCATTTATATTTCCCTCCTGCTATATGTATATATTACTACAGGTGTCCTACCGCATGGATGCCGGATGCCCTTCTACCCAGAGTCTTGAGAGCCGTAACAAGTGCGGACTGTTGCGGGATTTTGATTGTAGTCGCTTCCTATCTCTTTGTACATCTAGATAGGACTCATGTTGTATATCGGGTTTATACCCACGAGTCATATGTAGTTGCTTATATTTCTTATTTACGATTATTGTTTTGTCTGTGACCCGACAGCTTATTCGGGTATATTCTTTGTATACACTTATTTCATTTTATTCCATCATTTCATTTATCTAGTACTTGTATGCATCTTTCCTTTATTAGTAGTTCTATAGTGTTGGTTTGTTGTTTGTTGCATATTTAAATTTTATTTTGGCATCTTGCTTATTTGATTTCAGGTAGTTAGTCGTATACTAGTTAGCCTTGTCAGTGGATGTTAAGACTGAGCCATCTAAGATTCCCGATTTAAAGTAGTATAGGGCTGGCCACCCGTTATTATTTTGAGCGGGTTGTCACATTTTATCGTAGTCAGATTCATTAAAAATATACACCAATAATATTTTCCAATATTTTTATTTCCATAAAAATGTCTACTTTCAATTTACCAAGAAAACCCAATATTCTTTCATGATTTTCCAACTCTTAATCATACACACAACAAGACTACAATATTTATAAAAATATAATCTCAACATAAGATTAGATTATCCCACCTACATGGAGTCCAAAGTGGTAGTGATGGCGAATATGGGTGACTCCTCCACCTCTAAATGTGGCCCTAAATGGGGTCACAAAATCTCCCCCATGCAATTAAAACCCCCTTCAAATAACCCTAATGACAGTCATCTTTTTATAAAACTAACTCCTCAAACAACCAACAACTTCTATGTTTTTCGTAGACGCCAAAACCTCAACAACAACTTCTATGTTTTTCATAGACGTCAAAACCTCAACAACTTCTATGTTTTTCATAGACGTCAAAACCTCAACAACTTCTATGTTTTTCATGGCTCAACCTTAATGGGGAGACCTGAATTCATACATATATGAGTGTAATCACTATTTTTTTTAACAAATGAGTGGTGGACACAGTGGGGAAAATGGGAGATAACTGAAAGCTCTTTGTTTAAAAATGACAAAGAATGGCAGTTGCGTGTGTTACCAACCCACATTATTTCCTTTCTTATACACGAACGAAGCCCTTAACAATGGTCTGATTCCCCAGATTTCAAGACACCAAGGATTCACTCGTGTCATTTATTGACGGTTTATAAGGTGACAATTTGCAACAGGACTGCAAAGGTGGGTTAATCGTCCTAGGTTTTCATCCTATATACTTGGGACATCAAGTAAACCCACAAGTTAAACCCTTATTTCTCTCTTCGTCAGATCATCAGATCTCAAAGGAATTGATCAATGAATGGGAGCTCGACAGCACAAGCAGGAGAAAGAGATTTTTGTACATGTGTTTATTCCCTTTATCCCCAAGATAAAGCACCTGATTCTGTGTTTCTAACTTAGTACTAAATTTCACGCCCCAAAACGGGGATGGAGGGACGGCGACTTGCCAGCGATTGAGGGAGTAACAACATACAACAAAAACCGAAGGTCTTCTAGCATTTGTACCTGATTTCGCTAGGTGGTCATGCCCAAAGTTGACCAATAATGGGTTTAGCGAGCTAGCATTCGACAACAGTAGTGGGTTTGAAATTGGTTTCCACCTTATATCAGCTCATACCATCGATATATTCGTATATCCCTTTTATTGATTTGGAAAGTAGTGGGATAAATGGGAGAATTGGGTTTTCTCTTTAACCTTCTTTCTTTGTTTATCACATTTTCCCCCAATAGTTTCCAACATTTAATAAAAGCATGCATAATTTATTTTCCAAAAAAAAATTCTATAATCCTCATATAAGACTTTTATTGAAATCCAAAATTCAGTTAATTTTTTTAACTCTAAATTATACCCCAATTCAGTTTCTAATTTCTTAGGAGACACCCTATAGTTATCAACCAACAAATTCAAAAATTCCATTATTCTCTTTTATTTAATTTGATTTGTCACGCACCAATCCTTCTAATTATGATTAGTTCATTCTCACCTAAAATCTATATGTAACTTAATTAATTTAACAGGACGGGGTATTACAGTTCTAAGAATGAAAACCATGTGGGTTCATTCTTAAACCGAATTGTTAATTTGGTAACTTACACCAACCACGTCCAATGGTCGTTTCTATCAAAATTAGTTTTTGTTTAAGAAATATAGGAATGGGAAAAATTACTTCAATGATAACATGTATTTAGTCCTGGGTGCAATGTGGTTTATGACTCATCAAGATGATTTCCATCCCAATGTATAGATGTGGAAAGTCTTTTACGGTTTACAAATATGATTTATAGCTATCCCTGACCCATTATGAATGTAGATCGAAAAGGAGAATATTGTTAGATTTACACATTACTCTTTTTTCTAAGTTTCATTGCCCTATTTTTAAAAAGCTCCAAATCAAGTAGATAGGTATACGTTGTTAGAGATAATGTTATATATTCGATACTATAAAAAAAGGTCCATGTTGGTAGTAATACTACTATTTTGCAACCTGGGATAGAGATGGTTATAGGGTCAAAAGAATTCGAAATGGACTATTTACCTTGAAAGTGCATATTTCATATCAAAATGTAGACCCAACAAAAATTATTTTAGCACTCCTAAAAGTCTATGCTCCAATATTCACCAAAAATTTATCAGCCAAATCATGTGTTAATCTTACCTAATCATGTGGGTGATAAAATATGAAAAACAGAAAAATAAAAACATAACACCGGATGTACAAGGGAAAACTCACTAATGGGGAAAAATTGAACCAATGTAAGAGTCTCACTAAAAACTTGATAAAGACTTACAAGGGAGACTAACGACTAACGCTCATTATGCGTTAACTCATACCTCACACTTTTTCCACCAATTGTACCAAGCCAGAGATCTCTATATGTTGATTCAAGTTATTAATATCTCCTATGTCTTTACACACGTCACTAATATTGCATAAGCCTTCGTCTTCAAACTTTGAGTTCAAAAACAGTTTAAACTCGAAAAAGAGCCTCAAATATCACAATTACTCTTATTGGGAGAAAGACAATAAAGTGTATAAAATAGGTGATTTTTCAAAATGTGCTTTTGGTAAAATCTCTGTCTTGTTTCATATTAATTAACCTCAAGAAAAAGAGGTGCTTAAATAAATATAAGATAAGAAAAAAAAAATGAACTAGATTTGAAAAATGGGCTCCCTCTTTTTCAAATGAGTGTTCTTATCTTCTTAGAAAAGAAGAAGATAAAGAAAGCACAAAAGATCTCTTGGTAAATGTGCTCCTGAAATATTTTAAAATGAAGAGCAATAATGGTTTAAATATGGAAATCCATCCAAGTGTGTTTACCCAATACCTAAAGGTGATCTACAAAGTCATATCTCTTGTACAAAGAAAGTGTAAGAGAGTTATTGGCAGATTTATTGTCCAATCAGGAATAAAAAATTAACTTTTTGCACAAAAATCAAGATTATCCTCGAAGATCTCAAAACATATATGTGTCTCTTTATGCATCACTGGCCTAGTCATTGCAGCAAGGAACTTCTTTGTTGTAGTGAACTTGCAGCGAAGCATATCGCTTCAATGCCCGGAGTTATTTTAAGAGATTCAAGAGAAAGTTTAACCAGTCAGACAAAGGATCCTTCACTGCTGTGATGCTTTAGCAAAGCTACTCGCACCTTCAGACAGGGTTTTTTATTAAAAGAAAAACTTCAGCTCACTTCCAGCTACAGCGAAGCTGCTAGATTCATTCGATTTTGCTTATCTTTTGTACTTTCAAAGATTTTTAAATAAGCAAAGTTAAGGTAGTAAAGACACAAGTTTTAAACAAATAATTTTCTTTAATATGATGTAAATGATCTGTAAAAACACGTGATAGGAGTGTAGGGCTTCTCTAATATACCTTTCATCCAAAATGTGATCCATGAGTCATGAGAATCATAAAACGGGCTTCAAGGTCTCAACTATTGATAAATCTATCTGGAAAGGTAAATCAAGAAGCCAAAGTATTTTAAAAACCCTAAATAGAACAACTACCTATGGGAGCACAAATGAGTATGTGAATACTCTTACGATTTCGCGTTTGTCTATTCTGTTGACAAAACATAACAGCCAACGATCACAAGCAATCAAAAAGGAATTCCTATAAACTATGACACAAGTCATGGACAAAGGAATAAGAAGATATAAATTACAAATGCTTACAAGAAACAATTATAAGATACTTATGCAAAGACTTTGTATGAAGTACTCAAAGCATGTTTCCTAAAATACAATAGCAAACTCATTAAAATAGCAATGTATGAAGAAATAAAAAATGTGCAATGGTTAGAAATAAGTGATATGGATATGTATTGTATTCTAACTAAAATATGAATCAACTTTCAAAACTCCCCCTAAATAAGAAAACTCCTCCTTTTTACAAGAACATCTCGCATTTTTTTATCAAGAGAGTAAACAAAGAAAAGTATCAAGTAAAAGAGAACATGTGAATAACAAGGAGAACATGAAGTCAATAAAATAGTGTCAAGATAGCAAGCTCTATAAAAAATCATTAACAAATAAATATGCAATACACAGTGTACAAAACTCTAAAACCTTGATTTGGATAAGGAAAAACATATATCAAAATTTCTTACTTTCCAAATGTTGTGAAATATATTACAAGTGTTTATAATCAAGAAAAGATTATCTCAAAGGTTAATATCATGATGAGTTTTATCAACCAAGAACATAAGGTCATATCTTATATGTCAAAAACAAAAGCAAAACCACCAGTAAAACATTAAAAACCAAGCTCGAGTTAAATTAAAAATAACGGTTCAAGAACAAATGACTCAAATCTTTAGTAGGGGTAAAAATATCTAACATCGTTTAAAATATTTTTAACTAACACTTTTTTTTGCTACCTTAATGAATGATTTGATTAAAACCTTTGGTTTCACATCCTTTATGTCAATCAATTTTGGATGGATATAAATCTTCGAAACATCGATTGGCTAAAACAATATTGCATGTGGCGGCTTTCATTCATTCCTTACTAAGATGGGATATTACTTTTTATTTTCAAAGGTAGCAGCATCTAGTTACAGTTTTATCCCTAACCACATCATCTCTCATGATTTTAATATACCATGTATCTCTTTCAACTTGTAAGGACATGTTTTTATAAATGTCTGGGGTAGAATCTAGGATTTTCACTACTGTCCTAGATCACAATTGATATGTCTGATACCGTTACACTTGGAAAGTCTCCACGAGCATACACGACAGCCTGTTGCTAAATTTATATAGCCATCATCTTCATTCGTTCACCATGGTTCAAGTATTGCACACTTCAACTATTCCCACTACTCCACATACTCAAGGTAAAATGATTTTTATTGGAGTTTTTATTTATTTACATAATTAGTTGGGAATTTTTATTTTTAACATTAAAATTTGAAATTCAAAGTCTGAATAAGGATATACACATTGATCCATAATTTAGAGGCGTATTAAAAACATGGATAGTGTCGCTCAAACGACACCGTTTATGGTTCGAACGAGATGTCTCTTCATTTGAACGACGTCGTTCCTCATTCAAACGATGCACCACCTTAAATTGTGTATAAATACAGAGTGTAGTCTAAACATTTTTCTTAAGTCTCTGAATACACGAAACTGCAATAACTCGCAACAAAACATACTTCATTTTTCAACTTTTCTTCACCATTTTGATTCACCAAAATTTCCAAACTCTTATGTGAATTAATTTAAACCCCAATGAAGATTTTTCTACTCACCTGGAGTACTATTGTGGAGAATAAGGGCTTTCCATTGCTGACCATCTATAGATCTTGAGGGATCTCTAGCCGACAACAACGGAATCGACATCTGCGGGTGTTTTCGTGTGTCTTCCTGTATTTTTCAGTATAATCCGATTGTAACCGTTTTTACAAATTATATTGAAAAGTAAGATGCTTTTTCCCCTGTGGGGGATTTTTCCTCATCTATGATTGTGATGCATGCTTGATTCATTTTTTTCTTTCAATCACGTGTGTTTAATTTTACCGGGACTAAAATTTGTATTTAATTAAATAAGTTTGTCATTGATTTCTTGCGCACTCTCACAACTCCTTCAAGTTATGAAAAAATCTCACTTATACACATTCTTAGGATAATGGACTCTATCACGTAAAAATTTTGAATCTTTGAACCGGCTGTAAAATATCATACAACTTTTCATCCCACATAAAGTGGCATCTATACAGTGTGCAGTGTGGTGTAAAGTGCAATAAGATATAATCATGTGTTCCCAATATAAAATTCCTTAAAGTTTATAAGACTTTAACAAAAAATAGAATCTTATCTTATGATGCACAAGGTCAAATTATCCAAACAAAGCAAAAGGTAATAAAATATAACCATTTGATATACAAAATATGGCAAGGATTATATCATCTAAATAGCATATGAATGATTGTACACAAAAAATCTGTTTATGGTAAAAGAATACAACTAACTCTTATAAAAAAGGACAATATGGCATAGGATACAAAATGCAACAAATCAAAGAAGTGAAAATTGTAAACATGTTATCAAAGCTTTCAATCAACAATACAAATACCCAATGAGTATCTAAAAACTTAAATATACTCCAATCAAGAGATTTTTTTATAATATCCGGTAATTAAAGATTAATATAAACATAGCTTAAAGACATAACCTTGACCAATTCCTCTAACGAAATGATGGTGTATGCTTATATGCTTAATAATAGAATGTTGAATGGGATTCTTGGATATATCAATAGCATTAGTATTGTCACAATAAATAATCATGCAATCCTGACCAATATTATAGTCTTTCAACATTTGTTTCATCTATAAAAGTTGAGCACAATACTTCCTGTCACAATATACTCTACTTCGGCAGTGGAAAGTGAAAAACAATTTTGCTTCTTGGCATTACAAGAGACCAAAGATTTTTGAAGATGTATATACTCTTTCTCACATCAACATCACTCACTCAATCGGCATCGAAATAGTCCAATAAGAATGTATTGGTATTCCTAGAATACCAAATACCAAATCTCATAGTCCCATAAACATACTTGATAATACGCTTTAACAACTTTAAAATGGGGCTCTTTAGTATAATATTGGTAGTGAACACATACTGCTACATTAAACTATATGTTGGGATGACTAGTCGTTAGATATAGAAAACTACCCACTATGCGACAATAAAATATCTCCTCGACATCCTTTCCGTTGACATCCTTTTGAATCTTAACAGAAACACGCATAGGAATATGTTTAGGCTTAGAAGACAATGTCCTTTACATAATTAGATTACGAAATAAAATTTTCATCATCCAATTCTTTTTGCATCTCAAATTCTTTTCACATTATTAAATGAAAGTCTTTCCATAAGAATACTCATCTCAAATTTTTTTTGCATTATTAAAGCAAAGTCTTGAACATGCTTCTCATTTATAGATACAAACTCAATATAATCAATATACACTTGGGCTACCACAACATCTTTCCCAAAAGATTGTAAGAACAAGGCCTTGTCCACACTTCCTCTTTAGAAGCCTTTCCCCATAAGATTTGAGATAAGTCTATCATACAAATTCTCGTAGCAAAGGAACTAGATTTCAAACTTTTTATTTGGTGAATTGGTTTAACTCTTGTTGCATGGTGTTGACCCAATATTAGATTATTTCCCAGTTTCAAAAGACATCAAGTCGAATATTTTCTTAAAAATTTTAGAAAAAAAGGCTTAGTTTTAGGTCAAATTCCTAGAGGACCCATTAACAAACTATCATTATAATTCATCTTGAGTAACAAAGGTCGTGTGCGTAACAAGATAATTTTCTTTTTGAGTCCTAACTGCTTTAGTCTTGATATGCTTCCCCAAATCTTTTGAACTACTCTGAACACATTTAGGTTTTGAAATCTTTACAATTTATGACAAAATAATTTTGGATTTCGCAAAAAGGGAATTAAAATCACGCTTCAAAGAAGAAACTTTATCCTAGTGAGGTTTCTTATTCACCTTGTAGTTTTTCTAAAGCCTATAGAAAAAATATTTTACATGAACATCATAATTACAAAAAGTACAATGATACAAAAAAAGATAATCAAATTTCTTTGAAAGCTTTTAAACATTTTTCTGCTCAAGAGATAAAGAATACTCTTTAGGAAAAAAAGTCTTTTAAGAAGATTTTACAAAAATGAATTTTTCCTCATATTTAGATTGCATAAGAGGCTTATCAGATCCAATACCACTTTTGTCAAAAGAAGATTAAGTATGAGACGAAAGTATTTTTCCCAATTTCTTTGATATGTCTTCTATGGTAAATTTCACATCCTTAGTAGAGATTAACTCATTTTCAGGAGAAGTCATTTTCTCATTCAAAGAGTCATTTGAACTTTTACATTCATCAAATAACATTATAAAATATTGAATTTTTCTTGTAAATCTTTATTCTCATTCTCCACCAAAAGGAGACTCACGCTAAGAGCGAATTGTTGAGCTTCCAAATTGCTCAAAAGGGACCCTTCCATTTACAAATAAGCATTTTCTTTTTCACATTCATTAAGTTTATTGTAATTTTTCCACAAGCTTTTCTTAAGTCTGATATTTGCATAAAAGAGTTGATCGTAAGCATGTTGAAGGTCACCATCTTCTTTATTAATAGAATCATCACTAGAATAAGTGGAAGAAGATAAAGAATACAAAGGCGATGCTTTAGCAAAACTTATCGCTCCTTTAGACAAGGTTTTTGTCAATGGAGTAAGAATAAATGAATGAAAAAATAAACCTTTCCAACATATTTCTCTCTTTTTTCGAAAGCTTCCCTGAAAAATGATGTAATTCATGTATTAAGGATGTAATGAAATCTAACAAGGTACTTTTTTATTTAGCAAAAAAATAAGTAAATAAAAAAGGCCTCTCTAGAAGTCAAATGTCAAGCGTCGCTAATTAATCTTATATCTCAAAACTACATAAATAAACATCAAAGAACTAACGACTCGTTCAATGGCCATTGCTGAGTGAAATATTCTTCAATAAGTGTCATATTCTTCACTTTGTTTTCAACTATAGAAAAATGAAAATAATTTTAGAAGCTCAAGAGGGATGTAGATTTCAAACTTCACATTCAGATAAAATAAAAAAAATAAAAAATGCGCCCACCCTAATTACATCCACTCAGGAGACTTAAGTCAAACAAAAAGAAAACATATATTTTATATTCGTAATGTAAAGACCCTTTGAATATATATATATACTAGGATGTACCCGTGCCGATGGCACGGTGATAAATTTGTTCCCGTAATATTTTGTACCCGTGTTGATTATACGACGATAAATGTGTACTCGTGGCGATTGCACGGTGAAAAAAAATAAAAATAAAAATAATTTAACTCTATTGCATCCTACCCCACCTCGCTTCGTCCAGCTCCTGGGTCATAATAATAGTTTTCCTTACTTCACAATACCTATAGTTCTAACTATACTATTTTTAATGCTAAATATTTTAAAATTTTTGAGCGGTGAAAATATATTAGTTTTAATCGTTATAATGTAGTTCAAAATTTTACACACAAAAGCTAAAATCAACACATTGATTCAAAATTGACATTTTTGAAGACGTATATACGTGGGATTTACTTTCATGAACATGGTATGTTCATTTCAAAATTTTGACTTGTGTTAGTGATGTAAAAGAGTTAGTATTTTAAATAAATCAAAATTAATGTATATTATTCATGCAAAGGAGGTACAAAAATTAAATATTTTTAAAATAATGAAGAACATGGAACAATCCACTAAGGACTACTCAATTACCCAAACATTAATACAAACTTACAAACCGGACCAATCTCTATAAAGCTTAAAAAATTATGTTTTATTAATTTTTTTTATTAAAATGGACGTTAATAAAAAAAATCGTTATTTATTTTAAAAAATGGACATTATTTTTATCCAAAAAAACTTTACATTACTTATATTAAACAAAAATTGGACATTATTTTTTTAATAAAAACTCGACGAATTAATTGTGTCATTAGGGGTCCGTGTAAAATCATTTCTTTATGGGTGACCAACTTTCTTTTCTGTGGGCATGGGTTTGTGAGATGGATTTTGGAGTTTCCTTATGTATAATATGATTTGTACCTAACCAAGCATAGTGTAACTACAACTAAATTTTATAATATTCACATTCTAATAATTTAAAAAGAAGAATAATTGGTAAAATCTCATTACTAATAAATTTACCATACAAAGAAGAAAAATAAAAGAATATAAATATATTATTCCCAAGAGTGAACTTGAAGAGCCAAGTCACTTCTCCATTTTCACTTCCCGCTACGAAAAATTCCACTATTGTAGTTGCTAAGATCGTTCCCGCAGACCCCCTGTTATCAAGTAGGAAAAAAATGTTGTTGAAAATGTCTCCAAAAAATCCAATCCAATATATAGAGTAGATTCAACTTCAAATAAGTTTGGACTCTTCCTTCTGAAGTGAAATTGAAGCCAACAGCATATTGTAGGCTTATTTCAGTTTCATCCATGGAAATAGATTAACCAAACATAAAATCAAAATCTTTTTATTTATAAAAAAAAAAGATACCACAAAACTTTTGACTAATAAAGTTCTTGGGAGGAGATGGATCGGTATGGGGATAAATCCAAAGGACCTAGGCACATAATTGGGTCCTTTCTTCCCATTCTTTCAAAGCTGCAACAAAAAAAAAATATAACTACAGTGCATTTGTGAAATGAAAAATGAAATCAATTGTAAATATTGAAATCAAATCACATTTGTAAACCAAGAAAATTAATATATAATCTAAACCAAAAAATTTAAAAAAAAATCAGCGCAAAATAACTTTTTTTGCTATTTTAAAAAAATCGGTCAAACTTTCACAACTTTTAAAAGTTGTAAAAGTTTGACCGATTTTTTTTAAATAGAAAAAAAGAAGTTATTTTGAGCTTTTTTTTTTATTTTGGTTCCTTGAAATATTTAAATACCACACAAAAAAACTTAACCCAAAAATAATTTGTTTAAATACCCCAAACACACAACGTGTTGTTAACCCTTGGCACGAATCAAAATAGCACCCTAAAATCTACCACCACGAAAACTACCACGGAACAACAATCAACCTCCACCCCTTGTCGAGCCATCCAACATATAAACCCATCGATACTGTGTAACACCCCGCCCGCCTGGGGAGAGCGAACGGAGCGCTACTATCGATAAAACTAAACTAAATACATCAAAAGCAAGTAGGTATGGAGCATCTACAAAAATCCCACAATATAAAAGAGAATCCACTAACCTCAATCTTCAAATTCAATACAAAAAAGTCTCTCAAAATAATATAAATCACCAATGCTCTATACAACACAATAAAATATTACAAATCTTCCAAAAAAATTCTTCCCAAAATAATCCACGCTAAAATCATCCCAATTGGTCCATAGCGATCAAATCCACGCTAACCTGCCAACTAAAAGAAAATATGTGGATGCACACAATACGAGAGGAAAGAAGCACAACAAATATATTAGCGGTGAATAAAACGTAACAACACGAGTATGAATATTCAAATTAATCTCATGAACATTTATCAATAAATTTATCAACAATACATCAATGGGTCACCAGGCCTCACCCCATCTGCATATGCTTTATCAAGACATACCCCAGGAAGCAGGAATTTTGGCGGGTGCCCAACATCGATGCCATATTCAAATCTCATGACAACGTGCTCAATAACAACATGAATAATACCACATGAATCAAAATAATTGAACAATTATTTTTTCAGATTTTAATGAATTTATCAATTCAAATATGAGTTCAATTAAACATGAAATCAACGAAATAAACTCTCGAGATTTAAAGGAGCATATTGTGTAAAACCCCATACCTTAAAATCATTGCATGAATTATCGTATAAATTCAGCCTCAAAATTTGATCGATCCATCACGTTCCTCGCACGAAAATAATTAATTCACTTTCTAGCCCCAACACGAGATAACCCCAAATAATCCTATTTTAAAAATCCCAAAAAAATGAAATCTAAAAATTATTCAAATCACCATTCTAACTTCAGATTTGGATTCTACACGAAAAATTGAGTTAGGTATGTGTTTTGAAATTTTCTCAAATCTCATTCGAAGGCACTCAAAAAGAAGACCTAAACATTCTAAATTGGCTCTTCTCATTCCACTAGTTTTTTTCTCTTTGAATTTCGTTTTTGGCCTCTCTTTCTCATCTTTCTTTCCTTACAATCACCCATACTATTTCTTATATAACGTCTTTCTCAAAACCCTACCTTGGAGCCTAAGATAATGCATATTACTATATTGCCCTTTAATTCAAAATTGTCTACTATATATATATAAACCATTACAAAATGTCCAAAAGCCAATTAAATTTGAATTTAAATATTCAATTCATTTCACATAAAAATAAATATAATATCAATATCCTGATTAATAAAATAATAATATTATCAAAATCTTATACAATATTCATAAAAAAAAAAACCTCAAAATTACTGGGTATTACATACTTCCCCCTTGAAAAGGAATTTCATCCTCCAAATTCGACGAAACCTAACACTCGAAATAAAATGTTACTCGATTCTATTTCCCAAAATCACACACTAAAGTCCTCAAATTAATTCTAAACATCCTAACCACGATGCCTAACACATCCTCAAAAAATTTTACTAATCTCAAATGTCTCCAAATTAATACAACAAAATTCTCTCGAATAAATACAACTAAAGCAAATCTCCAATGCTCTATACATCAAAATAAATAAATACAAGTCTTCCCATCTTGTATTAAAAATTCTTCCCAAATAATCCACAATAAAAATCACCCCAATTGGTCCATAGCGCCCCAATCCACGCTAACCTGCCAACTAAAGAAAATATGAGAAAGTACACAATACGACAGGAAAGATGCTCAACAAATATATTAGCGATGAATAAAACGTAATAACATGAGTACGAATATTCAAATCAAATGCGAATCTCAATAGCATTTATCAATAAATTTCTCAACAACACATCAATGGGTCACCAGGCCTCACCCCATCCGCATATGCTTTATGAAGACATAGCCCGGGAAGCAGGAATTTTGGCGGGTGCCCAACATCCGTGCCATATTA
This sequence comes from Sambucus nigra, assembly GCA_949130495.1. Lineage (NCBI taxonomy): Eukaryota > Viridiplantae > Streptophyta > Magnoliopsida > Dipsacales > Adoxaceae > Sambucus > Sambucus nigra. The sequence goes on along the minus strand of OX422210.1, from coordinate 276,677,517 downwards.
AAATCTCATGACAACATGATAAATAACAACATGAATAATACCACATGAATCAAAATAATTCAACAATTATTTTTCCAGATTTTAACGAATTTATCAATTCAAATATGAGTTCAATTAAACATGAAATCAACGGAATAAATTCTCGAGATATAAAGGAGCATGATGTGTAAAACCCCATACCTCAAAATCATTGCATGAATTGTCGCATAAATTTATCCTCCAAATCTCATCGATCCATTACGTTCCTCTCGCGAAAATAATCAATTCATGTTCTAGCCTTAACAGGAGATAACCCCAAATAGTCCTATTTTAAAAACTAAGAAAAATTAGATCCAAAAAGTATTCAAATCACCAATCTGACTTCAGATTTGGATTCTACACGAAAAATTGAGTCAGGTATGTGTTTTGGATATTTCTCAAATCTCATTCGAATGCACTAAAAAAGAAGACCTAAACATTCTAAACTGGCTCTTCTCATTCCACTAGTTTTTACCTCTTTAGATTTCGCTTTTTGCCTCTCTTTTTCACCTTCCTTTCCTTATAATCAACCATAATATTCCTTATATAACCTCTTTCTCAAACCCTACCTTGGAGCCTAAGCTAACGCATATTACTATATTTCCCTTTAATTCAAAATTGTCTAGTTTATATATTTAAACCATTACAGGATGTCCAAAAGCCAATTAAATTTGAATTTAAATATTCAATTTATTTCAAATAAAAATAAATATAATACCAATATCCCGATTGATAAAATAATAATATTATCAAAACCTTATACAATATTCATAAATAAAGCCCTCAAAATTACGGGGTATTACATACTATCTCTCTCTCTCTCTCTCTCTCTCTCTCTCTCTCTCTCGCTTGCTCTCCATCTATCTCTCTTCATGTATAATTTTTTTTTATTAATAATGGTTCAAAATTGAGGTTAATTTTTATTTACAGAACTTGCCCTTCGATTTATCGCACAATGACTGAAATCAGGTATATATTTTATTTCGTGTTATCTCTTTGATTGTTCCCCTCTCCCCTTTTGGAGGGTTCATAATTTTTTGAGTTGTGATAAGGTTTTAAATAGTTCATTGGTTTAGTTATGGAGATGGAAATAAGGTCCCAGTTGCATTGAAGGTACAAAAAATTCTCAACTATTTTTGTTTCCTTTTTATTTTCTTCAAGTTATTATGTCCTCGAATAGTTTAAACTATAAAAATTCATTAAACTATTTTTCTTATGTTTTCGTTGTAGTTTACATTACATGCTTAAATCCTGTATAGTTCTACATATTTTGACACTAACCAGTTTGTTTTCTTTCTGATTTTCCTTTTAATTTTCTAATGGTGCATGCTTCACCATATGAGAGAAAATTTTAAGTTCATTGTAATTATTTCGCTCCTTATCAGAGTTAACTGTGATTTATTGTTAATTTCTCTATTTTTCATCATTTTTTTGAACCGTGAGTTATTTTATAACAAACTGTTAATATAAAAATGGTTGATATAAGAAAAATAATAAATATAAAAAACTATTATTTTACAGAGTTGTTATAAAAAGATGTTAATATAAAAAAATGTTAATATAAAAACTCTTAGAAAAAATAGTAAAATCTGTTTTTTTTAAATATATATCAAAATAATTTTTTAAATGTTTTAATTCTTTTTACGGTAAAAAACAATTGTTTCGTTTTGCTTTAATTCGGGTAGAAAAAAAGATTTCATGTCACGTGTCCTCTCTCTATTAATTGATTTGCGTTCGTGTTTGCTTGAAAAATTATTTGTGGTGTGTCACTTTTTTTTCGGGTCATTCGTTCGTGTTAGATAAAAAAAAGGATTTTGTGTTGAGTTTTAATAAAGATTTGTCTGTGTTAAGTGAAAAGAATAAGATGGAGTATTACAGAATTTTGTTGGTGTGGGAATAACATTACCCCATATAATATTTGACTAGCTATTTTAATTGCCAAACTATATTTTTTCTTTTGTATCAGGTCATATTTTAAAAGTTACGGATAATTATTATGGTCGAACATGTGGGACAACTTTAGTTGATATATGTGTGACTGGTTTATGAAGTTTGTTTCGTTAAAATATTTGTTAGATTTACTTTTGAGATCATTGAATGTTGTATTGAATGTTATCACTTAAGATAGTGGATTGTCCAATAAAAAAGGATATTGCCTTCAATTTTTTTAAATGGACACTTTGTTTATTTGAGACACAATGTGAATTCAGTTAATGAATATTTTGTATTTTTGAATTTGTTTGATGAATTTAGACTATTTGAATGTTGTTGGAAAAAATTTTATGTGTTTAGTACTGTGGATAGTCTTATAAACAATGGGGATTATGACCAATTTTTTAAAAATTACACTTTGTTTCATTGGGGAATAATATTTTTGTTTGTTGCGATTATGTACTTCGAAAAGTTTCGTTGTTTCGCAATTACATACTTTCTAAATTTTCGTCGTGCCTTCAGGCACGTGCATTTTCCTAGTACACACACACACACACACACACACACACACACACACATATATATATATATATATATATATATATAGGCAAGCTCTCATACATACCAAGTATACATACTTAGTGGTAAACTTATTTTTTAAATATTAAAAAAATATTTTTGAGTTTGACCAATTTTTTAAAATAGCAAAAAAAAAAAATTATTTCGAGCTATTTTTTTATTTTGGTTCCTTGAAATATTTAAATACCGTACAAAAAAACTCAACTCAAAAATAATTTTTTTACTATGTTAAAAAATCAGTATGTATACTTGGTATGTTGAGGAGGCTCTCTCTCCCCCCCCCCCCCCCCCCTCTCTTTATATATATATGAGTTCCAAAAAAATTTAATTTTTTATTTTTCCCTTGAAATTAACCTTCCAATAAAATCATGTTAAAAAAATTAGGTCAAAATACATTTTTGTAGCTATTTTTAAAAAATTCACAAAAAACTGCTCAAAATACCTTATTTATATTAATTTCAAGAGAAAATTAAAAAATTTGAAAAAAAAAATCTTAGAGCCAAGAACTAGGTGTGATGTATACATCATGATGTATAGGAGAAGGCTCACCTACATCTTACTCTATACATCATCCATACATCACGCGTAGTTGTAGGCACTGAAAACTTTATTTTCCAAATTTTGTATCCTTCTCTTGAAATTAACCTTCCAATAAACCCATGTTCAAAAAATTAGGTTAAGATACGTTTTGTAGCTATTTTTAAAAAATCCACAAAAAAGTGCTCAAAATATCTTATTTATAAGGGTATACGCGAGTAGTTTTTATGGATTTTTTAAAAATAGCTACCTAATATATTTTGACCTAATTTTTTGAATATGGGTTTATTAGAACGTTAATTTCAAGGAAAAAATAAATCATTTGGAGAAAAAGTTTCTTAGGACCTTGAACTAGGTGTGATGTATACATCATGATGTATGTGAGCCTTCCTCTCTCTCTCTCTCTCTCTCTCTATATATATATATATATATATATATATATATATATATACATGGAGAAGTTCAAAAGAGAACATTAAAAGAAGAATATTTTAACAAATATTAAGAAAAAACACCTAACAACCCATTAATTTTAATTTCAATATTTTAATTGATCGTGTCAGCAACAACGAACACGCGTATGGATCAAATATTTGTTTACACCCCCCACAAAACACATCACTCATTTTCTCTCTCTTCTTCCTCCATTAACCCACTTCCCTGGTCGACATGGGATTGGTGGGTGTTGGTTAAAATTTGTTTTCATAGTGGTTGAACCAGGTTGGATTTGAGAGGGTCAGGAGGTTAATGAGTATAGGGTAGGTGGTGTTGGTTTGGGTTAGTTCGGTATGGTAGGTGGGTAGCAGGTGGGGGTATAAGGTTGGGTTTTATGGTCGGTATCAGATCAGGTTCAGGTAGTTTATTCAAGGGTTGAGGTGGTCTGGAGCTCGGGTTAGGCAGGTGGGTGGAGGGTGGTTAAGTTTGGTCAAATGTTGGGTCGTCGAACATGGTAGCGAGTTGGTGCAAGGTCAATGGGTGGAGGTTGGGTTAAGGCAACAGGTATGGTGGTATAAGGGACTGTTGTTGGGCTTTAGATGAGTTTTCCTGGATAGTTGGATGGGGCTACTGTGTTAATGGGTTGGAGTAATAAGGTGGGGGTTAGGTGTGTGTCACACGTGAGTCCATTGCCTTACGGATTGTTAGGTGTTTTTTTTGTTAATGTTTGTTAAAATGTTCATCTTTTAATGTTTTCTTTCAAACATCTCCATATATATATATATATATATATATATATATATATATATATATATATATATATATATATATATATATATATATATATATATATATATATGACCCCTGTGAGGAAAGTGAAACATAGAGACCGCCTGAAGCAATCAAATGAAAGGTTATTAATTATAATAAGTTCTTAGTATTTTCATGTTCTCATCAATCAAAAGTGAGGATCACTTGCTGAAAAAGGGTCCACAAATTCGAACTCTATATAAATTAAATTAAATGCATAATCATCAATAAACATATAAATAAACGTTTTTCCTAGACACTTCTACATGCAACATGTTAAATTGTGAAATTACCAGCCTTACTTGGCAAATACCTGCAAAATCTTCATCAACAAAACCCACAATCCCAAAAATAAAAAACAAGCATGTTTAGAATGACAACAATTCCATTTTACCGTGTAAATTGTTCATCTTATCCTTTATCAAATTAAGATTCATGTTTGGAAAATCAATGTACCAAAATCAAGGATAGTTACATAAGTTTTGATCTTGACATAGATTACATAAATTTTAATATTTTTATTGAACTTTTGACTTTCAAATATTAACTCTTAATTTGAGTAGGAGGGAATATCATAGAGGATGTTTTAGATTAATGCAAACCTTTAAGTGAAACTCATCTTTTCTTTTATGCTAACTATTGATTGAACTACCTGACTTTATACACACACGAACACACACACACACACACACACACACACACTACATAAGAAACATAATTAATCAATAGTGCTAATCATTTGTTTGATGTATTCTCTGTGTCTTATTCAAAACTTGGGGCAGGTATGAATTGAAATAAACTGAGCCATCTATAAAAGATACAAAAACCAGATTTAATGGTCATATTCAAAAAATAATTGCAAACATATACACAGACGCATATAAACAAACCTAGATAATCCTAGTATCAATGCTTGATGTTGCATTTATCTTCGGTGAGTGCTCAGGCACATAGGATAGACATGTTATGCTAGAAACCAATCTTAGTCTTAACTTGCAATTTCATATTAGGTTTCAACAATTATATCTCAACTGTCACCTGATTAAACCCCATTTATTTGTGCTAACCTAGCCTAATTCCTAAAATTTTTACTTATTGGTCTTTGACCCCTAAAATAGTTTCTTGTGGCACTTAGTAAAAAATTTGGTGATACTTTATTTGAGGTTTTTCATCTCAAAAATCCATTTTAAGAGCCAAAGACCAAGAATTGATAACATTGAAGACAAAGACAAATAAATGTGGGCCAAAGTAAAAATAACCCTAAAATCAATATTGAACATGCATGTGTTTTCCTCCTATAAAATTGATGTGAACTCGAAAGGGAATTTTGTCTTTTTCAGATTTAATTATCTTGTATTTTCCTTTTATTATTTTGCCATTTTATTAGTAGTTACTGAGGGGGGTATAGGGACATTGAGGCACACCCCCTCTATAGTTTGCTCTGTTTTTTCATCCTAAACATCACCCCTATATATAGTGTACAACCCATTTGGAGTAATTTGTTAAATTACTAACAATATTTTGGGAATGATATGAGATTAGAGTCCGTTTATTTCTAAGGTTACTATTGGTGGTGGTGGTGTGTGTAGATTAATGTTTATGTTTTCGCAAAACACATTAAAAACTGTTATGATTTGCATGCTATTTTGCACAAGTTTAGGATTTACATAAAAAAAGCTAGTCCATACAAAAATAAAAATAACAAAAGTTTTCAAATTCGATCACAGTTTGAGAGTGCAGCTACAGCGGAAATATTGCGACTTCTCAAATAAAACACCAATTTTAATTAATCCCAAATTTTAGTTAAAACCCTAAGACATGCATCTAGATGATTTATCAAATAAAATATAGCATGCAGGATAAAAACAAACAATTTCAGGAAAAATCCCCCAAAGGGGCAAAACCTTTTATTTTCACTATAATTTGTAAGAAAACGGCTTACAATCGGATTACAATGAAAATACAGTGACTAAGAATTACCCTCAGGTATCGGATTCTGTAGTCGGCGCCTGGAAATATCCCTTTCCAGGAGGGCAGCAATGAATCCACACGCAGCGAACCCACATGAACCTCAGTCCAATCAACAAAGGAAGAACCGCAGCACTCCTCAATGACACGCAGCCATGAAACTTTGTAGAGACTCCCTCAGCAATGACACGCAGCCCTCGGTTGCAAAGATCTCCCCACAAAGATGAACAACAACAAAGTTTATGTTCTAGGGTTCCAAAAGATTCACAAAAGTAATTGGGATTTTTGGTGTGAATCAAAAAGAGTCTTGGGACTCAAAAAGGTGAAGACTTAGAGTATTTAGGACTCTGAAAATCGTCTTGAAAAGTCTTAAAAAACAACTCCCCGAAGTTGGCTTTAAATAGGAAAACTTTGAGCCTAAAAAATCTGCAGCGAATCTGGCCGAATTTATCCCAGGCGGACCGGTCCGGCTTGGGGGCGGATCGGTCCGACCTCGGATCGGTTCTTTTAAATTTTGGCTTCTTCGGTTCGCAATCGGTCTGGGGTATACTGGATCTGCAGCAAGCGGATCGGTCCGATTGAGGGGCAGACCGGTCCGGTTGCGGATCGGTCCGGTAGGGGGCGGACCGGTCCGGTTTTCCCAGAAAAATAAAATCCTTTTAAAAGCCTCAATTTGCTTTAAAAAACTTACTTCTTATTTTTATAAAAAACATTTTATAAAAATTTCCCAATACTAAATATGAACTTTAAGGAACGTAAAAACAAAATTTTACTAAGTTCATTCTCGCAGAGGCTATGATGTTGAAGACACTTTGATATTCGGATCCGTTGATGTAGATGCGATCTTGAGATTCTTCAACGGTGTAACGGCGTACGACATACAAATTGATAATGGACAAAAATGTCCTTACAAATCTCCTCCTATGTCTATGACGGTACATACATAAAAAATATCCGAATTATTAACTTATGACCTATACAAATCTACCCTCCCATGAACCCTAAAGATGGAAAGATACAAAGGTATAACTCTTCATCGTTTGTTCTTCACTCTTCAACAATCATCAAATCTCAAAGCTTTTCTCATCAGGGTGTGCAACATATTGATCTTCAATCTTTATACCTACACACATGAGACAAAGCAAATACCACGTGACATATCGAGTTTGAAATGAGATAAATATGGATACCAATATATGATAAAAACATAAGCTATATCTCAAAAACTCCCCCAAAATTCAAACTCCCCCATAATATGATAATTCTTTCTCCCCCTTTTTATGATGTCCCCAAATAGACAAATGAGAAGAATGAATCAAATAAGCACAATCGGGGTGCCACGGTACACAAAAAAAATAGAAACTATTTTTGAATATTTCAAAAATTTTCATACAAAGATAGGATACCAATATGAACAAATATGATACAAAAATCACACCATGGATTTAGACTCAAACAACCAAGTCATGGAAATGGAATGAATGGGTGTGAACACATTCGATAGGTAAATCAACTCAATCAATCATATGTTCATGATGCATATGTGTACCCCTAACGAATGAACATCAAAAGTATCCTTAGGTGAAAAAATTGTTGAATTTAGATGACATCGTCTTATGCAAATCAACAAATCAAAGTCAAATGATTTCCACACCAATAACGTCCAAAACTATATAGCGCATTTTCAAGAATTTCAAGGACGTGCAAACCCGTTTTAATTCTCCAACCAAACTCCCTCATATATATTTTTTTAGAGGTGATCTAAATTCTCAAACTTTGGAGAATTGGTGCAAAAACCTGAATGGCCCATAATTGGCATGAATTTCTTTTTATTGCCTTTCAATTTTTTCCGGGCTCTTTTAACCTCTTTGGACCTCGGATAATAAAATTCCTCAATTTTTTAGGTCCTTTTTAACGGTGGCTTTTGCGCAAAGGATAGATGATTACCTTTCGCATCCCCTCCCCGTTATCAAACAAAGCACACAAACTCACAAGCCGGTTTTAATATGCACAATTTACTTATCAAAATTTATCGCGCTTGGTTCGTTTTAAGGACAGAATTGAAGTGAAAACACCCAACCAACATGTGATAAGACAAGAACAATAATCAAACAAATCCGTGCATGTGTGCATTAAAGGAAACATGAGTCAAATATGTAGGAAGTAACACTTAATTACATCTTAATGACTCCAAACATTATAAAGCACATGGATGAATTGACCTATTGTCTCAAAACACTATCAAATAGTCACATGAAAAAAATGGAATGATGTTGTGACTCGGTCATCCAAAGTGTTCATCCATAAACGGTGTAAACAAAAAACAAAAATCTTTTTGGATTTTTCAAAAATTTTATCAAAATAAAATCTTGTTGTATTTTTCAAAAACAAAATTCAAAAACAAGAATTTATACAAAAAGTACAAGTCATCACACTAGTAAAAATATAACATGAAACCACAACTAGTGTATGACAAACATGCAATCACAATCAACCAAAAGATTTCACACGGGGTGAATCACGTGCAAGCAAACGGGAATCGTGGACAAATAAACCATAAGCCTCTAAATCCGATTTTCTAACCCAAATTGATGTGTAACGAAGTGTGGGGGTTTTGGGAATCGAATTTATTCTTTCATTAACCTTCCTAGGTCCATTTAAAAGCTTGTAACAAAATCGCCTAAGATGACCTTGCCTACCGCAATGTGTGCAAGTGTAAATCGGGCGGTGTGTGTTACCTAAAGGTGGCCCTCTCCTCAAATTCCTAGGTGGCGCTTTCTGAATTTTCTTAGGTGGATCTCTCCTAATGATCCTAGGAGGCACTCTCACGATGTTCCTAGGGGGATCTTTCCTAACACCCGTAGGTGTCTCTTTCTTAACAAACCTAGGAGGCTCTCTCACACGTGTGGGAATGGGTGCAACATATTTTTCAAGACCAATCCCACCCCTATCAGTTTTGATCTCGACTGTGCCTAAAATCTTATCAAGTTTTTCAGACCTAGACTCCAAATCAAATTTCACTTTACTTGAATATTTCAATTTCACCTCAAGTTCACCTATCCTAGATTCAAGTACTCGTTTAGAATTCTCAAACTTTAAAAGCTCCTTTTTCATAGTCTCCATCAACCCTTTAAGACTATCTCTCTCACCCTCGACGTACTCAAGCTTCTCTTTCAATATTTTCACATGAGTCCTAAGTTCTTCAACTAAAAAATCATTATTTTTTATGGCACACTCTTTCAACTGAGCTTTTAATTTCAAATTTTCTTTCTTTGTTTTCAAAGTTTCAGCATAAAGTTCATTGAAAGCAGTTTGCAAGTCATGCTCATCTACACTTTCCTCCTCACTTTCATCCACACTCCCATCACCTTCACTATCACTAATCACATGGATGGGAAACTCTCGCCTAGAAGCATAAAAAACTTCTTCTTTCGAATCACAATCACTAAGGGTAGAAACATGAGAAATCGGTTTATTCAATTTCTTCTTTAAATTTGTGGTACACTCATGTAACATGTGACCAACACCCTCACAACAAGGACACCTCTCGGATTCGTTTTCAACAGAAGATTTAAAACAAGAGTTCGTGTGAATTTTCCAATTAATTTTTTCAAAAATTTGACATCGAAGATCATCAAAACCATCAAAAGCCATTTTTGCAAAATCAGGATCAAAACACAATAACTTAGTGCAACAGGCTCTGATACCAATTTGACGACGTGAGAAGTCAAATTGTATAAAAAAAAATCCTCGAAAAATCAGGATCACGCGATAAATTAGCGTAACCCGCTCTGATACCAATTTGAGAGTGCAGCTACAACGGAAATATTGCGACTTCTCAAATAAAACACCAATTTTAATTAATCCCAAATTTTAGTTAAAACCCTAAGACATGCATCTAGATGATTTATCAAATAAAATATAGCATGCAGGATAAAAACAAATAATTTCAGGAAAAATCCCCCAAAGGGGCAAAACCTTTTATTTTCACTATAATTTGTAAGAAAACGGCTTACAATCGGATTACAATGAAAATACAGTGACTAAGAATTACCCTCAGGTATCGGATTCTGTAGTCGGCGGCTGGAAATATCCCTTTCCAGGAGGGCAGCAATGAATCCACACGCAGCGAACCCACATGAACCTCAGTCCAATCAACAAAGGAAGAACCGAAGCACTCCTCAATGACACGCAGCCATGAAACTTTGTAGAGACTCCCTCAGCAATGACACGCAGCCCTCGGTTGCAAAGATCTCCTCACAAAGATGAACAACAACAAAGTTTGTGTTCTAGGGTTCCAAAAGATTCACAAAAGTAATTGGGATTTTTGGTGTGAATCAAAAAGAGTCTTGGGACTCAAAAAGGTGAAGACTTAGAGTATTTAGGACTCTGAAAATCGTCTTGAAAAGTCTTAAAAAATAACTCCCCGAAGTTGGCTTTAAATAGGAAAACTTTGAGCCTAAAAAATTTGCAGCGAATCTGGCTGAATTTATCCCAGGCGGACCGGTCCGGCTTGGGGGCGGATCGGTCCGACCTCGGATCGGTTCTTTTAAATATTGGCTTCTTCGGTTCGCAATCGGTCCGGGGTATACTGGATCTGCAGCAAGCGGATCGGTCCAGTTGCGGATCGGTCCGGTAGGGGGCGGACCGGTCCGGTTTTCCCAGAAAATAAAATCCTTTTAAAAGCCTCAATTTTCTTTAAAAAACTTACTTCTTATTTTTATAAAAAACATTTTATAAAAATTTCCCAATACTAAATATGAACTTTAAGGAACATAAAAACAAAATTTTACCAAGTTCATTCTCGCAGAGGCTATGATGTTGAAGACACTTTGATATTCGTATCCGTTGATGTAGATGCGATCTTGAGATTCTTCAACGGTGTAACGACGTACGACATACAAATTGATAATGGAAAAAAATGTCCTTACACAGTTGAGGCTCAATTTTGTTTGAATTTTTAATATTGGATGGTAAGAAATAGAATATAGAAGGTCTACCAAGTCACTGAATGAGAGGCTATGTTAAACATTCAAAATATCTTTCTTAGAGACTCAAGAATACTAAATCATGAACTTTTCAACTTTACTGGTCTTGTCATTTCTATGGATGTAAGGAAATAAATATTCAATTGAGTATTATGTTGTATTGGCTCAATTTCGGACAAAAATACTTGAGTCATAGGATAACATACTTGATCATCTTTCCAGCCTATGACCTGTTAATGTTGAAGTAGTTGCGGCCTACGTTTCAAGAAAACATCTTTGTCTCGTTTTAGTGCCACGTTTCTCGATATCAACATCACATTTCAAGTCTATAAAGGTATGAATGCTTTTATATATTTGTAGGAGACTTGGAATTAATTTAAAGGGTGTATTTTATTTAAAATCAATTTTTTTAATATCGTAAATTAAATTGATAACTTGGTATAAATTTTACAATTTTCAAGAATTGATTTTATAATTTTATACTTCATGTTTTTGGGCTTAATATTGATTTTCTCTATTCCGGCATGTTATTTGAAGTTGTCGTTCGAACGACATTTTTCGTTCGAACAACAATTTCGTTCGAACGAGGTTTATGGTTTTCCAACGAGTTCCCTTATTCCTTGCACTAACAAACCATTCAAACTGTCGTTCTAACGAGAATTCGAACTAATTTTCCAACGACTTTCATCAAATTTTGTACTCGACTATCGTTAGACGGGTCGTTCGAAAGAGATGTCGTTCCAACGAATATGTCGTTCGAATGACATTTCTGGCGGGAACAATTTTGAGAGTTTTTACCCCACCTTTTTACCCACTATCTCTCTTCCAGATTTGTTCAGTGTGGGAATCTTTATTGAAAAACTAACTTTTGGCATCTTCTAAACACACATTGAGAGAAAATTTTACAGAGAAAAATTTCCAATTTCAAAAGTTCATTTTTTGTGTTTTTGTGTATCCATGAACTAATTTCTACCAAAACACTTACACCTAAAGTTTAGTTTATCTATGTTTTATATTATTTGCTTGGAGTGTTTGGCACGTGGTTCACTTTTCTACCCAAGAAGAAAAGAATTTGGGTCCTGTTTCTCTACCCCAACAAAAGGAGAATCATTTGGTTTACGCTGTGGTGTTCCCACTTGAAGAAAAGATTTGTGTGAGGGTGATGGTGTCCAAGATCCCCATTGGAGGAGTCCGAGACTGTGGAGGAGTCCACAGTTATTCATTAGGCAGAGGTTGAAGATCGAAGGAGCGTGTCAAGGCTTGTATAGACTCAAGTCGTGTTGTGTAAGTCCTCTTTGTCGAGTGTTTGTAAAACTACTTTACTTAGTGAATTTGTGGCCAGGGTCGTCCAAGGTTTTTCCCATTTGGGTTTTCCTCACACATCGGCGTGTCGTGTGATATTGTTTATTGATCAATCACCGTATAATGCATGCTTAGGTTAAAAATATAAAAATTGGTTTAATTATCACACTTATGTATTTTGGTGCTTAAAATTAATTCGGTGAAATTTAAGTTAATTTAATCAAGTCATATATTTTATTTGATAATTTGGTTTGGCCTAATTTGGTAATATTGAAAATATTGTGTCAAAAAATCTTAGGACTTACGTTAAATTAATTTTGGGCTAAAATTAAATTTCTCATATTTAACTTTAAGTGTTACTTTTGTTTTTGAGAAAATCCAAAATTTTGTTTGTGTGAATTTTGTGTGTGTGGGTGTTCAACATTATTCACTTCTTTAGGTTTAATTTTAATTTTGTTTTAGAAATTAAAATTTGTGTTATTTTAATTTTTTTCATCTTTTAATAAAAAAGAAATTTCACTTAGTTTAGAAAAATTAAATTGTTGTTAACAACCATCTTATTTCGGCACATGTTAGGAAGTTAGTTTTAAATTGAAAATTTTATTTAAAAATTAGGGGTCCTATGTTCTTTCAAGCAGTATCAAATTCGGAGTGATAAATTACTTCGTTAAGGTCCGTTTAATTTTTGGCTAAAAACAGATTTTCCCCATTTTCTAAACTTCCTATTTTCGATGGTTCTAACTACGTGTATTGGAAGGTGCATATGAAAACGGCACTCAAATCTTTAGACGAGAGAGTTTGGCTTTGGGTAGTAAATGGGTGGTCCCCACCAACTATTCTTATAGAAAATCAGCGTGTACCCAAACCCGTCGAGCGTTGGAGTGAGAATGAACTTCAATCCGCTAACTTTAATTCCCGAGGCTTAAATGCCTTATTTAGCACGGTCACGCCGGATGAATTCCGACATATCATGACGTGTGAAACCGCTAAATAGGCTTGAGATATCTTATAACTCACCCACGAAGGTACTAGTGTCATTAAGGATTCTAAGCTCCAAAACCTCACCACTCAATTTGAAACCATAAAAATGAAAGAAAAAGAAACTTTTGATGAATTTTATGCTGGACTTTTCGACAAAGTTGTGACAACCCGCCTAATAAAATACCGGGCAATCACTCCTATATCAAATTAAAATACGAGTCGCATTTGGATCATTCTTAGCATCACTGTCGAGAACCAATTTAATTACTAATAACCTATTAGGCTAGCGTCAAAATTTTACTTGACTACTGTTTTTAAACCACTACGCAATTAAAAAATCCACATAGTTTATAAGTGAAACTGAAATGAAATAAAATAACCGAACACTCGATTCAAATATTATACAACCATATCGAATGCCGCCCTAAAAGGCGGGAAAAGAATAAATAAATGCAGTTGGGTTATTAACCCTAATGTTTATACTGCACCTCCTATTTAGTGTAGAAGGGTAGAAGAATCTATCGAGAACCTACACGCATCCACAGCTACTGTAGCAGACGTCTGACTCGAAGAAAATGTCAATTTAGGCATCCCTATGTCTGGACACCTATATATATATACAATATATAGCAAGAGAGGAAAAATATAGAAACGGGTCAGAGCTCGAGTTTTGAAAATATTTAGCAAGTGCATAAATGCTTTATTTTTAGAAAATATGTTTTATCTCATATTTAAATCGGTATCGCACTCCCATGAGATACCCCTCACCTCTCTTCTAATAGTGCACACCTAGTGCATACCTCTAAACCTCCTAGTCCAACCACAATGCCTAACTAATCCATCACCCCCAGACTATCAAATCCTAAACAACCCAAGTACTAAGGTCTCAACTTCTCCCTAGTCTCAACACTATGCCATATTCGTGCGTAGGGTGGCTAGCAAAGCGAAATCCAAACAAGGAACCCCCCCGATACACTACTGCTCGGCAAGGTTCATCTTCGAGATCCATTAGACCCTCAGTATACGAAAGATATATATATATACACAAATATAATAAATCCTAATATTAGATAACTAAAGGTTAAACTTATCCCCAGTCTCAACACTAAGTCATGTTCATGCGTGGGGTGTCTCGCAAAGAAAAATCCAAACAAGGAACCCCCCCGATAAACTACTACTCGGCAAGGTCGATCGTCGGGATCCATTAGACCATCAGTACTTATATAATGCATATCTACTCATATTACAATATACATCCGGATCTATCTCCCGGACTGAGGTTTACTTTATATTCATTTGTATAATACACATCCGGATCTATCTCCCGTACTGAGGTTATTCTATATTCATTTCTTTTATCTCTTTACTCTTATAAAGATATATCATTTATTGTTCTCATACACAAGTAATATACTATACACATCAGTATAATAACCATCCAACCGAGTTATCACTCGAGGATGTTGTCTCTTAATGCTATCATCTTTCAGTGCCCGGATCACGTAGCATACTGGGGACCACCGGTAGGACTAAATGACACCTACTTCGTGGTCAAAATATATACCACAACGTCCGAGAAGCGGTCATAGCTCCTAATCGTCAATGAGACGAAACATACCCACCACGTCTCATCCCAAAAATGTATATCACATAATAAAAACATGGACGACTATGACCTGGGGAATATCCACACTCTGCTCCTCGAGCCAGGGTGCTCACCCTCATCGCGCAACTTCCCATGATAGCATTAGAGGGAGTATGCTTCACATATATATACCATCACACACACACATATATATATATATATATATATATATATATATATATACATACACATGCGTATCATATTTTATATATACTTTAATCACATAGTATATATGTACTATATATTCCTCCTCGAATATATATGTATGGCCATAATTGCCAATCACATATGGCGATGACCAATAATCCCAAAGATTCTCTCAAAGAAGAATATTCATGCATCCTCATACTCATGATACTATACCCAAATTATTTCCTTACTTTGATAAATAATCAATACCTTATTCCCATCTAAGGATTTATTGGATATCTCCAATTTTACCAATTCACACAAAAGGAATAAATATCTATATTACTGATTTCATCCCAATAATCTCGTAGGATTTACTCAACCAATATCGATATAATTATGTTTTCCAATACGTATAATTATATAGGACTAAATGCCCACTGAAATAACCCAGGGATTATTCTCTCCCGAACTTTAACCATGTCCGTACCCCGGGTTATGCCCTACACCAATACAAGGCCTTCTCTTTCATCTAAAGGTTTTCTTACCCTCAAAACCATAATTGTGGAGTCCCAATATCATAACCGGAAACGCCATATAAAATCCCAAATTGTAATTTAACTCCCCAAACTCTTAAGGGAAGAAAACTGGCCATTCTGACCAAAGCGAATCGATTCTCCCTTATCGCGAATTGATTCGGGTAGGCGAATCGATTCGGCCCCCAATCCGAATCGATTCAGAAAGTGTTCTGCAAATGGGTCCTTAATGGAGAATCAATTCGGCCTAAATCCTAATTGATTCGGCCCACAGCAGCTTGACAGATCCCCTTAGGCGAATCGATTTGGCCTGGACCCGAATCGATTCGGCCTATTCGAGGGCCACTGTTTTGGCGATTTCTTAAACTCCAAAATACCCAAAACTCAATCCAATCTCCATTTAAATCATAAGTTGGATTTATTACTACAACCCAAGGGTTTCATATCTCCTCAAGTTCTTTAGAGGTCCTAACACTCTAGTTGAGAACCCCTAATATTTATCTCCATTAAGTTCTAACCTTAATTTCTAACTAACGATTTCAATCTCGGATAGCTTTTCGTAGAAAAATCACTATAAATCTAAAAACAATCAGAAAAATACGCGGCTAGTGCCCACGCGACCGCATCGAAAAGATCTACAAATTTCATTTTTTGACCAAGAGCCGAATCGATTCTTATCAAGGCCGAATTGATTCGGAAAGATACAGGTCACTATTCATCACCGTCTCCGAAAATCCCAAACCTCCATTAATACACCACCAAGTTTTTTATCTCTTCTCCCACCAACATATAACTACACCTAACTATATATACACAAAGGAAATAGGTTCTAATCATCCTAGAACAAAGAATCAACCATTAATTTTGATTAAATTCTAAGTTACTCCAATTTGATATTTTTCGGTTTTCAACCGTTAAACATCCGAGAAAAACCCGTTGAATCCACGAAAACCCAACCCAAAATCTTTAGGGTTTGATATTACCAAATATGATATGAGATTTATGCTCAAAATTAAATAAAGCAAGTAAACACTTGCCTCGTGGATAAAATCCGACGATCCCGAGTCGAATCCCGCGGAGGTTGGCCGGAATCTCCCCTCTTCTCCTCTTTTTTATCCTCTTCTCTCTCTTCTATCTTTTCCTTCTCTTCTCTCCCCCTCTCCCTCCTTATATAGGGAGAAATAAGGTTTTAACCCTTTAAACCCCAAAAATGACTCGTTTACTCAATCACGAGTTACTTTTACTCTAAAATTTCTCGAAACTCAATTTCGACAATCGGACACTCTTTTTCGACTATCTCGGCCATTCCGAAACTCACCGCACAGTCAAAATTTCCATCCGAGGTACTTGACCACAATTCATAAATTTAACCACACACGACTTAATGCGGGCTTTCCAATTAAAATCTTGCCTTTTGTCTCTTTACTCAATTGCGGCATATAATTAAAATTCTTCGACATATTTACTTAATCCCAAAAGTAAATATATCACCCATCGATGATCATTAAATCCTTAAAAATTCCAAAAATTACTATTTCGGGAAATTCCCCAAATTTCCAATTTATACTCAATTATGGAATTTAATTATCTCTAAAAGTACGGGTTGTTACATACTTCCCCCCTTACAATGGAATTTCATCCTCGAAATTTGGATACAACCAACACTAACCTAGGATCGTGAGTCACTCCACATCCTAATACCTCAAAGTGGAATGGTACGGCCCAATAACTCTTAATCGTGTACTCAAATAAGCACTCACCTCTATCAAGGTTTATACTATCCTATACTATCATCTCGACATACCCTTCAACTCTATATACTATGTCTCTTTTATCTCAGGCGGTATATAAAACCAACTTACTAAGGTGCCCATACACCTTTTTAACCTGTGCCTATCAGTCCAACTATTGCAAACGTTCGACACGTAACACTCTCTCTAAATAAGGGCCTCCTTTCCTCGGTGTAAAACTCACACATGGGTCCTCCCAATCCGTGAAATTCAATTCTTCTCAAGGTCAATAAACCAATCTTCTTATGCTTTACCTCCCACAATATTCCTATATCGGCGCTACTAACTCAATTGAACTTACATCCTGATAATGCTACGGTCTATGTGTTACCCTACCTATGCAGAACGAATAAAAATCTAAGTAGGTCCCTAGTGCCCAAAGCCTCTCTCAACTTCCGACATTTGCTCAGTTTCATGCGTGGGACGTCTCGCAAAGCGAAATCCAAACAAGGAACCCTCCCGTTACACTACTCCCTCGCGTTATCGGTCATTGAGATATAACGGCCTAAGGCACACCAACGGGACGTCCTAAACCCTACCTCGCAAATCTTTCCTTCCACCTAGACCAAAAAGAAAAATCTAACTAATCAAGGCGCCAACTCTCTGTAAAAGCGTTACGAACACCATACCCAAAACATACTTCCTCCAAAATTTGCCTTTTTATTAAGGCCTGGCCATAAGCCTCAAATCGATTTCTTTCATCTTGCCTCACCTTTGTACTTGCGGTGAGAAAAACATTTTAGTGCTTTTCCATAGCACAATATTTCCATAAGCACACCATCATCACATGGCTCATAGTCTATAGTGGTTCATCCAAACTATATGACTTTTCCACAAAGCCAACATCCTTGCATCCTATAACATCTCTCCACTCACGACGTCATTAAGGTTCATGCGCGGAGCGTCTCGCAAAGCGAAATCCAGATAAGGAACCCCTCCAATTACACTACTACTTAACTTTGTCGGTCGTGGAGGTCCATTAACTTCAAATATGCAACCGGGGTAACCATATCCCCTTTTCCAACAAAATGTGGTCTGAACTCCTTCTCTAACTAAGAGCCACACCACCAAGCGCTCACACTAACACTAAGTCCTTGCGCAATTTATAATGAGCCCAAACTAGTAGCTCAACCGATAAATCCTGCGTGCCTTAAACCATATCGATAAGGTCTCCACGCACTCAAATCATAATAATGAAACATCTGCTCATCGAAGTTCCATTTACCCATAATAATAAAGATGAACTCAACCTATATCCAGGTGAAATATCGCAATAACAACCTGTTCCACCCTGGAACTGCAGACACGATAGTCTTGCAATCTTTAGCCTGCTATCGCTCCGATAACACCATAACATATAATATACTCACAATATTACCCTACTCGTATACCACATAAAATACGAGTATAACAAGCCAGATATATATAAAAAATATCAACACCCGCTTTTATAGGGAATGAAGGAAAATATAACTCCGCTACCGCGGAAAACACATAGGCCTACATTATACAATGTTATCGAGACCACCACAAAACTCAAATTACACACACGAGTCTAGGGCTAACAAACACCGCGACTTTATCTAGCCACTCCAATAATACCTCTTCCTTCTGAGGTGAAACTCATAACAACATTCTTGCCAATTACCCTAGCTACTCCATAAGGTTCCCGAACTTAATACACTTGCCTTAACTGAACCAGAAGTACATTAATCAATGCCCCATATGGACACCCTAGTCTTGTCCTCTACTCCTACCGGGAAATGACTTAACCATGTGGATCCACACTCCATGTTACACTATTTTCATAACTGGCCTTCCTGGCCATGATAAAGTTATCAGTATTTTTGACTCCATAGCCGTGATCCTGATAATCACTTTACTACTTCCCCTTAACTTCTTCATGAAAAGGAAACTCCACCACCCCCTGCCTCCTACTGTCCTCACCATGGCCTTCCTCGATCAGCATACGAATCTCGAATGAGAGCGCAAAAGATTTACTATAATCTTCTACTATAGCAGGAGAATGAAATCTCAGAAGAGAAATCAACAATCCTAATCCTGAGGCTCTATATCAAATTGAGAGCAACGCTGAAAGCGTAATACGTCCGCACAGATTCCTAAGGACACTAGAACCTAATTCTCTGATACCATCTACGACAACCTGCCTAATAAAATACCGGGCGATCACTCCTATATCAAATTAAAATAGGAGTCGCATATGGATCATTCTTAGCATCACTGTCGAAAACCAATTTAATTACTAATAGCTTATTAGGCTGGCGTCAAAATTTTACTTGACTACTTTTTTTAAACCACTACACAGTTAAAACATCCACACAGTTTATAAATGAAACTGAAATGAAATAAAATAATTGAACAATCGGTTCAAATATTATACAACCATATCGAATGCCGCCCTAAAAGGCGGGAACAGAATAAATATATGCAGTTAGGTTATTAACCCGAATGTTTATAGAGTACCTCCTATCTAGAGTACAAGGATAGAAGCGTCTATCGAGAACCTGCACGCATCCACACCTACTGCAGCAGACATCTAACTTGAAGGAAATGTCATCCAGGCGTACTTGTGTCTGGACACCTATATATATACACACAATATATAGCAAGAGAGGAAAAATATAGAAACGGGTTAGAGCCGGAGTTTTGAAAATATTTAGCAAGTGCATAAATACTGTATTTTTAGAAAATATTTTTTATCTCATATTTAAATTGGTATCGCACTCCCATGAGATACCCCTTACCTCTCTTCTAATAGTGCACACCTGGCGCATACCTCTAAACCTCCTAGTCCAACCACAATGCCTAACTAATCCATCACCCCCAGACTATCAAATCCTAAACAACCCAAGTACTAAGGGCTCAACTTCTCCCTAGTCTCAACACTATGCCATATTCGTGCATGAGGTGTCTCGCAAAGATAAATCCAAACAAGGAACCCCCTCGATACACTACTACTCGGCAAGGTCGATCTTCGAGATCCATTAGACCCTCAGTACATGAAAGATATATATATATATATACACACACACACACATATAATAAATCCTAATATTAGAGAACTAAGGTTAAACTTCTCCCCAGTCTCAACACTAAGCCATGTTCGTGCGTGCGGTGTCTCGCAAAGCGAAATCCAAACAAGGAACCCCCCCGATACACTACTACTCGACAAGGTCGATCGTCGGGATCCATTAGACCATCAGTACTCATATAATGCATATATACTCATATTACAATATACATCCGAATCTATCTCCCGGACTGAGGTTTACTTTATATTCATCTATATAATACACATTCGGATCTATCTCCCAGACTGAGGTGTATTCTATATTCATTTCTTTTATCTCTTTACTCTTATATAGATATATCATTTCTTTTTCTCATACACAAGTAATATACTATACACATCAGTATAATAACCATCCAACCGAGTTATCACTCGAGGATGCTGTCTCTCAATGCTATCATCTTCCAGTACCCGGATCACGTAGCATACTAGGTACCACCGGTAGGAATAAATGACACCAACTTCGTGGTCAAAATATATATCACAACGTTTGGGAAGCGGTCATAGCTCATAACCGTCAATGAGACGAAACATACCCACCATGTCTCATCCCAAAAATGTATATCACATAATAAAAACATGGACGGCTATGACCTGGGGAATATCCACACTCTACTCCTCGAGCCAGGGTGCTCACCCTCATCGCCCAACTTCCCATGATACCATTAGAGGGGGTATGCTTCACACACACACACACACACACACACACACACACACACACATATATATATATATATATATATATATATATATATATATATATATATATATATACCATCACGTATAGATATATATACATACACATCTGTATCATATTTTATATATACTTTAATCATGTAGTATATATGTACTATATATTCCTCCTCGAATATATATGTATGGCCATAATTTCCAATCACATATAGCGATGACCAATAATCCCAAAGATTCTCTCAAAGAATCATATTCATGCATCCGCATACTCATGATACTATACCCAAAGTATTTCCGTACTTGGATAAATAATCAATACCTTATTCCCATCTAAGGATTTATTGGATATCTCCAATTTTGCCAATTCACACTAAAGGAATAAATATCTATATTACCAATTTCATCCCAATAATCTCGTAGTATTTACTCAACCAATATCGATATAATTATGTTTTCTTATACGCATAATTATATAGGCCTAAATGCCCACTGAAATAACCTAGGGATTATTCTCTCCCGAACTTTAACTGTGTCCGTACCCCGGGTTATGCCCTACACCAATCCAAGGCCTTCTCTTTCATCGAAAGATTTCCATACCCTCAAAACCATAATAGAGGAGTCCCAATATCATAATCGGAAACCCCATATAATATACCAAATTGTAATTTAACTCCCCAAACTCTTAAGGGAATAAAACTGGCCATTCTGACCAAAGCGAATTGATTCGCCCTTATCGCGAATCGATTCGGGTAGGCGAATCGATTCTGCCCCCAATCCGAATCGATTCGGAAAGTGTTCTGCATATAGGTCCTTAATGGAGAATCAATTCGGCCTAAATCCGAATCGATTCGGCCCACTACAGCTTGACAGATCCCCTTAGGCGAATCGATTTTTCCTGGACCCGAATCGATTCGGCCTGTTCGAGGGCCACTATTTGGGCGATTTCTCAAACTCCAAAATACCCACAACTCAATCCAATCTCCATTTAAATCATGACTTGGATTTATTCCTATAACCAAAAGTTTTCATATCTCCTCAAGTTCTTTAGAGGTCCTAACACTCTATTTGAGAACCCCTAACATTTATCTCCAATAAGTTCTAACCTTAATTTCTAACTAACGATTTCGATCTCGAACAGTTTTTCGTAGAAAAATCACTATAAATCCAAAAACAATCAGAAAAATATGCGGTCAACGCCCACGTGACCGCATCGAAAAGATCTACAAATTTCATTGTTTGACCAAGAGTCGAATCTATTCGTATCAAGGACGAATCGATTTGGAAAAACGCAGGTCACTATTCATCACCATCTCTAAAAATCCCAAACCTCCATTAATACACCACAAAGATTTTTATCTCTTCTCCCACCAACATATAACTACACCTAACTATATATGCACAAAGGAATTGGTTCTAATCATCCTAGAACCAATAATCAACCATTAATTTCGATTAAATTCTAAGTTACTCCAATTTGACATTTTTCGGTTTTCAACCGTTAAACTTCCGAGAAAAACTCGTTTATTCCATGAAAACCCAACCCAAAATATTTAGGTTTTGATATTACCAACTATGATATGAGATTTATGCTCAAAATTAAATAAAGCAAGTAAACACTTGCCTCGTGGATAAAATCCGACGATCCTGAGTTGAATCCCGCGGAGGTTGGTCGGAATCTCCCCTCTTCTCCTCTTTTCTCTCCTCCTCTATCTCTTCTCTCTTTTCCTTCTCTTCTCTCCCCCTCTCCCTCCTTATATATGGAGAAATAAGGGTTTAACCCTTTAAACCCCAAAAACGGCTCGTTTACTCAATTACGAGTTACTTTTACTCTAAAATTTCCTGAAACTCAATTTCGACAATCGGACACTCTTTTTCGACTATCTCGACCATTATGAGACTTACTGCGTAGTTGAAATTTCCATCTGAGGTACTTGACCGCAACTTGCAAATTTAACCACACACGACTTAATGCGGGTTTTCCAATTAAAATCTTGCCTTTTGTCGCTTTACTCAACTGCGACATATAATTAAAATTCTCCGACGTATTTACTTAATCCCAAAAGTAAATATATCACCCATCGACGATCATCAAATCCTTAAAAATTCCAAAAATTACTATTCCGGAAAATTCCCCAGATTTCCAATTTATACTCAATTATGGAATTTAATTATCTCCAAAAGTACGGGTTGTTACAATAGTAAATTCATCATTTAATTTAGGAGAGAAAATACCCGACGATCGAGTGGTAAAGAAAATTCTTAGGTCCCTACCCGATAGATTTATTCCAAAAATGACCATGTTAAATTCTTTACCATCCTTAGCCTCTACAAAACTAGAAGAGCTCATAGGTGATTTACAAACCTATGAAGTAGACATGTTTCCCTCCAAAATCGATAAGAAAATTGATAAGGGCGTCACTTTGAATGCCTAAAAGGAGGTTAGAATAGTTTCAGATGATGGGAACGATAGTGACTTGGAAGAAATGGCTATGTTTGCTAGGAAATTTCAAAAATTTCTTATATTGAACAAAGATAAATTTAAAAAGGATTATAAGAAATTTGAAAAGTCTAAGCATGACAAAGCAAAGAAGATCCCTAAACCTTATAATGAAAACCTTAATAAGGACGAGTCCAATAGGTACTACGGTTGTGAGGGTTATGGCCATAGGGCGAGAGAGTGACCCACTAAACTAAGGAGAGAGGGTAAGAAAAAAATTTCCTATAATGCAACCCTTAGTGATGGTGATAAGGAAGAGGGACCCGCGTCCCCCATTGTGCGCAACTTTACCGCGTTCATGGATTGTCATGAGAGTGATAGTGAGAAAGTGTCAGACGATGAAATCTCAAATCATGACATTTCCGATGCCTTTATTTGTGAAGCTAAAAATGATGATGGTAGCGAGAGTGGAGGCAAGAGAGAGAGTGAAAGTGAAAATAAGGTTGATGTGAGTGAACTTCAAATTGCATTTCAAGAATTATATGTCGAATCTATAAAATTAAAAAGGGAAAATTTGAAGTTAGAAGCTAGTTTAAAAGAGCATGCCTAGGTTGTTGACGAGAGTGCGTTAGTTAATGACCTTAGGACAAGAGAGAGAGCTCTTCGAGAGAAGCTTGAATTTGTAGAAGGTGAGAGGGATAGCCTTAAGGGCTTAATGGAATCCTTGAAAAAGGATCTTCTCGCGTTTGAAGAGCGCAATGTTTTATAAGAGTCTCACAATTTAGATTTAGAAAATAAATTAAAAGACTCTAATAAAGTCAAATTTTATTTGGAGTGTCGTTCGGAGAAATTAGATAAAATATTAGGAACGGTCCAAATTGAAAATGACACGTGAGGTTTAGGCTCCGATACTTGTAATGCGTCAACTCATAAAGCCAAAACCAATGTTTTAAGAGAATCACCAAGGAAAGCCTTTAGAGATCAATCCTTAGGTACCACCTTTCGACGTGTTTTTACTTGTTCACATTGCCGTCGAAAAGGTCATCTTAGAAAATTTTGTTTTGATCTTAAACGAGGTTATAGAAAATCCAACCGTAAGGCAACCGAGGTAGCTAAGACCCCTATACCCGAGATCGTCATTCGACATTAGTTTAGGTTAGGAGATCTGACTTGGTAGCTTTACAAGATAGGATTTTTTATTCCCATTTACTTTCATACGATACCTCCCTTGCTAAATCCAAACGTTGATTGTGTTAGTTGTTTACATACTCTAGCTTTTTGTGACTTATCTCATATATCCTTGCTAGTAGTATGATTGTTTAGTCATTTTCTAGTCATTGCATTATTTCATATCTCATGCTAGAAATTATGACTTGTTTATCTTTTGTATTTTATTTCTTTCATTTTAGTTTGCTTTAAATGAAAAATACAAAAATATTTTCGTTTATCATTTGTGTTTTATTTTATGAATTATTTAGGCTAAATGAAAAATA
Source organism: Sambucus nigra (assembly GCA_949130495.1). Classification (NCBI taxonomy): domain Eukaryota; kingdom Viridiplantae; phylum Streptophyta; class Magnoliopsida; order Dipsacales; family Adoxaceae; genus Sambucus; species Sambucus nigra. The sequence goes on along the minus strand of OX422210.1, from coordinate 276,652,153 downwards.
CAATTGATTTTTGTTTGCCTTTTGAGTAAATAGTTTTTATTTTCAAATTGGTATCTAAATTGTTTCAAAAACTCAAAATGATTTTATTTTTGTGTGTATTTTGGTTTTACACACATTTTGTGGCATATGTTGCGTTTTATTCATCATTCCTCTACCATGTGGCTAGAACTTTTGGTTAAAATTTGAATCCTTAAAATGTTCTTTATCATGCTTACATGGAGTAGTTCAAGTTTGACCTTCTTAATGGATTCACTTTTATATGAATTTTTCACACACATGCACGAGCATTTTGAACCTTAACTTCACATGTTATATTTGATCTTTGTGAGGTGCTCTCCTACCAATCTAGTCATCTACATACAATGACCTAGGAGGACTAGTGCATGTTAAAATCCGTTGCACGTGAGAATTGAGTGATAAAAAAATGATATCTATATTTGTGCACGGGGAAGGGCTCCGAAAGGAAATATTTTTCCTTTGAGAGTAGGCCATCGTTTGCTATGAACCTAAAAGAAATATGTGGTCCAAATGCTTAAAATAAGTTGGCATTAAAAAAAATATTTAGCCATGACCTATATTTGTTTAGCTTGATATAATCATTCAAAAATAATAATATGCTTATTTGAGGGAGTTTGGATGGTATATCAACGGTTTGCACAATGTCCGTTTATCCTAGTAGTGCTTTAAATGTCATGACTCTATACATTTGTAGAATCACCAACATGTTAGGCTTGTCTGCATTGTGCAGTTTGTTCATAAGTTCACTTTATCTTGTCACAAAAAGGCTAAATTCTAGTTTATAAAGTTTTGAAATCAAATGCAAACTCCGTGAACATGTTTAAGTGATTGGGTTTTAAATTCTTTAGTATCTAGTTCACACCCCTTCACTTCCGTTTCCATATGACACATTTATGCCATAAGAGTGTGGAAAACTCATATTATATTATTTTGTGTCATTTGTGAGTTTATATCTATATATGTGTGCTTGTATATATTTTATATTTATTGTGCATACATATATATAATATTATATTTTATTTTGAGTCTTTTGCCAGTTTAGCGAGTCCACCTTTGCTTTAATTCATAATTGATACCTAACTTGTTGCAAAATATTTGGTTGATATCACATGCTTAGTCACTTATGTTTCAAATTGATATCGTTTTGTTCGCATCATAGTTATCATTCATTATTCTTCCTTGGATTAGTTATTTGTTGCCCATATGCTTACATGTCCTTTACACTCTATGCACCTTTGTTTTACTCCTTGTCCCATTTTTTTTATACTCTTATGTAGTTTTTAGGGGGAGAAATTGAACTTAAGTTAATAATGTGGGAGAGTTGAGTATTTATTCTATCACCTTTGTCTATTCATGAACAAAAAGGGGGAGAAGTGGTTTCTAAACCTTTAGGTTAGGGAGATTTAACTTGGGGGAATCGCGACCTTCTTAAGTAAATCATATTAGATAAAAGGAAAGAATCAATTAGGGAGCATTGAATTGCATTTAATTCTTATTTTTTATTTTCCCTATGGTGTAGGATTTATTATTCTTATCGGCAACTTTCATTCGGCAAAGATAGTGTTCCTTGGGTCTTGTGTCAATTTTTTTTGGGTGGAATGTTCTGAAGTCTAGTAGAGCTTGAAGGCCCTTTAGGATTTTGTTTTGGTTTTTGTCCCAGAATAGCCAAACGCGGAGATTTGTAAGGACACAAGTCTCCAATTGAGTCTTATGTTGTATTGACCCAATTCCGGACAAAAACACTTGATTCATAGGAAAGTATACTTGAGCATATTTAAAGCCTATGACCTGTTAAAGTTGAAGACATTGCGACCTGCATTTCAAGATAACATCTTTGTCGCGTTTTAGTGCCACGTTTCTCGTCATCAACATCACATTTCAAGTCTCTAGAGGTATGAATGCTTTTATATATTTGTAGGAGACTTGGAATTATTTTAAAGGGTGTATTTTATTTAAAATCAATTTTTTTAATGTCAGAAATTAAATTGATAAGTTCGTAAAATTTTACATTTTTCAGGAATTAATTTTATAATTTTATACTTCAAGTTTTTGGGCTTAATCTTGATTTTCTCTATTCAGGCATGTCGTTCGAAGTTGTCGTTCGAACTAGATTTTTCGTTCAAACAACAATTTTGTTCAAACGAGGTTTATGGTTTTCCAACGAGTTCCCTTATTAATTTTACTGTCAAACCGTTCGAACGAGATAGTCGTTCGAACGAGAATTCGAATGAATTGTCCAACAACTTTCATCATATTTTGTACTGGACTATCGTTAGATGGGCCGTTTGAATGAGACGTCGTTCGAACGAAATGTCGTTCGAATGACATTTGTGGCGGGAACAGTGTTGACAGTTTTTACCCCAGTTTCCCACCTTTGCACCCACTATCTCTCTTCCAAATTTATTCAGTGTGGGAATTTTTATTGAAAAACTAACTTTCGACATCTTCTAAACACACATTGAGAGAAAATTTTAGAGAGAAAAAATTCCAAGTTTAAAAGTTCATTGTTTAGTGTTTTTGTGTATCCATGAACTAATTTCTACCAAAACACTTACACCCAAAGTTTAGTTTATCCAAGTTCCTAGATCTATATTATTTGCTTGGAGTGTTTGGCACCAGGTTCACTTTTCAACCCAAGAAGAAAAAAGTTTGGGTCCTATTTCTCTACCCCAACAAAAGGAGAATCATTTTTTTATGCTGCGATGTTCCCATTTGAAGAAAAGCTTCGTGTGAGGGTGACGGTGTCCAAGATCCCCATTGGAGGAGTCCAAGACTATGGAGGAGTCCACGGTTATTCTCTAAGCGGAGGTTGAAGATCGAAAGAGCGCGTTAAGGCTTGGACGGACTCAAGTCGTGTTGTGTAAGTCCTCTTTGTCGAGTCTTTGTAAAACTACCATACTTAGTGAATTTTTCGCCAGGGCCGTCCGAGGTTTTTCCCATTTGGGTATTCTTCGTACATCGGTGCGTCGTGTGATATTATTTATTTATCTTGCCCAATCACCGTAGAATGCGTGCTTAGGTTAAATAAGAAAAAAATTGGTTTAATTATCACACTTATGTATTTTGGTGCTTAAAATTAATTGTGTGAAATTTAACTTAATTTAATCAACTCATATATTTTATTTGATAATTTGGTTTGGCCTAATTTGGTAATATTGAAAATATTTTGTAGACAAATCTTAGGACTTGTGTTAAATTAATTTTGGGCTAAAAGTAAATTTCTCATATTTAACTTTAAGTGTTACTTTTGTTTTTGAGAAAATTCAAATTTTGGTTTGTATTAATTTTGTGTGTGTTTGTGTTCACCATAATTCACTTCTTTAGGTTTAATTTTAATTTTGTTTTACAAATTAAAATTTGAGTTAATTTAATTTTTTCATCTTTTAATAAAAAGGAAATTTAACTTAGTTTAGAAAAATTAAATTGTTGTTAGCAACCATCTTATTTCCGCACGTGTTAGGAAGTTACTTTTAAATTGAACAATTTATTTAAAAATTGGGGGTCGTACGCTCTTTCAATGGCTTGTTTTTGTGTATCATGTCGTGTTCGAGGCGTGGCGTGTCATTCCAGGTTAATGTTGATTACTAGTAAACCCTAGCCCTACCTGTTTAATTAATTGTGTCAATTAACCTGACACTGACCAAACAAATTTATTAAATGTGTTATGTCCAATCTAACACACACTATCTGTGAATCATAAGAGTGTCTATTAGAAGCGGTTCGGAACCCTAGAGATGGAATGCCTTTATATATCCATACATTTACATCTGTTTACAATAAATGCGACTCTTGGTTTTCAGTGTTGATCACCCTTTTACCCGCATAGCTTTTGATATTCCCGATGGTTCACATTATGGAGTTGGTCGGCCTTCCAGTCGACTAGGTTCTTCTGGTGCCGATCAAGGTAGCTAAATGTCCACCTAGGATGACAAGTGTTTGTAAGTGGGGAGATATTTTTTATATACAACAACCTATTTCACAACAAACTTAGTGAAATATCACTACTTAATAACACCTAAAAAATCCTTAGAATATAAGAACCTCTCCAATCTCTATCCCTAACTCTAGCATTGCAGTTCTAACGAAGAGACTAAAAAATAAGTAGATATCTAGATAGTAGAGTAACACTATGATTTAGACTCAACATCAAGAATAAGTAGAGAAATTAGGGGTGGAAGCGGTACGGATTTTTACCGTACCGTATCGTTTTGGTCCGAAAAAAAGGGCTTTGGTTTCATATATTAAAATACCAGAAACCAGTCTTACCGAAACCGAAATTACCGCAAAAAAGTTGGTTGTTTTGGTTTTAATATTTAAAAAACTGATTTACCGAAATTACCGTACCGAATTTACTGAAACCAGAAAAAACCGTACCGAAATTACCATACCGTACCGAATTTACCGAAATCAGAAAAAAACGTACTGAAATTACCGTACCGTACCAAATTTACCAAAATTACCGTACCGAATTTACCAAAACCAGAAAAAAGTTGGTTTTGATTTTGGTTTTAATATTTAAAAAAATTGGTTGGTTTTATTTTTGGTTTTTTGGGACTTTTAGTGTTCTTTACCGAAACCAGAAAAAACCAGAATTTACCGAAACCAGAAGAAACTAAAATTTACCGAAACCAGAAAAAAAACCGAAATTACCGAAAAAAACGAAATACCAGTCGGTTTGGTTTTGGTATTGATTTTGGTGTACCGGGTGGTAAACTGGTACGGTTTGATTTTACCATCTAGAATTTGATTTTGGTATTGATATCTACTATTTACCAATCAAACCGTACCCTTACACCCTAAGAGAATTCATAGTATATATATGACAAAGATACACCACATGTCATTGCCCTAATCTCCTATTGATGTCTCTTGGTCATCTCTCATAGAACTCAAATGCACCTTCAAAACTTATTTTATTGTAAACGAATGATATTTTCAAGTGTTTCTTATCTTCTCTCTTACTCCTTAAGTATCTTTCCCTCCCCCAATATGTAGAATATAAAACTTATTCAACATCCTCAACATCATCTTGACGTCCACTTCATCCATCTCCATCAAATAGAAATTTGGGTACATTGATGAACTGCCAAGGTGACATCGGTTTCTAATAGACTATGTCGCCCAAGACAAGAAAAAGAGAGATTGGATGCATCATTGTATTGGTTTGGCAGAGATCTCCCAATAATTGATTGCCGATTGTAAAAGAGCGGCGGCGATACAGCTGGCGACGGAGAAGGAAGAGTGCATAATTTCTGCCGAGAAAACCCAAACCCATATATAAATCAAAATAATACAACAACAATACCCATTGGAGAGAGATTATGAAGGATTATTGAGAGAAAATCAAATGAGTTGAAGGATTTTTGAAGATCTGAAAGTTTCTTTGAAGTTTGAGTTTAAGAGCACTATAACAAAGTTGGGTTCTGCAATGAGAGTTTAACCGGCTAGCAGTCGCTCTTTTATTTTTTCCTTAACTTTTATTTTTATTATTCTTTCATATATTACACGACATAAATTAAAAATACATAGTTATCGAATACGTGGATACCATAATTAATATACTCCATTTTGTGTATAAAAAAATCTTCTACGTTGGCGTGGTATGAAGCCATAAGACATACAACAACTCTATATGAAACATAATTTACCGACTTTTGTCTTGTGCATATTATGACTACTAAACCATGATTTAATTAGTACAATGAATATACAGATTGTACTATAATAATACATACACTAAATCACATATCATAACTACCAATCAAGTAATAATATGTAGCATTATTTTGTACTATTATGCACTAGCTATTTTGTACAATTATGCAGTAGCTTTTAGAATTTATATAAATATAGATATAGATTTGTGTGTCAGGGCCATTCTTGAGATTTGTAGTACTCTGTGCGATATTCAATTTAGGACCCTTTCAAAAAAATATTGTACAAAAATATTAAATATCTAAAAACTCATTGAAAAATTGTTCTTCTAGCATTTCGACTTGTAAAATCACTAATTAAAGTTTTACAATCAAGTTTATCTAGCAATTCATGTTCAATAGATAACAAGGCTAAGTCGTTTAACCTTTCTTGTGACATAGTTGATCGTAAACCCTCCCTTAAAATATTGTGTCACCTCTGCTATTCTTTTTTGTTTTTTTTCGTTTTTGATATCCGGATGCTTGTTTTTTTTGGTAACATTTCTAAAAATTATAAATTTATAAATAAAAATAAAATACGCAATTAACAACGAATCTAATAGATAATTTTAGTCTAGAAATATCTCAATTGATTGAATATAAAAAATATAAAAAAATGTCACCAGTTTTGAACTTTTTATTCCCTCTCCAATTTCATCGACTTGATTAATGTAGAAAGAAACAACCTGATAAAAAAAATTAATTGCATAAAAAACAGATTAGTAAAACATTGATGAATTTAAAAAAAAATAGATTATTAAAAAAAATAATAATAAAAAAGATTAATATATGTATAAAAAAATAATGAAAAAAGAAGAGAACAACTTGCAAAAGAAGACAACTTACCTTTTGCTGCAAATGCAAAAGAAGACAACAACTTTCAAATGAAAAAAAGAAGATATCCTCCAACTTGCGTACAATAGTAAAATGGACAGCCTTCAACTTCTGCAAAAATTAAAAAAGAAATCTTGCAAGAGAGAGAGAGAGAGAGAGAGAGAGAGAGAGAGAGAGAGACGTAAGGAGAGAGGAGAGAGGGAGAGTGTGCGCTAGAAAAAGAAAGAGAGAGAGAGAGGAAATCAAAAAGATGTTATGGGTAGTTGAAAAAATGACTCCTAAAAAACTGGTAATCTTAAATGAGTTGGGTGCTTTTTTTTGGAAAATTGTATCATTCTTTTTTTGAATAGTTGAAAAAATGGCCCCTAAAAAACTAAACTCATTTAAAAAAAATATTTTTTAATATATATAAAATATTTTTGAACCCCTAAAATACACATATACTGGTACTTATTGTAAATGGGCCCTGTGCCACTGCCCACCTGGCACATGGCCAGCGCCGGCCCTGATGTGTGTGTGTGTATCAATGTAACAGAGGCATATTATATTGATATACAATCTTCTATCTTTAGTTTACAAAAAAAAATCCTTATAGAATACTCTTTCTTGATGTGCTTAATAATTATTGTAGATTTTACACGTTTTTTTTTATTGTAATACATTGCTAATTTTTTAATTTAGACTTTAATACAACTTAATAAGTTTAATAGACTTCAGTAAATTTTGCATTGCTAAATGTCACTAAAAATAATCTTTTAGTAGTGAAATTTTCACATTTAGCAATGAAAATTGTAGTAAAGTCTAATAAACTGATTAAGTTATATTAAAGTCTAAAATAAAAAAAAATATTAATGTATTAAAGTAAAAAAAAAACATTTTACATTTACCAAAATTTATGTATACTGAACTAAGATTTTATGCTACATTATATGTAAACCAATTTATGCAAATCTTAGCATTTATACACTGAACACACAAGACCAAGATGAATAGGAGAAAACATATATTATGAAATCTTGAGTCCAACATATTCTTAATTTAATTAAAAAAATAAGGATCTTATCTACATTAAACAAGTACCCGGGAATATTTTTAACCAAAATTGATTTAAAGTTGACATTATTTTTTTAAATAATTTATAAATGATAACAATTGTATGGTTCCTATTATATGTTTTCTCGTACTTGTAACACCACACTTATTAAAATAAGAGGTGGCCAACCCATTACTCAAATAAATTCGGGAATAATAAATGGTCCATTCTTAGCATCACTGTCGTAATATAATAGTACGAGATAACCACTAATTATTTTAGAAAACGAATGTCAATTAACTTTGCAAGTTTAATAAAAACAATTATAACAATCCAATTTATAAAATAAGGTGGATATATAAAGACTTGTAACAATTTAATAACCATTATACAAAATAATAACCGAATAAGTTGTGGGTTAACAGACTAATACAAATAGGTTACACCAAGTATTACAGTTAAACGTAATAAGATATACAAAAATAAAACTTGGTCAATACAACCGAATGTACATACTGATCATAACTAGATTCTACAAAAGATTGATGCGTATATTACAAAAATCCTGCAACATCCACAAAATTATGTAGCTCCTTGACACTGAGAAGGAAAAATAAAATGGGTGTCCTTGCAGCGGAGCACCTGAGCATAAATAAGAACCACACAAGATAGAGAAATATAAACGGGTCAGGGTCCAGCTTGATATGATATATGTGTGAATAAAATGAATAACAGTTATGAATGCTAAACATGGTAAATAGATTAAGATCGCTCTTCAATATAAGAATTATCCTCACCTCTCATCTAAATGAACATCCTAGAGACATTCGAGAGCATTATAAGTTAAACTACTCATCCAATTAAGACAAATAGTTTAATTCCATTAACATGCTAAATTTGCCAATTCATAAAGTATAATTTCACAAGTCCATTTACCATTGGGAAACTTATGCCATGTAGTTGATTTATAAATGAGTTACTCATTTATAAAATGCCACATCCGTGAGAATAGTTAAAAATCAAAGTATAACGATTCTAAGACCATCCTTCCGGGAGTCACCCCACTGGATGCGCCCCTAAATCCTATCATCTTCCAGGGCCTATAACCAAGACCACCTAGGCACCCTAAATCGCGTTGTGTGGGAAGATGATATATACCTTCGACAGTGAATCATAACCATACCCGGAATGACCTCACTTCGAATAAAACAACATCATAATATAACCATCGGTCCTATGGCCGAGGACTATATTCTCCCTGCATTCATTAGCCATGGGATTTACCTCATTCGCGTAACTTCCCTTATGATAGCATTTAGAGAGGTATGTATATGCAAGATAGAAATCACAAGATATGCCAATGTAAAATGTACATTCCTTATATCCGGAACTATATGTGTCAAACCACATAAACGACTAAGTTCAATTGCCCCCATACTAGCCTCCGAGAGTTAACGACGACATTATAATCTACCAAGTGTATATTTACCTCAAACTAGTCTCTAAAAGTACAAAACAATACTACCCAACTTTCCCCTTGTCCTAAACTAGATTACTAGAAGAAAAGACCCTAGCTTCCATTAATTAATTATTTAATTAACACCCGACATAAGCTCGAAGACTCACTTTCTAACCTAAAGTAATAATCCCCTTCATAACAGACCCTAATACCCTTTATTACTTCATATAAGAAGGTTCCTAAGCCTCAAACCTTAAAAGAAAGAGTAGAAGAAAATCTAAATTTGTGGGTTAAAAATATGGTATCGGTCGACTGTCTTCCTGGCGCGATCGACCGCGATTTTAAAATTTGCCTTACGAGGAAAGAAGTAGGCTCTTCCCTTTAGTCCCGATCGACTGACTTCCTGGCCACGGTCGACTCGTTATTGAAACGATTTTAGCCTCAAGATTGTATCCTCAGATTCTTGCTCGTTTAAACGATTCCGTGCCAAAAGCATCAAATCTCCTCTTTCTCTCCTTTTCTCCCAAGGTCTCTCATCTCTCTAACTCTCTTTAGGTTTTGAAACATAATTGAGATATAAATTTTCTTACAAGACTAAAATACCCAAATACATTAAGTCTAATCATTTAAATGCTATACACAATTAAAATGATTTGTGACATCATAATTAAGTTATAACTAGTCAGAAGTACCCCGAAACAAAAAAAATACAACTTGGTACCTATTTTGACTGTTTCAACCATTTTCGGACTAACCGTTCCCTTTAAATTGGCATCCAGAATATCATTCACTATTTTATGTTCCAACATCATATTAACTCATTAATAATTATCCGATTGAAATATAATTATCTGAATAAAATGATTTTTAAAATACTTAGGAAATTGATCTTTAACTGAAAAAGTTTGCAAGTGAGAAAAACATGAGTTAGGATACACTCCTCCAACCCTGGTTCATTTACTAGTGTTAAAACCAAATTCTTAATTGAAATAATTGAGAAAACCTAGTCTTTATTCATCTCAAGCATTATATGTATGAGGTTCAATCCCGCACCATACAAAATTAATAGTAAGAACAAAGTGGTGTCCAACTAATTTCCTACATGCGCGTTGCATTCTTAAGCATTCCGGTTGCCTAGGGAAAATGGAATCAAAAGCCCTACAACGGTTGTGATCACAACACAACACGGTCAAATCAATTACATAATTTGAAATTAAATTTTATGCATTTATAAATAACATTGGGTTAGATTCATGCATCCCAACCGTTAGGAAATTAGTTGGACATTATTAAGTTAAAAGAAAGCATGGATTTAATGGAAGAGAACATCATATCTAATAGAAATTGCAAGCTATAAAGATGCAGAATTAATAAATAACAAACCCAAAAAATTATGAAAGAATTTACTTGTATTGAAGAACTAGAATTGAAATCCTTACAACAATGCTCTTATTGAAAATTAGGTTTTATTGGCTACCAAAAAACTCTTTACTCCTAATGATAAAACTAAAAAATTGAACCCCTTGTCTAACAAAGACTAGACAATAAATACATCATGAGAAATCTGGAGTTATAGCTGAATCAAACTCTAAAATCGGAATAAGAGAAATCGAATTATCCTCACTAGATCGGTCCGCTGAATACACCCAAATCGGTGTGGTCCCTAATCCGGACCAATCCCTTTTTAGTAGAAACTGAATCGGTCCGAAAGGTGATTTTAGACAGTAGGTTTTTAGTGTCCGAATCGATCCTATTTCTTTAGAAAACGGATCGGTATGGTCTTTAGGATCAATTTCTCCTCATTTCTCTTCAATTTATCTTCAATTTCTCGCATCTTCAGAACCTCGTAATGTTTGCTCCGGAACTCAAAATTGGACGCCATTTCTTCCTACGTACTTGTTGACTTGAGATCTTCAACTTTTATTGTTGGTTTTCTTCCGGATTCCTGATAGAAATTATGCTTTTCCCTTTTGGTTTTCCTTCCTTAATACATTCTTTAGCTTTAACTTTTTCCTTTCTTTCTTTCGCAATAAACTCGAAATACTACGTAGAAAGGTCAATAACATCGAAATGAGATAATTTTTGAGGAAGTACATTATCCGAGGTGCTAGAAGATACTAAATTAGGGAGTAATTTTGGAAGCATTTATGCCTCATCAAACCCCCCTAACTTAGAACTTTGCACGTCCCTAGCAATGTAAAATAATTCAACTACAGCTCAACTCATGAAGATCATTTTATTATGATAGAATACCACTTTCGCAGGCAAGTGATTGCATTTAGCGTATGCTACAAGCCTTTAAACTCCTAGGTTACCCTAGTGGGACGAGTTGTGTCTCATGAGGGTTTACAGTGAATATACCCAAAAAATTCATTTTCGACTCAAGAAAAATTCAAAATACTTAAAAATTGTTCAATTTAAATTCTCCAAAAAATAATCAACCTAAATTTGTATTCATAAGTCTCAATTTGTCGTGTGTGTGTGCGAAGCCAAAAATTAAACTATAGATTTCCACCGATTGGGCATTCCGTTACTTTTCAAAAATTCGTTTTGATTCAAATGCTCATGGGATGGTCTCACAAACGTATCACTCGGAATGTGGCTATTTATCTCGGTGTGCATGATTTATAAGAGTAAATGTAATGGAATGCAAGTTTATGCACACGATTATGAAGGACAAACTTTGAGGTGGAAGGATCTCGCCATTAGAAAACAATTATTGGGAAACCAAAAACATTGTCTGTAATTTACACATTCAATGTATTTTCTTTTCTTAGTGTGCCTTATCTCTCCACGAGGTAACCAATTTCGTAATTCGGTCTCGGTTAGGACTTTTTCGGGTTGAAGTGTGTATTGGGTAACATTGGGACTCGTTAGAAAATTCAGAATTGGAAAATGTTCTTAATATGTCCATTAATGCTTTTTTGGGCTATTCCTCATTTTTTTCTTCTTTTTCTATTTTTCCTATTTTTCACATTATTCTTTCCTTACTATTTTTGTTGAGCAATTTTCTATTTTTCTGTCCCCTTTTTATTGCAGCATTTGGACTAAATTTTTGAATTTTTCAATTTCACAATTTCGGGTTAATTAGGTATTTCGGGTTTGTCAAATGAAAGTGAAAATTTTATTTGGCTCAATTTGGTAGCAAAAAGGGATAAAAAAATTCATGATTTTTTCTGGCCACTATTTTTGGGTGACAAACGAGGGCCCACTTCATTGTCCGAATCACTAATTAAGTTACCATGTGCATCTCGAGGTGACTTAAATTTAGAGATTTATTTAGTGCCTTTTTCAAGACAACATACCATTACCCATAACCGATCAAAGTGAAGGAATTGAGATCCCCGATGACTTATTTTAACTACTAAAATAAACTTTAAGTTAATTATTAACTTGGATTGATTTTAATTTCTCACAAAAATTGATAGGCTCGAGATCTCACCGGGTTAATAATCTCCACACTCATTCGTTAAGTCATCAATTCACGCTCAATTTCCATCCTTAGTTAATTTTGGCATTGTGTGTTTGATTTTTACAACTTTGAGACTTTAAATAAAAAGAAGTTGATATTTTCGAAAAATCTAAATTCCAATTTTTATTTATTTTGAAGAATTTTATTTTAGAATTTTTTTTTGCATTCTCGAACTTTGGGAATTATAAAAGTGCATGCGTACCCCCTGACTTAGGCATTTGCATCATCCTGAGGCAAAACAAACGAACAAAATAAAACTAAATTAAGGAGATAATACAAGCAATGAACAAAGTACAACAATGTAAAAATGGAAAGCAAGCACAAAACACACAAGATAAGCTGTCCAAATTCCATTAAATATGTATAACGCTTACAAACTGTGGAAAATGGAGGAAAATAGGTCTGAAACATCCAAAAATAAGACAAACTAGAACGGGGGATGGTTTGAGGGTCCAGGGGCATTGGGTTCATAAGGATCATAAAAGTACGACGGGGGGGGGGGGGGGGGGGGGGAATTAAAAGACATTTCAAACATTTGAGCTTAAAGACGGGGCATCATGCTCGTGCCATGCCGATATGCGCATTGATCCTCCTCCCAATGAGCGTCGTAGCGATCAATGAACCCCGAAAGTTGTGTCTCAAGCGCAGAAATGCGCGCATTAAGGTTGCCACCTAGAAGCTCATAATCTGAGTCCTCTTCCTCCACATACTCGGTCTTCTCACCCTCAGCCATACTCACGTCATCAGCTGCCACCTAATCATCCTCAGATTCATCGTTTGACTCTTCCTCTTCACTTTCATCACTTTCGACAGCACCCCTCCTATCTTGGTAAATTTTCCATTGTGTCGCGTTCTTATTGCGGGTGGCCTACCTAAAAAGATTGGGAAGGCAGAGAGACCCGGATGGTGGTTTTATGCCAACATGGGCGACAATGGATGTGATGAGCCGGGCATAAGGGAGTGGGGAAGTGCTTTTAGCATCCAAGGCTACGTAGAATATGCCTTTATACTTAATGCGGGCCAAATGTATGGTGAAGTTAGGATCATGGAGGTGGTAGACTAATGTTGCTAGCTGTGGGCGCATGATAGAATCAATTGAGATTTGGAGAGTTTTAGCACAAACGATTTGGAAAGTGATGCGTGCCTTGTCATCCATTTGGCCGAGGGGAAATGTTTGGTGGCGCCATATTTGGTCCAGGCAGATACGGGGAATGCACACATTTTTGGCATGCGATGGACTACTGTTGGGGTATTGACATGGGGATGGGTGAGGGTCGTCCTTCTCCATCAATTTATGCATGAGGATGTTGACAGAGAACGATACCCAAGTTTGCTTCGACTTGATAATTACCGGTGCACACAAGGAATCCATAAAAGGAGCGCACTTCATTTGCCCAAAAATCCCCAGAAGGTTCATTGAAAAAGAGGCACCACCCTTTGGTGACGAAGACGTTGGTGACATTTTCGGGTAAATCATTCCATAAAATCTGCCTTTCGATGTGCAGCTTACGGGAGTGGGTGAAGAACCGATGACACCATTGTTGCTCCTCATAGGAGTGTAACGGAGGTGGCCTATTGTCAGCGACGACCTTTGAGTTATATTTCTCCGGTAGGGGTGCATTGGCCATGGAAGGAGGATTGTGAGAAAATTAGAAATTGGACTAGAGAGGAGATGTGTGTGGGTGATGGAGGTTTTGTGAGGAAAAATGGGTGTAATGAGTGTTATTTATAGGTGGGAGTAAGGGGGTGGATTTAGAGGGAAAGGGGGATGTTTTTGGGAGGGAAAAAGGCTTGGGAATAGGTGAGAGATGAAATGGAGGGAAGGGGCTGGGTTGTGGGGAAGAACTTAGGGAGTTGTTCAGTTTCAGACCAGTTTGGGTTCCAAGGACCGGATTGGTCCAGTCCTTTTATTTTTATTTATTAACTCTCTTTCGGACCGGTCCGGGTGCCCAAGACCGGATCGGTTTGAGTTCCCAGATTTTCTAAAGTTCCCTTAGGAAGAAGAATTTCTCTCCTCTCCTTAACTAAAAGGTTTCCTCACTCAATTTTCTTTGAGATCATACCCAAAACTTCCTAAAAAAAAAACTCCAATTCTACAACGAATGTTCTATCGAAATTTGTGCTTCATGCCTACCTTCACCTTTTCAAGACTCAAACCTACAGACTCTACAGACCCTAATGAAACTACAACTATTATACACAAGATTCACCTCGTATGCGTTAGGGGTGCGACGACCTTTCAATTTTATCTCAATCTACCCCATAAAAGGGGTTCGATAACCAAATGGTGTCGACTTCTTCTAAGTACTCTGCTAGATATGGCTTTAGGAACTGCCCATTAACCTTGAAAGTACTTCCCCCTTTTGGATCTCCCAATTCCACAGCTCCGTGGGGGAATAAGTTCTTCACAACGAATGGGCCAGTTCATTGAGACCGCAATATACCCAAAAATAGATGAAGCCGAGAGTTATAGAGGAGTACCTTTTTCCCGGGAATAATCTCTTTGCATCAAATAATCTTACCGTGTGCGAGTTTCATACTTTCTTTATAAATATTAGCATTCTCATACGCGTCATTACATATCTCCTCTAACTCATTTAATTGAAGCTTGCGAGCTCTACCGACGTTATCCATGTCATAATTCACCCTCTTTATGGCACAATACGCTTTGTGCTCTAAATTAACTAGAAGATGGAAAGGTTTTCCATATACAAAGTGGAGCGGGGACATTCCAAGTGGGTTCTTGTATGTGGTACGGTAGGCCCATAGTGAATCGTTCAATCTAAGTGACCAATCTTTCCGGTTAGGATCGATGATTTTCTCGAGAATGTGCTTGATTTTTCGATTCTCGAACTCGTCCTACCCATTCATTTGTGGGTGATGGTTCATTCCAACCTTATGAGCGATGCCATACTTTCTCATGATCTTCTCGAATGGCTTGTTGCAAAAGTGCGTGCTATTATCACAAATAATCATTTTCGGAGCACCGAAGGAAAGTAACTATGTGTTCCTGCAGGAACCTAATCACCACTTTATTATAATTTGTCTTGGTAGCTATAGCTTCCAAACATTTAAAAACATAGTCTACCGTGACTAGGATGTATAGGTATCCAATAGATGCGGGAAAAGGGCCCATGAAGTCAATACCCCAACAGTCAAAGATATCAATAATGAGTATGAGGGTTAATGGTATCATGTATCGTTGGGTAATTTCTCCCATCCATTGGCACGTATCGCATGATTTTCAACAGTCGCTCACATCCCGGAACATTGTGGGCCAGTACAAACCTCTTTAAAGAATTTTAGCGACTATCTTTTTTATCGAAAAGTGGCCTCCACATGCCTATGAATGACAAAATTGGATAACCTTGGGTATTTTGTCATCTGGTATGCACCGTCGAATGACTTGGTCTGCGCAGTATTTAAAAAGGAAAGGATCATCATATAAAAACATGAGCGACCAAGTAATGAACCTCTTCTTATCTTACGGTGTCCACTCGATAGGGACAACTCCTTTAACAAGATAATTCACTATATCCGCAAATAAGGGCAAAGAAAATGTGGGAAAGATTTGATCATCCAGGAAATACTCGTCTATAAGTAGAGGATCGCTAGGCACGTCGGATGAAAGCTGGGATAAGTGATCGGCTATGACGTCTTCTACTTCTTTTTGTCTCTAATGGAGAGATTAAACTCTTGCAGGACTAGGATCCACCTTATGAGGCACGGATTTTCATCTTTCTTTGCAAGGAGATATTTTAAAGCCGCGTGGTCAGTGAAACAAGTGATGGGGGGAAACAATGAGATAGGACCAAAATTTATCTAAAGAAAAGACTACCGCTAGCAATTTCTTCTCCGTGGCGGAGTAATTGAGTTGTGGTCTTCTAAGAGTCCGGCTAGCATAGTAGATGACATGAGCCTTTTTGTCTTTTCTTTGGCCTAAAACAACCCCTTTTGCAAAATCTCTTGCATCACACATGAGCTTGAATGGTAAGGACGAATCCGAAGCTTGCATGATGGGAGCGGAAACAAGCATGCTTTTTATTTTTTCAAGAGCACCTTGTTATGCTTCATGGCACTCAAATGGGGTGTATTTCATAAGAAGTTTTCTTAAGGGTCTAGCGATGGCACTAAAGTCCTTAATGAACCTTCTGTAGAACCCCGCGTGGCCCAAGATATAGCACACGACCTTAAGCGATTTTGGTGGGGGTAGCTCGGCTATGATGTCTATTTTAGCTCTATAAACTTCGATCCCCTTGGATGAAACTATGTGTCCAAGTACTATTCCCTCAGTGATCCTAAAATGGCATTTTCCCAATTTAGCACAAAGTTCTTATCCACACACCGAGAACGTACTTTTTCAACATTTGCCATAAAAAGATCGGAAGAGGTGCAAAAACTGCTAAAGTCATCCATGAACACCTCCATACCTTTCTCAATAATGTCACTAAATAAGATCAACATGCACCTTTGAAAGGTCACGGGTGCGTTACACAAGCCGAATGGCATACTTTAATAGGCAAATGTACTAAAGGGGAAAGTTAAAATCATATTTTCTTGATCAAGTACATCTACCTCAATCTGGTTATATGCGGAATAACCATCTAGGAAGTAGTAATACGGGTGGCTCTCTATTCCTTATAGCATTTGGTCGATAAATGGCAAGGGGAAATTAATTTCCTAGTTCCTGGATTGAGCTTTCGGTAATCAATGCAAATGCACCATCTAGTGGTGGAAGGTTGGGGAACTAGATCTCCCTTAGCATTTTTTATCACTGTCATGCCCGAATTCTTCGGGACTACTTGAATGGAGCTCACCCACTTGCTATCTGAGATTGGATAGATATGCCCAGAATCCAACAGTTTAATGATTTCGTCCCTCACCACCAATTTTATAGTGGGGTTTAGCTTTCTTTGCATTTCTCTCTAGGGCTTCACATCCTCCTTGATGTGAATTTTGTGAGTGGAAATAAAAGGGATTATCCCCTTTAAATTAGCGATACACCAACCAAAAGCACCTTGGTGCTTCCTCAAAATCTTTAATAACTTACCCTCCTGCTCTTCGTCTAAGCTAGAGGAGACAACAATAGGAAATGTCTCACCCTCTCCTAGAAATGCGTATTTAATGTTGGAGGGTAGTTTCTTCAATTTGCGGGCCTCCCTTGGCGGTAACTCCTCGAATTGAGAAAACTAACTTACGTCTATTGCATCCTCATCCGACGCTCTTTCATCCAGTAAATTTCTCAACTCCTCAACTTCTTTCTCAAACTCGGTAAATGCTCCCTCCCTCTCGTGATTCGATACTAAGAAAGCCTCTAATGCATCTCCATAAAATTTCTCCTCAATGTGCTCTTATACGATCGCATCAATTAGGCTCACTGCATGAAGATCATCTTCTTCTCCTGCTTGTTAGGCTATATTAAAGATGTTAGTCTTTAACGTCATGTTCCCAAAAGTGAGTTTCATCAACCCATTTTGAGTATTCATTAGTGTATTGGCCATGGCTAAGAATGGGCACCCAATAATGATACGAACATGATTACTCAAGTCGAAAGAGGGCTCCGTGTCCCAAATGAAAAAATCTACAAAAAAGTAGAAAGTGTCCACTTGGACTATCGCGTCCTCGACTATACCTCTTCGGATCTTCACGGTTCGATCTGCTAATTGGAGATTGATCCTCGTGGGCTTAAGTCCACCCATCTATAAAAAAGTAGAAAGTGTCCACTTGGACTATCGCGTCCTCAACTATACCTCTTCGGATCTTCACGGTTCGATCTTCTAAATGGAGAGTGATCCTCGTGGGCTTAAGTCCACCCAGATAAAGTTTTCTATAGATTAAGTAGGGGCGGATATTAACGCTTACCCCCAAGTCTAGTAAGGCCTTTTAAATTTTATTCTCTTCAATGATGCAGGAAATGGTGGGTGCACTGGGATCTCTAAATTTTGGTGGGAGATTGTTAAGTAGAACTGAGCTTACGTTCGGTGCTAGAAATACGTTTTTCTTTACCTTCACCCTCCTCTTCACTGTCAATAAGTCCTTACTGACTTTTGCATAAGCTGGAATTTACTTTATTGCATCGAGGAAAGCTAAGTTTAACTTTATTATCTGAAGCCCTTCTAGCACTTCATCGTAGGGGGTTCCTTTTTGGGGAGGAACCAACCATTGAGGAAATGGCGTTGTGGAGAAATAGTGTGTTCTTTGTCACTTGCTTAAAAGGGGACATCTTCGGCCTCTTTTCTGTCGGGAGAAATATCCTTGTATTTAGGTGTGTCGTGTGGCGGAGGTGATAAATCAACGAATCTCCCACTACGAAGATGATAGAGATATAAACTAAAACCATGCTTTATGTAATAATTTCAGTAATGAATTTATTGTTATAATAAAATTTGTTATTCCTATTTTAATGAGAATCATGTATGCACATATTGTTTCCAGCATTTTATATATTTTCGGTGTCTTTTATTCTACTCGGTAGGTATTCTGGTGTGTAGAGTATGACTTACACATAGAGGATCAGATCACCAGTTCTTGTGGAATATAAATTGTATCGTTCACAATCTTAGATGGAACTGGACACACTATCAGTAGGACTGTAACATAATATTTTAGTAGGTGTATCTTGATTACAAGAAACTGTATAGTTTCAACTTATTGTGCTAGTATACTTTTTGTGTATTGAATGGGACCAATTTGAGGTCATTATTTTTATACTGATTTTATAAGATAATGTACACCTCATGATTGTTAGGTTTACTTAAGGATCTTAATTGAGATATGATTGATGGACACATGCACTATTTATTTATTGCTTTGACTTATTGTGTGAGATTCATTAATGGATCAATAATCTTGATAAATTGCGTAATTGTGATTAATCTATGGTAAAAGTCTTTTATGGATGGAATCCACATCGCAATATAGATATTGGTGATACCCCCTCGAGATACTTATAAGTTTTGTATGTGTCAAACCCTGCTGGTGGATTGTATTAATCCGACACTACAAATAAGTTAATTTGGATTGCTCAAGAAATTGAAGAAGTCAATCAAATAAATTATCAGTAATGTATTTTATTAACGCGTATCTGTAACCTTAATGTGGGGAGAATTAAGTAATTAATAATGAGGAGTTCGAAATGTAATTTTGAGTTAAGGAGTGGAGTTGCAATTATAATTATTTAGTGGAATTAATTATAATTAAAGGACTGAGGTTAGATTCAGGATGGATTAGGTTTTCTCAGGACCATTAGGATGCACATCCTTATCTCTCCTTAAGGTCCCTACTGTAGCCTATATATATGTACCTAAGTCTCATTCTTTCATAACCTATCCGTCACTCTTGGATACTCATAGGACATGATTTCGAACTTGTGAAAAAATGAGGCACTAGGAAGATAGAGGAGACAAGAAGGTGGTTACAAAATAGGAGCCCACCCTCTATTCGTGGCTGTCCATATCAGGCATACAATATAAGACTGTGAGGTGAGTCGATCCATCACACATTCTATTCGTTCAAAGGAGACATCTAATCAATTACATCTCGAAAGGTAAATCCTAATTCTGCTTTGTAAGATTTCATGCAGGTCTAGTTTTTTTTTGTAATTTGATCTATACGCGTTTTCAATAGATCCTTGGACTTTCGTTCCAACAGAAGAGTGGTTACAGCTTGACATTGCTCCCAATGTTCCGTATCGGGGGAGCTAACTCTAGGTTGACCTTGGGGAGGTATTTTTCCCTGGGCAGGAAACTTGCCCTCCTCTTGGATACTCAACCAGGATTGCAACTTGGAGATGTTCGCATTTTTGTCGGCGAGCATGCGATCATATCTAGAGTTAGTTTCACTCTGGGTGTTGATAAACTGGTGTATTGTCGTAATACCCCATAATTTTAATGACTTTTAAAATGAGTTAAATTAAAAGTTAATGGGATTAATTGGAATTAATTAAAAATTTATTTATTAGGATTAATTAGGATTTTTATATTAATTGTGGATATTGAAATATATGATTCTGAATATTACTTAGAGATATTTAAGTAATATATGAATATGATGTTATTTATATTGTCATGAGTTACTAATACGGTAATTATGAAATTTAAGTCGGGATGCGATATGGGACGTGTCGGGACTAATTTAAATAAATATAAAGGAAACATTATTTTACATCAACCAAATAGTCATTTCAAGTGCACCATTGCGTTCGGAAGGGTCAAAATAGTCAAAAAAGTCTATCCGTGTCTTGTATTTGGGTCTCGAGTCAATTAGGAGATGAAAGGACACCCCCTAGGGGAATTTTGGTCATTTTACGTGGGATATGAATAGTGATTTCGGGATTTGTCTTATTATAAAGGTGATGGGTGGGATGAACGCAGGTTCATTTCATGTTATCACAAAAAAATTAATAAGTTTTGGTGTGAGAGAAATTAAAGAGCTCATTGGGAGAAGAAAAGATTGCTTAGGAAGAAAGAAAGTCTCTTCGGGAAAACCAAAGGGGAAGAACCACTTCTTACCACTAGCACCACAACCAGAAAGTCACTGGAGAAATAAGGAAGAAAGTCCTACATAATCATCACCAAAGCTTCAGACCTTCACATTCAAGGCAAGTGAAGTTGTTGCTCAATTTTGATGCTTATAATGTCCATGCTAGATAGGATTATTGAGGAAATAAGAATCTGCATGTTTTAATGATAAACCATAAGAGTTTTGATTTAGATTCTGAGATGAGGATTAGATGGAATGACACTCTGTCTGTACAAAAGATATAATCCACTAAATTGTCTTAAAATGATATAGATAATCGGAGTTTATAAGATTTTATGGAGAAATAAAAAACTATGAAAATTCTAGGAATAAAAAGGATTTAATCTAAACAAAAGAATGATTTTTGGTGGTTTGATTATTAGAAGTTGATTATATACCCTATAGTATCAATTGAAATGATTTAGGAGAAGTTTTGGATTGATTCATGTTGATTTTGAAGAAAAACAAATGCTAAACCCGTAGGTTGAAATATGCCGAAACTGTGTAATATCGGATCGATCGACCCAAGAATGTCGATCCATCGACTGATCGATCGATCGACCCCAGACAATTGATCGATCGTCTCCCTCTGGAATTTGAGAATTGTTATCTTTTAAATTTTTATTAAATCCTAAAATTTTTTATGTCTTTAGTAATGATTAATTGAACATTATGGGACTTAAGGAAGGATAGTAGTATATATTTAAGACCCAAAAAAAGAATTAAATGGGATTAAATCGAGGAAATATTAAGGAGCGCTAATTAAATAAATTTAGGTTGAAATAATAATGAAATGGTTTTACTACATTAACTAAGGGTGAGGGACTTGGGTTATTGTTGAAAAATCATAATTATGTGAGAAGGACATTATGTGAGTGATAACTACATAGTAATTATGCGATAAAGAAATTAATTATAATTAACAATTACGAGTAGTATTGACAAATACCATGAGTACTTGGGGATAGGATGAATTCCTAATTTTATATAGGTAGATGATAATGCCTATTTGATTTATTGATTATTTATGTGTATGACATACCTAGCTTACTTGCTATCGACGGGAGGTTTGCGCGTGAGGGAAGTCATATCCCGATGAATCCATGAGATTTTGATTTGTCACTCGAGGGCATAAAACTTAGGGACTAAGTGCCTTAGTATATATATGGGTGTTGACGATCATTTGGGTGCGTAGGTATGTGCGTAGCCCAAAGGCTTAGGACTACGTTCGCCTCCAATATTTGTGATAGCAAAGTAATGCATGCACCGCAGCTGTGTCTCGGGGTTACGTACTGTATTATATATATTTATATATATAATGAATTGAATGAATGTGTATATATTGGTTAGACTTTATCTACTATGTGAATTAAGTAGAACTGAAAGATAATAGTACGTAGTTAATTAAGTATGATAATGCTTAATTACGTTGAATAATTAAAAGGCTTATCCATGTTGAATCTTATTGTGTATATATATATATATATATATATATCAATTATTGTCTGAGAAAATATGTAGGATAAATTTGGGCTATGATTAGTGTAATACCCCGCACTTTTATGAGAAATTAAATTCAATAATTAAGTGTAATTTGGGAATTTAAGAATTATCGTGAAGTAAATTGTTGGAGTTTTCAAGGATTAGGTGATTTTCGATGGGTGTTATATTTACTTTTGGGATTAAGTAAATAAGTCAGAGTATTTTAATTATATGTTGCAGTCGGGTAAAGCGACAGGGACAATATTTTAATTAGAAAACCTGCATTAAGTTGCGTTGGGTTGAAATAGTGAATTGCAGTCAAGTACCTCAGAGGAAAATTTTGATCGTGCGGTTGATCTCGGATGTCCGAGATAGTCAGAATAGAGTATCTGGTGGAAGAAATCAAGTTTCGGGAATTTTTGGACCCGTAGGGACTCGTAATTGAGTAAACGGGTCATTTTTTGGGTTTAAATGGATAAACCCTTAATTCTGTCCTAATTAAGGCAAGGGAGAGTGGGAGAAAGGAAAGAAAAGAGATAAGGAAAGAGAGAAAGATGGAGAGAAGAGAAAGAGGGAGAAGAAAGGAGATTTCGACCAAACTCCGCTGGATTCGACTCGATGTCGTCGGATTTCATCCTCAAGGCAAGTGTATACTTGCTCTATTTCATTTTGTGCATTTATTTCATCTTATAGTTGGTAAATTATATAATATTTGGTTATAACCCTTAAAATAAATTGATGAAATTTGAGTATGAGTTTACAAATTGATGTATTGTAAACTCTTAATGATTTCTAGTATTAAATCCATGATAATGGAAAGTAGAAATGATTAGAAATGATAAAACTGGGGCTCTAATGGTTTTAGGGTTTAAATCTAAGAGAAATGGTTTAATACCACAAAGAAATTGATGTGTTAGTTATAAATCAGTGCTAGGATGATTGTGGTGATGTTGGTTGAGATTAGAAACCATAAAAATGGAGGTTGGGTTGATATTTGGAATTTTGGAGAATATGATGAATAGTAATGTAGCTGCCTTTCTGAATCAATTCGGTCCTGATGAGAATCGATTTGGCTCTTGGTCAAAAGAAAAAAATTGGAGATCTTTTTGATATGGTCGTGTGGCCGCCGATCGCGTATTTTTCTGATTTTTTGTGGATTTATAATGATTTTTCTACGGAAAGCTGTCCGAGATCGAAATTGTTAGTTAGAAATTAAGGCTAGAATTATTTGGAGATAAATAATAGGGGTTCTCAAATAGAGTGTTAGGACCTCTAAAGGACTTGAGTAGATATGAAAACTTTGGGGTTCGTAGGAATAAATCCGAGTTATAAATTAAATGGAGATTGGATTGAGTTTTGGGTTTTTGGGATATATATAAAACCTAAGCAAAGTTGGGGATTTTAGACTAGCCGAATCGATTCGGTAAGAGAAAGTTTGAAAGTAGAACCATTTCGAATCGATTCGAAAAGGCCGAATCGATTCGGTGCACTACGAATCGATTTGGACAGGCCGAATCGATTAGGTACTGGAATTTTTTTTAGGTTTTCTCCTTTTAAGTTTAGGAAGACTTAAATTATGGTTTTGGAGATTATTATAGGAGATTCTAAATGGGATGTTAGGAATCCTAGATGATGATTTGCGGATAAGTAAACCTCAGATTAATTTAGAGTACAATCCGGGGTATGGATTTTATTAATGTTTTGGGACAAGAGACATTCAAGAAAATTATTCGGTAAGAGTGTACAGATATATTTATGCGGTTAGAATAAATACGGGACGATTAAAATTGAGAAA
Source organism: Sambucus nigra (assembly GCA_949130495.1). Lineage (NCBI taxonomy): Eukaryota > Viridiplantae > Streptophyta > Magnoliopsida > Dipsacales > Adoxaceae > Sambucus > Sambucus nigra. Next base: position 276,627,847 of record OX422210.1, on the reverse strand, counting down.
CTCCTAGAATTTGATTAGGATGGAATTTGGGGTTATTAGTCATCGTTATGTGTGGTTGGAAATTATAGCGATGTATAGATTTGAGAAGTAATAATTGTGTATATATATATATATATATATATATATATATATATATATATATATATATATATATATATATATATATATATATACGATGTGACTACAGTATATATATTATATGATACAAATACATATGTCTTTGTGTGTGATTGGTATATGTGTATTTAAAGGCTAGTTTCCCCGGGCTTTCCTTTGGTATAGGGTTGGAACAGCCAGAGTATATATTTTCTCCAGTGCGATCCAGGGAGGTTCCGCGATGTGGGTGAATCCACTGGCTTGAGGAGCGGGGAGAGTATAGTCCCAGGTCATTACCGTCCCGCGTTCGAGTGAGATAGGTTTAACTCCACTTACAGGGGGAACTTGACCGCCTCCACCATTGTGTATTTTTGTTTACCATGTCCATTGAGAGAGTCTGGCTTGGTACCGTGGTATAATGAGTAAACCCGGATGTTGGATCGGCACTATGAGACCGCATCCTTGAGTTATAGCGCGTTAGGATGGTTATTGTACTTGTGTGTATAGTACATTACTTGTGTATGAGAACAAGATATCATATCTGTATGAGAGTAAATAGATAAATTGAATATGAAATGAAAAAGTATTAATTCTCATTCCGGGAGATTGTATATCGACTTAGAATGTGAAATGTATATAAAAGTGAGTATGAAAAAATAAAGATGAGTATGTTATGTATATTTATTTATACGAGTAAATTTATATTTCGTGTACTGAGGGTCTAATGGATCTCGACGATCGACCTTGCCAAGTAGTAGTGTATCAGGGGGGTTCCTTGTTTGGATTTCGCTTCGTGCAACACCCCATGCACTAATATGGCTTGAGTGGGGGAGAAGTTTAGCCCTTATTACTTGTTTTGCTTAGGATTTCTTGAGTTTGGGGTTGAAGGATTAGTTAGGCAGAGTAGCTTGACTAGGATGTTTGTAGGGATGCTCTAGGTGTGCACTATTAGAAGAAAGGTGAGGGGTATCTCATGGGAGTGCGATACCAATTTAAATATGAGATAAAATAATTTTTTTTTAAAATAAAGCATTTATGCACTTGCTAAATATTTTCACAACTTGGGCTCTGACCCGTTTCTATATTTTTCCTCTCTTGCTAAATATTATATATATAGGTGTCCAGACACAGGGACGCCTGGATGATGATCCTTTCGAGTCAGACGTCAGTTGCCGCAGTTGTGGATGCATGCAGGCTTGATTTAGACGCTTCTATTCTGTCGATATAGATAGTAAGCATTGTAGTTACTCTCGGACCGAAAGCCCAATTGTATTTATTTATTCTTTTACCGCCTTTTAGTGCGGCATTCGATTTGGTTGTATTATATTTGAACTTAGTGTTCGGTTATTTTACTTCATTTCAGTCTCCTATATAAACTGTGTGAATGTTTTAATGGATTAATTGTTTAAAAAGATTAGTTAAATTAAATTTTGACGCCAGCCTAATAGGTTATTAGTAATTAAATTGGTTTTCGACAGTGATGCTAAGAATGATCCATATGCGAATTCGGTTTTAATTTGGTACAGGAGTGATCGCCCAGTATTTTATTAGGCGGGTTGTCACAGATAGTATCAGAGCATCAGGTTCTAGTGTCCTTAGGAATATGTGCGGACATACTATGCTTTCAGCGTTGATCTCGATTTGTTATAGAGCCTTACGATTAGGATTGTTGATTCCTCTTATGATATTTCGTTCTCCTTCCATATGGTGAGATTATAGTAATATTTTGTGCGCTTGCTTGAGATTCGTGTGATGATCAAGGAAGGCCGTGATGAGGGCAGCAGGAGGTGGGACATAGCTGGAGCAGCTAGTGGAAGTCGAAGACTAGGACCGAAGTAGAGGTCATTCTCTTTATGGCATTTGCTAAGAAATGCTGTAACACTTACTAAACAATAGTAGCTATGAGTACCCCAGTACCACTATAGTAGAGAGTGGTGCTAAAGTTGAATTACCCAGTGAAGCTAAGGGTTCGAAAAGGGTCTTTGATTAGGACCATACTTTGAAGTTAATTCATGTGAAGTAAGTGTAGCATTACTTAGTGGAAGTAGGAGGCTCATAATTTTTGACTTGGTCAAGGGTGTGGAAATACCAATATGTGAAAATTTGAGGAAAATTTTTCACTCGTAGGAGCAATTTTGGAATGGTGGGTGCAGTGATAACCATATTCCGGAGAGCAGGATATTTTGCCCCTAAAGGGATCTTACCAATAGTTTTTAACCGGGAGTCCCCATGATTTAGCAAGAATGAAAAGAATACAGTTTTAAATTATTCACATAAGGATCGGTAAGAGGCCGATCTTGAATAAAGAGAGTTATGGATAAGTGAACTTTGTACTGAATCAAGGTAAGTGCAATGAAGAGAGAGTCCTTCCGAGGAATGATAGGCTCACTAGAGAAGTGTTTCTAACCTTTATAGAGAATGTGTGTGTTCGAGGACCCCATTGGTGGACAACCAACCGGGGAATTCGTTGAATCAGGGCTGTTGAGGCCGGTAGTGGAGTGTCCTTTTTATGAAGAAGTTAAGGGGAACTAGTAAAGTGATGTTCGAGGACCCCATTGGTGGACAACCAACCGGGGAATTCGTTGAACCAGGGCTGTTGAGGCCGGTAGTGGAGTGTCCTTTTTATGAAGAAGTTAAGGGGAACTAGTAAAGTGATTTTCAGGATAGCGGCTATAGAGTCCAGGATGCTGATAAACCTAAAAGGGTCAGGGTGACTCGGGATGTCAAATGTTGTAATGTGGAGTGTAGAACCGTACGGTTAGTTATTGCCCAATGAGAGTTAAGGGGCAAGAGTAGGGTGCCCAGATGGGGCATTGATTAAGGTAATTTTAGTTCAGTTAGCGCAAGTGTACTAAATCTGGGAACCTTTTGGAGTAGCTAGAGAGATATGTAAAGTTGTTATTATGAGCTTCACCTCAGTTGAAGGAGGTATGTTCCTTGTGAAAATATTGAGTCGCAGTGTTTTATTAGCTCCAGATTCGTGTGTGATACGAGTTTACAAATAGTATCGATAACATTATGTAGTACGTCTTTATGTGTTTTTTCGCGATAGCAGAAATTTATTTTCTTTCATTCGTTGTGAAGAGTGAGTGTTAGTATTTTGAGTTTATATCAGATTGGTATTACTTGTTTTGTGTGTGTTATACTAGTATGGTGTTATTTTGAGTATATTATGATATTCGTTGTTCGGAGCGATAACAGGCTAATGACGGCAAGACTATCGTGTCCACGGTTCCAGGGTGGAACATGTTGTTGTAGCGATATCTCTCCTGGATATAGGCTGAGTTCTCCTTTATTATGTGCATAGATGGAACTTCAGTGAGCAGATGTTTCATTATTGTGATTCGAGTGCATGGCGATCTTATAGGTGTGATTTAAGGTATGCATGGTTAATTGTTGAGTTGTGAGTTTAAGCTTCTTATTGATTGCGCAAGGATTGAGTATTAGTGAAAGCACTTAGTGGTGTGGCTCCTGGACAGAGATGGAAGTTCACACAACATTTTGTTGAAAGAGGGTATAGGGTTATCCCGGTTGCATATTGGAGTCAACGGACCTCCACGACTGAAAAAGTTAAATAGTAGTGTATTGGAGGGGTTCCTTGTTTGGATTTCACTTGCGAGACACTCCACGCATGAAACATAATGACGTCAGGAGTGGAGAGATGTTATAGGGTGCAAGGATGTTGGTTTTGTGGATAAGTGATATAGTGTGGAGGAAACACTATAGACTGTGAGCTGTATGATGATGGTATGCTCATGGAAATATTGTGCTACGGAAAAGCACTAAAATGGTTTTCTCACCACGAGTTAGTGGATAAATCAGAAGTTAGAGAAATTAATTTGAGGATTATAGCCCGGTCTTAACGAAAAGGAAAATTTTGGAAGAAGTATATTTTGGGTATGATGATCGTAACGCTTTTGCAGAGAGTGGGAACCTCGATTAGTTAGACTTTCCTTTTTGCTTAGGTGTAAGGATAGAATAGTTGAAATGCATTAATAGGTTAGTGAGGTAAGATTTAGGATGTCCCGCTGGTGTGCCTTAGGCCATTATATATCGATGACCGACGATGCGAGGGAATAGTGTAACAGTAGGGTTCCTTGTCTGGATTTCGCTTTGCGAGAGGTCTCACGCATGAAACCGAGCACATGTCGGAAGTTGAGAGAGGTCTTGGGAACTAGGTACATAGTAGAACAATATTATTTTACGGGGCTAGGTTACACATCAATATTAGAATTATTGGGATTAAGGGCTAGGAGGACTAGTGGAGTCGATATCAGGAGATTGTGGTGAGTTAACTTTGAGAAGGATTGGATTTTTTAAGTATAGGAAGAATTGAATTTTGAGGGTTAGGAGAACCCATGTGTGATTGTTACACCGAGGAAATAAGGCCTATCTTGTGAGAGTGTTACGTGTGTCGCATTTACAATGGTTGTGCAGAGAAGGACGGGCTAGAAAAGGAGTATGGGCATCTTAGTAAGTTTGTTTTATATACCGCCTGAGATAAAAGAGATGTACTATATAGAGTTGAAGATTATGCCGAGATGGCAATATAGTATAGTATAAACCTTGATAGAGGTGAGTGTTGAATGGGTATACGGTTAAGAGCTATTGGGTAGTACCATTCCACTTTGAGGTATTAGGATGTGGAGTGATTCACGATCCTAGGTTAGTGTTGGTAGTATCGATTATATCTGAATTTCGAGGATGAAATTCTGTTGTAAGGGGGGACATATGTAATACCCCGCACTTTTATGGGAAATTAAATTCAATAATTAAGTGTAATTTGGGAATTTAAGAATTATCGTGAATAGTAAATGTTTGGAGTTTTCAAGGATTAGGTGATTTTTGATGGGTGTTATATTTACTTTTGGGATTAAGTAAATAAGTTGGAGTACTTTAATTATATGTCGCAGCCGGGTAAAGCGACAGAGGACAATATTTTAATTAGAAAACCCGCATTAAGTTGTGTTTGGTTGAAATTGTGAATAGCAGTCAAGTACCTCGGATAGAAATTTTGATCACACGGTTGATCTCAAAATGGCCGAGATAGTCAGAATAGAGTATCCAGGGGAAGAAATTATGTTTCAAGAATTTTTGGACCCGTAGGGGCTCGTAATTGATTAAACGAGTCATTTTTTGGGTTTAAAGGGATAAACCCTTAATTCTCTCCTAATTAAGGAAATAGAGAGTGGGCGAAAGGAAAGAAAAGAGAGAAGGAAAGAGATAAAGAGGGAGAGAAGAGAAAGAGGGAGAAGTAAGGATATTTCTGCCAAACTCTGCTAAATTCGACTCGAGGTCATCGGATTTCATCCTCCAGGGAAGTGTATACTTGCTCAATTTATTTTGTGCATTTATTTCATATTATAGTTGGTAAACTATATAATTTTGGGTTACAACCCTTAAAATAAATTTGGGAAATTTGAGTATGAGTTTACAAATTGATGTATTGTAAACTCTTAATGATTTCTAGTGTTAAATCCATGATAATGGAATGTAGAAATGGTTAGAAATGGGAGAAATGATAAAACTGGGGCTTTAATGGTTTTAAGGTTTAAATCTAAGAGAAATGGTTTAATACCACAAAAAATTGACGTGTTAGTTATAAATGAGTGCTAGGATGATTGTGGTGATGTTAGTTGAGATTAGAAACCATAAAAATGGAGGTTGGGTTTATATTTGGAATTTTGGAGAAGATGATGAATATTAATGTAGCGGCCTTTCTGAATCAATTTCGCCCTGATATGAATCGATTCGTCTCTTGGTCAAAATATAAAAATTGTAGATCTTTTCGATACGATTGCGTGGCCGCCAATCGCGTATTTTTATGATTAATTTTGGATTTATAATGATTTTTCTACGGAAAGTTGTCCGAGATCGAAACTGTTAGTTAGAAATTAAGGCTAAAATTATTTGGAGATAAATATTAGGGGTTCTCAAATAGAGTTTTAAGACCTCTAATGGATTTGAGTAGATGTGAAAACTTTGGGGTTCGTAGGAATAAATCCGAGTTATAATTTAATGTGACACCCCGACTAATTAAATACCGGGTAGCTACTCTTTTATTAAATTAATTCAAAATGCCAAGTTGGTTCAGTTAATAGCATCACTGTCGAAAACATTTTAAACATTACTAACCACCTAGTATTTAAAAGTAAGTGTCAAATTTTAAGTTAAGTCTGATTAACATGCAGTAAAAGAATAATGAAAGAATAATAACCATTCACTATAATCAAGTAATGAATAACCAACATAAATATAATCCGGAGGAAAACTCCTCACAACATTCCCACAACTGAAAAATAATACTACAAGTCTGAACCCTGAATAATTACATGCCAAAGGTCTGAATAATTGAAATAAATGAAATGCCTCTAAAAGAAATGAGCGACATGCCCTACAACTGATAACTGATGAATATCGAGTCAAGATAGATGAAGTATCTACAAGCAAAGTCCTGTAACTTCCACAAACAACTACAGCTCGTCACCTGAATGAGAATCCTATGCATGGTGTCCTTTTGGCTGGGCACCTAAAATGGTTTTTACAAAGATAGATTTGAAAGCAAATGGGTCAGAGCCCGAAAAAGTAAAACATTTTGAAAACAACAAGTGTTTTAATAACATTAAAACATTAAATGCAAAATACATGTTAGGACGTGCAATCACATGAAATTCTCACCTCTCGACTACATGTGCACTCCTAACGTACCGTACCCATCTATAAGACTTCCATATCTAACCAAACCGTAATAAGTTCTACCCCTTACTACTCGATTCCCATAATACATTCTAGCGTTATCAAATAAATAGAGGGCTTTACTTAAACTCAGATTCTCAATATGTAATACATTTCACTATCGGTTAACCGGTTATGTTTTCTCAAAACAATACCATAATTTTATTCACAATATTAACATGAAAGTTCCCATTAATTAAGTGTATATTATTCACATCATAAATATACAATACAAGCACCCCGAGACTAAGCTGCGGTGCACACATACTCTGCTATCCATCCCGGTACATCACGTATATAAGGATCACGCATTCCGAATCTCTCAGGAATCGTTCAGATAACAACATCACAAATAATGGAGGCGAACACAGTCACATCACATGGGTCACGCACATACCTACGCTCCCACGATCAGCAGACTTATTAACATCCCAATAAGTCCTTATCTGAACTATGTTCATCGAGGTAACCAATCTAAATCCGGGCAACACAAGGATTAGAAGGCCCTAAGTGAACGCAAACCTCCCGTGATAGCAAGTATGGTAGGTATGTCATACACAAAAAATCAATACATATACTAAGTATTCACACATCTTAGTAATCACCATATTATTGGTGGTACACTTCTCATTCTCGTACCGACATATAATACTACACAATTTATATGTTCCCGGTTAATAAAGTAAATTAGGCCGTCGATAGTTCTCGCAACGTAATATACACTCACGTCCTACTCATATTTTCCTTTAGGTTCAAACTACACTTCTAGGTTTGACTCCTCATTATATCCCAAACATACCAAACATATCAATTAATCATCAAGGGAAAGCTATCTCTACCTATACACAAGGTTACGGGGAACTCGGGATCAAAATAGGCTAAAAAGCCTAAACTGTCAACTCGTTCGAAGTCTCGTTCGAACGAGGCTGTTCGAACGAACTGGGCTATCTAACGAGATCTCGTTCGAACGAGATTATCGAACGAACTTCACCCTCGTCAGAAGTCAAAGGTCAACTCGTTAGAAGCTCGTTCGAACGAGCTCATTCGAACGAGCTCGTTCGAACGACCTGGGCAGGTCTTCTAACGAGTGGCCAGTTTCGAGCCCAGAAATCCTTATTTCATTTTTCCCAATTTTCTTCACTCCTAAGCTCACATAAAAATTGACCCAACATCATTTTAAGGTTCATAATTCGTACTAAACACTCATAGGTCATAATCAAACGTTTATATAGGGCTAACTCATCTTAAACCTCATCAAATCTTCAAATCTCTTCATTTATCCCTAAATTATATAAACATGAACCCTAACATTTTTAAATCATCATTAATCCTACTATAATCCGTTTTTGTTTCATCCAAGATATTATTAACATCAGAATAATTGCCTACATATAATTCTACATGCAATTCCTCATCAATATGTAAGATTCTATTTCCAATTTAATGGGTTTTTCATTAACTCCCAAGAACAAATCAGATTTTTATCAATTCCTACACATGGAAGAAACATTCTCTATAAAAACAAAATTAAATCACTTGCCTTAAGGGTAACTCTGGATTTGATGATGAATCTGATGAATGTTTCTCTCTCTCCTCTGCAGAATTCCTCCTCTCTCTCTCTGTCCAAGATTTTTTCTCAAGTTCTCAAGGTGTTAATGGAGGTGAGGTTGGTTTTGCCAAGTTATAACCTCTCCCGTAGCCCACTTCCTAAATTGGGGTTGGAGATGGCTTAGTGGGTTAATACTAAGTCATATTTTAACTCTAATTTTCGTGGGTTTTAATTACCCAATTTCTGAAATTACCAAAATGCCCTTATAAGTTACCGGTATGGCCCAATAATGCCCCGGGACCCAAACTTAATCCCCGGCTAGTGTTTTCTGACTATTTCGACCCTTCCGAACGCGTTGGCACACTCAAAATGACCATACGGTTAATATAACTAAAATTCACTTTTTAATTAAAATAAATATTTCCCTGACGTGACTGTCACACGCGTCTCAATAAAATTTTCCAACTTGCCGTATTTCAATCTCACGACAAATTTCATACTTCAATATTCATATATAATCATATATGCACATTATAATCAAATACCAACTCGCATCTCGCTAGTATTTTTATCCGGATTAATGTCCAATTAATACGCATTTAATTTAATTAATCCCGTAAATAAATATCACAAAAATACGGGGTATTACATTTAAATGGAGATTGGATTGAGTTTTGGGTTTTTGGGATATATATAAAACCTAAGCAAATTTGGGAATTTCGAACCAGCCGAATAGACAGTTTGAAAGTAGAAACATTTCGAATTGATTCGGAAAGGCCAAATCGATTCGAACAGGTCGAATCGATTCGTTGCCCTACGAATCGATTCAGACTGGCCGAATCGATTCGGTCCTAGCAAAATTTTGAGGGTTTCTCCTTTTAAGTTTAGGGAGACTTAAATTTTGTTTTTGGGGATTATTATAGGAGATTCTAAATGGGATGTTAGGACTCCTAGATGATGATTTGAGGATAAGTAAACCTCGGATTAATTTAGAGTACGATCCGGGGTATGGATTTTATTAATGTTTTGGGACAAGAGACATTCAAGAAAATCATTCGGCAAGTGTGTATAGATATATTTATGCAGATAGAATAAATATGGGCCGATTAAAATCGAAAAACTCCTAGACTGTGATTAGGATGGTATTTGGGGTTATTAGTCATCGTTATTTGTGGTTGGAAATTATAGCGATGTATGCATATGAGAAGTGATACTTGTATATATATATATATACGATGTGACTATATTATATATATTATATGATATAAATACATATGTATCTGTGTGTGATTAGTATATGTGTATTTAGAGGCTGGTTTCCACGAGCTTTCCTTTGGTATAGGGTTGGAACAACCAGAGTATATATTTTCTCTAGTGCGATCCAGGGAGGTTGCGCGATGCAGGTGGATCCCCTGTCTTGGGGAGCAGGGAGAGTATAGTCCCCAGGTCATTATCGTCCCGCATTCGAGTGAGATGCATGTAACTCCACTTGCAGGGGGAACATGACCGCCTCCACCGTTGTGTATTTTTGTTTACCATGTCCATTGAGAGAGTCTGGCTTGGTACCGTGGTATAGTGAGTAAACCCGGATGTTGGATCGGCACTATGAGACCGCATCCTCGAGTTATAGCTCGTTGGGATGGTTATTGTACTTGTGTGTATAGTACATTACTTGTGTATGAGAACAAGATATCATCTCTCTATGAGAGTAAATAGATAAATTGAATATGAAATGAAAAAGTATTAATTCTCATTTTGGGAGATTGTATCCGAACTTAAAATGTGAAATGTATATAAAAGTGAGTATGAAAAAATAAAGATGAGTATGTTAGGTATATTTATTTATTTATACGAGTACATATATATTTCCTGTACTGAGGGTCTAATGAATCTCGACGATCGACCTTGCCCAGTAGTAGTGTATCGGGGGGGGGGGGGGGGGGGTTTCTTGTTTGGATTTTGCTTCGCGAGACACCCCACGCACGAATAGGGCTTAGCGTTGAGGGTGGGGAGAAGTTTAGCCCTTAGTACTTAGTTTGCTTAGGATTTCTTGAGTTTGGAGGTGACGGATTAGTTAGGCAGAGTAGCTTGACTAGGATGTTTATAGGGATGCGCTAGGTGTACACTATTAGAAGAGAGGTGAGGGGTATCTCATGGGAGTGCGATACCAATTTAAATATGAGATAAAAAATAAATTTTTTTAGAAAAAATATAGCATTTATGCACTTGCTAAATTTTTTCACAACTCGGGCTCTGACCCGTTTCTATATTTTTCCTCTCTTGCTATATATATTATATATATATAGGTGTCCAGACACATAGATGCCTGGATGATGATCCTTTCGAGTCAGACGTCAGCTGTCGCAGTTGTGGATGCATGTAGGTTTGATTTAGATGATTCTACTCTTGCGATCTAGATAGGAAGCATTGTAGTTACTCTCAGGCTGAAAGCCCAATTGTATTTATTTATTTATTCTTTTATCGCCTTTTAGTGCGACATTCGATTTGGTTGTAATATATTTGAACCGAGTATTCGGTTATTTTATTTCATTTCAGTCTCATATATAAACTATGTGAATGTTTTAATGGATTAATTGTTTATAAAGATTAGTTAAATAAATTTTTGACGTCAGCCTAATAGGTTATTAGTAATTAAATTGGTTTTCGATAGTAATGCTAAGAATGACCCATATCCGAATCCGATTTTAATTTGGTACTGGAGTGATCGTCCAATATTTTAATAGGCGGGTTGTCACAGATGGTATCAGAGCATCATGTTCTAGTGACCTTAGGAATCTATGCAGATGTACTACTCTTTCAGCGTTGCTCTCGATTTGTTATAGAGCCTTAAGATTAGGATTGTTGATTACTCTTGTGAGATTTCGTTCTCCTGCCATATGGTGAGATTATAGTAATATTTTGTGAGCTCGCTTGAGATTTGTGTGATGATCAAGTAAGGCCGTGATGAGGGCAGCAGGAGGCGGGACTTAGCTAGAGCAACTAGTGGAAGTCATAGACTAGGACCGAAGTAGAGGTCATTCTCCTTGTGGCATTTGCTAAGAAATGCTATAACGCTTACTAAACAATAGTAGCTACGAGTACCCCAGTACCACTATATTATAGAGTGGTACTAAAGTTGAATTACCCGGTGAAGCTAAGGGTTCGAAAGGGGTCTTTGATAAGGACCATACTTTGAAGTTAAGTCATGCGAAGTAAGTGTAGCATTACTCAGTCGAAGTAGGAGGCTGATAAGTTTTGACTTGGAGAAGGGTGTGGAAATACCAATATGTTAAAATTTGATGAAATTTTTTCACTCGTAGGAGCAATTTTGGAATGGTGGGTGCGGTGACAACCATATTCGGGAGAGCAAGATGTTTTGACCTTAAAGGGATATTACGAATAGTTTTTAACCGTGAGTCCCCATGATTTAGCAAAAATGAAAAGAATGCGGTTTTAAATTATTCACATAAGGATCGGTAAGAGGCCGACCGTGAATAAAGAGAGTTATGGATAAGTGAACTTTGTACTGAATCAAGGTAACTACAATGAAGTGAGAGTCCTTCCGAGGAATGATAGGCTAATTAGAGAAGTGTTGATAACCCTTATGGAGAATGTGTGTGTTCAACCACCCCACTGGTGGACATCCCCCTGAGAAATTTATTGGACTAGGGTTGTTGAGGCTAGTAGTGGAGTTTCCTTTTAATGAAGAAGTTATGGGGAACTAGTAAAGTGATTTTCAGGATCTCGGCTATGGAGTCCAAGATACTGATAACCTTAATAGGGTCAGGGTGACCCGAGATGTCGAATGTTGTAATGTGGAGTGTAGAACCGTACTGTTAGTCATTACCTAGTGAGAGTTAAGGGGCCAGAGTAGGGTGCCCAGATGGGGCATTGATTAAGGTAATTTTAGTTCAGTTAGGGCAAGTTCAGGAACCTTTTGGAGTAGCTAGAGAGATATGCAAAGTTGTTATTATGAGCTTCACCTCATTCGAAGGAGGTATGTTCCTTGTGACAAGATTGAGTCGCAGTGTTTTATTAGCTCCAGATCCGTGTGTAATACGAGTTTACAAATAGTATCAATAACATTATGTAGTATGTGTTTATGTGTTTTTTCGCGATAACAGAAATTTATTTTCTTTCATTCGCTATGAAGAGCGGGTGTTAGTATTTTGAGTTTACATCAGATTGGTATTACTTGTTTTGTGTGTGTTATACGAGTATGGTGTTATTTTAAGTATATTATGATATTCGTTGTTCGGAGCCATAACAGGCTAATGATGGCAAGACTATCGTGTCCGCCATTCCAGGGTGGAACAGGTTGTTGTTGCAATATCTCACCTGGATACAGGCTGAGTTCGCCTTTATTATGTGCATAGATGGAACTTTGGTGAGCAAATGTTATATTATTGTGATTCGAGTGTGTGGCGATCTTATAGGTGTTATTTAAGGTATGCATGGTTAATTGTTGAACTGTGAGTTTAATTTCATTATTGATTGCGCAAGGACTGAGTGTTAGTGCGAGGGCTTAGTGTTGTGGCTCCTGGTCAGAGATGGAAGTTCAGACCACATTTTTTTGAAAGAGAGGATAGGGTTATCCCGGTTGCATATTTGGAGTCAACAGACCTCCACGACAGACAAAGTTAAGTAGTAGTGTATTGGAGGGGTTCTTTGTTTGGATTTCGCTTACAAGACACTCCACGCATGAACTTTAATGACGTCGAGAGTGGAGAGATGCTATTGGATGCAAGGATGTTGGTTTTGTGGATAAGTCATATAGTGTGGAGGAAACACTATAGACTGTGAGCCGTATGATGATGGTATGCTTATGGAAATATTATGCTATGGAAAAGCACTAAAATGGTTCTCTCATCGCAAGTAGGTGGATAAATCAAGAGTTAGAGAAATTAACTTGAGGATTATAGCCCGGCCTTAATGAAAAGGCAAATTTTGGAAGAATTATATTTTGGGTATGATGATCACAACGCTTTTGCAGAGAGTGGGTGCCTCGATTAGTTAGACTTTCCTTTTCACTTAGGTGTAAGGATAGAATAGTAGAAATTCATTAATAGGTTAGTGAGGTAATATTTAGGATGTTCCACTTGTGTGCCTTAGGCCATTATATCTCGATGACTGACGATGCGAGGGAGTAGTGTAACGGGAGGGTTCCTTGTCTGGATTTCTCTTTGCGAGACGTCCCATGCATGAAACCGGGCACATGTCAAAAGTTAAAAGAGGCATTGGGCACTAGGCACATAGTAGAATAATATTATTTTATGGGTCCAGGTTACGCATTGATCTTAGAATTGTTGGGAATAAGGGCTAGGAGGACTAGTGGCGCCGATATCAGGAGATTATGGTGAGTTAACCTTGAGAAGGATTGGATTTTTTAAGTATAGGAAGAATTGAATTTTGTGGGTTAGGAAAACCTATGTGTGAGTGTTACACCGAGGAAATAAGGCCTATCTTTAGAGAGAGTGTTATGTGTGTTGCGTTTACAATGGTTGTGAAGATAAGGACGGGTTAGAAAAGGTGTATGGGCACCTTTGTAAGTTGGTTTTATATACCGCCTGAGATAGAAGGGACGTACTATATAGAATTGAAGATTATGCCGAGATGGAAATATAGTATAGTGTAAACCTTGATAGAGGTGAGCGCTGAATGAGTATATGGTTAAGAGCTATTGGGTAGTACCATTCCACTTTGAGGTATTAGGATGTGGAGTGATTCACAATCCTAGGTTAGTGTTGGTAGTATCAATTATATCTGAATTTCGAGAACGAAATTCCGTTGTAACAGGGGAAGATTGTAATACCCCGCACTTTTATGGGAAATTAAATTCAATAATTAAGTGTAATTTGGGAATTTAAGAATTATTATGAATAGTAAATTTTTGGAGTTTTCAAGCATTAGGTGATTTTTGATGGGTGTTATATTTACTTTTGGGATTAAGTAAATAAGTCGGAGTATTTTAACTATATATCGCAGATGGGTAAAGCGACAAAGGACAATATTTTAATTCGAAAACCTGAATTAAATTGCGTTGGGTTGAAATAGTGAATTGCGGTCAATTACCTCAGCTGAAAATTTTGATCACGCGGTTTATCTCGGAATGGAAGAGATAGTCAGAGTAGAGTATCTAGGGGAAAAAATAAGTTTCAGGAATTTTTGGACCTGTAGGGACTCATAATTGAATAAACGAGTCATTTTTTCGGTTTAAAGGGATAAACCCTTAATTCTCTCCTAATTAAGGCAAGAGAGAGTGGTAGAAAGGAAAGAAAAGATAGAAGGAAAGAGACAAAGAGGGAGAGAAGAGAAAGAGGGAGAAGAATGGAGATTTCGGCCAAACTCCGCCGGATTTTACTCGAGGTCGTCAGATTTCATCCTCCAGGCAAGTGTATACTTGCTCTATTTCATTTTGTGCATTTATTTCATATAATAGTTGGTAAGCTATATAATTTTGTGTTTGAACCCTTAAAATAAATTTGGGAAATTTGATTATGAGTTTACAAATTTATGTATTGTAAACTCTTAATGATTACAAGTGTTAAATCCATGAAAATGGAATGTAGAAATGGCTACAAATGGGAGAAACGATAAAGCTGAGGCTTTAATGGTTTTAGGGTTTAAATCTAAGAGAAATGGTTTAATACCACAAGTAAATTTATGTGTTAGTTATAAATCAGTTCTAGGATGATTGTGGTGATGTTGGTTGAGATTAGAAACCATAAAAATGGAGGTTGGGTTGATATTTGGAATTTTGGAGAAGATGGTGAATAGTAATGTAGCGGCCTTTCTGAATCAATTCGGCCCTGATGTGTCTCGATTCGACTCTTGGTCAATGATGAAAATGGTAGATCTTTTCGATACTGTCGCATGGGCATTGACCGCGTATTTTTCTGATTTTTTTTGGATTTATAATGATTTTTCTACGAAAAGCTGTCCGAGATCGAAATTGTTAGTCAGAAATTAAGGCTAGAATTATTTGGAGATAAATATTAGGGGTTCTCAAATAGAGTCTTAGGGCCTCTAAAGGACTTGAGAAGATATGAAAACTTTGGGGTTCGTCGGAATAAATCCGAGTTATAATTTAAATGGAGATTGGATTGAGTTTTGGGTTTTTGGGATATATGTAAAACCTAAGAAAATTTGGGGATTTTGGACCAGCCGAATCGATTAGGACAAGACGAATCGATTCAGACAAGCCGAATCGATTCGGTAAGAGACAGTTTGAAAGTAGAACCATTTCGAATCGATTTGTAAAGGCCAAATTGATTCGGAAAGGCTGAATCGGTTCGGTGCCCCACGAATCGATTCGGACAGGCCGAATCGATTAGGTCCTGGAATTTTTTTTAGGTTTTCTCCTTTTAAGTTTAGGGAGACATAAATTATGGTTTTGGAGATTATTATAGGAGATTCTAAATTGGATGTTAGGACTCCTAGATGATGATTTGGGGATAAATAAACCTTGGATTAATTTAGAGTACGATCCGGGGTATGGATTTTATTAATGTTTTGGGACAAGAGACATTCGAGAAAATCATTAGGCAAGCGTGTATAGATATATTTATGCGATTATAATAAATATGGGCCGATTAAAATCGAGAAAATCCTAGAATGTGATTAAGATGGAATTTGGGGTTATTAGTCATCGTTATGTGTGGTTGGCAATTATAGCGATGTATACATTTGAGAAGTGATACTTGTATATATATATATGTATATATATATATATATATATATATATATATATATATATATATATATATGGTTGGCAATTATAGCGATGTATACATTTGAGAAGTGATACTTGTATATATATATATATATATATATATATATATATATATACACGATGTGACTACAGTATATATATTATATGATACAAATACATATGTATCTGTGTGTGATTGTTATATGTGTATTTAGAGGCTGGTTTCCACGGGCTTTCCTTTAGTATAGGGTTGGAATAAGAAGAGTATATATTTTCTCTAGTGCGATCTAGGGAGGTTGCGCGATGTGGGTGAATCCCTTGGCTTGAGGAGCAGGGAGAGTATAGTCCTCAGGTCATTATCATCCCTCGTTCGAGTGAGATGTGTGTAACTCCACTTGCAGGGGGAACATGACCGTCTCCACCATTGTGTATTTTTGTTTACCATGTCAATTGAGAGAGTCTGGCTTGGTACCGTGGTATAGTGTGTAAACCCGGATGTTGGATCGGCACTATAAGACCGCATCCTCGAGTTATAGCTCGTTGGGATGGTTATTGTACTTGTGTGTATAGTACATTACTTGTGTATGAGAACAAGATATCATATCTCTATGAGAGTAAAGAGATAAATTGAATATGAAATGAAAAATGATTAATTCTCATTCCGAGAGATTGTATCCGTAATTTAAATGTGAAATGTATATAAAAGTGAGTATGAAAAAATAAAGATGAGTATGTTATGTATATTTATTTATTTATACGAGTACATATATATATATATTTCATGTACTGAGGGTCTAATGAATCTCGACGATCGACCTTGCCCAGTAGTAGTGTATTGGGGGTGGGGGTTCTTGTTTGGATTTCGCTTCGCCAGACACCCCACGCACGAATATGGCTTAGCGTTGAGGGTGGGGAGAAGTTTAGCCCTTAGTACTTGGTTTGTTTAGGATTTCTTGAGTTTGGGGGTGACGAATTAGTTAGGCAAAGTATCTTGACTAGGATGTTTATAGGGATGCACTAGGTGTTCACTATTAGAAGAAAGGTGAGGGGTATCTCATGGGAGTGCGATACCAATTTAAATTTGAGATAAAATATATTTTTTTTTAAAAAATAAAGCATTTATGCACATGCTAAATATTTTCACAACTTGGGATCTGACCCGTTTCTATACTTTTCCTCTCTTGCTATATATATATTATATATATATATAGGTTTCCAGACACAAGGACGCTAGGATGATGATCCTTTCGAGTCAGACGTCAGCTGCAACACCTGTGGATGCATGCAGGTTTGATTTAGATGTTTCTATTCTTGCGGTCTAGATATGAAGCATTGTAGTTACTCTCGGGCCGAAAGCCCAATTGTATTTATTTATTATTTTACCTCTTTTTAGTACGACATTCGATTTGGTTGTATTATATTTGAACCGAGTGTTCGGTTATTTTTTTTCATTTCAGTCTCATATCTAAACTGTGTTAATGTTTTAATGGATTAATTTTTTAAAAAGATTAGTTAAATAAAATTTTGACGCCAGCCTAATAGGTTATTAGTAATTAAATTGGTTTTCGACAGTGATGCTAAGAATGATCCATATGCGAATCCAATTTTAATTTGGTGCAGGAGTGATCGCCCGATATTTTATTAGGCGGGTTGTCACAATTAGTTGATACAATTATGAACTAGTTAGAATGGAGAATAGTAACTAGTATGAACGTTAGGTGTGTACTCTAGATGAGAGGTGAGAATCTCAAGAGATATTCCGATAATCTATCATGAATATAACAAGGGGAGATATGTTCATAAATCCCACACGCACATTAAGAGTTGCATTAAGTCCCACCAGCATTAAAACATGTCGCTTAGTCCTGTCCATCCAAGAAACTAACCCCCTTATTTTATTTGCCCAAAATTACCCTTCGGAATACACAAAACCACAAAAAAATGCAATTTTCACGCCGATTCGTTTCTATGCAATTTGATTCCCAAATCCATTCATGATTATCAAATGTCATCACTTTAATCACTGTATCAACAGTGAAAAGATGAAACAGTACGTTCATTTGAGAAAATTTTGACCAACCGTTCATCCACCTTTCAAATTACATAGGTGCATTGATCATTTTCATGTAATTCAATAGTTGCATTACAGTTCATATTACATAAAATACGTAGATTACAGTTCGGGTTACAAAAAATAGATTTGAATTAGGGTTTCATCGTGAACGGGTTTCTTATGTTTTTATATTCTTAGGGTTTAAATTAGGGTTTATAACCGTTCATTAGTCCATTTGGGAAAAAAATTGAGTAATCATTCATCTTTTGGATTTACATTTGTAACTTCATCATTTCTCAAGTGATTCAATATCTATTACACTTCCTATTACTCACACAATAGTATGTTAGATTTTAAATTAAACTAAGTTCTTACATTGATTATTCTATGTAGATGTTTAACTTTTTTTTAGTGTTTAGAGCTTTAGTTTTTGTTAGTGTTTAGAACTTTCATATTTTCTTACACAAAATAGTTTGTTGGCATTTAAAAATGCACCGATCAAGAAAATTTATTTATGTTCATAACTATAGATTTATCTATGTTCATAACTGTAAATTTTCAAGAGCTTTAAGAGTTGGTAAACTTTTTAAAAAATTAATCTATGTTGAGTGTCATAAATTTTCTGCAACATAAAGTAAATTTATCAAACAAAAACATGTATAGTCAATCCACTAAAAATCAATACCCAATGAGAATTTAAATGACGTGGAAAAACAAATATTTCAGAGAATATGGGGTGAGAACGATGACATTGCACTTTTAAAGGATATGATTGAGTATAACGCAATAAACGAGTTTGACTCATTTGCCAATATGCTTCATTTTCGTAATCTTATCAAGAAGTCGATACTTGTTGATGTCAACAAGAACAAGGTGTTTCGAAGCCAATGAGACTTAAGAACAAGTATGTGAACAAGGCAACATTTTGGGAAACAATTTATCTATTTTCACGATATGCATTTAAGATATTACCATTATAAAGGCTTTGAACATAAAACTTGATAAAGTTTTTAGTAAATTTACCCATGTTCTTCATTAAATGTGCAAACCCTTTATAATTTTTGCATCTATAAATATACATAAGCTAATAAATTGAATGCATATAATATTTTGGTTAACAGACCAATATGTAGATATACTTGATATGTAGAAATATCAGGAATAAATAAAACAATGTTCAAGTTTTGTTCCTAATACATTACATAATCTATCTATCTTCATCACTTAATGTTCATACAAATTTTATTTTGAACATCATAAAATGTTCTAAATTTTTTATTAAATTTATTTGTGTTTTGTCAAACATTGTTGCATATTATAATGTCTCCCTTATTAGTAAGTTTATATATATGTTCACTATATGTATTTAACTTTTTAGCAAATGTATATATAAACTTAGATAAATTTACACTTAATAAACTGGTTTCTTTTTGTTTTGCAAGGTATAAAAAATGGTTAGCACAAGAAGTTCTATGAAGGATGAGGATCAGCAAAAAACATGGAACAAGTGGGAAGTTCTAATAGTTTCATCAAGTTCAAGGTACAATTATTCTCTTTATTAGTTAACATTTGAACTATTGCTATATTGTTGAAATAGTTGGTATATATCTAAAAACAGTGTACTCTTATTTATTTTTTATTTGAAAATATTTCTTGGAACTCACTTAGTACTAATGTGAATTTTTTTTAAGGACGCTAAAGAGGAAGTATGAGAACAATGAAATATTTTAGGCAACAGTTTATCTACTTTCACCTTATGCAATAAATTATTACAATTTTAAAGGATTCCCACATAACACTTGATAAAGATTTAAGTAAATTTATCTATGTTCTTCCTTGAATGTTTAAAAGTTGTGAAAGTTTTTATTAAATTTATCTCTCTTTTGTCACAGTTTGTTTTATATACTAATGTTCCCCATTTTTGTTTGCAATTCATGCCAACGAGATACCACTGTCGTGGACAAAAAAAAAGAGTTCAATACATTTTGGGAAACAATTTATCTATATTCACGATATGCATTTAGGTTATTAGCATTATATAGTACTCTCCATTATATAGTAGTCTTGATCATTAAAAGTTGTCAAAGGCTTTGAGCGTAACAATTGATAAAGATTTTAGAAAATTATCTATGTTCTTCCTTGAATGTGAAAAAACTCTTAAAAAGATTTAATGTATAAATATACATAGCCTAATAAGTTGAATGCCAACTAAAGCAATATGTAACTATCCATGACATATATAAATATTATGACGAAATACAATAATATTGAAGTTTGTTGCTTATACATTAGGTAATCTATCTATCTTCATCATTGAATGTGCATAAAAAATGTATTTTGAACATCATTAAAAGTTGTGAAAGTTTTTATTAAATTTAATTTTCTTTGTTATTGGTTGCAATTCATGCCATCGAGATACCGTTGGCGCGGACCACAACAAATAAGGAAGTTGAATAGACTTTGAGAAATAATTTATCTATTTTCAGCATATGCAATTAAGTTATTAGAATTGTAAAGACTTTCTACATAACACTTGATAAAGATTTTAGGAAATTTATCTGTGTTCTTCCTTCAATATGCAAAACATTTTATAATGTTTGGATGTTTAAATATACTTAGCCTAACAACTTGAATGCCTATGAAGTTTTGGTTAACAAAGTAATATGTACCTATCCATAATATGAACAAATATTTTGACGAAATAGAATAAAGTTGAAGTCTATTCCTTATACATTTAGTAATATATCTATCTTCATCAAGGAATGTTCATAAAAAATATATTTGAACATCATTAAAATTTCTGAAAGTTTTGATTAAATTTAATGTTTCTTGTTATTGGTTGCAAATCTTGCCAATTCGATACCATTGGCGTAGACCACAACAAATAAAATAGTTGAATACATTTTAAGAAACAATTTATCTATTTTAATCATATGCATTTAAGTTATTAGTGTTGTAAAGACTTTCCACATAACACTTGATAAACATTTTAGTAAATTTATCTATATTCTTCCTTGAATATGCAAAATGTTTTATAATGTTTAGATGTATAAATATACTTAGGCTAATAAGTTTAATTCCTGTGATATTTTGGTTAACAAATGAATATGTAGATATCCATGGTATATACAAAAATGATGAATACATAGAATAATGTTGAAGGTTGTTGCTTAAACGTTATGTAATCTATCTATCTTCATCACTCAATGGGCATACAATTTTATTTTAAACATCGTTAACACTTGTTAATTTTTTTACTAGATATTTCACCGTTTGGTCACAGTTTGTTACATATACGAATATACCTTGTTATTGGTTGTGCCTCGCTCCAATGGTATAAACCTAGTTCAAACCATGACAAATAAAAAAGTTAGTAGATTGTGTGAAACAAATGATCTATATTTACACTATCCGTTTCAGTTATTTTCATTATAAAGGCTTCACACCTTTTAGTAAATTTATCATTAATACTTGTTAAAATTTTTACTACATTTTGCTATGTTCTTAGTCAAATGTGCATCACAATTATAGTGTGTGTATTTGTACACACATTAATATCTTCAGTGCATATCATGGGGTTAAGAAAGCCACATGTAGCTAAGTGTAATATGTTGTAATATAATGAAAACCGGTAATATTGTTGAAGTTTCTTACTTATGCTAATGAATTCTGGTATCGAATCTGAAGTTTGGTGCTTATCCTAATGAATTCTGGAATTGAACCTGATTCACGCATACAACAACAAATAAGAGCCTTTATTGCATATACAAATCTACTCAGTTATTGGTGTAGTATCTTTGGACACTTTATTGCGTATACTAATCTACTCAGTTATTGATTATGATTCGTGGCAACGGGATGCCGCTGGCGCGGAGCATAATAAATAAAAGAGTTGAGATAGTTATGTGAAACAGTTGGTTTATCTTTGTTGTATGCATTTAACTTATTATCGAAAATATATATATATACTAGGGTATGCCTGTGCCTGAAGGCACGGTGATAATTTTGAAAAGCGTAAAATCAGGTATAATACAAATAATAAATATTTTATTTCAACACAAATAAGTGTAAACAATTAAAAAAATAGACAGAGTTTAATTCATTTATAGGACTATCCACCCTTTTAAAAAATACAACAAACTCAACAACAATACTAATAATCCGTCATGAGCCTCGTATAAGCATCATAACCAGTTACACGTGTGGTCAAATGTTTTTGTGAATGAAATTATAAACCAAAATAGATTACATATATGTATTTAAAAAATGAACAATCAATTGCCAAATCAATTACTTTGTAAATTTTCAAAAGAATCGGAACAACTCATCACATGAACTACTCAGTGAATAATCTTCAATACAACTCCATGTTTACACTACAAATTGCATATTTCAACTATGCGGGGCTTATACAAAAGTTAGCTATCATTAACGACCTGGAAGAACAACTTGTGGTCACAAAAAAATTGTTCGTTCCTCGCCTTTCATCCATTTTGAACATCCGCAAATATGTACTAAGTAAAGAGCGTTCTCCAAAGATGTTTCCCACACCAACCAATACGTCGCTGATGATGTCAAAAAACGCAGTCAAAAGAAACCTGGAAATGAACTGTATGTGTAGGTTTCAGACTTGAAGAAGCAGGAAGGTCTCGAAGCAATCTCACATATGATGTATCATCAAGGTAATACTTTTCCTTTGTTGACTCTCGTCCAACTGTGCACGCAAATATCTGAGGGTTTGGTCTGCTCTGTATAAATGAAAGGTTTAGGAACATGGAAAATATTCATATTAAACAAAAAAACTGAAAAATTACTGTTAATCAAAATTTACCAGGCTACTGAAGTAAACTCACCAGTCTTCTTATGACACTCTCGCAGTCTTCATATGGCTAAATATAAAGGAGTTGTTTAATTTCAATAAAAAGTAATGCAACATTTAAGTGACAATAAAAATGAATGCAACATTTAAGGTTGTTGTGAAAAAAAATGAGATAGCGCATTAGTTCAAACCCAACTTATAACTGTTGGAGAAACATTTGGTTAGTTGACTGACCTCATGAGGCCCTGCCAAATTTCTTCCTATAGAAGAATAAATGTAAAAATGTAGATGCATAATAACTGTTAAAGGATGAAAAAATGAGATAACGCATTAGTTTTAATTTCCACCAGTTGACAAAATGAAGGTAATTATATCCATCCCTCCATTTTAGATGTTGGGCCAACAATTTTTACAATTGAATGACACAGCCTTGCAGCATCATTATAGGTCGAACCCATGTAATAGTTTTTTTGAAATTGTGCAGTTGCGATAATGAAGGACCGCCATTAGCACCCATCTAATAGTATTTATAATACTGAGGACATATGAGGGAATAAATGATATACACGTGACAACATCGATGGTGCTTAAAATCAACCACTTTCTGCTCAAGTAACATTTCAGAAATTGTAACCCAATCAGAAGCAGAATCTGAGGCCATTATTGTCTCGATCTCATCATGGTATAATAATATCAATCTCAAAATCATTGTGGCCAATTCAAGGCAGAGAAATGAGCACATATATACGACACACTACATACTGCTTCAAAATATTAATTATAGAGGTTACAAAATAGTTAAAGATTATAAAATAAGCAGATCCAGTAGAGAGTAAATCATATATACGACACACAAAATATTGTTACTGTATATATATGAGAATATATAACACCTCCCAAGAGAAGTAGAGAGTTAAATAGTAATCCACCTAAAGTGGCCAAGGAATCCTCCAAAACAGTTATCCACGTGGACATGGGCTTTTTTCTATTTTTTCATAGCAAATCATGTCTTAAAACAAAAAGAAAAATAACTTGACCACACATATAAAAAACTAAAAGATAAAGATATCATTTAGGGTGAAAAGTCCGTCCATCGTACTACTTGGACTGTAAAAAGTCCAAATATAATGTGCTTGACATAAAGAATGCACACACATTGCTGCACTATTTTTTTTTCACACCTTGGATTTTGTGAAGGTGCACTCTCACTAGGTAGTACGATGGATGGATTTTGTGAAGGTGCACTCTCACCAGGTAGCTTGCACTCTCATAAAAAATTCACTCTTACCAAGTAGCTTGCACTTTTGAATCTCTTACTTAGTTCAAGACCTAAGGTAGTAGAAGGCCATCCTGGAAAATTTTATGAAAGTGCAAAAAATTTGTAGGATTGAACGTCCCTTCACAATGCCCTCCCTTACTCCCCTTGCAATTTTATCTAACACTGGTGCTTCAGTCTTGGTTCCTATTGGGGTTAACTCGTGAAGAGATGTTGATGGGGACATATTTATCACACGACGCAATCTTTCCTTTGCCAAGAAGATAGCTCGAGTTGAGATTTTAACACCTTGAGTTATCTCCTGACATAAGAGTTGGGATTGCAGAGCAAAAAAGCCAAGTTGAATACACACAAAAACGTTGGATTCAATGAGGGATATATAAAGAGAACCTAAATATTATTCAAGAGAAACTTACAAAAATAAGATATATACAGAGATCTAACGTTGGATTCAATGAGGGATGAAATCTGCAAACTACATAGTGTAGATCTATAGCCTAGAAAAAAAACATTAAATCTGCAAGAAATATTGATACGTAGAGATCTATAGTTAAAAAAAAAAGAGTACAGATCTACAGTTCAACTTCAGCGCCATAGGAATGGTGGATTAAAGCACGCCATCATTGAAATTAAAATCCTGAATACGTAAAGAAAACAAAAATTAAATCAATATTCCAAGACTATTTTCTTCATGTTTTTACCAATAATATAAATACATAGAAATGGGTCTTAAACTTAGTACAAATGATTCAACCACACACACGTAAACTAACCCAACCACTATATACATACTTAGAAAAAGAATCAATTCAATAATAACAACTGAAAAAGAGAAAAGATAATGTGAAACTAACCCAACCACTATATACATACTTAGAAAAAGAATCAATTCAATAATCACAACTGAAAAAGAGAAAAAGAATGTGAAAAAGTAACTAACCCATATCTATGTATTTATATTGTTGGCAAGCCAATTTGTTTACCCCCTCTAAGCACCGATTTGACCCATATCTAAGCATCAATCCAAAAAAGTGATCCGTTATGTTTCATGCCAGCAGGTGTGAAAAAGTGACTAAACCATATCTAAGCATCAATCTGAAATAAAAAACACATCTTAAATAAACATATTTTAATTGTTCAAAAAACTAAAAATAACGTTTTCTAAGAGCAGAATGTTGAACCAAAATAAGTCAAGAAAAAATGAGTTCCTCCTAAGAAATTAAAGCCCCGAATGCCTAAAAAATTGAACCATTTTTGATTCGTTAAGCAATTGGACGACCAAGTGTGATCCTGAGTTATAAAAAAAATATTTGTTAGATCTTATTTTCGGGGTTTATGGAACTATTGTAATATAATTCCATGTATACAACATGGACGATGTATAAACTAATTTTAGTTTTACAGAAAATGCACATTTATAATGCCTACTTAATTACAGTTCATAATGCCTACTTAATTGTAGTCACACAGAAAATGCAGTCACACAGAAAATGCAGTCACACAGAAAATGCGCATTTATAAATTGATATTAGCACAGAAGAAAGAAAGAAAAAACAATGCATTAATATACTAAGCTTACACATATATGCGATGGTGCAAAATATAATATACAAAAAGATATTACGGTCATAATTATAAAGTAGTTTCTCAGGTTATCCACATCAACCATAGGTTTTAATATTTTAAAAAAAATATATGAAAAAGCGTTTTGTTGAGATTAAACATTAAAAATAGTGTGATTGAGATTTATAGGACGGTTTAGAGCTAGACCTGATAACTTTCTTGAACAAAGGATCTTTAGGCATGCGTTTCGAGGATAACATAGAGAGATTAGGATGCACTGGTTTTTTATTTCATATCAATTGGTTGGCTTTGTAGGTCTTACACTTTCTATCTAACTTGATTAGAAATTTCTCTGGTTCCTCATGAGTAGGAAGCTTATTGCTTCTGACTTTCGAATCAGAGTTGCAACTCTTTTTAGGAGAAATATGTTTAGCATAATTAGGTAGGCCAGCTGCTCTAGGAGAGAGGTTGCATTGTTGGATTTTATGGATATGAGTAGCAATGGCAAAATGTTTTTTCTTTTGAAATATGAGTGGGGGATTGGGAATTTGGGAAGATTCTCTAATAGTAGATTCTTGCAGATCTTCATATTTACTGTATGAAACTTTAACATCCACTATGGAGGAGACTTGGTTTAGATGGTGGACTATATCTATTTGAACAAATGTAGGCCTATTTTTGGACTGAACTACTTTCTTGAATTGGAGATTAACCTTATTGGGGGATTCTTTATGCTGGAATGTTTTGGGAGGGTTATTTTGAGGATTATTGAATATGCACTGATCAATATCATCACCTTTCTTCAAAATAATGGTTGCAATATAGGGGCATATCTTCATAAGTGATTTCTTGCCAAAAGCCTGTCTCCACATCCTATCTAGATTCTGAAAGGCCTTGGTTGGAGGAGGTTTACTTCAATACAAACCCTGGTTGTTCTTAGTCTGATCACAAACACAGTTTAGGCATCCATCTTCGATGGTTTTCCCATCAGTTGTGATATAGAATAAAAATTTAATTTTGGTAAAAAAAGTGAATAGGAAGATTAGGTAAGTTTAGGGAAACTGAAACTATAGGAATTTTTTTCATTAACTTTAAACTCTAGAGACCATTTAAAGGTTCCCATTGGAGATTTCCCAATGAACCATCGGTCTCTTAATCATAATCCGATGATCAACCAAAACTTCAAAAAGAAATATCTTAAAAAATCAATCTTTTGAAGAATGTTAACCTCAACATGAGCTTCAGAGCTTACATCATTTGCAAATTAGATGACATCAAGTTCCAGATCCGATTTCAGAACATGGTATTCACTCAAAATAAGATGCAATGTATCAAGGTCCATCTCAAAATTCTCAATCCCCTGAACAGATGCAACATACATTATAAATGCTTTAACACTTGAATAATAACATCAAAATCCTTGTATCATGAAATCAATTTTTTAAGTGGCAATATCAAACCTATAAATGAGAAAAAACACGTGAATTGAGACTCCAAACTAAAAGAATCGTGCATAATTTCTAAATAAAATAGAGAACTCTAAATGGTTAGAGTAATAAGTGACCACAAAGAAACATCCAAAAATAAGATGCAGTAGAACACACTATGGGGAATAGATAAATGGCATGTAAGTAGGCCTATTACTCAGTTGAAATGTATTAGCACTGCAGTAATAGTCAAAATTAAATTAAGTCCTGCTAAATTAAGTTGGTTCTCAAGCAATCTTAAACTCAATAGAGCCCAATTGCATTTACAAACCAAAAATTGAGTAGCGTTACAAACCAAAATGTCATACCAATTAGCATTTGAAATGTATAGCCAACAAAAATGTCATAACATCTATGCTGAAACACTTAAGACCATCACTCTCGCTATTCTTTTTCTTCTTCTTGTTCCCCTATTCTTAAAACACATGAATCCACAATTAGTAGATAAGTACTGTTATAAATTCAATACATGAACACTAAGAACTATTATGCATACAATAGATAAGCACTAAAAATTCTTATGCATTCAAAAAACACTATTAAAAACTCTAATGCATACAGAATAAGAACTATAAACATAGGGTTAGAATTCAAGTTTTAAATCTAAGAAAGCTGATTTTTCATTTGTAAATTAAAATTAATAGAAATTATTCCCAAACTCAAAATGCTGACCTCAAAAAGGTATTGAATATTTTTAGAACTTCAAGCATATAATAGTCACCATCAGGCATTCACCAGCAGTTCAAGCATATAACTCATGAACTTCAAACAAAATTGCTTGAACATATAACCAAAAGTTCATAACTTACTGGAAGGTAACATTCCATTTGCTCCTGCACTAAAAAAAATAAATGTCTCAGACATGCTTGGGAATTTATATAGATATCATACGTTTAAGAATACATTATATATGATTTAGTTTTATAAGTTTGGTACCTTGTAGTCTCTTACTTAGATGATAGTGAATCGCATGTTCCCATTTGTTCTATAAAACATCAATGATGGCCCAAGTGAATATCTCTTCACCATTCTACACTTAGTTGAGCGTTTAAAACCCTAAACCAAGAAACCCTTATTTAAAAAAATCGGTAAGCTTTATGCCTAAAAAAATTCGTGGATATGAAAGAGAAATGCGATGAGAAGACAGGTACCTTAAGAGATGTCCATCTGAGGTGGAGATGAATGGGAGTCGTGCTTCAAAATCAACCACCAAAATAAGAAACCTAAATCAATGAGACTCAAAATCAAAATACAGAGGAATAGGGCGATTACCGAAGAGAGAGAGAAGGAGATATGAGCTGTGATCGCGTGCGTATAGGGTCTTCCATTTTAAGAGAGTGTGAGAGAGGAGTGGGTAACGTATGTTGGTTGTGCCCAGATGGGAGGGATGATGAAAATCGGGAGAGGGGATGGAGGGTTTGGGTGTGTGGAAATTATGAGAGAGATCTTGGTTTTAATGGGTTTACAACTTTACCTTCAATTTTGAATTTTAAAGTAGAGGGGGAATAAATTAGAGTGTGTCAAAAGGGGGGAAATAAAAAATTTAAGGGGTAAAATAGGGAGTGAAAAAAAAATTCAGAGTGCTGACATCATAGTGCAAACTTGTGACATACATAAGTTTCCTACTTTATTTATATATATATATATATACAACCATTATAAAGGTTTTCACAGTTGTTAAAGTTTTTAGTAAATTTATCTACGTCTTTCCTAGAATGTGTAGCTAACATAATATAGTTTAATAGTTTGAAATACAAAAAAATTAAATAAATTTTTAAATGTAAATATATATATACACTTAATAAAATGGTTTCTTATTATTTTGTAAACTTTAGAAAAATTGTAACCAAAAGAAGTTGTTGCAAGGACAACCGTCAAAAGAAGAAAGCAAATGCATTAGAAGTTCCATTGGCTTCTTCAAGTTCAAGGTACAATTTTTCTCTTTATTAGATAGCATTGTGAATTGTTGCTTATACAAAATATTCTGTTATTTATTCCGATTAGAGATTATGGGAACATACTAGAATTAACCACAGTAAATTGATATATTTAATATAATTTTATCTCTTTCTTATAAACAATTACTAATGTGTTCCAATCACAATTAAAGTAAAACTTTACTTGTATATTCCAATAAATTTATTTTATATTGCAATAAATTTATTTCTTTTTCTTAGACTCATAAATATTTTTCATCTAACATACTAAAAATTTGTTGGAATTCAATTAGGAAATTATGTTTCAACTTGGATATATTTACTACATTTTCTACTTGTCTGTACTGTCTCAAAAAACATTGTACTATGATATTGATATTCTTGGTATATTTCTAGAAACAGTGTACTCTGTTACTTATTTTTTTATTTGAAAAAAATTCTTGGAACTCAATTAGTACTAATATGTTGTCTTGCTATTACTATAAGTTTCTATACAAATTACCTTTATTTATATAATACTCTTAAGACATGACATACAAGATGAACTTTGCTTGCATATTCGTAATGTTATTAGTTTTTGTTACACACTCGTGTACATATTTCATTTTACATACTAAAAATTATTTCAAACTTAGATATATTTCTTACTTCTATGATTTATTTAATTATTATGCAAGATCTACAAGATCAAGGAGTATAAGAAGTAAAGATCATCAACTACAAATGATCAAAAAAGGGAAAGAAAAATTTGAAAATTCAGCTGATCAAGCAACTTTT
Source organism: Sambucus nigra (assembly GCA_949130495.1). Lineage (NCBI taxonomy): Eukaryota > Viridiplantae > Streptophyta > Magnoliopsida > Dipsacales > Adoxaceae > Sambucus > Sambucus nigra. The sequence goes on along the minus strand of OX422210.1, from coordinate 276,597,844 downwards.
AAACTTTTGAGTGACTCTAACTTCGACAATACCCAGTCTACAAAAAACCAGCTGAGAAGCCAATAGAGAAGGAGAAGAACATAAATTAACTTACAATAACCTCAAAGGCCTGCGCAAAAAAAAAAATATTCAATTTCGTTCGAATTTGTTAGGAATTGCTTTCTTATTGCAAGACCTTAAACTCAAGCCTTGCCATAACAAGGAACTGAAAAAAACATCTTTTTGGGAACTTTTTAATTATTTTTTTTACCAAAGCTGTTATGAAACAAGACTGTAGAAAATATGACCATAGTGTCATATCATTGATAAAGTCTTATGATATCCAAAATAAGGGATTTAGAATTCGAAAACAGTTGGTTCGAATAACAATCAATGATGTGTCTCTTATATTTGGAATACAAATCGAAACAGAAGAAGTAAATATGGGATATGTGTAACAACCCACTAATTATAATGACGGGTGGCCAGACCTATACTACATTAAATCAGGAATTTCAGATGGTCTAGTCTCAACATCAACTGTCGGTACTATATAGTATAGGACTAACTACCTGATATCATATAAGCGAGATGTTAAAATTAAACAAAATATGCAACAGACAACAAACCAACACAAGAAAACTTACTAATAAAGGAAAAAAAGACGCATGAAATAACAGATAGATATGAAATGCTAGAATGAAATGAAATAAATAACTACAACTGAATATTCTACAAAGAAGTAAACCTGAATTAGCTGTCGGGTCACATCCAATATAATAACTAAAATGAAATAAATATAAACACATAAAAATATCCCTTGGGTATAAACCCGATACACAACATGAATCCTACCTAGATTTTTAAAGAAGTAGGAAGCGACTACAAGATACATACCGCAACAGTCCGCACCTGTCACGGCTCCCAAGACTCTGGATAGAAGGTCATCCGGCATCCATGTGGTAGGACACCTGTATAATATTTAGTAAGTGTGTTAACCGTGCATAATAAATATCGTTGCACTTATTTCATAATTTTAAGTGGAATCGCACTCACGTGAAACCCCAACTCACCTCTCATCTAATAGCGTGCACCTATTCGCGTCCTCAAATTTCAGTTAAATGACCCCGATCATAAGGACTACCTAACTTATCATAGGCCCAGCCTATTCCCACGAAATCTGTCTTCCTATCTTATCCCAAGAATCCAACTCTATCTAAGCGTACTTAATTATTTTTACAAACATATATGCCATACTAGGATTAATGGATTTCGGTTTATAATTTATTTAATTTTAATTGTTAATACGTTACCTATATATATTTGGGTTTAATCATAGGATTTAATTACTAAATAACATGCTTACAAATTGTTATTGACAAAACTTCTCTCCAATCTCAACACTGCACTATGTTTCATGCGTGGGCTATCTCGTAAATCGAAATCCAGACAATGAACCACCCCATTACACTACTCCTTGACAATGTCGATCCTAGAGATCCATAATGCCATACATACCATATTATATTACTACTACTACTAAATTTTAAACTACAATGAAAACAACTTAAAATCTCCAATAATACTTTGGGGTGATGTAACCAAAATATTCCTTAAATGCGATACATCAACCCCAATCAATCTAGTACATCATAATCATCTAAGATGTACTCCACAAAGATTCTATATCCTTTCATCTATAGGATATATATATATATATATATATATATATATATATATACCATCATCCATAACCATGACCAAGTGTACATATCATCTTTGATGTGCAATGGCCATGCATATACAATACTCGGCTATATATAGCGCCGATAAAATTACATCATGCCATCATCTTCCCAGTTCCCGGCTCACGTAGCAATACTGGGGCCACCATGGTGGGACTAAACGACACCCATCTCGTGGTAAACTCACGCACACGACGTCTCAGGAAGCGATCATAGCTCCTAACCGGTCAATGAGATGAGACATACCCACCACGTCCCACCCCAAAAATATAAATCACATAATAACACACTGGACGACTATGACCTGGGGAATATCCACACCCTGCTCCTCAAGCCAGGATGCTCACCCTCTGCGCGAAAACTTCCCAATGATAGCATGAGCGGGGTATGCTTAACCAAATAAGTATATGTATATCATTCACATGCACGATATATACACATCCATATGATCCCATCATATGATCCAATATTAAACCATCACACAAGGTTTAAATATTCATAACATAAATATATCCATATATTAATATCCATATAGATATATATATACATATTCACATGTCCATATATCTATATATATACAAACTAACCCTCGTTCATATGTATAAGATATATCATCTCAGCTATAAGTGTACATAATCCCCAATATACAAGCCGTCACCACAAACTCATTTAATTTACCTAGATATGTGAATGCAATCCCTCACTTGAAGCATATTCATCCATTTTTCCTATGATGAATAGTCTTCCAAGAAAAATACATGTATATATCCAACATTAGGGTTTCCTATGTTTAGTGTAGGAAACCATCACTACACATTTCATCTATATTCGAAAGTACATAATTATCTTTAGTACTATTTGACCATTGGCCTATACCTAACTAATATCCTATAAACCTCAACTTATCCCAACTCCTTTCAAATATTGGAGTTACAATGGTCACAATCACGCAATCAAGTATGAACTATCATGACTAGAATTATAATACCATTTATTCTAGAGGATAGTACGATCCAAATCGTTCCCCATTTTCACCTATGGTTCAATTGATCTTATGAACCCTTACTCCTATTGGGTTACCTATTGTTCCTTAATTTAAATGTTTCTAAGGATACGCGACCCCTGTCGCTCTTCAGTCCCCAAACCTTAATCGCAATGGAAACCTAATTACCTTAAGGATTTGGCACTCCCCTCGGCCTACAATTTCATATCGTACTCTCACCACTCTCTCTAAGAGTTATTAACCTCCCATCATATCTATACTTACTTTCGACCCCAAGCTAGAACTCCCGTCCTCACTGAGGTCCCCCACCATGCATTGGAATTTCCATTTTTCATACACACTTAAGCAACAAGGGACTATATCTACCATTTACAACCAATCCATGATTTGCCACCTCCATCATAATAGGATAATCCGCCAATCAATTCAGTCCCCTATTTCTTTCATCACTCAAAGAGGCATTCCATCCACCTAAATCAATTTTAACATAGGCCCGCAAGCCCCTACTCAACCTAGGGTCCTATTCTGTAAATCTAATATCATAACCCTTCAAAATGAATCCATTAAAAAAGCCCCCTAAGAATCAAACTCCAAAAGAAAAGGGAAAGAAAGAAATCTAATTTTGGGGCTAAAAATGGGGGACCGATCGATCGGTCCCAGACCCCGGTCGACCGCGGGTCCAAATTTTGCCTACGAAGAAATGTAGTAGGCTTTTTCCCTAAGGCGCGGTCGATCTCTCCCCTGGGCGCGGTCGACCGGCCATACCAGTTATCTTGGCCGATTCTCCCATTTTCAGCAAACCCTAAATCGTCAAACACCCAAATATCATTACCAAACTTTCAAATCTTTAACCCCGTAATATTATTAACATGTAAACTCATCCTACATTTCATCCCAACAAACTATACATCATTAAACCCATTCTTTAAACATAGATTTCAAGATTTATCCCAAAAATTTAGGTTTTGATATTAATACCCAAAAATACATTTCTTTAACCCACAAATTATGAAATAAAATACAAAAATAACTTATTTAGCAAGATTAAACACTTGCCTCGATTTTTTAGTGGTTGAATCGTCCTCGAGATCGCGTTTGGGCCGGAGTCTCCAAGATATTCTTCCTCTCTCTTATTCCTTTCTTCTTCTTTCCTTCTTCTTTCTCCCTCTAGAGATTTTTCTCTCTTTCTCTCAAATGAGAAGGCTTGATCTGTAAGCCTTTAAATCCCTTAAAACAATAAACCCAATTTTAAATGTTAATACACACTTTAAATTACTCGTTTACTCTAATTCAAGTCAAACTGACTTAAAACATTCCGGAGCCGAAATAAAACCCAATGACAGTCAATTTGACTATCTCGACCCTTCCGGGATCGATGGTACCCTCGAAATCATCATCCGGAATACTTTGAAATGTTCTCTATTTTTGGACCTCAATTCCCAATTTTTTAAATTCTCCAATTTAATTAAATTTTATTTTCCCAAAAATTTAATTTCTCAATCTCCAAAAATCGAGGGTTATTACATACTTCGCCCCTTACAAAAAATTTCGTCCACGAAATTTAAGATATGCCTAGGACCTCACTCTCATCTAGTCCATACATAAACCTTCAGGATCACTATACCGATCCATTCTAGTTCTAACGTCGAACTATATATAGATTTTAAAAACAAACTACTACCTAGGGCGCCCATGCACCTCGTACCCGAGCTCCACTCGTAAGATTATAATCAGGCTCCATTAGCCTCAAATCGTAATATAACCCTCAGCAATATAATCTATAGCAACATATTAATTATATAGAAGTTTGAAAATTCCCAATGTTTGAACTCCTCTCAATTCCTGACGCTAGCTACCTTCATGCGGGGGAGGTCTCGCAAGAGAAATCCAAACAAGGAACTCTCCCAATATACTACTATGTAGCTAGGTCGGGGATTGAGATTAGTTGAACCAGGGTTAAGGTTTTATAAAATATTTTCATATTTTAGATATTTCCCGAGGGCTTATACAACAATACAATATAAATAAATTCTACATCTTCCGACACGCCAAACAAACACTTAGTGTTTAGGACACAAGGCCTCAACAAATACAATACTCTAGCCAAAACCTAGTTCTCAATACTAGCACAACTATGAGCTAAATTGTCCGTTCAAAGTAAATTCACTAATCTCTAAACCTTTCTCAGCTACACAATTCCCTTACATTGCATCGAAGCATTTACCACGAGGTAAGTCCTCCTCCCATGGAATAATACAATTATATACCCTCATCTATCCATAAGACAAATGACCTTATAGTCTCTACCCAACAAACCTCGACCTTCTGCCCTTCCGGAATTCAATATTATAACTCTCTATTATCTCCTCATGAGATGATTTATTTCCTCAAAAGATGCCATGCAAAGGCCATACTTACTCACTCCTTCTTCAAAGAAAATTCCATACACCCTAACGGTGTAGGAGGTACTACTCATCATGCCTTATGACCCAAGGGTTTCCCCTCGTCCTCGAATCTCAACTCAGGGTCCTCAACTTCTTCTAGGACAATTATTATTCCTAAACCTATTTCTCCACAAGAGAAACATCTCACCCAAAATCCTTGCTAACCATTTTGAAGGACAAAACGTGATTGCGACTACCGAAAACTCCCTCAGTCCTACTCAACAAACCCGAGTCTCCAATTTCTTACACACTTCTTAAATGAAGACGATACCCCTAATGATTGGGCAATGCCACTTACCTTCCATCGGTAGAAGTCAGCAGCACGAGGCTCCCTAACAAAGATTGACGGGTTTCTCAATCTAAACCTCCCAAGGACTACACTATATACATCTCCTCAGACTTACCTTACTAAGTCCAAGATTCGCCATCCGAGTAAATTCCCCCTTTCTTATTTCCTCTTGAATCGAGGAAAACAATTACCCCGAATCAAAGCGTACCCAAAATCCTCTATGGGTATTGCATCTCTAATCTTGTCCTTTCCTAGACGACATAGTCTAGGCGACGTCTGAAACAGAAGCAACTTGTTTTCAAGACGTCGATCAAGTGAATACACTTCACAGAAGAAAATAAACGCAGTGAACACAACAATCCTAATAATATGTCTTTATATCAAGAACGTTAAGGGAAGAACGCAGAAAACTCGTACCGATCCTAAAGACTCTAGAACCTGATGCTCTGATACCATCTGTAACAACCCGCTCAATATAATAACGGGTGGGCAGCCCTATACTACATTAAATCAGGAGTTTCAGATGGTCCAGTCTGAACATCAACTGTCGGTACTATATAATATAGGACTAACTACCCGATATCATATAAGTGATATGTTAAAATTAAACAAAATATGCAACAGACAACAAACCAACACTAGAAAACTTACTAATAAAGGAAAGAAAGATGCATGAAAGAACAGAGAGATATGAAATGCTAGAATGAAATGAAATAAATAACTACAACTGAATATTCTACAAAGAAGTAAACCCGAATAAGCTGTCGGGTCACAACCAATACAATAACTAAAATGAAATAAGTATAAACACATAAAAATATCCCTTGGGTATAAACCCGATACACAACATGATACCTACCTAGAGTTTTAAAGAAGTAGGAAGAGACTACAAAATACATCCCGCAATAGTCCACACCTGTCACGGCTCCCAAGACTATGGATAGAAGGTCATCTGACATCCATGTGGTAGGACACCTGTAATAATATATATATAGGCAGGAAAGAAAAGCAAACGGGTCAGCGCCTGGGTCTAAAAATATTTAGCAAGTGTGTTAACCGTACATAATAAATATCGGTGCACTTATTTCATAATTTTAAGTGGAATCGCACTCACGTGAAACCCCAACTCACCTCTCATCTAACAGCGCGCACCTATTCGCGTCCTCAAATTTTAGTTAAATGACCCCGATCATAAGGACAACCTAACTTATCAAAGGCCCAACCTATTCCCACGAGATCTGTCTTCCTATCTTATCCCAAGAATCCAATTCTATCTAAGTGTACTTAATTATTTTTACAAACATATATGCCAAACTAGGCTTAATGGATTCCGGTTTATAATTTAATTAATTTTAATTCTTAATACGTTACCTATATATATTTTGGTTTAATCATAAGATTTAATTACTAAATAACATGCATACAAATTGTTATTGACAAAACTTCTCTCCAATCTCAACACTGCACTACGTTTCGTGCGTGGGCTGTCTCGTAAAGCGAAATCCAGACAAAGAACCACCTCGCTACACTACTCCTTGACACTGTCGATCCTAGAGATCCATAATGCCATACATACCATATTATATTACTACTACTAATAAATTTTAAACTACAATGAAAATAACTTAAAATCTCCAATAATACATTGGGATGATGTAACCGAAATATTCCTTAAATGCGATACATCAACCCCCATCAATTTAGTACATCATAATCATCTAAGATGTACTCCACAAAGATTCTATATCCTTTCATCTATAAGATATATATATATATATGTAGGCGTTCATTCTAACCAGATATATATATACCATCATCCATAACCATGACTAAGTGTACATATCATATCTAATGTACAATGGCCATGCACATACAATACCCGGCTATATATAGCGCCGATAAAATTTCATCATGCCATCATCTTCCCAGTGCCCGGCTCACGTAAAAATACTGGGGCCACCATGGTGGGACTAAACGACACCCATCTCGTGGTCAACTCACGCACACGGCGTCCCAGAAAGCGGTTATGGATCCTAATCGGTCAATGAGACGAGACATACCCACCACGTCCCACCCTAAAAATATAAATGACATGATAACACACTAGACGACTATGACCTGGGGAATATCCACACCCTGCTCCTCAATCCAGGATGCTCACCCTCTGCGCAGAAACTTCCCAATGATAGCATGAGTGAGGTATCCTTAACCAAATAAGTATATATATATATATATATATATATATATATATATATATATATATATATATATCTTTCACATGCACGATATATACACATCCATATGATCCCATCATATGATCCAATATTAAACCATCACATAAGGTTTAAATATTCATAACATAAATATATCCGTATATTCATATCCATATATATATATATATATATATATATATATATATATATATATATATATATATAGACATATTCACATATCCATATATCTATATATATACAAACTAGCCCTCGTTCATATGTATAAGATATATCATCTCAGCTATAAGTGTACATAATCCCCAATATACAAGCCGTCACCACAAACTCATTTAATTTACCTAGATATGTGAATGCAATCCCTCACTTGAAGCATATTCATCCATTTTTCCTATGATGAATTGTCTTCCAAGAAAAATACATGTATATATCCAACATTAGGGTTATCACCCCACAGTTTAGTGTAAGAAACCATCACTACACATTTCATCTATATTCGAAAGTACATAATTATCTTTAGTACTATTTGACCATTGGCCTATACCTGACTAATAGCCTATAAACCTCAACTTATCCCAACTCCTTTCAAATATTGGAGTTACAATGGTCACAATCACGCAATCAAGTATGAACTATCATGACTAGAATTATAATACCATTTATTCTAGAGGATAGTACGATCCAAATCGTTCCCCATTTTCACCTATGGTTCGATTGATCTTATGAACCCTTACTCCTATTGGGTTACCTATTGTTCCTTAATTTAAATGTTTCTAAGGATACGCAACCCCTGTCGCTCTTCAGTCCCCAAACCTTAATCGCAATGGAAACCTAATTACCTTAAGGATTTGGCACTCCCCTCGGCCTACAATTTCATATCGTACTCTCACCACTCTCTCTAAGAGTTCTTAACCTCCCATCATATCTATACTTACTTTCGACCTCAAGCTAGAACTCCCGTCCTCACTGAGATCCCCCACCATGCCTCGAAATATCCATTTTTCATACACACTTAAGCAACAAGGGACCATCTCTACCATTTACAACCAATCCATGATTTCCCACCTCCATCATAATAGGATAATCCGCCAATCAATTCAGTCCCCTATTTCTTTCATCACTAAAAGAGGCATTCCATCCACCTAAATCAATTTTAACATAGGCCCGCAAGCCCCTACTCAACCTTGGGCCCTATTCTGTAAATATAATACCATAACCCTTCAAAATGAATCCATTAAGAAAGCCCCCTAAGAATCAAACTCCAAAAGAAAAGGGAAAGAAAGAAATCTAATTTTGGGGCTAAAAATGGGGGACCGATCGATCGGTCCCAGACCCCGGTCGACCGCGGGTCCAAATTTTGCCTACGAAGAAATGCAGTAGGCTTTTTCCCTAAGGCGCGGTCGATCGCTCCCCTGGGCGCGGTCGACCGGCCATACCAGTTATCTTGGCCGATTCTCCCATTTTCAGCAAACCCTAAATCGTCAAACACCCAAATATCATTACCAAACTTTCAAATCTTTAACCCCATAATATTATTAACATGTAAACTCATCCTACATCTCATCCCAAAAAACTATACATCATTAAACCCATTCTTTAAACATAGATTTCAAGATTTAACCCAAAAATTTAGGTTTTGATATTAATACCCAAAAATCCATTTTTTTAACCCACAAATTATGAAATAAAATACACAAATGACTTATTTAGCAAGATTAAACACTTGCCTCGATTTTGTAGTGATTGAATCGTCCTCGAGATCGCGTTTGGGCCGGAGTCTCCAAGATTTTCTTCCTCTCTCTTCTTCAATTCTTCTTCTTTCCTTCTTCTTTCTCCCTCTAGGGAATTTTCTCTCTTTCTCTCAAATGAGAAGGCTTGATCCGTAAGCCGTTAAATCCCTTAAAACAATAAACCCACTTTTAAATGTTAATACACACTTTAAATGACTCGTTTGCTCTAATTCGAGTCAAACTGACTTAAAACATTCCGGAGCTGAAATAAAACCCAATGACAGTCAATTTGACTATCTCGACCCTTTCGGGATCGATGGTACCCTCGAAATCATCATCCGGAATACTTTGAAATGTTCTCTATTTTTGGACATCGATTCCCAATTTTTTAAATTCTCCAATTTAATTAAATTTTATTTTCCCAAAAATTTAATTTCTCAGTCTCCAAAAATCGAGGGTTCTTACAATATGGGTTCAAGCCTGATACACCATTTGTGAGAAGAAGGTTAAGAGATGTTACTATCATCAATTCCACAACTATCCAAAAAGAGTTGAGCATTACAGTTAAAGGAAACAAAGTAGAAGATTATAGAGATGTAGCAACGTTGCTATGTATATATTTGTTTGCAACTCTTTTCTTCACAATAACTCGGAATACTGTGAAGTGGTCATCAGTGAAGTACACGAAAAATCTCGAGGATATGAGAAACTTAAATTGGTCAAGTGTGATACTAGATACATTGATGTCTTTTGTCTACATGAATTTTGAGAAAGAGCCAGAGAAGGTTTCCAGTTGTGTGCCCTTACTACTTGTAAGTGATAAAATACACTTGTATATATTTTCTATTTCATATACTTGTTCATTATAAATTTTTTATATCATAAATGATTTAAATTATTATATTTTCAACTTTTATAGTACTGGTATTGTGAGCATACAACACTATTGAAATCTGAAAATTCAACTCAATATCCTCGTTTTGTCAAATGGAACCTTCCTGAATTAAACAAGGCGATGAAAGACAAACCTGTTGAAACACTTCTTCAATCAGAGGTACTAATATATTCTTTGAAGAAACTGTTATATCATATACATATGTGATAATTTAACTTATCGACAAAAGAATTTTTTATTTATCTAGGTCATAAAAGAAGACTTGATTTGAACATAAGAAGAAGTGAAATTGATAGGTAAAGCACCAGCATCAGTAATGGACAATTCTACAGAAAAAGATGATGCATCACCAGTTGAAGCAAATGCTGAAAATGATGACGAACAAATTGTTAATACTGATACGAGAGGTGTTAGACATTTAGACGATCTAACCGAAGAGTTTGTTGCATATTACATATCTGATCATCATCTAGCTACTACTAAAATTTAATCTCTCATTAAATTCCTTGATGACGCTCAACAAAAGATGGAGTAATTAAAGAATGTGGAAAAAAAAAGATAGAGAAGAGAGATATGAAGGCAAAATTAAAAAAGATGAAGAAAGATTTGAAAATTCGAGTGAAGAAAGAAAAACGAAGAGAAAAAAAAAGCTTCACCAAAAGAAAACTAAAATTCAATATTTAAAGAAACATCTTCAACACCAAAAGGAGGAGTATGCAACATTGGAGAAACATATAAATTTGATGTTTGAAAAAAAGAGAAGAATAACAAAGAATCAAATAGCTGTCGGTACACGAAACCCCAACTGACAAAGAGAGTCCACTAATATTTAATTTTGAAAGTGCTGATCAAAGTCAAAAATCGGAGAATAAAAAGAGAACACATGAAGAGATCGACGATCTCGATATGATGAAAGTGGATTCAGCAAAGAAAGAAAACTCAATGGTGGTGAAAATAAAAAACAAGAAAGACAGAAAAAAGAAGGAGGGGAAATGTTGACGCCACTAAAATGGAAGCAGATAAATGATGAGGATGAGATTGAAGATGAAGATAAACATTCACATCAAACATATAAGAGACAAAGATTTTTAAAGTGGTTTGGCTATAAGGAAAATCCTACGTCCACTGTTATTTTATTCCCAGGGGTTTACAATAGCACAATGTGGTAGAGAGAGGGAGAAAAAGGGTGTGGATCTTGTGTATGGTGTCTCTCGGTTCTTGGTTTTTTCTGGTTCTCTTTTGGATCTCTTGGATCTCTCCCCCCTTTTGGCTAAGGGAATACATGTATTTATAGTGGTGGGGGATAAAGAGATTCATTGTATGTAGACATTTATACATTATGTCTACATTCAACGAATCTAATTGCTTGGTATGCTATTTGTTGTCATCTACAATATAAATGTACATTAATGATCATTAAATACATAGTTATCCTTTGATATTCCTGGTTGGTATGCCGACCAACACTCTTCGGGTGCCGACCAACTCTCCTCGGGTGCCGACTAATACTCCTCGGGTGCCGACCAACTCTCCTCGAGTGTCGACTAACTCTCCTCGGGTACCGACCAACTCTCCTCGGGTGCCGACTAACACTCCTCGGGTGTCGAATATTGCCACGTAGGATGACACGTGTCCTTTTCTGATTGGTCCTCGCAGATGGAGAATTTTTTCGTTAACAGAAGCCCCCAATGCTCCATGCTTGATGGTTTACTTGAAAGGATGGAGTATTTATTCTGCAGTGTTGCTCAGTGCTCGTGAAATTCTTGATCTACCTTCTTAATTTGTTCAACACAAGGTGCATTATCTCCTGGACGACATATGATGCAGGCTGATCGATGGTTGCTAATCTTTCTTTTGAGGAACTCCGTGTGCTATGTATCACCCCTGGGAATTTGGATGCAGCCATGCCATAGTATGCAACTTGTAGCTTGTCATAATCTTCAAGTATGTTGACTGGTTCGCCAGCCGACCAAATGCTTCCTGTGTCGAGCAACTGAATGCTAACTGCACGTGCTTGATTCTTCTGATTTATGATCCTCTAAATACTTTGTCGAGTAACATACTAGATTTTGAACCCAACACTTCAATCTGATTAGTACCAAGCTAGTGGGGGACTTCGAAACATTTTCACACAATTTCTTCTTCATTATTGGTCGAGACAGTAGTAGCAAATATCTCAGTGCTGTAGATGCTGATTTTGACTTCTACCTCTGCTCGGGGACGAGCAAGAGGTTCTCGGGGACGAGCAAGTGATTCTCAGGGACGAGCAAGAGCTTCTCAGGAATGAGCTAGTGCTTCTCGGACAGATCATCTGTGATGAATATCAGAATGTTGAAAGATCTTAACTTCATAAACTCCCCTTATACTTTGGATGATCCTCCTGCTGGTGAGGAACCTGTTTTAAAAGAAGAGGGAAAAGAAACCAATAGAATAGGAATCTCAATGTAATAGTCAGTATACATTTTCATTCTCAATGTATTTTGTTTTTTGAGTTTAATGAAAGACTTTCATTTTTGTTCGCAATCTTAATTGCTATTGTTTTGTAAATATCAAACACTTTACATTTATGCATATGTATCTGTTAAAAAGTTAACAATATTGTGTTGTTCATCGACCAACTTAGTAATAAAAATAATTGCAAGTATTAAAAATGTTGCTCGATCACTTAATAATAAAGTAATGAGTATAAAAATGTTTAAATTTTTTCCAACCAACCAAGGTTGTTAAATTGTGCTCATCGACCAATTATAGTTAGTGAGAGTTTATCCCCGACTAACCATACTTGGTAAATTTTTGTCTTTATAAAATGTATCCGACCAACTAAGGTCAATAAATTCTTCTTGTCGACCAATTACAGTTAGTGGGTTTTTATTCCCGACCAACCATACTTGGTGTATTTTGTTTTTCAAAGAACTTTTTACTAGTTATCTTACCAACCGTAGTTGACCACGCTAGTGTACACCTCCTAACCAAAGGAGTATTTTTGGTTCTTTCGAACTATTTGGTTCTTTCGAACTATATGTCCACTAGATATCTTACCAACCGTAGTTGATCACACTAGTGTACGCCTCCTAACCAAAGGAGTATTTTTTGGTTCTTTCGAACTATCCACTAGTTATCTTACCAACCGTAGTTGATCACGCTAGTGTCACCTCCTAACCAAAGGAGTATTTTTTGGTTCTTTCGAACTGTCCACTAGTTATCTTACCAACCGTAGTTGATCACGCTAGTGTCACCTCCTAACCAAAGGAGTATTTTTTTTGGTTCTTTCGAACTATCCACTAGTTATCTTACCAACCGTAGTTGATCACGCTAGTGTCACCTCCTAACCAAAGGAGTATTTTTTGGTTCTTTTGAACTATCTGACCAACCGAAGTTGATCGTGGGTTTGAACTATCGGTGTTTGCTTTTATTGCTGGGCAGCGTAGTGTTGCACACAATACTGACTGTATCTCATTAATCCAATTAGCCTTACATAGCCTCTTTTTTAAACCATTTAGTAATGTTATGCTCGTCACTTCAGTTTTTCCATTATTCTGTGGATGACCTGGTGCTGAATGAACCTTCAAAATGTTTGACTGATGACAATAAGCAGCAAACTCCTCGTTATCGAATTGTGTTCCGTAGTCTGTGATGATGGCAATGACGAGGTATTTGAATCTTCCTCGGGTCGTCGGCAGTGGTCCAACCAAATCAATTCCCACATGGCAAATGGCCAAGGAGAAGTGATGGGTGTCAACAATGTTTGTGGAGTTCTTCGGATGGAGGAAAAGCGTTGGCACTTGTCACATTTCTTGGCATAAGCTATACAATCAGCTCTCATCGTCGGCCAGTAGTATCTATGCGTCATCACCTTTTGCAAAATTGTCCGACCTACTATATGGGCTCCACAGGACCCTTCATGGATCTCTTTAATCAATTCTTTCACCTCGGAGGGATGTACACATCTTTGCAAACCTGCCATAATTCCTCGTCGAGCAGCTTTAAACTTCCATTTCTTGGCAGCGAGCTTATCCTCCGGTAATTGTTCCTCCTCAATATATGCTCTGATGGGATCCATCCAAGATGGTCCTAAATCAAGGGTAATAATATTCATCGTCAGGTCTTCATCTATGCTCCGACTTTCTAATACTTCAATTGGTATCGTTCTTCGCAGCTTGGTACGAGTAGCTGATGCTAATCGGGCCAAGGCGTATGCTCTCACATTCTCCATTCTTGATATTCTTACCAGTTGAACAACAACAAATTCTGATACTAACTCCATCACCTTTGCTTGATACTTGATCATCAATTCTCCCTTGGCTGCAAATATTCCCAACATTTGGTTTACGATCAATTGAGAATCACTGAAGACCATAACCTGCTGTGCCTCCATAGTATTTGACAAATTAAGACCTGCAATCATGGCCTCATACTCAACCTCATTATTAGAAGCTTTGAATTAGAAACGTAGGGCGTATTCCATGTCGACCTCGTCTGGGCTATTCAAAACGATCCCTGCCCCACAGCCTGTAGTGCAAGATGAGCCATCTACATATAGCCTCCATATAGGCAACTTGTCTTCTAATTTCTGGTCTGACAGAGTTCCTCGGTGGAATACTTATCTCTTTCTTTCATCATGTCCTGATACTTCTGAATACACCTCTTGAATTTCAATATACCTCCTGAACTTCAATATACCTCCTGAAGTTCAATATCAAAAGTAATTCCTGAGCAAGAAAAACAACTCCTGAATGATGATTAGTCGGGGCCCCAACCGTGTGAGTTTGTGGAGTTGAATTTGATGCTCGACTTCATGATGTTATAATAATGTGCCACCAAATGAACAAATATATCTGTAATAGAATCCCCCAACTGTGGAATGTGAACTTTGAATGAGATTTATCGACCAATACCAACTGGAGTTGGATTTTATCTACCAACCGGAGTCAGATTTTGTCTACCAACCGGAGTTGGATTTCATCTACAAATCGGAGTTGGTGGTAATTGATAATAAATGATGAAGACTTCCTCGGAGCTGAGCAACAAATTTGTTGGGAATAAGATAATATAAATGCTAGAGACCTCCTCGGCGCTGACCAACAGATTTGTTGGGAATAAGATAATATAAATGCAGGATACCTCCTCGGCGATGACCAACAGATTGTTGGGAATAAGATATAATAATTGCAGGATACCTCCTCGGCGATGACCAACAGATTGTTGGGAATAAGATATAATATATGCAGGATACCTCCTCGGCGATGACCAACAGATTGTTGGGAATAAGATATAATATAAATGCAGGATACCTCCTCGGCGATGACCAACAGATTATTGGGAATAAGATATAATAAATGCTGGAGACATCCTTGGAGCTAAATAAGATATAATAAATGCTGGAGACATCCTTGGAGCTGAATAAGATATAATAAATGCTGGAGACCTCCTCAACAGATTGTTGGGAATAAGATAATATAAATGTTGGAGATATCCTTGGAGCTGAATATATGATTATAAATATTTGTCGAGCTCCATGCTGAAATGAGAATAGAATATGCATCCAAATAGATATAAAGAATAATTAAAAATAATAAAGTGCCTCGCCGATCAGTCGAGGTAGAATCATATAATGCCGAACAAGAATAAGATCTTTCAGAACATAAGAATATGGCCGAGAACGTTGTCAGTCCTGAATATAAATAAGAATTATCCGAACGAATGTTGTAATTCTCCTTAAAGCTGAATAAGTATCTTGTCGAGGCATAATTGCAGAATGCCGAATAAGAATAATATTTTCCAGAACATAAGAATATGGCCGAGAACTTTGCTGGGCCTACATATAAATAAGAATTACCCCGACCAACTATCCGTTGGGGGTGAAATATAATAAATGTTATAGTTCTCCTCAGAGCTGAATATGATAATAAGTATCTCGCCGTGCTCCATGCTGAGATGAATATAGAATATGAATCCCAATGGATATATAGAATCATTTGTGCTGGAGCAGATATCATAGCAATAATAAAATCAATAGTTCCTCGCTGAGGTGAAATTTCATACTGCCGAGCTATGATAATATTTTTCAGAAGAGTAAGATTATTTTCGAGCATTCATCGGAGTTGAATCTTGTACCTGTAAAAATTAATATCTTGCTCTACCATTTGTGTAGGCTGAATTGATTAGTCATGAGAATAATTTACTCATCCAATCAATATATGATATGTATCAGCATAAAAATTTCAAAATATGAAATAATATTTTTGTGCCACACGTGTGTGAGATGGACAAATTTTTATTAGATATGCATCATAAATAAGACATAAAGTTTTTTGTAAATTTATTTAATCTCCAACAACTAATCAGGTATAAGTTGCTGTTTGAAAATTATTTATCACTTGGTTTTAAAAATATTTTTGGGGTGATCATAAGTTAAAAAAGACTTAATCCCCCTGCTTGTCCCCAAGCCGAACTCGTGTTTAAAGAAATATCAGGGGTGTTTAGCATTTTTTAATACCCCAAGATTCTACTGCTGCCGACAAACAACATGGATGTTGTCGACCAACATTTAAGGATATCTCAAATTATAGAATATATGGTTGGATGACCAGAATATATCGAATCTTTAGATCAAAAAATAACATTCAATGTAAAATTTAAGCCTTAAGAATGTTAATTAAATGAATAAATATATAACCCACTAGATCGTGTGATTTCGACAAAGAAACCTTGTGATGTGATGAACGAGGGGCCAACATATCAAATTTGTGCCCAGAGTCTTGATATGGTCATGATTATTTTACTGATCCTCTTTTACAAGAGGTGGGTAATGATTTTTCAGGTGAGAAAATTATTTTTTATATTGGTCCCTTCATATTTCCTATTTGGAGAGATAAAAATATGCCGAATGATCGAAATTATTATCAAATTTATATCAAAAATCGATCAATGAGACTTTATTGACATAGATGGAAGATGAACCAAATTAAGTATATAGTTCATAAAAGTGAATGCAAAGAGACTCAAACTTGAAGAGAGAGAAAATAGATCTGGGTCATGATTTCCATGAGAAGACTTTTTATTGTCTTTAACCTATTCCCATTCTTTTATTAAAAATATGATGGGAATTTGAATAGACATCAAAGATCTTACAAAATTTATTTCAAAATCAACAATGAAAATGATTAAATCTTATCATCGTCGTATATATTGGTATATGTAATCATTTAAAATATTTATCCCATGATATAAAATTAAAACTTGAGAATCAAGCAAAGAGTTGTGATTTATGAAATCTACTATTTTTTAGATTTCTAAATAAGAATTAGTCTAACAGTTATGATTTTAAAATCATGATATGCAATATTTTGCAGATAAAAATTGGACAATTAATTTATGTATATAAACATAAAAATCATGATTGAATCAAAAGATGTATGTATAATTGATTATACGTAGAGAAAATAAAAACTTAGCTTTTGATGGAGAACAACGCTTGTAACACGTTCCCACAGACGGCGCCAATCTGTTGAAGACAGAAAATGGCCACTTCCATTTTAGTGGCGTCAACAGCAGATAAATGATGAGGATGAGATTGAAGATGAAGATAAATATTCACATCAAACATATAAGAGACAAAGATTTTTAAAGTGGTTCGGCTATAAGGAAAATCCTACGTCCACTGTTATTTTATTCCCAGGGGTTTACAATAGCACAATGTGGTAGAGAGAGGGAGAAAAAGGGTGTGGATCTTGTGTATGGTGTCTCTCGGTTCTTGGTTTTTTCTGGTTCTCTTTTGGATCTCTTGGATCTCTCCCCCCTTTTGGCTAAGGGAATACATGTATTTATAGTGGTGGGGGATAAAGAGATTCATTGTATGTAGACAGTGGTGGGGGATAAAGAGATTCATTGTATGTAGACAGTGGTGGGGGATAAAGAGATTCATTGTGGTCCAGGGTAAATTTATGATAATGAAATGTTATTTTTATTATTTTTCATGGAGTATTATATGACCATTTACATTACTAATCCTAATAATATTTTAATCCAATATTCAAGGCAATCATTTATGAGGACTAAAGGTTGGGTGGGGTTACTTTTTCTTACATACAATAACTCATAGACTTAGGACCTTTACGGGAATATATAAGGAAAATATAAATTTATCAATGTCTATTTACTACACTTGATATCTACTATATTTGTAAAAAGTTGATCAATTCATTTGAAAAGTAATTTCAAGTCATTGATGCATACATGATGGTTTTTGAACATAATCAAAGAATCATGGAAGCTACAACTCAATTGTCACCTTCACAAAAGCCATTCGGGGAACGCGACCATTTTTTCAGTTCAATAACTTTGGCATATATTTATTTTCATTTCTTAACAATTTATGTTTATCTATTAGTCAAACTTCTAATAATTTTATCAAACTCATATTAACAGCCTTTGATACAAGATAAAATGCATTCGACAAAATATTTGGTTGACGATATAATGAAGTAACAAATTGCAGGTATGTACCTTAATTTTCTACTTATATGTATACATTTCTAAATACTTTTATTTACTTGTTGCGAATGATATATGACATAATATCATTTTAGTTACTTATTATTTCCCATAAACTCGGAAAAGAATAAAAATGAGAAAACTCCATTCCATTGGACGTTGCTTGTGTTGGACACAGAGTAAGGTCAATGGATGCACTTCAAGTTAGTGCTTCCAAGAAATTCAAAGAAAGACCATTACATGGATGGTGCATTTGCAGTGGTAAGTACATACAATTAAATAATTTATTTATAATTAACATTACAAATTTTAGTTTATCATTAACATAAGATGTTTCCACTATTTTCATAATTTTTGCTTCCTTGAGGACTACATCATAGACTGTTACAATAATTATCCACGCTCTTTAACTATTAACACAAATTTTAGTCTCTTTTGAATGAATTGATTCTTTTATTCTTGACAATGAACTCAATAATGTGGCGTTAAGACAGATTTTCTGTTGCAACATTTCGATAGTTGTATCAGAATATTAAATGCCAATTTTAGTTCGCAATTAAAGTAATCCACTCCAACACTTAGAGATGAACTTTGTAAGTAAGATGGGTGTAGAAAATTGCAGTTTCGGTGGGCAGTTGGTTTCGAGAAATCATCACTTTTATATTTTTGGTGATATGAAGTTTGGCCCCAATTTGTTTTATTCTAGTTCATTAGGGTTCCTTCGAGTCCCCAAAACATCATAAATATTTAATTCATTTTTTACTTTGACCTCCATTTCTTTTGTTTTACTTCATTTTAACTACCAAAAATTTCATTGTTTACTCTTTGCTGTTTATTCCACTTTTTGGCTCAACATATTATCCAACTATTTTAGTACTTTCTAATTATGCTACAATAATTAAAATTTTTAATAATCTGTTTTTCATTATTTTAGAGAGAATATGTTGAGCAACATTAGAGAAAGACCATGCTTAGCGATAAAGGCAAATTTAACAAGCTGAAGGAAAGTGGTTTGACCAGAAAAAGATTCAAATGCGACATGAACACAATTGAAAATTATCCACAACAAGACCCCAATATGTAAACATCTATCCAATATATTTTATTTACGTATCATTAAATTGACGTTATATTACTAATTAATGAATTGTTTTCTTTTTATAGGCTTGCTTGTGGAGTAATTGTATCCTACATCATGAAGAAGTTGTCCGAGAGAAAATCAATTTTAACGGACATAAAAAGGAATCACATGTGTTTTGTACGATCATTGATGATAAAGCAACTTTTGGCGCAGGGTAAAAAAATGATGACTTGTAAATGAATGAAGTCATTTTAAAAGTTTAATGAAAAAGATTTTTGGCTTTGTTACTTCTTCTTAATGAATGCATTAGGTTTAGTATGAAGACTAGTACAACCGTTTTGGATTGAATATGGAATGTTGCATTGTAAGTTCTTAGTAGCAACACATTTTGTAATATTTCCACAAGCTATGTTAAATGAAGATTTTCATTTTGAATATGTTTGAAGATTAATCTTGAATAGATATTCTGAATGTTAGTGCAACTTATTTAAGTACAATAATATTTTGTACTCCAAAGATACTACACAAACAAATGGAAATGAAATATTTTCATTATTTGATATTTATATTTTGCCAATTTCACAAAATTGCAACAAGTTCATAATTGGGTTTGGCTATAAAAATGATCATTGTTACAATTCAACGATTCTTTCATTTCCATGTGATGATCACTTATTCCTAATATATTTGACATAAATTCACTCTATTAATCTCATACTGATAAATTTACTGTATTAATGTCACACTGATAAATTTCATTTATTCCTATTGTTTCTGCCTCCCATGTTTCTTACAAGTGCTCTACAAAAGTTCTTTAAACATCTTTAGAATTCTATGATATAGAAATTCATAAAATTAATCTATGAATTGCTACAGTAGCCTGATTGGCCTTAATAGCAGAGTGAATTATTTGTAATTTTGATCTCCTTGTTCAAGCCACTTAATGTTGAACTTCTGCTACCATTAAATTTACTCTTGAGACAAGCCAGTGTTGACCTTAGCTCTACTTTCATGTATGTATTTTCTATGCTAAGGAGAATGACCCATCTAAAAAATATTTTCCCTTACCAGCACTTCAACTTCAAAGTCTTTCATATTTTGGAAATTATCTTTAAAGGTGAATGCTTCACTTCAATTATTCTTAGAGTCTTCTAAGGTTCAAATACAATGTCCAGTAGAACTGAAAAGCTATTCAACCTATTTTGGGAATAGAAAAACATCACCAAGTACTATTACAATTACTACCCAAAATCTTCTTTTTAAAATTTTAATTTTCAATGTAAAATTCATTTATCTTATTTCAATTATTTCCTAACATTTCTAGCAATAGTATGTAACACCTTGCTCAAAATAATAACGGGTGGCCAGCTCTATACTACATTAAATCAGGAGTTTCAGATGGTCCAGTCTCAACATCAACTGTCGTTACAATATAATATAGATCTAACTACCCGGTATCATACAAGCGAGATGTTAAAATTAAATAAAATGTGCAACAGACAACCAACTAACGCTACCAATAAAAGAAAGAAAGATGCATGAAAGAACTATGAGAAATGAAATGCTATAATAAAACGAAATAAATAACTACAACAGAATGTAATACAAAAAGTAGACCCGAATAAGCTGTCGGGTCACAGCCAATACAATAACTAGAATGGAATAAATATAAACATGTGTATAAATATCCCTTGGGTACAAACTCGATATACAACATGAATCCTACCTAGAATTTTTTCAAAGGAGGAAGCAACTACATTCAACATCCCGCAACAGTCCTCACATGTCGCGGCTCCCAAGACTCTGAATAGAAAGTCATCCGGCATCCATGCGGTAGGACACCTGTAGTAATATATATATATATATATATATATATATATATATATATATATATATATATATATATATATATATATATATATATATATATATATATATATACATGCAGGAGAGAAAAGTAAACGGGTCAGAGCCCGAGTTGTGAAAAATATTTAGCAAGTGTGTTAACTGTGCATAATAAATATCGGTGCACTTATTTCATAATTAAAGTGGAATCGCACTCTCGTGGAATCCCAACTCACCTCTCATCTAAAGGCGCGCACCTATTCGCTTCCTTAATTTTTTTATTAGTTAAATTACCTCAATTATAAGGACAACCTAACTTGTCATAGGCCTAGCCTACACCCACGAGATTTGCCTTACTACCCTAACCCCAGAACCCACTCTTTCTAAATACACTTAATTATTTTTACAAACATATATGCCATATTAGGCTTAATGGATTCTGGTTTATAATTTAACCAATTATAAATCTTAATAAGTTACCCATATGTATTTGGGTAGAGACATATGATTTAATTTCGAATTAACAAGCAGGCAAAATTATTATTGACACAACTTCCCTCCAATTTCAACGCTGTGCTGCGTTTCGTGCGTGGGGTGTCTCGCAAAGCGAAATCCAAACAAGGAACCACCCCATTACACTACTCCTTGTCAACGTCGATCCTGGAGATCCATTATGCCACACATAAATATCGATAGAACTTCTCTCTACTCTCAACAATGTACTACATTTCGTGCGTGGGGTGTCTCGCAAAGCGAAATCCAAATACGGAACCACCCTGTTACACTACTCTTTGACAATGTTGATCATAGAGATCCATAATGACGTACATACCATAATTGGCAGAACTTTTCTCCAATCTCAACACTGCACTGCGTTTCATGCATGGGGTGTCTCGCAAAGCGAAATCCAAACAAGGAACCACCCCGTTACACTACTCTTGGACAATGTCGATCCTAGAGATCCATAATGCCATGTATACAATATTATACTACTACTACTACTACAACTAACATCACCAATAATATCCTTGGGATGATGTAACCGAAATATTCCTTAAATGCGATACATCAACCCCCACCAATCTAGTACACCATAATCATCCAAGATGTACTCCACCAAGATTCTATATCCTCTCATCTATAGGATATATAAATATATATAGAGGCATTCATTCTAACCATATATATATACACACCATCATCCAATCCCATGACCATGTATACATACCATATATGATGTACAAAGGCCATGCACAAATAAATACCCGGCTATATATAGCGCCGATAAACTGCATCAATGCTATCATCTTCCCAGTGCTCGGCTCACGTAGCAATACTAGGGCCACCATGGTGGGACTAAATGACACCCATCTCATGGTAAACTCATGCACACGATGTCCCGGGAAGCGGTCATAGCTCCAAACCGGCAATGAGACGAAACATACACACCACGTCTCATCCCAAAAATATAAAAAATGTAAATCACATAATAACACACGGGACGACTATGACCTGGGGAATATCCACACCTTCCTTTTCTAGCCAGGATGCTCACCCTCTACGCGCGCAACTTCCCAATGATAGCATGAGCGGGGTATGCTCAACCACAAAAGTATATATATCATTCACATGAACAATATATATACATCCATATGATCCAATCATATAAATAAACCATCACATAAGGTTTAAATATCCATACGATGTATATCCACAACATAAATATATATCCATATTCATATCTATATAGGTATATACACATATACTCACATATCCAAATATACAACTAATTCTCGTTCATAGGCATACGAGATGTAACTCGACTATAAGTATACATAATCCTCAATATAAAGCCATAACCACAAACTTATTTAATTTACCTCGATATGTGAATTCAATTTCTCACTTAAAACATATTCAATCATTTTTCCTATGATGAATAGACTCCCAAACATCATATGTATATATATATACTTATATATACCACATTAAGGTTATCACCCAAAATTTTGTGTAGGAAACCATGACTACACATACCATCCATCTCCGAAAGCAAATCAATATCTCTAATACAAATTTTTTTGACTAAAGGTATACACCTAAACAAAATTCTACAAACCTCAACTTGTTCCACTTTTTTTTTTCAAGTGTTGGAATACCATGTGATTATTCCACTTAATTATGTGTAAAGTATCCTAACTAGAATTATACTACCGTCTATTCTAGTTAATAATATGATCCTAAGTCGTTCCCAATTTTACCTATGGTTCAATTTATTTCATGAACCCTTACCCCTATCGGGTTACCTATTGTTCCTTTGTTTAAACATTTCTAAGAATATGAGACCCCTTCACTCTCTAAGAGTTCTCAACCTCCCATAATATTTATACATTTTTATCTATAATTGGTATTCCCAACCTAAATGAGGTTTCCCCAAAATCTCATATGCAACTCCAATACATACATGGATACATTTCTCCCAATTTATCCTAAGATGTCCCCAAAATCCTAATATGTGAGAAACTCCTTAATCAATCTCCATAATTATATCTCTTACATCATAAGAGAAAGCCCCAAACCAACAGCCTATCCCAAAAGGGGTTTGAATCACTAAAGAGAAAAATCCTCAAAATGCTCTATTTCCGAATCGATTCGGCCCAACAGCGAATCGATTCGACCCATCCGAATCGATTCGGTCTAAGGGACCTGAGATTCTGCAACCTTTCGAATCGATTCGCTAGGGGAGAATCGCTTTGGCCCTAAATACCTGAGGCTTATGCAATCTGGCAAATCGATTCGGTGGGGCCGAATCGATTCGGCCAGTTCAGAAAGCCACAAAAATGGCTATTTTCTACAAACCTAAAATCTCCAAAATTCAATTTATACCTCTACTAGCCCTTAATATTCAACCCCATCATGATTTCCAACATGAAACTCATCCTACACCTAATCTCATCAATTTATATCCCTTAAACCCAATTAAAATATTTAATTTCAAGATTTAAACCAAAATTTAGGTTTTGATGTTTATACCCAAAAACCATTTCTTTAACCCACAAATTATGAAATAAAATACACAATGACTTATTTAGCAAGATTAAACACTTGCGTCAGATTTGTAGATGTTGGATCGTCCTCGATGTCGCGTTTTGGGCCGGAATCTCCAAGCCTTTCTTCCTCTCTCTTCTTCTTCTTCTTCTTCTTCTTCTTCTTCTTCTTCTTCTTCTTCTTCTTCTTCTTCTTCTTCTTCTTCTTCTTCTTCTTCTTCTTCTTCTTCTTCTTCTTCTTCTTCTTCTTCTTCTTCTTCTTTCTTTCTCTAATTGAGAAGGCTTGATCCGTAAGCCTTTAAGTCCCTTAAAACAATAAACCCAGTTTTAAATGTTAATACACACTTTAAATGACTCGTTTACTCTAATTCGAGTCAAACTGACTTAAAATATTTCGGAGCCGAAATAAAACCCAAAGACAGTCATTTTGACTATCTCGACCCTTCTGGGATCGATGGTACCCTTAAAATCATCATCCGGAATACTTTAAAACGTTCCCTATTTTTAGGCCTTAATTCCCAAATTTTAAAATTCTCCAATTTAATTAAATTTTATTTTCCCAAAAATTTAATTTCTCAGTCTAAAAAATCATGGGGTGTTACATAGTAATAGTAGCTTGGTTTGTCTAGAAAAAAATTATAATAGTACTTGATGATATCTACCAAAAATCTGCAAAAATAAAGCTCAAATCAAATTTCAAAACACAAAAAAAAAAACTCCAAAAATTTCAAATTTTAACACCAAATTAACCTAAATTCATTCATAATAAAATTAGCCAAGATAATTCAATTCACCTACCATCATCCTCTTTCAATCATCATTAGAATTTCCACATATCTCAATGACTAAAGGACCTATGCTCCATGTCATGCACCTTCACTGCCATGAACGTCAACCATCTCCTACTGTCAATTGCCACCACCTGAACAAACCCATCAGAAACCCTCAAAAGTAAAGAACTATATTGTAACCCTTTATCCTTGAATCCGAACTGACTAACATGATTAGCATCAAGAAATGAACATTCCAAAGTTGTGAAGCAAGGACAAACACGCGGGGAAGGTGGAACGTGAGGTGCAAGAGACGACGAAGTTGTTCATATCTAGGAAGCCTAATATTTTACAGTTTTTCTTTTGCAAACTATATTGTTTATTTCACATTTCAACACTTTTTTATTTGTTATAATAAACAACTAGGCTTATATTGAAGAGAAAATTTGAATTTGATGCGAACAAGCACAATACACCAACTAAAAGATAGAAAACAATTTACTTTCAAAAATATGTAAAATCACATTTTTGTATATAACAAAATGTGATTATGTAATCTATATACTCAGCTAATAAATCTACAAATTAAATTATTGAAATTTAATGCAAGTAAGCATATAAAACCAATATAAGAAAATAGTAACATACTATTATTTACATTTCAAAATATGAAAACATATAAAATTCAATCAACTACACAAAATTTCATAACGGTATGTAAAACTCTCCATATCTACAAATTTCCCGGATAACTTTTTCTATTATGTCCTACTTTCCGACAAATGGCACACTTAAATTCTCTCTTTTCTTCACCACGAGAAGCAATCCTCTTCTTTCTTGGCCTCCTAGCCATCCGCTTCGCAGTAGGTAGACTAATGATTATTTATGTATTAGATTCGTCTTCCCTTTCAAATGTAGGAACAGGATAAATCACTTCTCTATAAGATTGAATAAAATAATCCTTGCTGAAAAACTTATCAATGAACCTATTCAAATCCATCCCTGACTTTTGAATAGCAATTGCAGCATGAGCACACAAAAATCCATTCACTTGATATTCATAACTTATCAAGTTCTTTTCAACAGATCAACCGTAACACTGTCCTTCGAATGAACCTCAAAGAAAAATTTAGATGCTTTACTAACTCTCCAACTCCTACCTTCTTCTAACAAATTAAATTCGATTGTCCATTTTAGGACATAAACATCCATTCCATCGACTAGCGATCTCCCTACGATCAACCATCATCTTCATAATTGCCCTCTAATATAATCAACCAACTCCATTATCAGCAAATGACGACCTTCACGGATCCATGAATTAAATGACTCTGCAACGTTCGAATACATTTCACCATATTTTTTACCTTCAAAATATAAACTAGTCCAATTTTCCCTCTTCAAAGTTTGTAAGAACTTCCGAATTGGATCAGATCCTTTTCTAAGCAATAAATATAGTTTTTGGTGAAATTTGAACTATTTTGAGTCATATGCACAATTTCGAAACATGTTCACAAGATTTCCCCTCACGTGCTTTGAAAATGAACTGGATAAATGGTCTCTAAGGTTTTTCTACAAGTGTTTCAAATAATAGATGTGGAAACAATTCGAAAAAACTTTCGGAACCAATTTTAGAAGTCCTTTATTCCTATCCGAAACAACACTAATAACGCGTGAAGATGTAACATGTGATAACTTCTCAAAAAACCATTCCTAATTTTATTCTGTTTCAGAATCAACAATAGCAAATGCCAATGGAAACATTCCTGAACCAAAAAAATTATGAAATTTACATAAAACAAGAATATAAACTGAAAGAGATAAATTTACTATGAACAAAACAATATAGTGTATACCTTGATGTAATACCCCGTATTATTATGCTATATTAATTTGAGAATTTATTAAATTTAATGTGAATTAATTATTTAATAAAAATCCAGAAATTAATTATGTTATAATTATTAACGTGATGAGAGTTAGTAATTATGGGAAAATTTGTTGAATATTACTAATGAGTAAAGTAATATATAATAGTGGCCATAATAAATGTCACGGGTGAATAAAATGATAATTTTAGAAATTTGAGTCGGGACGCGCCCGTGTCGCGTCAGGACTAAATATTGATAAATAAAAGTAAATATTTTATAAGTTGTTCGTATGGTCGTTTTGAGTGCGTCAACGCGTCCGGAAGGGTTGAGATAGTCAGAAAAGTATACCCGGGAGTTTGATTTGGGTCTCGGGGCATTTTTATGCCTAATTAGTACCCCGGGAGGGCATTTTAGTCATTTTGTATTTTTGGGTAATTAAACCCACGAAAATTAAAGGGGTTATATTAGATGTTTAGGTTATCTCCTAGGGTTAGATAACTCAAAACACTAGAACAGACATTGGAGAGGAGAGGAGAGAGCTCTCAAGGCATTCCAAGGCTCAAAACTCACCCGTTTGCACCGCCGCCACCGCCAACGCGTAGATCGCGAGACGGGGAACCCAACCATACCAAATTCAACACCAAACCAGATTTATGAAACTCCCAGGAAAGCGTTTATCTTGCTTATTTTGTTGATGCATCATCCATATTAGTTTAGGAGTTATTAGGATGAGATTTATTTAAGAAAAACCCAAATTGAGATGGGAAATTTTCACGTAGTGATGATTTATATGATTTACTAGAAACCCTTTGTCATGTAAAGGATTAAGAGTTTGATTAAGAAAAGAGTTCTAATCAGATACAAACACTAAAAAAAAATTATTCCGGACGATCGGACCGTTGGAATTGGATGAAATTTTACAAAGAATTAGCTGAAGATGAGAGGAAGCTACAAAAAAAATTCAGCTCAATCGGACAGTTCAATATTATTAAATATATTTTTTTCTATAGAGTTTTATGTTTCAAGGAATCTTCTAGATAATAAAAATTCAATTAAAACTCCATTTTAATTCCGATTTCGAAACCGTTTGAAATTCTCATCTTTAAAAAAATAAAATTCAAAATCCTTTAATATAAGGCGAAATCTATATTTTTGGGATATTTTGCATAAGGGACAATGTAAGTATTTATTAAAGGGGAGAGACACGTAAGAGAGAGTTACGTTGGAACATAAATGGATATCTACTGAATTGTACATTTGGAAGAATAGAGTCCATGAGGGTTACGTAGTAAGTTGGAAAAAAATCCTTCGAATTAAAGTTAGAAACGAACCATTATACTTGATAAATAATAATGGGAAAATAAGGATAAATGTTGTGAATGTGGGTTATTGGATAAACCTAAATTGATATAATAAAAGTGGTATATTTATATGATTGTGTATGCATATATTATATACTTGTGAAAATCATGCCCGCGCTACATGCTATCCCTGAGGTTTTCGTGCTGGGACGATCTTATCTCGCGTGCCTTATGGGGGATAGTGACTCGTACCCTAGAAGATAGAAATCCTAGGTACAGGCTATCGAATCGGTAGTCACGGTCCTGAGAGACGTGAGGGTATGTACTGACCTCTTGGACTTGGAAACTATGCTTCGCCTCAATATTGTTTGTGTATGTATTTATACAGTTCGAGAGTGATTCCGAACTTGTATTCCCTTTAGTACAATTGATACGGGGATTGGATAGCATAGTATGCCCGCACCATAAAATTTTATTTGGGGTGCTATTAAAATATATATATTATACGAGTATTTAATATATATATGAACTTCTGAAATATGGGAAACTGCCTACTGTGTTATGGTAAGTAAGACATGTATAATGACTCAAATTTGAAATACTTATTTTGAAAAGTATAATATGATATTGAAAAACTTTATGAATCAATAAAGTTAAAATGAGCGTTTTGTACTAAATGAAATTATCCTTTTTAAACCAAGATGTTGTTAAATCTTAAATTTTGTGAGTCACCTAAGATAAGTTAAATCCTTGGGGAAGGATAGTGTGATATATGATGAGATAAACCAGTGGGAAGGTTAGTGCGATAGGAGTGCACATTAGAAGAGAGGTGAGAATTCCTCAAGAGAGTGTCGCACTAATATGTTGTTGCATTGGCCTCTATCAATTTAAATACTTGCTAAACGAATTTTTAAATCATATACACTATCGAGCTCTGACCCGTTTCTATTCCT
This sequence comes from Sambucus nigra, assembly GCA_949130495.1. Classification (NCBI taxonomy): domain Eukaryota; kingdom Viridiplantae; phylum Streptophyta; class Magnoliopsida; order Dipsacales; family Adoxaceae; genus Sambucus; species Sambucus nigra. The sequence continues at coordinate 276,568,167 of OX422210.1, read as the reverse complement.
CTTTCTCTCTTGTATATATATGTATATATTACAGGTGCCCAGCCATAGGGGCATCTTGTTAAGGATCCCTTGGAAGGAACGTGCTGCAGCTTAGGTGGGAGTTGCAGGCCACTTGCTTAGACGATTTCATTTACTTGATTCCACTTCTATCATTCTCCTTAGTGGGCATGTGTCGCCCTTTCCACTATTTATATGTTTTATGGGGACATTTGTATTTCAGTTATTTCTAGTACTATTACTTAGGAATTTATTCAGCATGTATGTTTTACTTTAAGTTTTAAATGTTGGGGTTTAGTTGTTGAATGTTTAAATTAATTGGATTATATGTTCCAAGATTATTGTGGTGTGATTCTTTAAATATTGAATTGTTGTAGATAATTAAATCTTTATTTTCAAAATAAAATTTGGAAAGTAATGTTAAAAAATGGTTTTGACACTTAACTTAATTAAATAGGGTGTTAAATTTGGAAAAGTTATTTTTACGACAGTGATGCTAAGAATGAACCAACTGTTCACCTTGATTTTAATTTAATAAAGGAGTGATCGCCCGCTATTTAATTAGGCGGGGTGTCACAGGTGGTATCAGAGCATCAGGTTCTAGTGTCCATAGGATCTGTACGGCTTATTTTCGCTTTCAGCTTAACGTTTTTGCAATAGATCTCTATTTTTAGGATTGTTGTATTTCTGCTTTTACGTTACGTCTTCAGCTATTTGAGATTTGATAATGACTATAGACTAATAAACTACTTCACATTTCAGATGCCTCCGAGATGTGCACCTAAGGATAGGCGTGTCCAGGCCGAGCATCCAGCAGCTCCGGCACAAGGCACTATGGATGCTAATGAAGTAGCCAGCATTGTTGCTCATGAGGTGAATGCCGCGCTAGCGGTGGTTCAGTAGGCTCCACCCCAGATTCAGACAGTGGAGCTGGTACCAGCCCAACTTCCATCTGTATGAGAGAGGGTTAGGGATGCTTTTCAGAAGGCACATCCCCCTGAGTTCCCTGGTAGCTCAGATATCGTCACAGTCAGCCAATGGAAGAAAGACATCCACCGGCATCTTCGTATGTATGAGTGAACCGACGTGCAAAGGCAGTTATTGTCTTCCTTTAAGATGGTGGGGGCCGCTTTGCAGTGGTGGGAGTCCACTACCACCTTGGAGGAGAGGGACACGGTCCCTATTCAGTAGCGATTTGACCGCAAGTACTTTCCACCCGCCGTGCAGACTGAGATGAGGCGGAAATTACTGAATTTGAAACAGGAGAACTCTACCGTTGCTGAGTATGAGGAGGAGTTCACAAGAATCATCACCATAGTGCCAAATGAGGCACCTACTGATAGTAAGAAGATAATGTTATTTGTGGACGGGTTATCTTGGAGGATCCGTCAGCATCTTACAGGGAATCTATCTCTGAGTACTTTAACTGATGTACTCAATGCCGCGTTACTACATTGCCAGGATCACCGCTTCCATCTGCAGGGAAATAGGAGAGCAGGAGAGTCCAGCCAGCAGGGCAGGACCGGGGGTAGTAGTGCTAGTGGGGCACCATCTCATGGACAGACTCGTCAAAATGAGCAGAGTTCCCATCAGGGGGACCCTACTAAGAGATTACGTTCAGGTGATTCCAGGCAGGGATTTGGGGGTTATAGGTAGGGCTAGCAGGGCCAGCCTAATCAACAGGGCCAAGAAGGCCAACAGCGTACTAATCAGGGCCAACAGGGCTAGTGGCGGGGAGGTAACGGCCAGCAGGGCCGTGGTCAGCAGTGTTAGAGGGGAGGTAACTTCAGAGGCCGGTGTTTTGTATGCGACAAGCATGGTCATAAGCGCCAGGATTGACCAGAGGGTAATAGGGCCCCACAGCACAGAGACCACTTTTTCCAGCTGCCCTCCCAGCTCCAACCCAGGTGCCAGCCCTACTAGCCATTCCAGCAGCTCTAGTGCAACAGGGGCAGTTACAGTACGGACGTGTCTATAACGTCCACCAGGCAGCAGCTCCACAGGCACCACCCATGATTGAGGGTATGTTTCCTATCCATGATACAATGGGTCGGGTTTTGTTTGATACTGGGGTGACGCATTGTTTTATAACTATGCATTTTACGAAGGCCTTAGGGTTGTTAGCCATAACAGAGAGCACAGTGACGTGTGTAGACTCACCACTGGGGAGTGGGTCGCTTATCTTCTTTATATGCCGGGGAGTGAGGGTAGAGATTGGTAGTTTGCTATTACCTGCAAACATTTTAGTCTTAGATATGCATGAGCATGATGTTATTATCAGTATGGATTGACTCGCATCTTATAGAGCCATGATTGATTGCTTCGGTGGGAGAATTATTTTTTCCATTCCGGGGCAAGAGATGTTTGTAGTGGCGATGCCTCGCCCAGATGGAGGTTCGACCGCTCATTTGTATTATATAGAGGAGGATGCCTCTAAGGAGGTTTTGATTCCTTTAGACTCGATCCCAGTCGTTCGTGAGTATTCCGATGTATTCCAGGAGATACCAGTCCTACACCCCAGTTGAGAGATAGAATTTGTCATAGATTTATTTCCAGATACGAGACCTATAACACGCGCTCCATACTGTATGGCTCCGACGAAGATGCGAGAGTTACGAGATCAGATAGAGCAGCTGTTAGGTCCGGGCTTCATTCGCAGGAGTACCTCACCTTGGGGCGCTCCAGTCTTATTTTTGAAGAAGAGATATGGTTCACTGAGGTTATGTGTGGACTACCGGGAGTTGAACAAGGTCACGATATGGAATAAGTATCCGTTGCCTTGAATCGATGATTTGTTCGACCAGCTGAGGGGAGCAACTTTCTTTTCGAAGATAGATTTGAGGTCAGGGTACCATCAGCTACGTATTAGAGAGAAGGACGTTTCAAAGACTGCCTTCTTGACGAGATATGGGTCTTACGATTTCAGAGTGATGCCATTTGGTCTCACAAATGCTCCGGCCGTATTCATGGACTTAATGAATCGAGTATTCAGAGAGTTCTTGGATCAGTTTATCATCGTCTTCATAGATGACATTTTGATATATTCACACTCCGAGGAGGAGCATGTCGAGCACTTGAGGCAGGTTCTTCTGACTTTACGAGAGCATCAGTTGTATGCTAAGTACGAGAAGTGTGGATTATGGTTGCAAGAGGTACAATTCTTGGGGCATGTTGTTTCTGAACAGGGGATAACCGTTGACCCGAGTAAAGTGTCAGCGGTGAGGGAGTGGGGACAGCCCACGACACCGACGGAAGTGCGTAGTTTCTTGGGGTTAGCCGGATACTACAGGAGATTCATTCGGGGATTTTCCAAAATAGCGGGTCCATTGACGAACCTGACTCGCAAAGGGGTACCATATGTTTGGGATGAAGCTTGTCAATTGGCTTTCGACAAGCTTACTTCAGCACCAGTCCTTGCTTTACCGAAGCCGGGTGTGGAGTACCTGGTTTACACCGATGCCTCTTTACGGGGACTTGGGGGAGTACTTCAGCAGGAAGAGAAGGCTATAGCTCTTGCCTCCCGCAAGCTTAAGCCGCATGAGAAGAATTACCCCACCCACGACCTGGAGTTAGCAACGGTCGTCTTTGCATTGAGGATATGGAGACACTATTTATTGAGGGAGAAGTTCCATTTGTTCACAGATCATTAATCACTGCAGTACCTGTTCACTCAGCGAGAGCTAAATATGCGTCAGTGCAGATGGTTAGAGTTTGTGAAGGACTATCAGTTCGACATAAAGTATCATCCGGGGAAAGCCAACGTAGTTGCTGATGCGTTGAGCCAAAGACCGGTAAATGAGGTAGCGGACGTCTGGAAAGCGAAGTGGAAGGAGTTGGGTCACCAGGACGCAGTAGCCCGTTCCTTCATATCTGTTATGATAGTCACACCCGAGATTGTTACGAGGGTAATACAGGCCCAAACCACAGACCCGTTTTGCCAGGAGCAGATTGTACGACTTTTAGCCGAGGGTGCTGAGTCCTATTCTGTTAGTTCTGATGGGGGTTTGAGGTTTAATGGGAGGTTAGTGGTTCCAGAAGGGGCATAATTGCATCATGCAGTGATGACCCAATCTCACGGGTCCTGATTTGCGGTACATCCTGGAGGAGATAAGATGTACCAGGATATGAGGAGGCAATACTGGTGGAGTGGGATGAAGAAGGACATTGCTGAGTTCGTGTCCAAGTGTTCTACCTGTCAGCTGGTGAAGGTGGACCATCAAAAACCGTCAGGATTGCTTCAGCCATTGGAAGTACCCGCGTGTAAGTCGGAGAGTATTTCCATGGATTTTATTATAGGGTTTCCTACATCACAGCGGGGCCACGACTCTATCTGGGTGATGTAGACCATTTGACCAAGGTGGCTCATTTTCTGCCGGTGCGGACAGATTATACCACGGGTCAGTATGCTATGTTGTTCATTTCTGAGATTGTTAGATTACATGGGGTGCCCCTAAATATTGTGTCAGATAGAGACAAGATTTTCGTGTCACGTTTCTGGGAAAGCTTTCAGGAGGTTATGGGTACTGAGTTGAGGCTGAGTTCAGCTTATCACCTACAGACAGATGGACAGACAGAGCGTACTAATCAGATGTTAGAGGATATGCTACGCATGTGTGTTCATGATTTTGGAGGAGGTTGGGAACCACATCTTCCACTGGTAGAGTTTGCTTATAATAACACTTATCAGTTTACGATTGGTATGGCTCCATTTGAGGCTTTGTATGACTGGCCTTGTCGTTCTCCAACTTGTTGGCTCGAGGTGGGGGATAACAAGTTGCTAGGACCAGAGGTAATTCAGGAAATCTCCGCGAGGATTGAGATGATTAGGAGTCACATTCGAGTAGCCTAGGACAGGAAGAAGAGCTACGCCGATGCGAAACGGTTCTTCCGAGAGTTTAATGTGGGGACCAAGTGTTACTCCGTGTATCTCCTATGAAAGGAGTGATGAGGTTCGGGAAGAAAGGGAAATTGGCCCGAGGTACGTAGGACCATTTCCCATTATCGAGAGGATTGGGCCGGTAGCATACAGATTGGGATTACCAGAGCATTTACATCGCATTCACGATGTATTCCACATCTCGTCGTTGAGACGGTATCTTCGGGATGATATGGCCCATACTCACATCGCGATAGATGAGATAGACTTACAGCCTGATAACTCTTACGAGTAGAGACCGATGGCTATCCTAAACTATAGTGAGAGGATATTGAAGTCGAAGATAGTTCCACTTGTACGGGTCCAGTGGGAGCATCATAACGTGGAGGAATCCACTTGAGAGCGCGAGGCCGATATGCGAGAGATATCTAGATTTGTTCTTACCAGGTATGCCTTATTTTCCGAATTTCGGGATGAAATTCCGTTATTAGGGGGGCAGTATGTAATACCCCATATTTTTATGCTATATTAATTTGGGAATTTATTAAATTTAATGTGAATTAATTATTTAATAAAAATTTGAAAATTAATTATGTTATAATTATTAACGTGATGAGAGTTAGTAATTATGGGAAAATTTGTTGATTATTACTAATGAGAAAAGTAATATATAATAGTGGCCATATTAAATGTCACGAGTGAATAAAATGACAATTTTAGAAATTTGAGTCGGGACGCGCCCGTGTCGCGTCGGGACTAAATATTGATAAATAAAAGTAAATGTTTTATAATTTGTTTGTATGGTCGTTTTGAGTGCACCAACGCGTCCGGAAGGGTCGAGATAGTCAGAAAAGTATACCCGGGAGTTTGATTTGGGTCTCGGGGCGTTTTTAGGCCTAATTAGTACCCCGGGAGGGCATTTTAGTCATTTTGTATTTTTGGGTAATTAAACCCACGAAAATTAAAGGGGTTATATCAGATGTTTAGGTTATCTCCTAGAGTTAGATAACTCAAAACACTAGAACGGCCATTGGAGAGGAGAGGAGAGAGCTCTCAAGGCATTCCAAGGCTCAAAACTCACCCATTTGCACCGCCGCCACCGCCAACGCATAGATCGCGAGACGGGGAACGCAACCACACCAAATTCAACACCAAACCCGATTTCTGAAAATCCCAGGCAAGTGTTTATCTTAATTATTTCGTTGATGCATCATCCATATTAGTTTAGGAGTTATTAGGATGAGATTTATGGAAGAAAAACCCAATTTGAGATGGGAAATTTTCATGTAGTGACGATTTATATTATATTCTGGAAACCCTTTGTCATGTAACGGATTAAGAGTTTCATTAAGAAAAGAGTTCTAATCAGATACAAACACTAAAAAAAAAATTATTCTGGACGATCGGACCGTTGGAATTAGATGAAATTTTACAGAGAATTAGCTGAAGACGAGAGGAAGCCACAAAAAAAAATTCAGCTCGATCGGACCGTTCAATATAATTAAATATATTTTTTGCTATAGAGTTTTATGTTTCGAAGAATCTTCTAGATAATAAAAATTCAATTAAAACTCCATTTTAATTCCGATTTCGAAACCGTTTGAAATTCTCATCATTAAAAAAATAAAATTCAAAATACTTTAATGTAAGGCGAAATCTATATTTTTGGGATATTTTGCATAAGGGACAATGTAAGTATATATTAAAGGGGAGAGACACATAAGAGAGAGTTACGTTGGAACATAAATGGATATCTACTGAATTGTACATTTGGAAGAATATAGTCCATGAGGGTTACGTAGTAAGTTGGAAAAAAAAAGCCTTCGAACTAAAGTTAGAAACGAACCATTATACTTGATAAATAATAATGGGAAAATAAGGATAAATGTTGCGAATGTGGGTTATTGGATAAACCTAAATTGATATAATAAAAGTGGTATATTTATATGATTGTGTATGCATATATTATATATTTGTGAAAATCATGCCCGCGCTACTTGCTATCCCTGAGGTTTCCGCGCTGGGACAATCTTATCTCGTGTGCCTTATGGGGGATATTGACTCGTACCCTAGAAGATAGAAATCCTAGGTAGAGGCTATCGAATTGGTAGTCACGGTCCTAAGAGACGTGAGGGTATGTACTGACCTCTTGGACTTGGAAACTATGCTTCGCCTCAATATTGTTTGTGTATGTATTTATACAGTTCGAGAGTGATTCCGAACTTGTATTCCCTTTAGTACGATTGATACGGGGATTGTATAGCAGAGTATGCCCGCACCATAAAATTTTATGTGGGGTGCTGTTAGAATATATATATTATACGAGTATTTAATATATATATGAACTCCTAAAATATGGGAAACTGCCTACTGTGTTATGGTAAGTAAGACATGTATAATGACTCAAATTGGAAATACTTGTTTTGAAAAGTATAATATGATATTGAAAAACTTTATGAATCAATAAAGTTAAAATGAGCATTTTGAACTAAATGAAATTATCCTTTTTAAACCATGATGTTTTTAAATCTTAAATTTTGAGAGTCACCTAAGATAAGTTAAATCCTTGGGGAAGGATAGTGTGATATATGATGAGATAAACCATTGGGAAGGTTAGTGCGATAGGAGTCCACATTAGAAGAGAGGCGAGAATTTATCAAGAGAGTGTCGCACTAATATGTTGTTGCATTGGCCTATATCAATTTAAATACTTGATAAACGAATTTTTAAATCATATACACTATCGGGCTCTGACCCGTTTCTATTCCTATTTCTCTCTTGTATATATATGTATATATTACAGGTGCCCAACCACAAGGGTTTCTTGTTTAGGATCCCTTGAAAGGAACGTGCTGCAGCTTAGGTGGGAGTTGCAGGCCACTTGCTTAGACGATTTCATTTACTTGATTCCACTTCTATCATTCTCCTTATTGGGCATGTGTCGCCCTTTCCACTATTTATCTGTTTTATTGGGATATTTCTATTTCAGTTATTTCTAGTACTGTTACTTTGGGATTTATTCAGCATGTATGTTTTACTTTAAGTTTTAAATGCTTGGGTTTAGTTGTTGAATGTTTAAATTAATTGGATTATATGTTCCAGGATTATTGTGGTGTGATTATTTAAATATTGAATTGTTGTAGATAATTAAATCTTTATTTTCAAAATAAAATTTGGAAAGTAATGTTAAAAAATGGTTTTGACACTTAGCTTAATTAAATAGGGTGTTAAATTTGGAAAAGTTATTTTTACGACAGTGATGCTAAGAATGAACCAACTGTTCACCTTGATTTTAATTTAATAAAGGAGTGATCGCCCGGTTTTTAATTAGGCGGGGTGTCACACTTGATTTCCGTTCTTTCCTGTAGTCGCAAGAAGAATTCCTTTATATCAGGATTTAAAAAATGTGCCATCAAGAAACAATAGAGGATGACAAAACTTAAATCCTTCAATGCATGCCTGGAATGACACAAATAACTCTTTAAACCGTCCCGAATAATCATTATAATCAATCTCAAATATGCTACCTTGATTAGAACTCAATAACGCTTCCCTATACTAACTAAGCCTATCAAATGACAAATATTGATCCCCATATATTTGTTTCTTAGCTCTCTTTGTAGCACACCATGCAAGATGATAATTGATAATCAATCCATAATTGTTTTCCATGTGGTAAATGATATCCACGTGTCGCGTAAGGGGCCATCCTTTAATCTCCTCGACAATAAGAGATGCTACAAGTTCCAAACTAAGCCTTGGATGTTTCATTGTCTTGTATCCAGAGCCACACATATGTTCATTTAGAAGATCCCTTACATAAAAAACTAAATTGCCCTTCTCTACACGATCGTGAACATACCATGCACACCCAGTACTACCCTTGTAAAAACATTCAGCCGTTATCCTAACATTGTCATTCTTTACATAACCAAACTTAAACCCAATATCAATTGAAAACATACACAAAAGTCTCTGAAATTCAATAACACCTCCTTCAAACCTTTGACCAACATGACACAAACCTTTTGACCAACCAACAGACATCAGAACATTCTCTCCATGTTTTGAAAAAGAATGGATCCAACTGAATTCATAATCTGTCTCATCCTCAACATAAAATTGAATACCACTACCACTGACACTCGACAATTGAGCATGCCCTTCAACCATTATCTTACATAAGACAGAAACATCAATACTTCAAACTGAATGAGACTCACAATAAAACATCAAATTTTCAAAATCTAATTCACCATCTAATGCACAAAACGAATGCACAGGAAGATTAAAACTCAAACCAACAATTTTAGCAGATAACTCCATCCATTTTGTGCATATATGAATAATAAAATAATCAAATCATCTATTCCTCCCACACTTAATCAAAAAACTTTTCTCTCCAAATTTGAACATCAACAACATGAGAAAATCCATAACACCTACAAAATAATAAAAAGAGTATATCATCATATATGAACTAGAAAATGAATCTGATTTAATTTTTATTTAATAATTTCAGCATCTAAACTACAAAATGTGTTACTAAAAAGCTCCTCCTATGTGGTGTTTCAAACAGATAAATCCACTATGTTATCTGATAATGGTTTCATATGGAATATAGATTAAATCAGATAAATTCATGTCATTACACAAATCTTATTAACAAGTAAATATGAACAAAGAAGCTCAAATTTATCTGTCTCCTAGAAATTCAATCACAAAATGATATTGGAATTTTCTAAAAAGTTTCAAGACACAATTTACAAAAATAATAGTACAAAAAAATCAAGACAATTGTATCATACATGTATCTAATTAGAACTTGCAAAGCTAAGAACAAAGAAATTAGGTATTGCGATCAAATATATCAAATCAACTACACAATTGCAAATAAAAAAAATGAAAAACAAAATCGTTTCAAACAAAAAAAGATCAAATTACGTCTTATAAACCTAAATATACAATGAAAATGAATAAAGCTATAAAATTGACATAAACTTGCATAACATTGACTTAATTATCACAAACCGACACGCGATCTGCCTCCAATTTCTAAAAAATGACTTTGAATTGCTTTAATTACTAAAATCAGATACAAAATGTGGATTCAAATTTAAAAAAAAAAGATTTTAATAAGCCTCAATTATCTTCGATTTCAAAGATAACAAGTTGATCATCGAAACATTCCATACCTTGAATCGATTTTAACAAACCAACAACGAATGTAGCTTCAATTTAAAAAAATTCTAAGAAAAACATTGATCACACAAAAAATACCAAAACGACTCTCAATCAAAGTTTGAACGGGGAAAAATGGTAAAAAAATATCAAATTTCGACCAACGTAACGATAAAACGGACTTCTTGCAACAATAAAACCAAAAAATATGACATAGGGTTAAATCTACGCATGTGGTGGCGTTTAAGTCACTTAAGTGACTTAATTAGGATGCCCATTTAATTATCCTTATAATAAATGATAAATATTGCCATTATTCACTTGATTTTTTCAAAACTATTTTACATCTGGCTCTGACCTATTTCCTTGCATATTCTCTTTTCTCACTTGTACCTTCTATATCAGGTGTCTAGCCACAGGGACGCCAGCCATAGAGGTTTGTGAAGAGCTATGGAGTATTGTTTAGACGCCTTCATTTATTTGATTCATACTCTGTAGTGATCTTTCATTTAGGGCATGTTGCCCAGAGGATTTTAGCCATTCCTTTTCTATCAAAGTCAGGATTTTTATACTTGTGTCATTGTAATAGATTTAGTATTGTTGGGATTTATATATTGAGATATTATTTGGGAATGTATATTCTAGTTGCATTTAAATTCTTTTGTGATATTTATTCAGTTTTTGTTGTTGTATAGTGGAATATGTAGTATTGTTCGTAATGGTAAAAATGAAATTTTATTAAATTAAAATTTGGAAAGTTTTTAACATAAGCTTAATTGAGTATTGGGTGATAGAAAACATTTTCGACATTGATGCTAAGAATGAAGCAACTGTATATTTTGTTTTAATTGGGTATGGGACTAGCCACCCGGTATTTATTTAGGCGGGGTGTTACAATTGTATCCTCAAGATTCCTCCTCCGTGGAGCCATATATATATAGAGCCAGTAGAGGTGGTGCTTGTTGGAATTGGGGAGGGGGTGGAGGTGGAGTAACCTGTGAATGTAGATTCATCGCAGCTTGTGGTTGCCCGTAGTTAAAACCTGGATGGTTTCTCTACGAAGGGTTGTATGAGTTCCCATGCTGGGCGGTAAAGATTCCTTTGAACCCTTCTATAGCATCCACTTTCTCGGTAGGCATGGCTTTGTAGGCGGGAATCCTTGGGCATGCCTTTGTGGAATGGAATGCCTCACAGATAGTACCCACTTTTTCTTTCGCAACACGGTTGGTTCCGAAAATGTCTCTCAACCAACTTTCATGTGGAACCCCGTGCTGTCCCAGTTTAGTGGCAACATATAGTGTTGAGTTCCAGGATGACTGTTGGGTTCTAGGATGACTATTGAGTTCAAGGGTGACTGTTAAGAACTCCCATTTACGACAGAGTTATATCTTGAACATAATAGTCGAGAATCCTTATTTATCTCATTTTTATTTATGTCGATTTATGTCTTTATCATTCATGTTTTAATTGTTGGGTTGTTAATACGTGTTAACGGTTCCCTTATAATTAAGGACAACATGGAATACCGACCAGACTTAAATCACGTAGATGCTAAATGTGAATAATTCATAATTATTTTGAATTGTGAGCATTAATATGTGTTGTTAGAGAATAATCAAATTCAGTATTCTTTTTTTTAACGATTAAGGGTATTTGAAATATTTTATTTATCACATATTTGCTTGATATATTAAAATAAGGATATCTTGGTATTTTTGGAAATATATCAAATGTTCCATATATTTCAAATTAGTTAAACATTGGACACATTTTTTTATAACCCTCACAAAGTTTTTTAAATCACTAAGTTGGTGAGGGACTTTTCCAATAGAAAATCCCATGGTCTCCATTAACGATATATAGACTTTCAATAATAAGTAGGTCCTCCAACGAGAGATGCAAATTATTGTGGTAGTCGGTATAAAGTTCCTTAAGGGTAAGTTTGGATTCATTATTCACATAGGTGGCTCCAAAGGAGGAGTCTATGTGATATGAGATAATCTAAAATTAGTTGCTGGTATACACTTAGACATAAAATAATGGTAGGTTCTCCAAGGAGGAATGCTATGATTTTGTGGGACCAAAGTCTTGGCTATTTAATTTTATTTGACAATGTTTTTGTCTAGATAATAAAATTAAAAGGAATAGGCCTGCCTAATTTTTTTTTTGGAAAGTAAGTTCTCTAAAGAGGAATACTATTCAAATGTTAATCAGGATGCCGATGAATTCTTTTAAATTGATAGAGGGAACATTAATTTTAATTTAGAATTCAAAAATTTTATGCCCTATAATAATTCATTTTATTATTTGATTCTCAGTATTAAGACGGGAAGGTCTTTCAATCCACTTACTGTCATTCTCAAGGAAAATAAATTAACTAGACCTAATTACATTGGCTGGAAAAGGAATTTGGATATTATGTTGACTACTGAAGGGTACAAGATTGTGCCCTATGATATCTGTCTTGAGAAACTTGCTGAGGGGGAAACTGAAAAGGAAACCTAGGATTATAAGAAATGGACTAAGGCTGATGAGATGACGCGGTGTTACATTTTGGCATCTATGTCAAGTGTTCTGCAACTTCAGCATTAGTCGATGGACACTACCTATGACATGATTCTGAACCTCAAAGATATGTCTGGGGATCAAAATCGTGCTGCAAGGAAAGTTTCCATGAAAAAACTCATGAAACACAAACATGACTGAAGGGAATCCAGTGAGGGAACATATTTTAATGATGATGTCTCTTATCAATGATCTTGAAATCCTTGGAGTGAAAATCGATGGGGAAACCCAGGTCGATATTGTTCTCCAGTTGTTGCATGAGTCCTTTAAGCAATTTTGCCTAAATTACACCATAAACAAACTTTCTTATTCTTTGGAGGAACTACTTAAAGAACTATAAGTGGCTAAGGGTCTCATCAAAAAGTCATAAAGTTCTTTTGTTATTGAGAAAGGTTCTACTTCTCAGCCTATGGGCAAGAATAAAAAGAAGAAGAAGGTTCAGAAACAGGCTATGGTCCCTCAGGCAGCTCGTGGGCCTCAGGGAGGTTTGAAAAATCCTAAGGGAAAGTGTTTCCATTGTAAGAAGTCAGGACACTGGAAGAATAATTGTTTGATTTTTTTGTAATAAATAGAATAACGTAGGTAAATTCCATACATTTTTCATTGAATCATGTTTTGAGGTTCGTACTACCGGTACATGGTGTGTAGATACGGAAACCACTAATCATGTATGCAATTCTTTACAGGGGTTACAGGAAATTAGACGACTACGTGATTGAGAGATTTATCTAACTATGGGAGATCCTACGAGAGTAACGGTAGTTACTGTGGGAGATGTTCATTTAAGATTTAATAATGATGGGATTTTACTTTTAAAAGATTGTCTTTATGCACCTTCCATTATGAGGAATTTGATTTTAGTTTCTTTTTTAGACTTTCATGGATATTACGTTTCTTTTAACAAACTCGTGGTTATTAAGAAAAGTAAATCTTTTATTTTTTTTGGTACACTAATTGATAATCTTTATATTATTAATCTTATCTCTCCCACACAGCAAATCCATATTTTTCATAATTCAATTGGACTAAATTTAAAGAGAAAGGAACCCTCCTTAGTGAACCAAACATATCTTTGGCACTTACACCTAGGTCATATGAATCTAAAAAAGATTCATAGACTGGTAGCTAGTGGGAAATTGAGCTCACTAGAAGTGGAGAGACTTCCAGTTTTTGAATCTTTTTTAGAAAGTAAAATGACCAAGAGACCTTTCTCGGTCAAGGGCTATATATCAAAATAATTGTTGGAATTAGTTCATTCTGATCTATGTGGACCGATGACAACCTGAGTAAGAGGGGGCTTTGGGTATTTTATGACTTTCATAGATGATTACGCAAGGTATGGGTATGTTTTCCTAATGCACCATAAGTCTGAAGCCTTTGGTGAATTCAAAGTGTATAGGGCATAAGTGGTGAAGCGTCAAGGTAAAAGTATCAAGACACTATGATCTGATTGTGGTGGCGAGTACCTCTTAGGGGAGTTTAGGCAATATCTAGAAGATCAAGGGATCACATCCCAATTGTCTGCACCCATAATTCCTCAACAAAATGGCGTAGAAGAAAGGAGGAACATAACTCTTTTGGATATGGTTAGGTCCACGTTGAGTAATAAAGATCTCCCAAATTCCTTTTAGGGACATGCTTTACAAACAACCACTTATTTATTGAACTTAGTACCTTCAAAGGCGATCTCTACTATTCCCAAGGAATTATGGATTGGGAGGAAGAGTAGTATGAAACATATTCGAATTTGGCGCAGTCCATCACATGTGTTGAAGAGAGATTATAGTAAGTTCGAATCAAGATCAGAAGTTGGTTTCTTTGTATGATATCCTAAGGAAACTAAGGTTTTTTTATTCTATGATCCTAAGGATCAGAAGGTCATTGTCAGCACCAATGCCTGATTCATAAAAGAGTATTGTATGATGGATCATAAACCCAAAAGTAAATTTATTCTGGAAGAAATGCAAGGGAAACGACAATAGTGTTCAACACCCCCAATACAGGATGAAATAAGACAACGTGTTGATACTAGTACATCAACACAGGGACTACCTCGTCTTAGTGGGAGGGTTATACGTCAACCGGAATGGTTTATGTTTTTGGGAGATTTTTATGACTAGGTCCCTGATGAACTCGAAGCCAATCCCTGCAACTACAACGAGGCTATCCAAAATAAAGATACAAAACTTTGGCTAAAGCTATGAATTCTGAGATGGAATCTATGTATTCTAATCAGGTCTGGAGTCTTGTAGATCCACCTAAAGGGATAAAACCCATATGATTCAAGTGGATTTATAAGAGGAAAAGAGGGGTGGACGAGAAGGTTGAGACCTTTAAGGAACGACTTGTTTCAAAGAGATTTACTTAGCAAGAAGGCATCAATTATGAGGAAACCTTCTCACCAGTAGCTATCTTGAAGTCCATTCGAATTCCCTTATCCATTGCGGCTCATTTTGATTATGAAATTTGGCAAATGGACATCAATACTTCATTTCTTAATGGGAATATTGACAAATGTATCTATATGCTGCATCCAGATGGTTTTATTGCCCAAGGCCAAGAGCATAAATTATGTAAGCTTAAGAAGTCCTTTATGGACTTAAGCGAGCATCTAGAACTTGGAACATTTGTTTTGATTAGGAAATCAAATATTGTGGTTTTGATCAATGTCCGAATGAGTCTTACTTGTACAAATAATGCAATAGAAACTTCGTGGTGTCTTTAGTATTGTATGTGGACGACATTCTGCTCATTGGAAATGATGTTGGAGTGTTGTCTTCAGTTAAAGTGTGGTTGTCCAATAAATTCGATATGAAAGACTTAGGAGAATCTAGTCACATCCTTGGGATCAAGCTTATATGTGATCGTAAGAATAGGATGTTTGGTTTATCACAAGCAACTTATGTCGATTCCATTATTGCCAGATTTAGAATGAAAGCTTCCAAGAAAGGGTTCTTCCCTTTCAAACATGGAATATCTCTTTCTAAGGATCAGTGACCTAAGACACCTGATGAGATACAGAAGATGAAAGGCATACCTTATGAAATACCCCGCACTTGTATGGAAAATTAAATTTAATAATTAAGCGTAATTTGGGAATTTAAGAATTATCGTGAATAGTAATTTTTGGAGTTTTCAAGGATTAAATAATTTTTAATGTGTATTATATTTACTCTTGGGATTAAGTAAATGTGTCAGAGTATTTTATTACTTGTCGCAGCTGGGTAAAGTGACAAAAGGAAATATTTTAAATGGGAATACCGCATTAAGCTGTGTTGGGTTGAAATAGTGAATTATGGTCAAGTACCTCGGATGGAAATTCCGATTGAGCGGTAGGTCTCGAAATGGCCGAGATAGTCAGAATAGAGTATCCTGGGGAAGTAATTGAGTTTCAGGAATTTTTGGACCCGTAGGGACTCAAAATTGAGTAAACGACTCATTTTTGGGTTTATAAGGAATAAACCCTTATTTTCTCTCTTTATAAGACAAAAGAGAGAAGGAGAAAGAAAAGGAAAGAGAAAAAAGGAAGAAAAGAGAGAAAGAGGAAGGAGAAAAAGGGATTTCGGCCAAATTCCACCAGTTTCGACTCGTGGTCACCGAATTTCATCCTACAGGCAAGTGTGTACTTTCTTTATTTCATTTTACGCATACATCTCATATTATAGTTGGTAAACTATATGATTTTGGGTTACAACCCTTAAAATAAATTTGGGGAAATTGGGATATGATTTTACATATTGCTGTAATGTAAACTCTTAATGATTTGTAGTGTTAAATCTAGGTAAATGGAGTGAAGAAATGGATTGAAATGGGTTAAAATGATAAGTTTGGGTTTGTATAGTTTTAGGGTTTAAATCTAAGAGAAATGGTTTAATACACCAAATTAATTGATGTGTTAGTTGTAAAACATAGATTAGATGTTTATGGAGTTGTTGGATGAGATTAGAAGCAACAAAAATGGAGAAAAATGGAGGTTTGGATTTTTGGAGAAGAAGGTGAATAGTGACTAGTGTCACTTCTGAATCGATTCGGTTAGGAAGCGTATCGATTCGCCTCTTGGTCAAAAAATAAAAATTGTGTATCTTTTTGATACGGTCGTGGGGTCACTGACCGCATATTTTTCTGATTTTTTTTTGGATTTTTAATAATTTTTCTACAAAAGGTTGTTCGAGATCGAAATCGTTAGTCAGAAATTAAGGCTAGAATTATTTGGAGATACATATTAGGGGTTCCCAAATAGAGTGTTAGGACCTCTAAAGGACTCGAGGAGATATGAAAACTTTGGGTGCATAGAAATAAAAATGAATTATAATTTAAATGGGGATTTGATTGAGTTTTGGGTTTTTTGGGATATATATAAAACCTAAGAAGATTTGGGGATTTCGGACCAGCCGAATCGATTTTGTAGTATACAGTTTGAAAGTAGAACCATTTTGAATAAATTCGGATAGGCCGAATCAATTCGGTCCTGGCAGATTTTTTAGGTTTTCTCCTTTTAAGTTTAGGGAGACTTAAATTGTGGTTTTGCAGATTATTATAGGATATTATAAATTGGATGTTAGGACTCCTAGATGATGGTTTAAAAATAAGTAAACCTCGGATTAATTTAGAGTACGATCCGAGGTATGGATTTAATTAATGTTCTGGGACAAGAGACATTCGAGAAAATTATTCGACAAGCGTGTATGGATATATTTATGCGATTAGAATAAATATGCGCCGTTTATAATCGATAAAATCCTAGAATGTGATTAGGATGGAATTTGAGGTTACTGGTAATCATTATCTGAGATTGACAATTGTGGCCATATATATATTTGAGGAATGATGTGAATTATATATACGATGTGATTACAATATATATAAACTGATATAAATATGTATGTGTATATATATATATATATATATATATATATATATATATATATATATATATATATATATATATATATATATATATATATATATATATATGTGTGTGTGTGTGTGTGTGTGTGTGTGTGTGTGTGTGTGTGTGTGTGTGTGGTATATATATTTATGTGAAGCATACCCCCTCTTTGCTATCATGGGAAGTTGCGCGATGTGGGTGAGGCCCTTGGCTTGAGAAGCAGGGAGCGTATAGTCCCCAGGTCATAGCGTCCATTTTTATATTGTGTGATTTTTAATAGGGGTGAGACGTGGTGGGTATGTTTCGTCTCACTTTCGGGGAGGAACTATGACCTCTTCCCATATATTATGATTTGATTTTTTTACCAAGGTGGTGTGAGATTCTGACCGTTGGTACCCAGGATGATATGTGAGTGATTCCCTAGTAGATGATAATATAGAGATTGCATCCTCGAGTTATAGCTCGTTGGGATGGTTATTGTACTTGTGTGTATAGTACATTACTTGTGTATGAGAACAAGATACTATATCTCTACTAGAGTAAAGAGATAAATTGAATATGAAATGAATTCTCATTTCGAGAGATTTTACCAGACTTAAAATGTAATATGTATATAAAAGTGAGCGTGAAAAATAAAGGTGAGTATGTTATAAATATGTATTTATATGGGTATATATATATATATATATATATACGTTAGGTACTGAGGGCCTAATGGATCTCAATGATCGACATTGCCAAGTAGTAGTGTATCGGGGGGTTTCTTATTTGGATTTCTCTTCGCGAGACACCCCACACACGAACATGGCACAGTGTTGAAATTGGGGAGAAGTTTAGCCCTTAGTACTCGGGTTAATTACGATTTTTAGAGTTTTGATGAAACGGAATAGTTAGGTAGGGTAGCTTAACTAGGTTATGTAGGAGATATGCATTAGGTGTGCACTATTAGAAGAGAGATGAGGGGTATCTCATTGGAGTGCGATACCAATTTAAATATGAGATAAAAACATATTTTTGATTAATAAAGTATTTATGCACTTGCTAAATATTTTCAGAAATCGGGCTCTGACCTGTATATCTATTTTTCTCTCTTTTTCTCTCTCTCTCTCTCTCTCTCTCTCTCTCTCTCTATATATATATATATATATATATATATATATATATATAGGTGTCCAGACACAGGGACACCTGGATGGCGATTCCTTTGAGTCAGACGTCTGTTGCAACAGCTATGGATGCATCCAGGTTTACTGTTGATGCTTTTATCCTTGTAATCTAGATAGGAGGTACTGTATAAACATTTGGGCTGATAGCCCAACTACATTTATTTATTCGTTTGCCGCCTTTTTATGCGGATTCGATTTGGTTGTATATTGTTAAACCGAGTGTTCGATTATTTTTTATTATTTCATCTCAGTTTCATTTATACGTAAATTGTGGGAATGTTTTAATTGATTAATTTGTTTACAAGATTAGTTAAATAAAAATTTTGATGCCAGCCCAATAGGTTATTAGTCATTAATTTGGTTTTCGATAGTGATGCTAAGAATGAACCATATGCGGCTCCTGTTTTAATTTGGTACAGGAGTGATTGCCCGGTATTTTATTAGGTGGGGTGTCACACCTTATGCTTCAATAGTTGGGGGCCTTATGTATGTTATGCTTTGCACTAAACCTGATATCTCCTTTAAGGTTTGCTTGGTTAGTAGATATCAGTCTAATCCCAGGCAAGAACACTGGATTGGGGTAAAGCATATACTCAAATACCTAAAAAGAACACGAGATTATATGCTAGTTTACTAGGCAGAGAGTCTAGTACCCATTAGATACACTAACTCTAATTTTGAGTTTGATAGAGATTCCAGGAAGTCTATCTATGGATATGTGTTTACCCTAGGAGGTTAAGCCATTAGTTGGAGGAGTATCAAACAATCTTGCATTGCTGATTGCACCATGGAAGCCGAATATGTGGCGGCCTCCGAGGCAACCAAGGAAGTAGTATGGCTTATAAACTTCCTAATAGATCTAGGAATAATACCTTTAGTTCAATCGGCTATTACACTTTATTGTGATAATAGTAGTGCGGTAGATAACTCAAAGGATCCCAGGAGCCATAAGAGAGGTAAACACATTGAGCGTAAGTATAATCTCATTCGATAATTTGTGTTGCGAGGTGATGTCATAGTAATGACGATTACATTAGAAAATAACATGGAAGACCCTTTCATAAAATTCTTATCAGCCAAGACTTTTGATAGTCACGTAGAGGGGATGGGAGTGAGATGCATTGCAGTATGACGTTGAGTCTAAGTGGGAGATTGTTAGAGAAATAGACTAAAATCATGCTTTATGTAATAATTTCATTCATGAATTTTCTATTATAATAAAATCAGTTATTCATATTTTAATGAGATTCATGTATGGACATAAGGCTTGCTGTATTTTTTATATTGTCGGTGTCTTTTATTCTACTCAGTAGGTATTCTGTTGTGTAGAGTACGACTTACACACAAAGGATCAGATCACTAGTTCTTATGGATTATAAGTTGTATCATTCACAGTCTTAGATGGAACTGTGAACATCATTAGTAGGACTGTAGCATAGTATTTTAGTAGGTCTCTTTTGATTAGAGGAAACTATACAGTTTCAACTTATTGTGATAGTATACTTTGTGTCTATTGGACGGGACCAATTTGAGGTCGTTGTTTTTGTACTGATTTTATAAGACAATGTACACCTCATGATTATTAGGTTTACTTAAGGCTCTTAATTCAGATATGATTGATGGACACATGCACTTTCTATTTATTGCTTTGACTTATCGGGTGAGATTCATTATTGGATTAATAATCTTAATAAATTAGGTAATGGTGATTAATGTATGGTGAAAGTATTTTATGGGTGGAATCCACATCGCGATATAGAGATTGGTGACAGCCCTTTTAGACAATTATAAGTTTTGTATCTGTCAAACCCTGTAAGTGGATGATGTTAATCCGAGACTACAATTACATTAAGTTGGATCGCTCAAGGAATTGAAGAAGTTAATCAAATAAATTATCAGTAATTTATTTTATTAACGGGTATCTGTAAACTTAATGCGGGAAGAATTAAGTAATTAATAATGAGGAGCTCGAAATATAATTTTGAGTTAAGGAGTGGAGTTGTAATTATAATTATTTTGTGGAATTAATTATATTTAAAGGACTTAGATTATAATTTAGGACGGATTAGGTTTTCTCAGGCCCATTAGGAGCCACATCCTTATCTCTCCTTAGGGTCCCTACTGTAGCCTATATATATGCACCTAATTTTGATTCTTTTATAACCTAGCTGTCACTCTTTTATACTCATAAGACACAATTTCAGACTTGTGAAAAAGTAAGGCAGCAAGGAAGAAAGAGGATACAAGAAGGTGGTCAAGAAAGAGGATCCCACCCTCTACTTGTGGTTGTCCATATAAGTCATACAGTAGAACACTGTGAGGTGACTCAAGCCATCACACATTCTATTCGTGCAAAGGAGACATCAAATTAATCACATCTCGAAAGGTAAATCCTAATTCCGCTTTGTAGGATTTCATGAATGTGTAATTTTTTTTGTAATTCGATTTATACGCATTTTCAATAGATCCTTGGATTGCCATTCCAACAGAAGAGTGCTTACATCTTGACATTGCTCCTGATGTTCTGTAGAGATGGAGCTAACACTAGGTTGACCTTTGGGTGGCCTTTGGCCCTGGGCAGGGAACTTTCCCTTCTCTTGGATACTCAATGAGGATTCAAACTTGGAGATGTTCACATTTATGTTGACGAGCATACGATCATATTTAGCATTGGTTACACTCTGACCGTTGATAAACTAGTGTATTGTATCCTCGAGATTCCTCCTCGGTGTAGCTATATATGGATTCGATTGAGGTGGTGCTTACTGGAATTGGGTAGGGATGGTGGTGGAACAATATGTGAATTTGGATTCATCACAGCTTGTGGTTACCCGTAGTTAAAACCAGGATGGTTTCTCCACGAAGGATTGTATGAGTTCCCACGAGGGGCGGTAAAGTTTCCCTGGAATGCTCCTATAGAATCCACATGCTCGGTATGCATGGATTTGTAGGCGGGAATCATTGGGCATGCCTTTTTGGAATGGCCCGCCTCACTGATAGCACACCCATTTTCTTTCACAACACAAATGGATCCGAAAATGTCTCTCAACCGAATTTTAAGTAGATCTCTCACATCCCTCTGAAAATGATCAAATCCATGGTCTATTAAGGTATTACTATCCAGTTGGTATATACCGAATGTAGTTGGGGTGGTAGAAGCTTATCTAGGCCAAACTTGGATATTAGGGTCAGATGTGTCCTATGATTGATTAGTCTCTGCGACCTACTTAAGATGGCCATCAATATCACTGGCGTCTAGTTCCCAGAATGGTCTTTCACACATAGATTGCACAAGTTGTTTTGATGCTACTGTTAACCCATTATGGATGAAAGATATTATGGGGTGTTTTTTAATCCATGATGGGGGCAAGCTCTAACTAATTCTTGAAAATGTTCCCAACACTTATCAAAATACTCATTATCTTATTGTCAAAAATCTTGGATTTGAGTCTTGACAGAGTTGGTCTTATGTTGTGGATATAACTTTGAGAGAAATTTTTATTTCATATCCTTCCGAGGGATAATGGAGGTCAGGGGTATGCATAGCTATGTCTTAGCTTTATCCTTTAGGTAAAAAGGGAAAATCTTCAGGTGAACGACATCTTACGTGCATGCTTGATCACTAAATGTCTCGTACATTCCAACTCTCATATGTGAAGGTATGGTTTCTCCGAATCCATGCCGTGGAAAGTATGGAGAATTTGTATCATCCCCTTACGAAAGTGGAACTAACCGGCATTATACGAAAGTAAAATGAAACCAGGGGTGATAGTTCGCTCAGGAAAATGAAGTTCTTTCATAGGACAATACGGTGGATTTCCCTCCCCAATACCGAAAATTTCTATGTCTGACATTTCTCTTTCGCCAATTGATTTAGAATCCTCACTTAGTGTCCTAAAAGTGTGACTTAAGGATTGTCTCAAAGTATGACTAGCAATGGAGTGTTCAGGTGTAGGAAGAGGAACCCAAAATTGTGGACCATCAGGATTGTGGGGGTTATCATAATTATACTCAACTATTGGGTTTTCTTGAATTCTGGTTTGAGTATTTTGAGGAGTTAGAGTGTGTCTAGGATTTTGCATGAAAGGCTTTTAAGAGATAATTTCTTTTTTTTTTTTGAATTTTTGGTCAAAGTTTTAGATTGGCTCGATTTAACCTAAATCTACCTATTTCCCCAGTAACGGCACCAAAAACTTGACACGACCACAAATGTGTATCTAGTGTTCGTGATGATATAGGCTCAAGTGCAAGACTACCGTGTTAATAATAAACCTGGTAAGTCAGGATCGTCTCCACAGGGAAATAGGACGATAAAATTATGACGGCACTGGAATGACGGATAAATCCTAACTTGACTCTAAAAGAAACAGAAAAGATGATTTGGGAAGTGAAACAACTACAACTAAAGTTAATTAGAAAATATATCGACTGAGTGAAGTACTTAACAAATGAAATGCTTTTTAAACTACTTATGAAATTGAGCTTTAATCGAAAAGTTTGCAAGTGAGAAAAACACGAGTTAGGATACACTCCTCCAACCCTAGCTCATTTACTAACGTTAAAACCAAATTCTGAATTGAAATAATTAAGAAAACCAAGTCTTTATAAATATCAAGCATTATATATAAGAGGTTCAATCCCGCACCATATATAATCGAGAGTAAGAACAAAGCGGTGTCGTTGTAGCTACACGCGCGTTCCATTCTTAAGCATCTTGGTTACCTAGGGCAAATAGGATCAAAATCCCTACAATGGTTTTGATCACCACACAACACGGTCAAATCAATTACTTAATTCAAAATTATATTTGATGCATTTGCAAAGAACATCGGGTTGGATTCAAGCATCCCAACCCTTAGGAAATTAGCTGGACATGATTAAGTTAAAAGAAAGCATGGATTTGAAAGAAGAGAACATCATATCTAATAGAAATTGAGAACTATAAAGGTGCAGAATTAATAAATAACAAACCAAAGAAAATTTTGAAAGAATGAAAATAAAGAATTTACTTCTATTGAAGAACTAGAATTGAAATCGTTACAACAATGCTCTTATTGAAAACTAGGGTTTCTTGGATACCAAAAAACTCTTTACTCCTAATGATAAAACTAAAAAATCGAACCCCTTGTCTAACATATATTAGAGAATAAATACATCACGAGAAATCCAGTGTTGTATCTGAATCAAACTCTAAAATTGAAATAAGAGAAACAGAATTATCCTCGCCGGACTGATCCGCTGAATACACCCGGATTGATCTAGTTCCAAATCCGGACAGATCCCTTTTTAGTAGAAACCAAATCGATCTGAAAGGTGATTTTAGACAGTAGGTTTTTAGGGTCCGTATCGATCCTATTTCTTTAGAAAATGGATCGGTCCAATCTTTAGGATCAATTTATCCTCATTTTCTCTTCAATTTCACGCATCTTCAGAACCTCGTAACATCTTCTCCAAAACTCAGAATCGGACACCATTTCTTCCTACTCACTTATTAACATGAGATCTTCAACTTTTATTTTGGGTTTTCTTCTGAATTCCTGATATAAATTACACTTTTGCCCTTTTGACTTTCCTTCCTTAATTCATTCTTTAGCTTTGAATTTTTCCGTTCTTTCTTTCGTAATAAATACCTGTAAATATCAGGGAAAAGGTACAAAACTCGAAATACTATTTAGAAAGGTCAGTAACATAGAAACGAGATAATTCATGAAGAATTACATTATTCGAGGTGCTAAAAGATACTAAATTAGGGAGTAATTTCGAAAGAATTTATTCCTAATCAACATTCTTATTACAAATTACCTACTCTATCCCTCACTAATCCTTCTAATTATAACTAAAAAAATAATAACAAAAAGGAAAATTAGAATAAAAAAATATAAAAAATGCCCTGAAATACAATTAATATGACACTTCCCTCTTAAAACCAAGCTTATCCTCCTGTTTTCAAAATTCGAGGACACGTGTGCGAATCGTAGTAAGATGTAGCCCCTATTTTTATTTTTATTTTTATTTTGATATGCAAGTGGGCTGTTCAATAGATTAGCATCCTGATATTTCTATTGAGCCACATTTTCTTTATACCCCTTCCTAGCCAAAAAAATTCAAAAAGCAAACAACTTATTGGAGGAAAAAGTTCCCCAAAATTAGGCCCACGCAATAGCATGCTCCAAGACAAATGAAATCCAAGAATAGGCCTAACTTAAACATCTTCTTTCCTTCACAGTTAGGGTTTCAAACTATGAAGCACGGACACTATCCCGAAAGATATGAGTCGGATTTGACATTAGTATGACACGTGACATGCTTCAACACATTACCGACACATTAGGACACACTGGGACACGTCGCCGACACGCTGGGACACGTAAAAGGACACATTGGGATACGTAAAAGGACAAACGTTTTTATTTTTTTCTTATGTGATGATGATTCTACTTTATTTATGATTTTTAATGTTAAAGCGTGTCTGAAAGTTATATTGTATGGTTCATTTTCTTAATTTAATGTTAAGAATGCTCTAATAATGTCTTTTATGGGAAAATCTGTTTTATTTCATTAATATATATTCTATATTTTACATATCCTAGCGTGTCGTATCCTACTTTTTGGAAAAATCACGTGTCTCATGTCGTGTCGAAACACATATAACGTGTCGATCTCGTGCTTCATAGGTTTCAAAGGAACCCACCCAAAGTGTGAACCATGGAAACCAAGCACAGACTGCCTCGGCCTCAGAACCTCTCCGGTAATCTTCCTCCTGTTAGACCTCTCTCTTTATATCTTTTCTCTTTCTTTCTCTCTTTATCTCTCGATTTGGCTTTTTCTTATTCTTTTTTTATTTGTATTCTCTTCATCAATATTATTCATCTCTTCTTTTCTCTCGACCAGCCTCTTCTCTCTGTTTTTTTCTTCTCCTTTTTCTTTCTTTGTGATGCGAATCAAGAATGCGGAAGCGTTATTACTACACTACACACCAAATACTAACTACATAGCAGCAAAAACTAAACGAAGAAAAAGAGTTTATTTTTCTCTCTATATTATTTTTTTCAATATTCATGTCGTGTTTACAAATGAGGGACAATGACCTATTTATAGGAGAGGTTAGCTTGCTAGGCAAGCTAATACCCAAAAAAGACTAAAAAAGGCAACTAATAAATAAAAATGACTAATTAATCCCAAACATACTTGGAGACAAATGAAAGACTAAAAATAAAAGAAAATGACAATAATATCCAAACTAAAAATGCAAAATCAAATATAGTTTTCTCCAGAGAGCCCAACCACTCACCACGTCTCTATGGATTAGCATACACAACATTCTCCCCATCTTTGAAGAAGCTCATCCTCGAGCTTGGAGGGTGAATCATCAATGTCACATGATATGAAACAAGAAAAGCTTCAGAACTCAATCAAACTCATTCAAAAGTGGAGAGCCCAACTGGAATTAGTCCCATGTGTATGAACCTCATGAATATTGGGTCTAAAAAAGACAAATCCGGGTGATGTCCCTCTGCGAAACCCGAACAACCAAAAACTAATGATCATATCCGCCTTCTCTGCACCACAAGTACATGGTTGCAACTTGGTGTGGTTCACCCTTGAATTTAATCGGATGGTAACTCCTACGACCGCACCTTTGCTAGTACGATGAAAAAATAATCGAACTGAAAATGGAGACATTCCAAAAAGCTGAACCCAAAACTGCCAAATAGTCGAAAATGGGCCCTAAGGGGATGCAAGTTTTCATAGAAGTCATATCTTGTGTAACAAATAGGCCCTATGACCAATTTTGGCATGATTTGATGTCAAATAGGGATTGGCGGATTGAATCGTAGTAGGGAATCCCATTTTTGTTGGATTTCATTGTGGTTGGGCAGAAATGAGTGAGAAAAAAAGAAAAGTAGGCCAATAATAGGGATGAGGGTAGATTAGGGCAAAAAAAGAAGTAGGGTAGAAGGGTAAAAATGAGTTTCTTGGCCGAAATAGGGTTGGGGGTCTAGGGTTTTGGTCAGAGGGGGTTTTGGATGGTTCTTGGGTCTTTTTTTAGGGTTAAGGTTTGGGGGAAGGTAGGAGACGTTTCATTTGACGAGGTGGTGGTTGTGTGGTGGTAGGAGGTGGAGGTGGACGTGGAGGTGGAGGGAGGTGATGGTGGAGGCTAAAAGTTTTGGTATGCCCCCTTTTAACGATGATGGAATTTAGGGTTTCCATCCACCCAATTCTCATTTGGACATTATAAATCTAAAGATTGAAGGGCTACCTGAGTTGGCATCACAACACGATACCCACTTCAGGCACTACGACAAACATCAAGAAGAAACGCAACTTTGATACCAATTTGACGCGAATATTAAATGGAAAAGAGTGATTACTACACTACACACCAATTACTAACTACACAACACCAAAAACTAAACTAACAAAAAGGGTTTCTTTTTATCTATGTATTATTTTTTTCAATATCAAAGTCTTCGTTACAATTGATGGTTAAGGGCCAATTTATAGGAGAAGTTAGATTGCTAGCCAAGCTAATACCCCAAAAAGACTAAAAAGAGCAACTAATAGCTAAAAATGACAATTATTCCCAAACATGCTTGGAGACTAATAAAAGACTCAAAATAAAAGAAAATGACAATAATAATCTAAACTAAAAATAAAAAATAAAAAATAATTTTCTCCCAGGAGCACAACCACGTGTCACATGTCTCCACAAATCACCATACACATCATTTTCAATCAAACCTAGATCCACCAGGGGAATACACCATTTGTGGTATACGAAGCTAGATCCTCCCCTTCGTGGCCATCGCTGAATATATCCAATCTTAATAAAGGACTATCAGAGCACAAAGAGGGTTGCTGAGGTGGAAACGAAAGATAGGCTTGTCGATTCATCCCATATTCTTCCCGTTCTCTTCTCCATTTTCTTCTCATTCTCCTCAACCCAGACCTAAGGGTGATTTTCAACTCCCTTTTCTATTGCTTCTTATTTTGTGGCTTAGGGGAGAGTTTTAGGTAACACTAGTGACAGGGAGTAATGGTAGAGTGGTGAATAGAGACAAAATCATAGGAATGAGAGGGTGTTTTTTGTGGTGGGTCATAGCTGGTGTGATTAATAGCCACGAGGGATTCTAGTTTTCCCAAAATAAAGCCCACTTGTTCCTCTAATCCAGTGAGGCATTAATTGATTCTAGCATGAGTGTTTTCCATTGCCACTATTGTTGATTTGTTTAGGATTTCTTACACAACAACAACGGGTAGAGCGACTAGGCTTTGAAACCAATTGACATAAATGTTGTCAATGAAACTCAAAGAAAACTCACTCGATATCTTGATTTATTTACCCCATATGGGGAGTAAACTATTTATAAGCCTAATGGAAGGATCTAGAAAGGGTCATTGCTTACTCACTAAGGAAATTCTACCATTCATTTGATGTCATGTGTGACATCACTATAGGTCCCCACGATGATAACACATGGGCTACACATTTTTATTACAAATCACCTAGTCTAGCCCTCACCAATACTTCTAACTATAACTAAAATTGATAATAATGGAAAGGAAATTACAATAACAAAAATAAGAAAATGTAAAAAATGCCCTTAAATATAATTCACATCATAACATCTAAGCACTAAAATTGTACAAGTGTGACAAAAAATAAAAGATAAAATAAAGGAAAATAACAAATATACCATGCATTTATTAATTATATCACTGTCCCCTCCTTCGAAAAGGTTCTCCCTCGAGCTTTGAAATAATGGATTGGAGCGACCCGGGTCACATGAAGAATTGTTGTCAATATTGTGCCCAACCATGCCACACGAACAAAAGAAATTTCTTCAAAAATTTTAGGTCCAATTGTTATATTTTCCGACTCCTTAAAAGTTGGAGGTTGCCCTATATTTTCACGCCCAGTAAAATCAATCTTTTCATATTTTGGGTCCATAATTAAAACTAGACACTTCAGTTTTATTAAAGATAAGACCCAATTTTTGTTTGAATGAATTCAGTCTAGTATTCTTTTTAGTGAGCCAATTTCTTCAAATTGAAAGCCACTGCCCACTTTTATTTCACAACGCTCTAGATCCCAACATTTAAAGTTACCTTCCTGGTCCAAATAAGCCTCCAAAAATATATTCCCGCTTTTATTTGACAACGCCCTAGAGCCCAACATTTAAAATCAACTTCCTAGTCCAAATACGCCTCGGAACATATATGACGCACCACTTCAATTTTGCAAACCTCATTGAGGGTTCTTACCAGACCTTCCTCATTGTCATTGGACTAATATCCTTCAATACCAATGTCACAATTGTGTCCATAGAAAAAAATAGTTGCCATTTTGTTAGTCAAATCAGCAATCGTTTGGGAGCGAGACCGTTGACGTAGAATGGTGGCCCACCCTTCGAAACAACATATTTGTCGAAAGCCAAGAAGAAAGTCAAAAGGGTTTGTTGTCCTCCTCTGCGTCCTCATATTTGTCTGTTTCAATTTCAAATTCATTACCTTTTTCATCGGACTCGATTTCTAACTCTAAATCAACATCAGATTCGTCATTTTATGTCTCAAATGATGGTACGCAATAGGTTGGGGTTGGATTTCCCGGTGTTTCGAACCTTGGGAGAAGGTTGTTATTCTAATTGGAAATCGATGGGGGCGGGAGGGGTTTTACAGTCCTAGGGTTGGTATTCATCAGGAATTGCAGTGAAAAGGGTTCGGGTAGCAATTGGTGTGTTGCAATGCTAGAATCTTCAGTGGCCATCATTATGGGATGGTGGCCATCGCCACCACTTACAACGGAACCTCATCGGATGGAAATTGGGTGGCATCATCTAGTTGGCTAATAAAAAAAATACTCGGCATGTTCGTTGTAGCGGTGACTCTAAACTCGTGAAACGGTGTCTAGCTTACGCAATAATTCTTCACCAGATTCGGTCGTACGCAGTATTCTAAAAGGCGCGCCTTGGCATGAAGCGCGGGGTAGGCGCCTCGAAAGTGAACCTAATTCAAAACAATTTTATTTTGAAAAATATTCCCCAATGTTGCATCGCGCATTGAAACTACAATGTACTACAATAGAAAAAAAATAAATAAAGAAAGATACATACTTATATATACACACACACACATATTATATGTATGAATGTTTATGTATATATACAATGATTTTAGTAGCATTTTTTTACGTAATATTTTTAAATGTTACTCAGTTTCACATCTGCAATAACATTATTTTTCCCTGTAATATTTGTATTCTTTGTTTTAGGAATTACATATTACACAATATATTCGTATGTAATGATATTTCTGTAATTTCTCTTGGTGTTGGCATTCGTTTATTTATATATAGGACATCAAAGAAATGTTAGTAATGTTAAAAGTGTAAGACTTTAAAGTATTATTGTTACACCCTGCCCAATTAAATATCGGGTGATCAGTCCTTTATAAAATTTATAACTGAATGTTCGGTTCGTTCATTCTTAGCTCACTGTCGAAAACTAAAATCCAATTAATTACCTAACATTTAATTAAGCTAGCGTCAAAAAATTTACCAATTTAATTTTAAACCAATTAATTCAATTAATTTCTTAACATCGAATTATAAACCACACACAATAAATGAATGTTAAATGAATTAAATACTGAATAATTAAGACTGGATAAAACCTTCCAGTTCAAAGTCACAAATAAAACCAAAATAAATACATAATCCAACAGAAAAGAACTACAAAGGAACTAAGTACAATCCCGCTAATGAGGATGGGCGACACCTACCCGAACTGAAACATCTGAACTAGGAACTGAATAAAATGAGAGAAGCGTCTAATCCCAATGACCCGTAACTTCCACAACAGCTGCAGCTCGGCAAACCATCCAAGTATCTAGAATCGGTGTCCCTATGGCTAGGAACCTGTACTAATACATATATATATATATATATATATATATATATATATATATACTAGCATATGCCCGTGCCTGAAGGCACGACGAAATTTTCTAAAGTACGTAATCGTGAAATGGCGATAATTTTTCAAAGTACGTAATAGCGAAACGTAAAAATTTCGAAGTGTAATTTTAAAACAATGGGTCGTAATATCCTTTATTTATAGGGCGATTCACCATGCTTAACAAACAACAAATATTCCAGTAACATTCAAATAGTCTAAATTCATTAAATAAATTCACATATAATACGAAATATACAATATTCATCCATCGAATTCATATTGTATTTCAAAAAAACAAAGTGTCAAATTTTTAAAAAAATTGGACATAATCTCCTTTGTTTATGAAACTATTCACCCTGTTAACAAATAAAAAATGGTCAAACATCCAAATTATCTAAATTCATCAAACAAATTCATGTATAAAATAAAATATAAAATATTCATCAATCAAATTCACTGTGTCTCAAAAAAACAAAGTGTCAATTTTTAAAAAAAAATTGGCATAGTCTCCTTTGTTTATTGAACTATCCACCCTATTTAAGGGGTAACAACAAATCCAACAATAAAAAAAATCTCAAATTCGGAGATGGGAGATAGAAGGCCGAGAAAGGAGAATATGAATTTATTCTTTCGGTGGAACATCCTCAAAATGTCTGTGCCATGGTGTTTGACCACCATCTTAGATGGGGTGAGAGCTACTACTATTGTCTTCCCATCCTTCTTCCCACCTCTCGCCATTATCATTCTCTCCCTCTCGATTTTCTGTACGTTTTGAGAAACAATTAACATAATTAATCAGTATATCGAACAAATATACAATCACATAAGTAAATATACAATCAATAACATACATGAGATTTTTTCATCCTAATCTTATTTGCATCCAAGTAAAATAAGATTTATAGTAATTTCCTAGCCATGTTATACTGAAAAGTGGGTAACAATAAAAATTAATAGTAATTTCCTAGCCATGTTATTCGATAAAAAGTCCAAACTGTGGCAATATCGAACAGAAATGGAGAGCAAACTATTGTATCAGCTTCGATAAAAAATTATAAATAACATCCTATTGGGAAGTGGAAATTGATTGGGTGTGAGATTTGTGCGTGTGCGTGTGTGGGGAAGGGGGTTGGAGTACTTTTTTCAGGTGATGGTAACAATGTGTGTAGGTGTGAGATTTGTGTGTGTGTGCATGTGGTGCGTGTGTGAGTGGGGAAGGGGGAGGGGGCGGGGCAGGGTGAGAAGAGGGAGAGTTGTGTGTGTGTGTTTGTGTGTGTGCACATGTGTGCGTGTAAGTGGGGAAGGGAGGAGGGTAAGGGGCAAGGGGCGGTGGAGGGAGAGAAGATGAGGGAGAGTTGTGTGTATGTATGTGTGTGTGTGTGAGTGGGGAGGGGGGGGGGGGGGAGGGGGATGCATATATGCATCGCATACATACTATGCGTGTGTGAGTGGGGAAGGAGGGAGGGGAGAAGATGAGGGAGATTATAGTGTTGGGGGACCACTATATTTGTCTTTTGTCGAGTCTAAGTGTCTTGGGAAGCTTTACCTTATACGCGACTGAGAATGTTTTCGATCAATGGATCTACCATTTACCAAAACTAAAAATGGAATTTCGGTTGGACGATCTGCAAAAGAATACAAATAACCTGTTCATTGGAATAAACTGAAACAAATAAAATTACATATAAGAAACTACATGCATAAGGTTGTAAACTTCAAAAGACAATGGCGTTGAAGTAGAAATGATCAACAATAGACGCAAGACTTAATTGTTATCCCTTTATTATATGGCCCGATCAAAGTATGATTCTGCTTGCACAAAATAAAGCAAAGATTGTTGATGTTTATTTATTTTTTCAATACATCTGGCGAATCATAGCTAATCGGGCTATGTGAATTAGATAATCCGGCCTTGAATATGATCAAACTCATTGCGAGCTTTGGGATATGATCTCTTATTCAAGCAGGTCTAAAAATGGAAAGATTAATACAAATCTGATAAGGTTAAAAAAGATTTAATTGAGGGCAACCACCTCTTTCAGACTGCTGAGTCCTTGAGTTTCACTTGTTCATCAACAATAAGTTGAATTGGTGGAGAGGCAAATCGCAGAAGAGTATTGTGCGATTCAAACGTTCGATGTTCCACTGCAAAGAAAATTTTACTTCCAGCAAATGCAAAAGGCAAATATATGAATAAATAAAGATATTGAAGTCGGGAAATAATAATTAAAATAAAAATATTACCATAAATCACGTAAGATGCACCAAATTACCATAAATCATGTAAGATGCACCAAAGTCCCACCTGCATATCCCACCTCAGCGCCTGCTCAATGCTGATCAGGTGCTGCAACAACAACACTGCCCTTGCTCTGCCATAGGTGCTGCACCAATTTGTCTTGGCTCCATGTGGTTTTTCATGAAGTTTCCAGCAGGTTTCGTTGGTGCAAATGGGAGTTAATTCCCTGAGTTAAGACTTCAATTGCAAGTGGTCTTCAAGAAATTTTCACACCTTTATTTTGCATCCTCTGCATAACTGTTTCAATACTTCTACCTATAAAAGAAAGTCAAGTGTTATAAGAGGATTTATAGATTCATATTATAACACACAAAATTCAACTTCAGTAACAATATCCAAAAAAATAATTTTCCCATAAACATACAATAAAGTCATTTTTGTATAATTCAATTTGTTGTTTAGTTATAGTTCATGTATCAAGTGGGGATGTTTTTGGGAAACCCAAAACTGAGATAAGGATGCCTCTTTTTAACACCTGCTATACCTCTTTTTTACATTTTTTAGCAGATGTTAACACATCACTTGAAGTTTTTAACACCTAAATAACCATGGCACAGTTTGGAGTCATTTCCACATCATCACAAATACCTATTCAGAGTCATTTGATGCCGAATCATTTCAACACTTGAAAACAATTTCCAAACTGACTTGGACCTGCCACGGATACCTGTTCAGCACCAAGTTTAAACTTGTCAATTCCTGGAAATGAAATAAAATATGAGAAAATCCAAATTTTCAAACCAAGTGTGTGCATGAACATTTAAGATTTTAATTATAGATTCATGAAGAAAGGTCCAAATAAAATATGAGAAAATCCTTTATTCAAACGAAAGAACACTACAAATAAAAAGAGACCATTTATATAACTAAAATCTTAAATGTTTAAACTATAATGTAAGCTTAAAAATGTAAGCTTAAAAGTAAGCTTAAACTCTAAACCACACCGAATAATGGATATTGTGTATTTCA
This sequence comes from Sambucus nigra, assembly GCA_949130495.1. Taxonomy (NCBI): domain Eukaryota; kingdom Viridiplantae; phylum Streptophyta; class Magnoliopsida; order Dipsacales; family Adoxaceae; genus Sambucus; species Sambucus nigra. The sequence continues at coordinate 276,534,269 of OX422210.1, read as the reverse complement.
ATGCATTTTCATATGCCTAAACGACACTGAATAATGGAAAAAATCTCATGTTATGGTGACGCTTAGAAGTTATGTGCATCTGGAATGACGATGAGATTCTATATGAAATCGCGCAACCAAATTGAAGAGAGAGAAAGAGATATAATACTTGGTGATAAAAGGCATGAGCAAGAGTACTTTCAGGATTCATTTTGATTTTAGTGTTATCTTTGACATTGATTTGATCTCTTTAATTGTATGTGGATGATTGTCCCACTCTTCTGTAATGTTGAACTTGTATCTTTAACTGTGAAAGAGAGTTACTAAAAAAATCAAAACAAAAGAGAAATGAAGCATTCGTTAATTGATGTCTAAACAAAATTATTCACAATAGACTTGCTCTTAGCAATATAAAATCCAATCAATCTCTACATAATTGCACTCAAATATATTGAACTCGGACATATATTAAATATATTAGAGAATCAACGTAAAATTAATAACGGTGAGGAGCCCATTGACTATCATACTACAAAATTGAAACCATATAATAAATTGAACATAAACAGGATTGATAAACAAAATTGAACATAAAACTCCTTGTATAAAAATAGAATTTAGATGGACCTGCAGTTATGAGATCAATGTAAATTTTGTTTATGTTCAATGCACTATGGAACAAAATCTCATAACTGCAGAATTTTATAGAATATGTCAAAAAATAGTTTAGAATGAAGTTCATATAGATAGCTGACTTGTTTGTCAAAATATCTTCTTTGATAATCATCAACCATTGATTTTGTGTTGTTTTAGTATAATCAATTTTGGTGTTTCCTAGAGTTCAGCTGTAAAAAAAATAACTTGAAGAAATGGGATCTTTGAAGTATGAGAATCATTTTCAGAAGTCTGGCAGTATATTCAGGGGCTGAAGCATTATGAATCAGTCAAGAGTACGTAGTATATGCCCTTGCAGTATCTTCACATAATAGTATATTCAGGGGCTTAAACAACTGAAAGTGTTGCTCAAACTTGTCACGTAGCAGTATCTGAAGCATCGGTACCACCTATGCCAATATTCCTAGTACCTGCTGCCTAAGTACAATACATTTTTGGGGCTATAAATTTGCAATGAGTAAGGCACATCTTTCACCATAAAAAACATCACAAAAAATATGATCTAAAGTTTGCAGAAATAATATGTTAAATATCCCAGTTCAAGGCAAGTACTTGACGTAATACATATACAGTAGTTTATAAGCCACAATTTGATTAGCTTCTTGCGTAATGTTAGGTATAGAAAGATCATATGGTCAGATATGTTTCTTAGCATGCAATCATAATATGTTTTTTTCCAGTAGATTGTTCCTGATACTAACGTGTTGGGAGTACTTTCAGCACTTGCAACTACAAAAATTAAATTTTCTACTATTACAGAAAAGCACATAATAATATGTTTGATATGAAAAGTTAATAAATGGACCAAGAATAATGCCAAACCAATCTATCTGAATTTCAAAAACCATAACTTGCAAGAGGAGATATTAGTGTACCTCATTATGCGCAGCTGAACCACCATATTGGTGCGCTAGTGTGTCACCCATTCTCTTATAGAACCGTATTAATTCATCAGCCAAAGGGTCATCAAGATCATTTTTTGTGGAATTTTTAAATCCTAGAGTACATAGCTGTCGTCCCAGAGAAACCAAACCTACTCAATGGAATTGTTGGTGATTGAAGTAGTGGACAGAATTATAGCATCCCCACTACTTCAATCACCAATAATAATGCTGCATTTGTCTCAACAGCTAAAATAAATGTTGCTGCTTCAGATTCCATCTAAAAAATGGAGGTAATTCCGATTGCTGCTGTAGCAACATTATTAGTACTATTAGTAAGCATTCACCATAGAATTTTTTTTTGTTTAAACGGTAACCATCCTCGAATAAAGTACTGAAGTAGATGTCAGTCAGTTTGTAGAGAATCAATTTCAGAGTTGGCCGTATGATCGTGATGAATATAGTCCATCATCGAGTTAAGGCAACTTCTAGTTTAAACATGATTTCCTGTCTAGGGGATTTAGAGATGGTGGGACACACAATAAAGGACCCCAGGAAGGGGGTAAAGAGGTTTCCAACTCTATGAAGATGACATTGAAGTCGAGACCATTTTCCATTTCACCTTTGGACTTTACTTGTTGCGAGGTGAGACCTTTATATTCGTCATCTAGTGCCTATTCTTCCAATCATTCACAGCCATATAACTGTCCTTTTAAGACCTGATCAATAGATTTAAAGCATTAGTTCTTCCATATTAGCTATATTACATGTGTATTGTATACTATATAGTGGAGTGTGAAAGGGAAAGAAACAAAAAAATAGTACTTCCAATTATGGAGTAGATATATCAGCATTCAATGAATTATGGAAGACCAATGAGTTTTATTCCCTTGTCTGGAATACACTTATAACATCATTTCAGCAAGCTACCTGACCGTCTATGAGCTTCAGGGGCTCACCCCGTTGTATATTATTACTAAAATAAGCCAAAACCTCCGGGATACCCTCCCTAGACCAACAATTAAAAGGCCTCACAATAGCAAATTCAAGACCATTCTCTGCTCCCTTATCATATATTAGCTTCTCAACCAATTGTTTTGCATATGCATATGGCCACCTATGTTTCTCAATTGGCCCAAAAATGCAAGGGGAGACATCTTCTGAAAGGAGAAAGTAGACATGATCCTGAACTCAATGGAAACAACCACATTGTAATCCTCAATTCCCAACTGAACCCAACCTCGCCAGCATCGTTGTGTTCAGGGAAATATCCGCATAAATTCTCACACCTATAAAGCCTTAAGCCAGATTACCAGTGTAAACTTCTTTAACAGCAGGTAAAATTGCAGTTCGGCAAGCCTGAAAATGGAATATAATGCATGATGAGTAATGAAAAATATGTATGATCGAGCCATGTTCCATGTTTCATAGAGTAATGAAAAATGTGTATCATCGAGCCCTGTCCCATGTTTCATAGAGTAAGAGTTCTAGGCACAACAAAAGTTATAAAATTGCTAATAGTTTACAAATAGTAGGGAATGAAAAAGACAGACTAAATTATTTACAAAGTAAAAGGCAAAAAAAAGTATCAAAATAATAAGAACTATAGAGAGGAATGACTAAACAACAAAAATAATTCTTAAAATAAAGTGCAAGTATTCAGCAATACATAGTGAATAGAGGCATAAATGAATTTTTTTACCTATGTATGCTTATCATTTACCTTTGTATAAATACTGAACCGCATTTAAAACATTCATCATGAGTAGAAAAGGTATACAACTCATGTAAATACTGTAACCAAAAACACGTGAGAAAATAAACACTTTTAGCAAACATTGTAGCTTCGAGACCACCTGTATATGTGTGCTGAGTGAACTCTTATCCAACTATAGTATCCGTATACATGTGTTAATTGTGAAACAAAAGAAAAAAACACATTACAAAAACTTGTGCAATCTATGCAATGTACATTCTTGCTTTGACTATATAAATTATTTCCCTAATCCATACCAAATGGAAAGGGAAAACAATCGTAAAAAAATTATTATCATACATGGGAATATAGAAAATGGCCGAGTATATGCATACTCATCTTCCTCATTCTTCGTAGGTACATCCTCATCCATTAGGTTAATTCTTCAACCATTATAGAAGAATCCACTATATGTTGTGAAATAAATCAACCATCCATGTAAGAACATATGAATAAATGAACCCCATCTTTTTAAGTTGAAGTAGAACTCTTATTTTCTGCCAAGTTTAAAAATTTCTACATAGAAGATAAATACTAAACCAAGTGCAATATCCTTTTCTTTAACTACATGAGGACCACACAACAAAACACGATGAGTATGAAAACCTCATTGAAGTATGCATTTGTGATAGAATACATAATGGTTCAAACTCGGACATTTTATGTTGTTAAATTTCTTATGAGAGGATACCTTGAAAGGTGGACGGATAAATTCAAAAAAAGTTATTTAAACTACTCAAATGAATCAATTTTAACACATACATATGCTCGAGTTCACACTTGATGTAACCATAAAGTAATTTCAGTAAAGTAAGTTCTCAGTTAGTGTAACCATATCTCTTATTTCGCAGACCATGCCAGATTTTGTCGGAGTCAGATGTGATAAATTTATAAAATGATGAAAAATCCTTGACGATATTCTAAGCCCCAAACGTAAAAACCCATAAGGAGATCCATGGGGTGAGACACCTATAATAGAACAATAAAAAAACACAAAGCCCTAATGCAAAAATTATATCTATAATGTGTAAATGAAAAACTTGTTCAAAACCTTACCCTAAACTACAAAGCCCGGATGTATAAATTTAGTGTAAAGACTTGTTAAAGAAATCAAACTGCAACGCGAAGCCCTGATGCAAAAATTCAATTATATATTCCTTAGAGGTTCATCAAAATCGTGGAGATGTTGATGAAAACCCTAGAGGTTCAAAACCAAAATCGTGGAGATGTTGAGCCAAACTAAAACAAACAATGATAAACCCTAGAGTGTAAATACCTAACCCAAATCAAATTGAGAATAAGCATATAAATCCGAGAATGTAATTACATGAGCCAAAAATGTAAGCATCAGAATTTTACAAATCCATCAAAAATAAATAAGTAAATAGCAAACTGGGAGTAAGCATACGAAACCCAACAATGTGAAAATCAAAATACCTGAGCCAATAATGTATCGCATACGAAGCCAAACAATGTAGATACCTTAGCCAAATCAAACTTAGAGCAAGCAAGCGGAACCCTAGAATGTAAATACACGAGCCAATAATGTAAGCATCCGAAGCATACAAACCCAAATCAAAATCTAAATAACAAAAACCCAAACATGTAGAATGTAATTACCTGAGCCAAGTGTATAAAGAAATCAAAATCTAAATAACAAAAACCCAAACATGTAAAATGTAATTACCTGAGCCAAGTGTATAAAGAAATCAAACCGCAAAGCCCTGATAATCCCTAGAGGTTCATCAAAATCATGGAGATGTTGATAAAAGCCCTAGAGGTTGAATGATACAAAGATGCGTCGGTCGAGGGAGAGAGAATGAGGGCTACGGGGTTGTGGGAGATATGGAGAAAGAGATATGGGGTAGTGTCTTCCAAAAATTCCCCAATTTTTGAATTTTGGGTAAGTTTCATAAGGAAAAAAATGGGGGGAAATCAAATAATTGAGGGGTAAGTTGGTAAAAAAGAAAGGGAGGTGATCTTAACCATTAAAATGTGTAAAAATGTGTAAGGAGGTGGCATCGATCTAGACCATTAAAATGTGTACATAATTCAAAAACTTCCTTAACTTATCATATAGATATACAGAAAAAGAGAGAATAAATACAACAAACGGGTCAGAGCCCGAGGTGTAAAAATGATTTAGCAAGTATTTAAAACTGCTTCTTAAAACAAGTCTTATACATATGTTAGTTATCGAACTCTCACATGAGTTTCTCACCTCTCATCTATTGTGCACGTCTAACGTACATCTAATCTCCCCCTAGTTATACCTCCCAGTCTAACTAGTCAGAAACGATACTAATACTAACTATGCTCACTAGTGGTATTCACGTATCTCCCATACAATACGCGATTCAGATAGTTTATCTCACATACTATTTTTTCATTATTCACCGTTTGAATGGTTAAACTTTTATCTACTAAGATTATTTCATTTATCATTTCCATTTTTTCTACTATTCTCATAAAGTAGAAAGTTACCCAAGTTCACTCATACATATATATAGTCTCATCATCCCTATATATATATACACTAATCCTGTACCCTTAGGTTAAGACCACTTAGTGCAATGTAATGATTATTATTATTACCAAGTCTACAAATTTCACACAGTAGAAATATTCACAAGTTCATATATATATATATATATATATATAGCACGCCCGGGCTAAGAACCATTAGTGCACCTCTCAAGGAAATCCTGCATCCCTGGGTTAGCACCCATTAATGCACCTATCAATAATAATCTAGCACCCCCGGGATATCACCCATTAGTGCGCCTAACAATAGAATCTTGCATCTCCGGGTTAGCACCCATTAATGCACCTATCAGTAATAATTCAGCACCCCAGAGTTATCACCCATTAGTGCACCTAACAATAATCTTCCTTGTACCCCCGGGTTATCACCCATTAGTACACTTAACAATAAATTTTTTGCACCTCCGAGTAATCACTCATTAATGCACTTAACTATAAGCTTCTTGCACCCCCGGGTTATCACCCATTAGTGCTCTTAAAAATAATATCACATAATAGGCATACACATCCTATTATAATTTATAGGTATCTCTCCAACCTACATATATATTCCTCATACGTATTTTAAATCTCCTCATTACGTATAGTATAAATATTTAGATTACTATTTATCTCGTAATCTCCAAGGTACATTCTATCTATACCGAAATAATTAAAGTATCAAGTCTCACATACTTTTGTCAAAATCCTTACTTGCTTAAGTTTACTATCGAACACTTTCTCTCACTCCAAGAAACCGCTAAACCCAAATTTGAACTCAAAGAAAATTCCCAAACATTATGAGTATTTGTATTGCGTCAGGTTGTTATGAATTAGAGTTCAAATAAGGAAGGTAGGCAACCGATCCAATTTTTTATGGCAAAGTTTTTTATGACACTATTGTCACTTCAATTTAAGGAAGTTTTGTATGAAACTATTGTGTAAGTTTTGTATGACACTATTATGACACTATTGTGGAAGTTTTGTATGTCACTTGGATTGAAGGAAGTTTTGTATGTCACTTAGATTGAAGGAAGTTTTGTATGGAAAAGTTTTGTCACTTCGATTAAAGGCAGTGAGAGAACTTTGCCAATATTTTATAAAGCCTAAAAACCAAGTTAATTGGTGTAAAGCCTCTCACCTTCCCCACATTCACCTTTTTCGGAACATGAGAAGTCTCATTCTAATGCAGGCACATGAGCATGAATGGTTATTTTTGTACTTTCCTTATTTTTAGTCATTTATCTTTTTTTATTATAGGTCTAGGTATGTCACGTGTGATGCCCTCGACAAACACATCATGCATGCCATCACCAAGCCTAGAACTTTCACTTACAGCTGTGTTGTACTCACTACTATTATTGTTTTAATGAATGACAATTAAAGATAGAAAGTTCTTTTATTAAATCTAGTTGTTTTCAAAAACAAAAATCCCTATTGAGAACACGAAAAATAAGGTACCATTGGAGTGGACCAGTAGTCCACATACCAAAAAAAACAAAGGATAAAGAAAACTCCAAACGAATATAAAGAACTACTAAACTGATGGTCAATGTAAGTATAATAAATATGAAAAATCCACAACATAACTTGTCACCTTATCAAATTGGTATCCTTGCTCTTAGGTAGGCAATTTGAGGCCTACCTCCAGCACCAAAATTCAGCTCAATGGTCCATCTTTGCAAGTCGACAATGCTCCCCCGACCATGCCCCCCTTGTGTTACTATGTTTATGACAGAGGATAAACCTTAGCTATACTAAATAACTACTCAGATATGAGCACTTGCAGCCATCTGCGACCACCGGTAAGTGTCCGGTGGAGTTGCGATTATTTAGTGGACTTCAATGATCCTTTTTTTATAGTAATAATTGCTCAAGATGAAGGTAGTCTCTGTAGCTACGACTGACCCCATTACGACTAGGGAAGTCACCAAATCCAAATTAAACCTCATGATCCAAAGCCCCCCACCCCCTTCTTTAATAATTCACCAAATTACTGATCTACCCCCACTATTCCCCAAAACACTAGTCGAGCCCCTTCAAACCTAAGCCATATCCAAAGGCGACCCAAATAACTATTTCTAGTCTTTTAGAGCCCCATCAAACCAAATTCCCTCAGAATCCACGCCCCTATACTTCGGTCCATCTTCTCTAGGTGTTGTCCCTATTCCACCCCACATCCCACCCTGGGAGGTCAAGGGCATTTGGGATTGTCATAACACCTATTGTTGCTTCTATGCCCTACATGCCATCATGCCCTAGCCACTAACATGCTTGTCATCATGATGTCTATGACCCTTATCTCCCCAATGGATAAGCCCGACAACTTTGATTGGTTATGAACAAGCATCTTTTATACTAGTTTCCCGTCCACATCCAAGGGACAATTGTGTACATTTATCATTGACGAGAGATCTTCTGATGATTTAGTAGCCCAAAAGTTAGTTGACAAGCTTGGGTTACTAATAGAACCCCTAACCAGACCGTGTTGTATACATTTCTCGGTATCGAAAAGTCGATAACACCAAATCGATAGTCTCATGCTCGACTCTCGATCAGGTCCATCATCGATGGGGGGTCCTTCCTTAGTCATCAACATGCATATTTGTCATTTATTGTTGGGAAGGCCATGATAGTATGACGACCGGTCCTCGTAATATCCCACTCCACCCTGAATATAGAGGTTATGGAGACTAGGTTATGTTATGCCCTAGTTAGCTGAATTTTTACACTAGAGGTCAACATGTTTCCTGAGATCTGGGATCTTTGGAATCCTTACACGAACGTGTATACCCCCATCAAAGTAGATATTCCACTTTGAGGCATTAACCATGTCATTGATTTTGTAATAAGGAAGTCGTAACCCAACTGGCATCATTATCTAATTTAACCCACAGTCTACAAAGCATGAGGAATTACTGAGACGGATTTCTTAGTTAAGCGATAGGAGACTTATCTATGTATTCGAGCATCGTTTCATCCCTCATCACCCCAAAGAATGACAGAAGTTGGCATATGTGTCGACGATAGAGCCATCAAAAAGATTACCGTCAATTATCAGTTTCACATACCTCGCCTTGAAGACGTGCTCGACTAGTTACATGAGGTGCAAGTATTTTCCATCCTCAACCTGAAGAGAGGATATCAGCAGATTCGTATACGGCCCGATGACGAGTGGAGGACCCCCTTCAAGGCTAAAGACCAATCCACCTTTGTGCTGGTCATGACCTAAATCCTTCAGTCATACCTCAGGAAGTTTGAGGTAGTTTATTTCAACAACTTCATCATATATAGTTGATTCAAGGAGAAGCATCATTCGCAGATGGAGTAACTCCTAGAAATTATTTGGTCCAAGATCCTATCATTACAAAGAAAAATTATACTTTGGCAGGTATGTGGTTTCAGGCTACGGAGTATGAGTTGACTTGTCCAAGATCAAATCCATTCGACAATGGACAAACCAAATCTCCATCTCATGAGTGTGCAGCCACCGAGTTTGTTAATGATTATCGACCTGATGAATGGATTCGACCACCGATCTGATGAGTGGCTCCTTATCCCACTAGTTTTGTTAATGATGGGGTCGATTGGGCTTTTTAGCACATCAAACACCTTATAACCACTGTCTCACTCTTAGCGCTCTCATACTTCACCCATCTTTTTGAGTTGCAGGATAAGTATTAGTTTATCTTAAATTGAAATGACATATCAATCCCCCTTTTAAGCCAAAAGCTCAAAAGGGCCTCCCTAAACTACTCAACATACGACTTAGAGTTTTAAACCATTATCAAAGCTTTCAAGTTTTGGTAATCTTGCCTTCTGCATAAAGATTTTTTCATCAAATCGATCCATGGGAACCACTTTTAATGAATGGCCACAAGTTTCAAATACATTATTTTGGACATTTCCCCTTGATTTGTTGTTCATGTGATAATTCCTATGAGATAGATTGACAACGGAGTTATACACGTACCCTACTCTTGATGTCATCGATCTCCCCCATTATGCGGGTTGCACATCCCTCCAATTCCCTCGGGAGGTAGATCATCTCGTTCATTCCCACGTCAACCATGCCGAAGGATTCTTGTGTCAAAGTTTGTCATTCCCCATCAGACTACTACACCATCTTCCACCTACAATGGTATAGTCGGCCAAAGACCGAGGACACTTGGGTAACTGAGGCCATTCTAATGTCGACCCCTAATTCTATGTTCAATATAGGGATAATATGACGACAATCATAAGGGGTATAGTGATGTGAGTACATGAGCATGGAGGGTTATTTTTATAGTTCAATTGTTTTTAGTCATTTTTCCTTCAGTTCTAGGTCTAGTAGTGTCACGTGTGATGCCCCTCCCTAGTGACATCACGCATAATATCATCAGGCTTTAAACTTTCCATTGCACCTATAAAAGAGACACTGTATTTTATCCACTACTATTACTTTTGAGGTGAATGAGAATTAAAAGAGAGAGAATTCATTTTGTTCAATGTCATTGTTATGTAGTTTACATTAATTGCTTTTGCTACCCTTTTAAACATACACATTTGCAAATTCCTTCACAACCCCTAATTCATAAACTCTTTACAACTATTCAATAAGTCATATTTCGAAATATCCCAACAATCCTTATACGTAGCTAATGTGAAACCATCAAGACCCTTATTATCTTTCGTTACCTTTATTCATCTTTTTTAAAAGATCTCTGCAAGATTCTCTGTTCCACTAAACTAGACAACCTTGAATCAATGTTTATTTATTCAATAAAAAACCTTCCCATACTGGAATTGACAATTGTCCTCGACAAAGTTTAAAGTTTTTCTTAAAATCTTTATATTTTAGCCACATGTTTGTAAATCTAAAAGGCGTTGGATGCCATTATACCCCGCTCAAATTTAGTTTGCTAGGAAGGTGATTTGATGATACTCTTACTATCAACTTCTTGCTTCACCTCAGCAAACCCCATCTCCCACTCTAATGAAAAATAGACCAAACCACCTCAACCTTCACATTTGACCATGTGAAATTCTCGTTACTCAAACCCGAGTCTTTTGTTAATACCCCAACTCGCATATGAACGCATCAAAGTCCCTCATGTTACAAGTAACATGACCCAAATCAAACCATGTTAAATTTCCAACTAAATACCAATTGGAACAGCAAAATCCAAACAGCCCCACACATTCCTCTTAAAATTCATTTCTCTTTTAGACTACAGACGCAATACACCCCTGAAACCAGCTCTCACCTTCCAATGGTACTAGTCTAATAAAAAGTGAAAATTCCCCCATAATCCACTCACTAATTGCAATGGATCTATCTCACAATACTAAATCCCTCTGGACCCACCCAACGATAGCAAGAACACCCAAAATTTGAACAACCCCATGAACCCACCACTAATTTTGTTCTCAAATTTTCTTTCTTTGGTTCTTAAAATACAATATTTTTTTCTTTTAATAAAAATTCTTTAATGAGTTCCATCTTATCCTCGAAGCCCACCCTTTTACATTCCATAAAATTATCTTAATATATCAAAAAAATTACCCTCCCTTAAAAAACATTCCAACATTTTGTTTTTCTCCAGTTAATTACTGAGATCGGGTTTTTCAATTCCCTATTACCTCTAGCTTTCTTAGATCCTCTCACACCACTTTTATTCTCACTTCGTAATCTCTTTTCGAACAATTTCCAAGTTTAGAGGTTAATAATGTTTTAAAAATTCTCCCTTCCCTCCCCCTCGAGAGTTTCTCATTGGCTGTGCTATTTTAACTCAAACACGAAAGTATCTAATGGGATGGCTCCCAATTCAAGATTTACAGACAAAGACAATGCAAGGTCCCTTTATTTTTATATGCAACACTATAACTGAACCTTTTTGATGGAATAATATCATTGGAAATAAATGTTTTATTCCCATTCAAATCCTCACTCTCTCCCCCAAATGGCCTATCCAAACAAATTGCAAAGAACGACGTAGACCTGGGCTAAAGAAAAAGGACGTAAATAGAAAACCTTTCAAGATTTGATAACGACCCAGTAAGATTCTTTGTCAATTTTTTTATAGAATCTGATTGGGTCACAACTTGTTCCCCCTTTAGAATGTAATCGACCTCCATAAGTAAAAAAAAACAGACTCCAATACACAAATCATCCTCTTTAAAATCTTCCTCATCCGTATCCTCGTCTGTTTCATCATCGACACTGACCTTTGATTCCTGATCTGAATTTACTATTACATCAAAACCATCATCCCCTAAGTGTTGCAGATCATCAAAAATATCTTTTTCTATTAAAAACTGTTTCTGCAATGAACTTTTCGAGAACATCATTTGATTTTTCGAATTTATTTTTCCTCATATAAACCTTCCTAACTAAATTTTTTCCAATGTTTAATATTTGAAAGTTCTTCTTTCCTTACCCTTAAACAAAGCTGCAAATACAACCCCGTCATCCTCAATTAATTCTTCTATATCATCTCTAGATTCAAAGAGATTATAAATTTCTTGTACTTGTATATCGATGACGTTGGTCCCACTGTTAAATTGTTCTTTGGATTTAATTTTCAATTTGGATACCTCCATTGATCTATTTTTTTCCAGTTTTGTCAATCCTAATTTCATCTACATCTCAGTCAATAATAAGCCTTGTATCATCTTTATCAAACATCTTTCTACCTAAAAGAAAACGGAAAGAAAAGTGTCCTCTTTAGGTCAGACTCCTAGATTAAGATATGAAATCCCATACCCGAGTTCGTAGGCACACTTACATCTCTCTATAAATGCCTAAAAATGTCACTTAGTTCTACCGTCCTTTTAGAACTCCCAACTCGGATGAATTCGAATGTTATGAGCAGCCTTTACTACTATCTTTGAAACCATCCTGATCTCTCTTCTTCCCATGCTACCTTCTCCTCAGCCAATGTCCCTATGGCTCAATAATAAAAACCATATATACACTCTCCTCCTCGCCACTAGTAACGGAAATATCATCTGCCATTAAATTTTCTCTCTTATTAATTAAATTATCCATCTGCAAAAACTTAGGAACCATAGTGACATTGGTCTAAGACCAATTTTACTGAAGTTCTCTCCCATTTTAATCTTCACAACCATTGGGATAATTCCTAATGCCCTTCCTTTCACACAATTTTTTTCCTACTAGAGATTAAATAAAGCCTCTATGATTGGAAGAATATTACCAGCCCTCCACACAGATCCAATATTCAAATGGTAACCTTCTAGAGCTACCCATTCACCGTGAAAGATTACTTTCGGGTTCTTCCATGGAAACTCTTTTCTCTATTTTTTCACTTCAATTTTGTATGGGCCTCTCAAGAAAATGCTCTGGTTCTTCTCAACATACTTTACTTAAATCCTTAGTAAAAATTGCAGCCTTATTCAACTGAAAAGGAATTAGACGAGCTCTAATATTGAAGGATTTACAAAGGGCCTTCCAGAACTAGAACCATGAGTCCCCATCTCTCTCCTTATTGTAAACTGCCATGATATCCAATTCGACTACTGTACTCGCAAACCGTTGATGATTTTGTGTTTTGACATCCAATGCTTTAGTTGAGGAAAGAGGACCTTTGTAACTTGCAATTGCTGAAATACTACATTATTCTCTTCACTTGTTAATGACACAAATCAACCTTCATAAGGCTACTCAAAATATCTAACACACGCTTTTAAAGAGAGAAACAGTCTTTTCTATATTCAAAATTCAACTCTACCTCAAATGAGGCTACAAGGGATGTATTCACCCAAGATAAGACTTTCCACAGCGCGAAACCTCCTCCCGGTAGCAAGCAGCGTAGGTGGCCGGGCGGAAAAAGTGTGTTCGTGTGAGGACACAATCATTGTGTGTTTCGCCACCGCGATACAAAAGAACCTAAGCTACTACTACACTTGACAAGCAAGCACAGCGGTAAGTCGGGTATCGTAAGAAATCCACAGGGAGTGATTGAATTTTAGATGTTAATTGTTTAATTACTTCAGGAATAAAAGTATAAAAGATGATAGGTTGGAAATGGTGAAAAAAGAAAAGAATAAGTTAACGCTAAATTAAAGGAAAGCAAGGATCGGGATCGCATCCTACCACACGGATCGAAACAACTACTAAATAGAGTTAAGGCTCGAAAGCAATTTAATCGAGCATATCCAATTAAGCATAAACATCACACAATAAGGAATTTAAGCCAAAGTTGCGAGATTAAACATTTAATGGAAAATGGTCGCACGCGGATTAAATTCGGATTGTCGCTATAAACACTAAAGTTGCGTGACAAATAAAGTTAAACGCATAACAATCCAACTTTAATACACGCGGTTTCAATTAAACTCAATTTTACACAAAACCTAATTTTCGAGGTCCAAACCCTTAAATGGCGAAAACGTAATCCTGACCCTAGTTATCTAAGGTTGCATAGTTAACTAAACTAAATTATGTTAATTAAACTAGGAAAGCAAGAATTAAAGCAAGTAAACTAGTTAGAAAGCATGGAAACTAAATTACAAGGCAAGGAAAGATGAAGAACAAACTATATTAATGGAGAGGAAGTGAATAGTTCAATCTTACAAGACCACATGGGTTGTCAATCCAAGAAGAAGAGAAAATGAACTCTCCAAACAAAACCCTAACTAAAACTATCTATTTCAGAATATGAGAGTCTCCCCTTTTATTACAACAAAAACTAGCTTATATTGTAAGTTGGAATAAAAGAAAAGAAGAAAGAAAAGAAAGAAAATATCTGCAGGAGAAAACAGGTGATCAATCGATCAACCCCTGTGGTCGATCAATCGACAGTGTAAATCGTGGAAAAAATAAGAAGGCTCGATCGATCGACCCTCAGGCTTGATCGATCGATCAAGCAGTGGCAGCCTGTAATTTCCCCTGCATTGGCATACAATCCATCTCCGCTCAAATCGCCGTAACTATGTCGTACGAACTCGAAATCATGCACCGTTCATGGTCACGCGAAGCTAGCGAGGAGAGATACAACTTCCGTGTAGATGTCGGGCCAGGTGCCCAAACTGTGAAATGACCGGATTGCCCTCGAACGTGCGGTTGCGTATGGAAATTGCGCGGAATGCGTTCGGATCCCATACTTGGTACCTAAATACCAACAAAAGCCCAATTATACCTCATATAGCATGTTAATAGTATAAACCTAGGTTGTCTCGTTAACGGGCTTAAATATAGCGATTAAGGCACCCGAGGGGGCTAAAATGCGTAGGTTCGACGGATGAAAAGCGCAATATTTGCGTCGTATCACACCCCCTAACTTACACATTGCTAGTCCCTAGAAATGAAATAGGATGCAACAAGAAGAACAAGTAAACCAACACAAGAGAGAGTACAAAAGTATGGTATAAAAGTAATAAAAAGATAAGGCCACTTTTGTGGGCGATTCGATTGCATTTAGCGTATGAAATAAGTCGTTAAACCCCTAGGTTACCCTAGTGGACGAGTGTCGTCTCGTGAGGGTTTTCAAGGATGATACCCATAAACATCACATAGTTTTCTAAAAATATGCCCAACCCAATATGCGACAAAATCAACAACAATGAAAAAGATTTCAAACATGTTATTAGCATATTGAACGAATTCAAGCTAAAGTCCATTGTTATTAACAGGTTGAATGCACCTCATAGAATTGAAACTTTAAAAGTGAGAGGGGAGTGAGCATATGAAAAGTATGATTTGGGAAAAACTTAAATAAACCGGATAAACATAAAGCAAGCATATATTCAATCCTCACGGGCATTACGCTCATCAAATGAATTCACTATGAAAAGGGAGGTAATACACGGGACATGCGGGCATAAAGAGTAAATGTAAATGGAAACTAGGCCACGCACATGTCACAGATGAGGAACACTATATAGGAAATGAAAAACTTGTAATCTCAATGAAAGGATACCGCACACTAAAAGAGGTGAAATGCATTTTCACAGATTATCAAAACTATTTAAACTTTTGAATTAGATCAACTTAAGATCACATAGGACTTGTATAAGGTTATAATGTAGGTATGGCTAGGGTACGAAACGAAGGAATGTATGTACGGATTCAAAGTGTTCGGAATGAAAACTCGGGATAATGGGATAAAGAGGGCAATAGCAAAATTGGAAAACAAGTTCCAAACCAAGCATTAAATGTATGAATTGGAGAGTGATCAAAGCTTATTGAACTATATACACAACATTTACAACTTTCTCTTTCTTTTCTTTTCTTCTTTTTCTCATTTTCTCTTTTGTTTTCTTTTTGCTTTTTGCTTTCTCTTTTTCATCACTTTTTCACTACTTCTTTTTTTTTTGCTTATTAAACTCTCATATGCCTAAATTGCAACCGATATCATAACAACATCATTCAATCCCATGTAACATTCCCAACAAAGGTATGGAAAGTGTATGTACGGTTTAAAACTTCAATTCATAGTTGGTTATAGGAATTTGGGTTATGAAAAGAAAGACTATATTTAGGCTCAAAGGGGTTAACGAGGGTAAAAACATAAGGGTGAGGTCAAGGCTAATATGGGTGATATAACAAAGATGGCCTATGATCATTTCACAAAGTATACGCAATTCTCGAGTCAAAACAATATATGAAAATCATGCTCAAGTAACACATTTCAAGGATGAACTCAATTAATGAACGGTCAATGAAAGAATAAAGAGATTACCAACGACTGTAACGTTTTCAAAGAGGAAAGAATAGTGTATACACTCACAAATGAAGATAAGTCTCTAATCTCACTCGGTGTAAGTATATACAATGCAAGAAAAGTATACCGAGTTATAAAAATCTTAAACCAAATCAATATAACAAGAATGGTGCATGTGCTCACGGATTAAAGTTTAATTCATGAAGTTATTCATAATATCAATGATTTAGGGACTAAAATCTAATAACTTCTAAAATCGAGAACATGCATCGTTGAATTGTCAATTCGATCGGGAAATTATTAAAATTTATCATCGGAAACAAGGTCAAAATGCCCAATAAAGGAGAAAAAAGAAAGAAAATATTTTTGAAAATTTTCAAATTTTTAACAAAAACATGTTTTGTAACTAAATTGTAATCAAATCCAAGGACTAAACAGCAAAATGGATAGAATATCCTACACTCCCTAACTTAAATGTTGCATTGTCCCCAATGCGTCCATTAAAGAACACAATACAAAGCTAGAAAAAGAATGATATTACCCAAATGTGGAGCAATCTCCATAAGTACAAGTCCGAATGAAGCTGCAAAACAAGTTAGTAAAAAGCATATGAAGAATATGTACCGATGTATTAAGTTAAGAGAATCTATGTCACAAGTCACAATAATATAGAGGGGCTGAAGTGCAAATACTAGATAAATTGATGGTGAACTTTTTGATTTTATAAAATAGAAGGTCACACACATCAAAATCCAATAAACAACCACAAATTACATTTTCATTTCTCATTTCATAAGTTCAATACAAAATCACTTAATACATTACAACTAGTGAAATAAAAGAAATAAAAATAAAAATAAAAATAAAACTAAAAATAAAAAGTACAATATAATATCCGATCCCAGAATACAAAAATCACCCAATACAGCAACAGCCTAGTGGCCAGAACCACTAGGATCAGAGGGGTCCTGAAAATGAGGAGGCAATGGTGTGTCGGAATCACTGCGCTGCAGATAAAGATCTCTCATCATCCGCTGCATCATCCGATAATTCTGTCTGTGTTGTGCCCTCGTCTGCCTCTGCACGGCCCACTCCTGCCGCTGCTCGGCATAAAACTGCTCCTGCTGAGCCTGCTGCTGGTCCAGGCGGGACTCCCAAGTCGCCCACCTGAGCTGGGTCTCCTCCCAGCGCTGGTCCTGCACGGCCTGGAATGCCGCAAAGCGGGCATCATCATCGGTGTGTGGCGCGTGAGAACCCTCGTCCATCTCCATTTCCCTGATCTCATCCTCCTCGTCGTCCGTCAAGTCAGCCATCTCTGCCCTCTGTCTCTTACCCGCCGGTTGCCCCCACTCGTGCTTTAGCATTTTCGAGATGTTGTCCTTGGAGAGAAGCCCAAGTGGGTCATGCTTACGGTGAGCGTCCAACTCCAGGAAACCGTGTGAAATACAAATCCTCGTGATAAGGGCAGGAAAAGGAAGGGAAAATCTCCAAGCAATCTCCTTTGCAGTCGCACACATCATGTCTAGAAAAATACTGGGCAAGCTGATACTGCCCAATCCATTGATCATCGTATAGACCAATGCAGCATGCTTGTGACGAACCTCAGATCGGTTGTTCGTCACCATGAAGGAATGAACATTGATGTAGTGTAATAATCGAGGCAAGTCCTCCATCGCAGCCGAGCGGAAAGCACCCTTCTTCCACGCCTCGCCCGGTGCAAGGGCCTCTATCAATGTCCCTCGGCAGAAAATAGTCCCATCAAGAAAACTGACTGAATCAGCGGGGAGAGGAACATCCATAAAATCTGCTAAATCTGATATAGTGAAGGTAATCCTCACCCCACGAACCATGGCCTCATATGTAGTCGGCCCACTGCTGCTCTTTACCTCCACTAACGTCGCGTAGAATATTCAGACCAATTCCTCGTTGACACGCCCGTTAGTATCAAGAAAGGGCTCCCACCCCTGACGGCACAACAGAACGCGCGCCTCCCTCGGTAAATCCTCAAGGACCCACGCAAAGTGATAACCAAGCGGTCGCTCGGATGTATGAAAGTGCGCACGGAACCAAGCCCGCTCCTGCTCGCAGCAGAAACCATCAACGCCCCCAGCGGGCACACACCTAGTAGACAAGTATTTCTTAGGTGCCATTTCAACCTACAAAACAATAATTACACAATACAAAGCAAAGTGTAAGCACAATTTATGGTTAGTAGTGTACAAGTTGAAATGGTGGTGCATGTGCGCAAAACCGAGGTGAAAATATGCAACATTGCGATGAAGAATGTCGGAATGCGACAAGGCATGAAAATCACCCAAGTGTTCGTCAAAAATTGGATTGAAATCTGTTTTAGGCATTTTGACGAACACTTGGCGTGCGCAATGTGCGCCAAGGTTGAAAATACCAATTTGAACCAACGAAATCACCCCACTCATGAACAAAACAACAATGCAGCTATATAAACTTGTTCATGAGTGGATTTATATCAAGAATCATGAAAAACAAGGGTTGGAACAACAAAAAATCAGGGGCAAACAACCACATTCAAACATATGTCAATCTAGGGTTTAAACATGTAATTAGTGACACAAATCAAACAAAAGCTACAAATTCATGTAAAAGTAATGTAGATTATACCTTGAATATGTAGAATTTGG
Organism: Sambucus nigra; assembly: GCA_949130495.1. NCBI lineage: Eukaryota > Viridiplantae > Streptophyta > Magnoliopsida > Dipsacales > Adoxaceae > Sambucus > Sambucus nigra. The sequence continues at coordinate 276,515,128 of OX422210.1, read as the reverse complement.
ATGAAAATGGAATAAATGTGTGTGGGGAAAAATCTAGGGCACGAACGGTTTGAGAGAGGAGAGGAGAGAATAAGAGAAAAGAGGGAAAAAAGTAGCAGCCCTTGGCTTTAACCTGCTCGATCGATCGATCGAGCCTGGCCTTCGATCGATCGATCAAGCAGGGCCAGGCACACTGCATCCTTTTTAAAATGGAGGAGGGGGAATTGCAAATAAGGGATAATAGGGGGGTCTAAATATAAAATAACTATATATATAGTATATATATATATATATACATAAAAATATGAAATAAAAATAGAAAAAATAAAAATAAAAATAAAAATAAAATAAAAATTCATTACACATAGGCTTAAATATACACACAAAAAGGCCTATGCTAAAAAAAATAAAAATATGTACAATGAGCAACACACACGCATGGTCACGACAAAATGAAAAAAATAAAAGAAAATAAAAAAGAAAAACAAATGCAAATGCGTGAGAATGCGCGTGTGAAAAACAAAGGAAAAAAATGTTTTTGTGACTTTTTTTGATTGTCTTCTTAAGAAATGTGTGCCGGGGTGCATAGTCTCTGCAAATTCAAGTCTGTTGAACCTACAAAAGAGTTAGAACCAAGCATACAAAAAGAAATAAAAAGAGATTAAGTAATTACACTAGGATAAAATTAAGAAAAACAAAAATGAAGAAGTTAGTATATACAACCTACACTTAGGATGTGCAATTAACTATATACCAAAAGTTTAAACTTTTGAGGGTCCATCCAAAACACAATTTGAATTTGGCGGATCAACGGTGGACCCTCCCGAACATGCATGCCTCCCGAAAAATAGGAATTCCGTTTGAACAACGGAAGGCATGTGGGCGGTGAAAGAAATGAACCATCGCCAATTTGAAATTCTGGGCGGACGATGGGGGATTTGGATAACAAGGGGGAAAGGTAAACCTAAGGTCCAAGAAAAATAGATTCATCTCCCAAAGGTTTTTCAAATGGAATGGGAGATGGTGCACACATGAGGATAACATCCATCGAAAACAAGTCCGGTAAAGAGTCCTCATCGGCAAAAAGTGTAGAAGTTTTATTTCTACCGACTCTTAGGAATCAACCGGTAATTCTAATGGTTCGATTACGGAAAACGAATATGGTGATGAAACAAATTCAATCTCAATCGACTCATCGTCGGAAGGAGATTGAATTTTTGGGGAGAAAGATTCACATTCAATGAGAAATTCTTTGAAAAATTGAGGTGAAACACTAGTTTCCACCCCCTCGTTGTTTTGTGCATAAGAATTCATCTCATCGCAAAGTGCACCAAGTCTCATTCCAGCATCATTTAGGCTATCCAAACCTTGGGAGTAAAGAAGCAAAGTCTCTTCCAAAGTAGGCTTCCTCGGCTCAAGAGACTCGGACTCCTCATTTGGTTGAAACTCGTCTTCGAATGTAATGAAATAAGAATCGCCATTGGATTCGAATAATGAATCCAACTCAAACTCCCAATAACGATTTTCATTCCGATAAATGTTTTCAAGTCTTTCATTTTCAAGAAAATCTTGAAAATGAAAAACTTGAAAACTATCCCCAAAGTATGAATCATTAGAATAACCGTAATAACTATAATAATAGGACATGATTACCTCGTTGTTTGCAGATGGAGAATCAGAGCAAGAAAGTGAGCAACCGCGAATCAAAGTTTCTTAGAGCTCAAATATGATATCCTGCAAAAAAGGTTAAAACAAAGAATACAAATACAAAAGGGAAAATACTATGAAATAATAAAACAATTACTATCTAAAACATACTCCCCGGCAACGGCGCCATTTTGTGGCCGGGCGGAAAAAGTGTGTTCGTGTGAGGACACAATCGTTGTGTGTTTCGCCGCCGCGATACAAAAGAACCTAAGCTACTACTACACTTGACAAGAAAGCACAGCGGTAAGTCGGGTATCGTAAGAAATCCACAGGGAGTGATTGAATTTTAGATGTTAATTGTTTAATTACTTCAGGAATAAAAGTGTAATTGATGATAGGTTGGAAATGGTGACAAAAGAAAAGAATAAGTTAACGCTAAATTAAAGGAAAGCGAGGATCGGGATCGCATCCTACCACACGGATCGAAACAACTACTAACTAGAGTTAAGGCTCGAAAGCAATTTAATCGAGCATATCCAATTAAGCATAAACATCACACAATAAGGAATTTAAGCCAAAGTTGCGAGATTAAACATTTAATGGAAAATGGTCGCACGCGGATTAAAATCGGATTGTCACTATAAACACTAAAGTTGCGTGACAAATAACGTTAAACGTATAACAATCCAACTTTAATACACGCGATTTCAATTAAACTCAATTTTACACAAAACCTAATTTTCGAGGTCCAAACCCGTAAATGGCGAAAACGCAATCCCGACCCTATTTATCTAAGGGTTCATAGTGAACTAAACTAAATTATGTTAATTAAACAAGGAAAGCAAGAATTAAAGCAAGTAAACTAGTTAGAAAGCATGGAAACTAAATTACAAGGCAAGGAAAGATGAAGAACAAACTATATTAATGGAGAGGAAGTGAATAGTTCAATCTTACAAAACCACATGGGTTGTCAATCCAAGAAGAAGAGAAAATGAACTCTCCAAACCAAACCCTAACTAAAACTATCTATTTCAGAATATGAGAGTCTCCCCTTTTATTACAACAAAAACTAGCTTATATAGTAAGTTGGAATAAAAGAAAAGAAGAAAGAAAAGAAAGAAAATATATGCAGGAGAAAATAGGTGATCGATCGATCGACCCCTGTGGTCGATCGATCGACAGTGTAAATCGTGGTAAAAATAAGAAGGCTCGATCGATCGACCCTCAGGCTTGATCGATCGATCAAGCAGTGGCAGCCTGCAATTTCCCCTGCATTGGCATACAATCCATCTCCGCTCAAATCGCCGTAACTATGTCGTACGAACTCGGAATCACGCACCATTCACGGTCACGCGAAGCTAGCGAGGAGAGCTACAACTTTCGTGTAGATGTCGGACCAGGTGCCCAAACTGTGAAATGACCGGATTGCCCTCGAACATGCGGTTGCGTACGAAAATTGCGCGGAATGCGTTCGGATCCCATACTTGGTACCTAAATAACTACAAAAGCCCAGTTATACCTCATATAGCATGTTAACAGTATAAACCGAGGTTGTCTGGTTAACGGGCTTAAATATAGCGATTAAGGCACCCGAGGGGACTAAAATGCGTATGCTCGACGGATGAAAAACGCAATATTTGCGTCGTATCAGTAGGTATGCTATACACACAATAATAATAATAATATAATTATAATAGACATTCTCCACTTCCTATTAGTAATTCAGGCAATTACCTAACCCATATATATGTCTACACGTAGTGTAATTCTCATTACTAATCATTATGAAATAAAATCGCTTATTCACACTCTCGAAAGTTTCCAATATAATTCACCAGCAAATCCCTAAGTATTATCCTAGAAATGATTTTCCACTAATTTTTCATAAAGAAAATATCCTTAAAGGGAAGTTTTCGTCACTAAACTAAATGTGTAACACGATTTGGGAAAAAAGGTAAAAAATCTAGATTTTTCTGGGAACTGTCGTTCGAACCAGAAGGGAAATCGTTTGAACGAGTTTAGTAGGTCATTCGAACGACTCTGCATCTCATTCAAACCATAAGGCATCTCGTTCGAACGAGATGTCGTCTTCTCCATTCTGAACACTGCTACATTTTCCAACCCTTTTCTAACCAAAAACCTCTACAAATTTAGCCCAAACTCGCAGCAATCGTTACCAATCATTAATATAGTATATATGGAAAGTAACTAAATATTTAGAATCATTATATCATGAATAAATCTTGATAATTTTTTAAAATCCCCAATTTGTGAAATAAACCCTAGTTTCTCAAATTACTATACAAGAGCATTAAATCAATTTTGTCCAACACATTTACTCATCAATTTGGGATTTCTAACCTATCAACAAGAACGATTCATCATATTTGGGTTTCCAAATTTCAATTTATACCCTTAACTCTTCTAATTCATCAAGACTCATAAATCAAAACAAGAATGTTATTTACCTACACCAATATGAACATGTTTATTGCTATAAATCACAAGAATTAAACACTTGCCTCAATTTCGACGGTCTAATCCACTGTTGATATGCATATGGGTGTGTCCCTCATCTCGCGATCTACGCTTTGGTATAGTTTTGGGTTTGTGTTCTCGAGTTATGCACCAAGAAGACCAGTGGTCTCTTCTACCTTTCGCTGTGCCCCTCTCTCTTCTCTCTCGTAGGTTTAGAACTGACAACTCCCCTCCAGCCCACGTAAACCCTTATTTTATTTCTTAATTTCCGTCCATAATATTACCCCAAAATTCCAAAGGACAAAAATACCCCTACGGGGTGTCGATTAGGCCTAAAAACATCCCGGAGTCCAAATAAAATACCCGGGGTAGAGTTTTTTGACTATCTTGATCCTTCCGGACTCAATGGCGCACTCAAAATTACCGTATGAGTTACTTAAAAAATAATTTATCTTTTTATTCCATACAATCATTCCCAACATGATTCACACGTGGGTCTTAACTTAAAGGACCAAACTGTCGTACTTCGCACTCCGATAATTTATAAAAATTCTATAATTGCATATTACATTTTCTCATAGTAATATTCAATGTTTTTTTTATCAACAAGTATTAACCCTTGGCACGCTAGTTAATATTTATTTTACTCCAAATTAATTAACAATTAAATTTTCTGATCTTTTAATTTAATTAATACAACAATAATAATTAATCCCATAATTATTTAATATCATAAAAAATGTGGGGTATTACATACTTCCCCCCTAATAACGTAATTTTGTTCCAAAATTCAGAAAATAAGGCATACTTGATAAAAATAGGTATCCTTCAGTACTCAAAACCAACTTCAAGGTAAAGTGACCGAGTGTGAAAAGTAGCACGTGTAAAGACGTTAATCGTTGTTTTCGTTTCGCCTACTCAATACAAACAAACCTAAATTACGACTACACTTGCGGGGCAAGTTTAGCGGTAAGTCGGGTATCGAAAGATCCACTGGGATGAGTTTCTAGAATTTATAAGATTTAAAATTCCGAAATAAAAGTGAAAAAGGTGTATTACAAAACTAAAAAGGGAAAGATGCATAAAGGGAAATGATTATTCTAGACAAGTGTATTGAAACTAGATTATGAAAGCGAGTAAAACAATATGCTGCGTCGAATATCCCTCACCCGAGTTAATTTGTATAAAATAGTTACATGGGTCGACGAGTTATTACAAATGCGTCTCGTTTCGACAGTTAATTTAATCAAGGGTTGTCATGCCCCTAAATCCTCATAAAAGCCTAGTAAGATTTTGGCGTCAATAAATATCTCAAAAATTGTGCACGCAAGGTCGTAAGCACGGGACATACATGATATGCCCATAAAATCTCCTAGGCGCAATAACTAGGACAACGCACCCTAAATAGATCCGTAAACACTATCACCAAAGCCAAGCAATGCGTTAACTTGAGTAAGATCAATTAAAAAACAACCTAATTTAAATTAGCAAGAAAGCATCGTAAAAACGCGGTAAATGAAAGCGGTAAATAAAAACGATAAAACTACACTAGAAAGCAAGTAATCAAAGCATGTAAATGAAGCATGTAAACCTAAATTAGAATGCTTGTAAATCAACTAGAAAGAAAGAAATGAAGAAATATAAACAATATTTATTGGAGATGGAAGATGGTAGCACCAATTACAAACCCAAAAAGGTGTCAAACTAAGAGAGAAATGAAGATTAAGCTCCCAAACCTACAAAACCCTAAATAACCTAACTAAAACGAATTATTATTGTTTATTACATCAAAAATGCTTTATATAGTAAGTTGGAATTAAATTAGAAAAGAAAAGAGAAAAGAAAAGAGCAAAATATCTACAGAAACAAGGGATCGGTCGATCGACCCCTTTGGTCGATCGATCGATCAAAAAGAAAATATCCACTGTTGATAAGGATCGATCGATCGATCCTTTTGGTCGATCGATCGATCAAGCAGGGCTGATCCAAGAAACCTACTACATTCCTCTTTTCTTCTTTTTCTCCTCCTCTTTTGGTTTCATTTTTTTTCCTTCCGTTGAAATCGCTGTAACTTCTTCGTTATGAATCGGATTCGTGCACCATTCGCTGCCACGTGAAGTTAGAGAGGAGGGATACAACTTTCGTGAGGTGTTGGGCCAGGTGCCCAACCTTTGAAAAGACTAAAATGACCTTGAACGTGAGGTTATGTACAGAACCCGAGCGGAATGCGTCCGAACTTCACACTTAGCATCCAAATACCTATAAAAGCTCAATTAACCCCTGCAAAACATGTTAACGTAGAAATTTGAGGCTGTCTAGTTAACGGACATAAATATAGGGAATAAGATACCCGAGATGGCAAAAATGTGTAGGTTCGAAGATGAAATACCCAATATTTACCTATCATCATAAAGCTTGATCACTATAGCCCCAGCTTCACAATAAGATTGTTTAAAACTATTGATAATTATCATTCATAGGGTCATACCGCAATAATAACACCTCAAATTTCTCTCCTATTAAACGACATTCAAATACGATGAGCCTATACATCATTGGTCCTATTATCTTAACATTATTAGGAGGTCACACATCATAATGTGTCGACTTCCCGTATTCATCTTAACCCAAATCTCTCATCCCGAGAGAAACCATATGAATATCAAACCACTCCTGTCAGTCCTTCAAAATTTGGTTCTTGGCGACATAACTCTTACAAAAATCAAGAGTCACTCAAAATAGTGGGTGGTTACTCCACTTTAGTCATTGAACTCTAATTCTTGACCAATCCAAAATTATGATTGCCCGCTCATCCTTAAACAACCATAGGGAAAATGGTTAAGTTTCTTCCACCCCAAATCTCAATAAGCACCTTGTTCACAATAAGCAGGTAAGGGTGTTAACACACAACTCTGCCATTACGAAACATTGTCTCCTAATTACCGTATTTCACTTCATATACTAGCTATATCAGTTTCAAAAATGTAATAATCGCAGTTATTTCGAAAATTACAGTCTTATAGCATCAGTAGTCAATCACCTTTCGCTTACTCCTCGGACTATAGGTGATATGACCTACCCAAAAAAAATTCCATCCCCACTGTTTCTTGAAATTTTGTATTGAATATAGGTTTCCAGGATCTCATCCTGATTCACAACAATACTGGGCAGGACCATGCATCGGTGCCATCCTTCTTTCCAAAGAAAGACCGGGGTGCTCTATCTAATAGTGTGCTCTATCTAATAGTATACTCATCCCAAAGGAATAACAATTTCTTTCTCTTTTGGTTAACTCATTCCACGCAATCGAAGAAGCTTGTGCCCTTATCTTGAGGTTGGAAACTCTTCATAGGAATTTTCAACTTGACTGCCCTTTTTCCATTTCTACGACCCTCGGCTTGATACAAATTTTTTTGGTTGATCATCTTGTTCAACCAATTTATATTTATGAGTAGTGTATGTGGAGACTAGTTAGTATGTCCCACTCAATACTGACTTCCACCAATAACGTCTAACATTATGTGGTACCCAATACTCCTCTTCTTACCTCATGCATACCAAGAGTTTCGACCTATGCACTTTTTGCCATGATGTGCACTTCTGAGTCCTTACATCTTATTAACATAACCATTCTATTTATGTATAATTCTCTCTCATCATTCTATTGGGTAGGACTCCCCTACAAATTCCCATAATATCAAATTCCTCTTTTCTAGAGATATCCCTTCTTAAATGGCTTCTCACGATCTTTCAACCAAATTCGGGTGTGTAACTCTTATCGCACACATGCATATGGATTATCATTCTTATCTCATGATGCTTAATCCAATCTACTACTTCCATTTTGTTATATTAGTACCCCAAGCATATATTTCACATATTTATTTCCACGTCTCTTTTTCCCGGGGGATTCTTACCTCAGCTAACCAGGATGCCCACACATCCTACAAACCTTGAATATTAGTGTACACATCACATACTTTTCATAAATAATACCTAATTCCTTATTTCCCCTGCATTCGTAATGTGGTTATACAACTTGGGCATTCCTAATCACCCACGGTGATAAAATAAATTTTTTAATACATTCTCTCCACACAACTGGCTCCACTTGTGTGATGTCGTAATTTAATTTACTACTTACAGTTATAACTATATACATATAACTACCGGGGTACCGAACTTATGGACTGATGGCCAAACATATTACTACTTCCAACATTACACTAAGTTTCATGCGTGGGATGCCTGTTAATGATAAATCCAAATAAGGAACCGCCTTGATACACTACTACCTAGCATTATCGTTCATTAAAAGCTGTTAGGCCCTGAATCTATAACATGTACGCCAATACTCCCCTATATTTACATAAGAGCTATATCTTCTCCTACAATTACACTTAAATAAGTAACATTCCCCGAAAGCCACGGTCACTTAACATTGGTTGTAATCACATTCCATAAACATCGTAAACATACAATCGTGAATCTCCAAATTTAATCGCCAGACATATATCTATAAGTCTTAGATCCTACGTCTCTAAAGGAGTGATATGACAATGCACTCTTGCTTCTACTAAGTCTTGAGTGCTAACATAATTACAAGCTAAATATTTTCGCTCAACTGTAAACCCACTACACTCTGAATCATAACAATGAAGTCCCAACAAATACGGGAATCGAATATCTCGAGACCACCATGCCCTTTGAATTCTTTATAATATATAAATATAAATGCGATCCCCACTCTCTCTTAAGTGAGGCATCACTAGAAAAACACCTCCTGCCTTAGAGCAGTAACCCCGATAGTCTTGCAATGACTACCCACTATCATTCTAACCACTAATATAAAGCCATAACCCGAGTAATATCATACTTGTATAACACATCACTAAAATGAGAAATCTAAATAAAGTATATACCACAATCAATACACACATTCATCCTCCACGGATAACACTAAAGGTAACCCCACTATACCTGGGAAAACATTCAAATAATAATAATGTTGTCGAAATACGCACTAAACTCGCTTCACATGCGAATCTAACAGTAATAAAAATATAGTGAATCGTGCGTGTCACATAAATTACATCTCATCCTCTGAGGATAAAACTCATACTTCTACCTTACCAATCACACTGGCTGCTCAAATGGTTCCCAGACATAACACGTTTGTCCGACCTAAACCAAAAATTACATTAATTGATGCCCTTTCTAAGTACCATACCCTTGTCCCTCGCTTCAAAAAAATTTATGCATGTTGTTTTACTCTCCACAAATTAACTCTACACATAATCCACTTATCTCTGATCATATTGACCATGTTAGGGTTGTCATTCTCTCAAAATTTTGTAGTCTCCACCCTAATGGTTGCCCCCATCCATTATTTTCTCTTAGTTTGTTGGACCTAAGGAAGATGATACTGGCCTCAACAGCCCTTACCGAATTCACCATGATACCCTTATGGTGATCACCTACTACCATTTCTCCCAGTCTTATCCTCTAACTAAATTCTTTGATTCTTTTGGATTCCTACACAAGGAAGCGTTAACATCTCCATCAACAAAGCATGAACTTATTTCCAACTGGATCGATCGTCCAACAAAATTCCCTTTAATTGTTATTAAAGTTTCTTATGAGTCTATATCCCACTCAAATTCCTCTTCTCCATTTGTACCTACTTCTTTCGATAAAGATTAACAAAAATTGTAAATCCATTTTCACCAATGGACCTCTGCTCGACACTCGTAATGAGTTCAAAACAATATTCACATCTTATCCTGAACATCCGATGAAGGAACTTACGATCAAATTGTACTTAAGACCCTTCCATTGACAGAACATTCCACTTCTAAATATGGTGGCTTATTTCCACCATTATAACTTTGTTCCGACCAGCCAAGGAAAATTTTACCCCAAATTTTCCACTTTTGGTTAGCCACACTCCTCCATATTCCCAAGCCTTTGGATATTTATCCTCCATTGGCTAACATGCACGATCTTCGCAATTCTAGGATTTCCACTGATGATTCTCTTCAATGTTTTCGTTTGACTCTCTCCCAATTCAACTACGTTGGGTGAGTCTACTTAGGCACCACTACTACTATAGCGTCACTTGAAATTCATATGTTGCGCCCTAGATGTCTTTACATTTTTTAGTTTCTTGTGCCATAATAGGGGGTGACCTCTACTACGATCATCGTGCTTGAATATACTCTATAATCCTCAACAGAGCTCTGCCTCTGGTTGTCAGCCCAATGGCCCTCGCCTGTCATTCTTCATTATTTTGCGTACGAGCACATCCGAATTCAAATAAGTCTCACTAATATGTATGTTATAGAAGGAGGAAGAAATATCATGAAAGAAATCAACAATCCTAAGCATAGGGCTCTATACCAAAGAAAGTTATGCTTGAAGCATAATAAGCTACACATATCCTAAAGGACACTAGAACCAGATGCTCTTATACCACATGTAACACCCCGCCTAATTAAACTCTGAATGATAACTCCTTTATTAAATTAAATCAAAGTGTCTGCTTGGTTCATTCTTAGCATCACTGTCGAAAACAATTTTCTTTTTTTTTTTTAAACACCCTAAAATATTGAAGCTAAGTGTCAAAACATCTATCCCAATTAATTATACTCAAATAACCTTTAATAAATTTTCATTTTTAAAGCTTAAGCAAATTACATCCATCAGAATAAAATAAATACAAAGAAGGAATTAAATACTGAAATAATTGAGATTAGATAAAACATTCCAGTTCAAGTCTGAACCAAATGTATCATAATACTCAATCCAATAACAAAGAAACGCTAATAAAATGTAAAATCTCTGAAATAGTCCAGAAGGATCGAAATAGTCAGAAAAGTGTACCTGGTGCTTTAGCTTGGGTCTCGGGACATTTTTAGGCCTAACCAACAACCCGAGAGGGAATTTTAGTAATTAGCTATTTTTAGGCTTAATTATGGACGAAAATTATAAGTTTAAATCTGAGGAAATTAGAGCCCTCGAGGGTTAGGAGTTAAAGAGTTGCAGAGAGGCTAAGTTAGATAGAAGAGAGAAACCTTCCAAGGAGGAGAACTACCAACTCACACCATTTTTACCAAATTCCACCACCATCGCGTAGATTGGGAAACAAGGAACGCATCCATACCCATCAACACCTAGAAATCAAACATCCATCTCCAAGGCAAGTATCTAACTTGTTGTTATTCAATTAATATCACATACATGTTAGAGTAGGAGATGATTATTTTATGTCTTATGAAGAAAATATTGTTGTTCGGGAGATTCTTATTTTAATTTGGAGTAGAAATTATATTAGGATGAATATCTTGTTATAAGTTGAATGTTAACCACTAATTGGAATATCAGTAGAGATAGAAATCTGGAAATTAAATGAATTCTTGAGAAATAAATTACCAGCCTAGGGTTAGAGGATAATTTATTGAATTCACCCATTTTGATGATGACTTTTAAAGAATTTATGTATGTTTTACACTAGAATTTATCCCTATTAGTTTGTATGACATTTACAATGTTTGGTTGGGAGTATGGGACGTGATAATGGATTTTTGGTGAGTTGAGTTTGAAGACACCCGAAGGTTCTATATGCAGAATCTTGCAATAACTGCTCGATAGAACGATCTACTCAAGAATGTCAATCGATCGATTGTTTGATCGATCGACTCCCTTTCATCGATCCATCGACCCCACTTGGAAATTGAATAATTTTTCTCTTTAAAAATAATAATTCAAGTAAAATGGGTAGGAACCTTGGATATTAATCATTGATGATAATGGGTTATGGGGAGGACCAGTAAGGTCTAACTAAGTTTTGATAAATGAAATTTTATAACGAAATATATCCGAGTGATAACGGTGTCATAAAATTAAATAGAGATCATGCATACGTTAAGTGAGGTATTGTGAGACTCGATAAGGACTTAGACCAGTATGATGGTGATGGTACGCCTACTAAATATATATATGTAGTTAAGAAAACACTTCTAGGGACGAGGGCAAATTATGATAAGGGCGATAACTGAGAATAAAATGAAATGCTTAATTATACGCAGGACTGGGGTGATATGTGTCGCGTATGGATAAAAATATTTGGTTATAGGTCTTGGGCAAACCTAATTGAATTGTGAGGTGGTATATATATATATATATATATATATATATATATATATATATATATATATATATATATATATATATATATATATATATATTTTATATATTTATAATCATATATATATATATATATATATATATATATATATATATATATATATATATATATATATATATATTTTATATATTTATAATCATACTCGCGCTACTTGCTATCACGAAGGTTACCACGTCCGGACAGTCTTATCTTGATGGTAGATTTATGGGGGTTATTGATTCGTACCCTAGACATATGATTCCTTGGTATAGGCTATCTGAGAATGATAGTCAGGTAGTCCTAAGAGTCATGAGGGTATGTGCTAACTTCTTAGTGACGTGGAACTATGCTTCGCCTCCATTATGTGTGATTTGTGTTAATACAATTCGAGAGTGATTCCGATCTAGTATTTCCCTTTGTACGAGAGATACGAGGACTTGATAGCAGAGTGTGCTAGCACCATAGATTTTATGTGGGGTGTCGATTAATATATATATTATATGGGCAATTAATATATATACCTATACATGGAAATTATTCTATTATGTGTGTAAGTAGATAAATAATGAATAAATGCTCCTAATCCTAATAATGTGCTTGAGATACCACTCCAATATTGAGATAAGCATAATTGATTTATTAATTCTTAATAAGTTATTATTTTAACAAATCGCGATATTACGGTCTCATGAATTAGTGCTCAGGGGAGGAGAAATGGGTTAGAAGTGTGACGCGACTCATAAAGTGTCTCTAATGTGCGTTCTCTTCTAGGCTAAGGTGCAAGCCTGTCGTGTTAGTAATAAACCCGGTAAGTCGGGATCGTATCCTCAGGGAACTAGGACAACGAAGTTGTAAAAGAAAGAGAAAATAATTTGATTTTGAGAATTGACTACCACTAGGACTCTCCATTAAAGAGAATAAAAAAATCAAAACTCGAAGGCCGGACCGGTCCGGGGCTTAGGCGGATCGGTGTGCCTTGAAAGAGGATCGGTTCTTTTTATTTTTAGGCGGACCGGTCTAGGGAGGACCGGTTCTTTTATTTTCCATGCCTCTTCAGTTTTCTTTCGATCCGGGGTTTTCTGGATTCTTGCACAGCAGATCGGTCCGGCCTGGGGGCCGATCGGTCTGCCTCTTTCACTTTTCTCTCAACTTTGACTGCTCATAACTTTTGTTTCAGGACTCCGATTGATGTTTTGTTTCTTCCTATGTGCTCATGAGCTTGATATCTTCAACTTCTCTTTAGGTACCTCATCCGAATTTTGGGTAGAAATTACAGTTTTGCCCTTTGGACTTTCTTTCTTTTCGTTTCTCAATTCTTTTGGTTTCTTTCTTTCATTCACATTTAATATCTGTAAAATTCATGCGAAATACCAAAAACTCAGTGTACTCGTTAGGATAAGTTAGTAGCAAGATTATGAGATAAAATCCAATCGATTACCTTGTTTGAGGTTCTAAAAGTAACTAAATTAAAGGGATAAATTTGGAAGAATTTATGCCTAATCAAATCCCCCTAACTTAGAACTTTGCACGTCTCGAGCAATGTAAACGAATCCTAGCAAGTCTTAACTCATGAAAACATTTCATTGGGATAAAATACCTTTTTTGCGGGCAAGCGATTGCATTTAGCGTATGCAACAAGCCTTTAAACCCCTAGGTCACCCTAGTAGGACGAGTTGTGTCTCGTGAGGGTTTGCAGAGAATGTACCCACAAAATTCGACTCAAAGAAGATTCAAAATATGTAAAAATTGTATAATTCAAACTTTCCCAGAAAATAGTCATCATCAAGTCATATTTACAAGTCTCAAACCGTAGTGTGTGTGTGCGAAGCCAGAAATTTAATCGTAGATTTCCACCGATTGACCATTACGTTACTTATCTGAAAATTCGTTTTGATTTCAAATTCTAACGGAATGCTCTCTCAAACGAATCTCACGGATTGTGGCTATTCTCTCGGTATGTGTGATATAAAGAGTAAATATAATGGACGCAAAGTCACGCACACAAGTAGAAAGACATAATTTTTCCTATAGTGATAGGATCTCATCAACGGATTACGGATTTAAAAATGGGAACATTGCCTCTTTTTCACGCATTATCTCTTTTATTATCTTTTGGTGTATTAGCTCTCCACGTGGTGACCAATTTCGCAATTTAGACTCGATTAGGACTTTTTTGGGTTTTAAGGTATATGGGGTAAAAATAAAATGGTAGAGAATGTTGGAATTGGAAAAGTCATTTATGATGTCCATTTGAGCTTTTTCCGGGCTATTGCTCATTTTTTTCTTCTTTTTCTCTATTTTTTCTGTTTTTCATTTCCTTTCTTTTCTTGCAATTTTTATTGAGCATATCTATTGTTTTTCTTTCTTTCCCCTTTATATGCACTTTTCGAACTTATATTATGAATTTTTCCATTTTTCGCAATTCCGGGCTATTTGTTTTTTTCGGGTTGTCAAACGAAAAGGATAACTTTTATTGGCTCAATTTGGGTTACAAAAAGGGTGATTTTTCGCTACTTTTTCTAGCCAATATTTTTGGGTGACAAACGAGGGCCAACTTTATTGTCCAAAATACCAATTGCATTACAATATGCGTTTCGAGATGAATTTAAGTTTAGAGATTAATTTTGGCATGTTTTTCAAGGCAATATCACACACGTTTTTCATAATCGATCAAAATAAAAGGATTCAGATCCTCGATGACTTTTTAGGCGCTAAATAGAACTTTGAGTTAACAATTAACTCGGATTGATTTAAAAACTTGCAAAAAGTGATCGGCTCGAATCTCACCGAGTTTGTTAATCTCCACACTTATTCATTAAGTCGTCAATTTTTGCTCAATTTTCATCTTTGGTCAATTTTGGCTTTTTGTATGTTGAATTTTACAACTTGAGACTTCAATCTGAATTTATATGATATTTTTGAAAAATTTGAATTCCAATTTTTATTTATTTTGAACAAAAATATTTTTGGGGTTTTCAAAATTTTATGATTTTTTTGGGAATTTCTGGGCATTTTTGAAAATTTGTGAAGTTTTAGAACTACGCACTTGTGACTCCCCTAACTTAGACTTTTGCATTGTCCTCAAATAAAAAGGACTAAAAGCTAAATAAGGTAAAATAAGAAATGCGATAAATAAAACAAACAAATGTAGAAAATGCAGATTTTTTATAACAAAAAGGACTGTGGTACAATTATAGGGAAAACATACACACATGTGAACAGGAAAACAAATAAAAACCGCCATAACCACATAAAGCTTCACCGGGGTGGAGGGTGGGAAGAACCGCGTGCGTCGGGGCCATAGGGATCATAGAAATAGGAGGGCAATGGCTCATTGGGATCCCCTTGGCGTCGGTATATGTTCTCTTGGAAACAGAACATCATGTTCCTTTCGCAACAGTAATCAGTCAAGAAGTTATCGAATCACATTTCTAGTTCCACCATACGATTTGTGAGATCTCTACCTGCCCATTCAAAATTTGGGTCATCTTCTTCGTCCGCCAATTCTTCATCCGGATCGACATCCCCCATTTCGATATCTGCACCGACTGCCTCTTCTTTCTCTTCGTCGCTCTCGCTCGAGGAAGCCTCCTCTTCGCTATCACCTCCCCGCCTTGCCCTAATGATAGCTAACTGTTTGGCGCTCTTAGTGCGAGTCCCCTGTCCAAAAGGATCGGGGACGAATACGATCGAGCGGCCTCACAATGCCATCGTCCTTTAGGATGGAAGTGATCAAACGCGCATAGGGAAGTGGGGCGGCACCCTTCTCATCTAGGGCTGCAACCATGATGTCGGCGTATAAGGTGCTGGCGAAGTTGATGGGAGTGTGTGGGTCGAAGAGGTAGTTGGTCAAGGTGGCTGGCGGGGACACATGGAGGAGTCGTTGGACGTTTACAAAATATTTGCGCACATGATTTGAAAAGTGAGGTGCGGTGTCTCATTAAGACGTCCAACGGTGACGGTTTACCCCGTCCATGCAACATCAGGGGAAATGCGCCCAATGATCACTTCTTTGGTGATTAGGGCGACGTTCCTGAGGTAGGTAAATTCTTGGAAGTCGGGAACATCGTACTCGGCCAATTTGTCCGTGAGAAGGGCCAATGAAAAGGGGATGACAGTCCCATCCACGTAAGCTTGGGCCTTGAATTGGCCCGTCCGAACAAGGGTATCATAAAAGGAGGGAACCTTGGATGCCCAAGACACTTCATATGGTTCGTTGAGGAATCGGCACCAACCCCTAGCCATGAAAAGGGAAATGACAGAGTTGGGTAGCCCGGTCCATTGGACAGTGCGCTCCAAATGAAGTTTGTGGTCCGGGATGAAGAACCGATGGCACCATCGCTCCTTTTAGCGGGAACGGAATTCACCGTGGCCAGAAGGGAGGATGTCGGTGGAGTCGTACTTCGTTGGGGCAGCTCTTTGGGCCATGATAATGAGAGAGATTTTTTCTAAAAAAGTTGGGAGTGAGAAGAGAGGAGTTTGGTTGAAGATGTGGGGGGAAAAGGAGGGTTTGGTTGTGTATTTATAAGTGAAAGGGTGGGGGTAAGGTTTGGAATTGGAGGGAAAATGGGGTGTATTTGGGAGGGAAAGGGAAGGGTTTGGAGTTGGGGAGACGAATTGGAGGGAATGAATGGGATTGGGGAGAAGGGGGTGAACCTTGGGAAAGGAAAAAAAATAGAACTGCAGAAAGCGGACCAGTCTGCCTCGGGACCGGACCGATCCAATCCTTTGTTTTTTAGGCAAATTCGACTATCGGACCGATCCGGCTCAAAATTAAAGGAACCGGTCCGTGGCGGACCGGTCCGGCCCTAAAATAAAGGAATCGATCCGGCTTTAATTTTTGAGCTGAATTTCCCCCTAACTTGGTTTCGAACTCTCTTTTTCGAAAATATTCGCTTTCACAACATACTCCCTATCAATTTAGACTAAAACCCTCTCGATATCGATGGTCAATGCATATTGACTCAATTTCTCAAAAATGTGAATGCTCTTTCCCGAATGTACCCTAATCCTATCGACGCTCACTACACACGCGACTCTCACTACACACACGACTCTCACCCCGTACGCGTCGAGGGTGTGACGACCTTGCTGAAATAGCTCACTCTACCCCGTAAATGGGGTCCGATAATAAAACGGTGTCGACTTCTTCCACACACGCCTCTAAATATGGCTTTAGGCGTTGTCCATTAACTTTTAATGTATTTCCCCCTTTAAAATCGTCTAATTCAACATCTCCGTGAGGGAAAACGTTCTTCACAACGAATGGGCTAGACAATCGCGACCGCAACTTTCCCGGAAAGAGGTGAAGCCGAGAGTTATAAAGGAACACTTTTTTCTCGGGAAGAAACTCTTTGCGACGAATGATGTTATCGTGCATGAGTTTCATCCTTTCTTTGGAAATTTTATCATTCTCATACGCATCATTCCGTAGCTCCTCTAACTCATTTTATTTAAGCTTGCGAGCTTCAACGGCTTTATCCATGGCATTATTTAACTTCTTGATTTCCCAATACGCTTTTTGTTCTAACTCCATGGGAAGATGGAATGGTTTTCCATACACAAAGCGGAAAGGGGACATGCCGAGTGGATTTCTATAGGCGGTACGATAGGCCCATAGCGAATCGTTCAATCTAAGTGACCAATATTTCTGGGTAGGATTGACGGTCTTTTTGAGAATGTTCTTGATTTCCCGATTCGCTAGTTCAGCCTGCCCATTCGTTTGTGGGTGATAAGTCGTTCCAACCTTGTGGACGACGCTATACTTTATCATTAGCTTCTCGAATGGCCTATTGCAAAAGTGCGTGCCATTATCACTGATTATCACATTCGGTGCACCGAAGCAGGAAAGTATGTGTTCCTGTAGGAACTTTATCACCACTTTAGTGTCAGTTGTCTTGGTAGCTATAGCTTCCACCCATTTAGAAATGTAGTCTACCGCGACAAGGATGCATAGGAAACAAAAAGACGAAGGGAAATGGCCCATGAAGTCATTACTCCAACAGTCGAAGATCTCAATAATGAGTATGGGGGTAAGAGGCATCATGTCTCGTCGGGTAATATCTCCCATCCTTTGGAAACTATTTCAAGCTTTACAAGCATCGTTCATATCCCGAAATATTGTGGGCTAATAGAGGCCGCATTGCATAATTTTAGCGGTCGTCTTTTTAGTCGAAAAGTGGCCTCCACAAGATTCCGAATGACAAAACTGGATGACCTTGGGGATATCATCATCCGGTACACATCTTCGGATGATTTGGTCGGCGCAATATTTAAATAGGAAGGGATCATTGTAGAAGAACATGCGCGACCAAGTAAGAAACCTCTTATTATATTGCGGTGTCCAGACGGGAGGGACGACTCCCGTGATAAGGTAATTCACTATGTCTGCAAACCAGGGCAAAGAAAAGGTAGCAAAAAGTTTCTCATTCGAAAGTATTCATCTGTGGGTATGGGATCACTAGGTACATCGAACGAAAGCCGTGATAAGTGATCGTCAACGACGTTTTCTACTCCTTTCTTATCCTTTATGGAGAGATTGAACTCTTGTAGGGGTAGGATCCACCTTGTGAGGCGCGACTTTGCATCTTTCATTGCAAGTAAGTATTTTAATGCCGTGTGTTCGGTGAAACAAGTAATAGGAAAACCGATGAGGTATGACCGGAATTTATCAAGGGCAAAGACTACCGCTAGCAACTCCTTCTCCGTGGTAGAGTAGTTGAGTTGTGGTCCGGTAAGAGTCCGGCTAGCGTAGTAGATAACGTGAGCTTTCTTATCTTGTCTTTGGCCTAAAATAGCCCCGAATGCATAATCTCTAGCATCGCACATAAGTTCGAATGGTAAGGAATAATCTAGAACTTGCATGATGGGAGAGGATACAAGCATGGTTTTCAGTTTTTCAAAAGATCTTTGACATGCTTCCATCCATTCTAATGGGGTATCCTTCATAAGTAGGTTGCTTAAGGGCCTAGCGATGGTGCTAAAGTCCTTAATGAACCTTCGATAAAACCCCGCGTGGCCCAAGAAGGAGTGCACGTCTTTGAGCGATTTTGGTGGGGAAGGTCAACTATGACATCTATCTTTCCCCTATCAACTGCTATCCCTTTGGATGATACTATGTGGCCAAGAACTATTCCTTCAGTGACCATGAAATGGCATTTCTCCCAATTCAGCACTAAATTCTTTTCAACACACCGGGAAAGTACTTGTTCCAGTTTCTCTAGACAATGATCGAAAGAGGTGCCAAAAATTCTGAAATTGTCCATGAACACTTCGAGTCCTCTCTCAACCATGTCGCTAAATAGGCTCAGCATGCACCTTTGAAAGGTCGCAGGTACATTACACAAGCCGAATGGCATACGTTTGTAGGCAAACGTACCAAAAGGGAAAGTGAAGGTCATTTTCTCCTGGTCAAGTACATCTACCTCAATCTGGTTATATCCGGAATATCCATCAAGGAAGCAATAGTAAGGGTGGCCCGCTACTCTCTTAAGCATTTGATCAATAAATGGCAAGGGGAAATGGTCTTTCCTAGTTCCCACATTGAGTTTTCGCTAATCAATGCAAACGTGCCACCCGGTGGTGGTACGTTGGGGAACTATATCTCCCTTATCATTCTCAATCACTGTCATGCCCGACTTCTTTGGGACGACTTGAATAGGGCTCACCCACTTGTTATCCGAGATTGGGTAGATAACTTCGACATCCAATAATTTGATGATTTCGGCTCTCACTACTTCTTTCATATTGGGTTTTATCCATCTTTGCATTTCTCTAGAGGGCTTGACATCCTCTTCGAGATGTATCTTGTGAGTGCAAATCAAAGGACTTATGCCTTTCAAATCGGTAATGCACCAACCAAAAACACTTTGGTGCTAACTCAGAATTTTTAACAATTTTCCCTCCTTCTCTTCGTCTAGGCAAGAGGAGACAACAACAGGAAATGTCTCATCCTCTCTTAGGTATGCATATTTAATATGGGCGGGGAGTTTCTTCAATTCAAGGGATGGAAATTTGTCATCGGAGGGAACCATGCGTGTATCCCTCGGAGGTAATTCCTCGAATCTAGAAACCCAACTAAAATCTCTCGCATCCTCGTCCGACGCTCTCTCATCGAGTATCTCTGTCAACTCTCCAACCTCCCTCTCGTAGTCGGTGTATGTCCCCTCACTCTCGTGGCTCGACACTAAAAAGGACCCTAAGGCGAATCCATAATAATTCTCCTCAAAGTACTCCTCTACTATCTCGTCTATGAAGCTCTCCACGTGAAGATCATCTTCTTCCCTCGTATGTTGGGCTATGTGGAAGATGTTGGTCATGTTGGTCTCTAAGGTCATGTTCCTAAAGGTGAGTTGCATTTTCCCATTCCGAGTATTGATGATTTCTTAGCCGTAGCTAAGAACGGGCACCCAAGGATGATGGGAACATGGTTGCTTGAGGTGAAGGAGGGCTCCGTGTCCCAAATGATAAAGTCTACCAGGAAGTAGAAAGTGTCAACTTGGATGATCACATCCTCAACTATGCCTGTTGGTATCTTCCCGGTTCGATCCGCTAATTGGAGAGTGACTTTTGTGGGCTTGAGATCGCCCAAGTCAAGTTTCCTATAAATAGAGTAAGGGAGGATATTGACACTTGCCCCCAAATCTAGTAAGGCCTTTTCAATTTTATTTTCTCTAATGATGCTGGAAATGGTGGGTGCACCAGGATTTTTGAATTTAGGCAGGAGATCGTTAAGTAGAATGGAGCTCACATTCTGTGATAGAAAGACATGCTTCTTTACCTTCATTTTTCTCTTTACCGTCAACAAGTCTTTGATGACTTTTGCATAAGTTGGATTTTGCTTAATGGCATCGAGGAACGGTAAATTTCAGCCTTACTTGCTTTAGTACGTGTAACACATCATCACGTGGGTTTCCTTTGTGGGAAGGAATCAACCTTTGATGAAATGGTACCACAGAGGGTGGTTTAACTACTACCTCGGGTTCACTAGTGTCTTCTTTGTTACTCTCATTCAAGGGGACATCTTCGTCCTCTTTCGTGTCGGGCAAAATCTCCTTGTATTTTGTTGTGTCGTGGGGGGGAGGTGAAAAATCAACGACCCTCCCACTACGAAGAGTGGTCACAACTTGACATTGCTCCTGATGATCAGTAGAGGTGGAGCTAACACTAGTTTGACCTTGGGGAGGTCTTTGCCCTGGGCAGGAAACTTGACCTTCTCTTGGACACTCAACGAGGATTGTATCTTTGACAGATTTGCATTTATGTCATTGATCAGGAGATCATATTTAGCATTAGTTTCAGTCTGTCTATTGATAAATTGATTCATAGTATCCTCGAGACTTCTCCGCGGTGGAGGGATATATGCTCCTTGAGGTGGTGGTGTTTGCACATGTCCTTGCATGTGTGGAGCTTGTTGAAAGTGTTGTGGTGGCGGAGGGACAACATTTGAAGGAGGATTCATTGTAGCAAGTTGTTGTCCATAAATAAAACCAGGATCATTTTTCCATGAAGGGTTGTATAAATTCCCATGCGGTGCACCGAAATTACCCTTAAATACTCCTATACCACTAACTTGCTCTTGAAGCATCACTTTGTAGGCGGGTATAGCCGGGCATTCCTCAGTTGAATGACCCGCACACACCTTCTCGACAGGGTTTGGTATGGATCCAGTTGATCCTTTTCCATATATCTCGCATAGGTCTCGAAATCCTCTCTCAAGGGTATCCAACTGACTGTCCGTCATAGAATTCTTATTTATGTGAAATAGGCTGGACGCCAACGGAGTGGTGGTCACTTGATAATTTCGATTATGAGCGTTAGGATCAGAAGTATCCCAGGATTGGGTAGTATCGATGACGTACCTCAGGTGAAGCTCAGCATCGTGGGTATCTAAATCGACAAACGGACCACTGCCCATGGTTTCAACGAGTTGCTTGGAGGTAAGATTCAGCCCATTATAGAGAAAAGAAATGATTTGCGCTGTATCAAATCCATGATATGGGAATGAAGTAACTAACTCATTGAAATGCTCATAACATCGATGAAATGGCTCATTTTCAGATTGTCTGAATGCTTGAATTTAAGCCTTTAGTGGTGGGAAGAATTTCTTGAGAAATCTAGATTGCAACTCATTCCAAGATGGGATCGAGCTTGGAGGCAAAGACCATAGCCAGGTCTTAGCTTTATCTTTTAGCGAGAAGGGAAAGAGTTTGAGGTGGATCACCTCTTGTGTGCAAGTTTGATCATTGAGGGTATCACACACATCCTCAAATTCCCAGATATGGAGATATGGCTTTTCAGAATCCATACCATGATAATGGGGTAACATCTGGATCATCCCATTTTTAAAACGAAATTGCCCAGCATTATACGGGAGTATAATGCATCCCGTAGTGACAGTGTGCTCGGGATATAAGATTTCTCTCAGCGGGTGGTATGGGGTCTCTTCCTCACCGGTGGCTGCACTACCGTGTTGCGACATCTCTTTCTCTCTTATCGACTTGATGTCCTCACTTGGTGTACTCTAAGCGTGCTCAGAGGTGTGTCCTAAGAAATAAAATGGAGTGTTATTTGAGATTGAGTGTGACGGCGTGGGAGGTGAGATCCAGAACTGTGGGGCGTTAGGAGTGTGGGGACTATCGGGGTCGTACTCATCTATTGGATTTTTGTGAATGTGGGTTGAAGTATTATGAGGTGTGGGAGTGATTTCATAATTTTGCATTAACAGCTTGTGAGAGATGATGATGGATCTTTTTGTGCTTTTTGAATTTTTTTATGTTTTTGGATTTTTGGAAATTTTTGGTCAAAGTTTTAGATTGACTCGATCTAATCCTAAGTTTACCTAATTCCCCGACAACGGTGCCAAAAACTTGACGCAACTCAGAAAGTGTCTCTAATGTGCGTTCTCTTCTAGGCTCAAGTGTAAGCCTGTCGCGTTAGTAATAAACCCGGTAAGTCGGGATCGTATCCTCAGGGAACTAGGACAACGAAGTTGTAACGACGGAAAAGATAGAGGAATTCTAACTTTGACTCTAAAAAGAATGAGAAAATGATTTGGTTTTGAGAATTGACTACCACTAAGTGCAATTATGAAATTATGAAAAGGTGCCATTATTCTAACTTACCTAAAATACTGATGAATACCGATTTAAAACTTTAAACTATGTGATGGGAAAAATAGGACGGGAATACAATCCCCCAACCCAAGTGTATTGCCGGTATAATACTAATCATAAATTTAACTGATTAATTAGACCCAAAATTTAGTACTCCCAAGCATTACGTATATGGGGTTCAAGCCCGCATCATACTTAATCTGAGGATGAGTAAATCGGTATTGCGATAGTTACACTGGAATTGTATTCTAAAGCATCCCGGTTACTCGGAAGCAATCGAGATCTAAATATCTACAATTGTCATTTCCCTACACAATACAGTCGTAATCAATCACTAAATTCATAGTATTAATGTTATGCACACGCAATTATCACATCAGGCTGGGTTCATGTATCCCAACTTTAAAAAGTTTAGCCTAGCATGCTGAAATTGATGAAAGAAGTATTTGATGTGCAAAAAACCATGATTAAACTATTTTAGAATGATGTAAAAAGGAATTAAACAGATGAAATTACTTACTAATCTGACCAAAGCACTCAAATTATTAGCTAGAATAACTGGTAATCACTGAAATCTGAACAAAGCTTCAATCTTGGAATTAAAAGAATAAACTGTATCTAAACTAGGGTTTCTGAAAAAGAATGGAAAATTAACTAAAATTCTACGACCTAAAAATGATAAAAATTTGGGTTATATACCCTACAAAAATTCAGGAGTTTTAAGTTCACTAGGACTCTCCATTAAAGAGAATAAAAAAATCAAAACTCGAAGGCCGGACCCGTCCGGGGCTTAGGCGGATCGGTCTACCTTGAAAGCGGATCGGTTCTTTTTATTTTCGGGCGGACCGGTTTGGGGAGGATCGCTTCTTTTATTTTCCATGCCTCTTCGGTTTTCTTTCGATCCGGGGTCTTCTGGATTCTTGCACAGCGGACCGATCCGGCCTGGGGGCAGATCGGTCTGCCTCTTTGACTTTTCTCTCAACTTTGACTGCTCATAACTTTTGTTTCGGGACTCCTATTGAGGTGTAGTTTCTTCCTATGTGCTCATGAACTTTATATCTTCAACTTCTCTTTAGGTACCTTATACGAATTTCGAGTAGAAATTACACTTTTACCCTTTGGACTTTCCTTCTTTTCATTTTTCGATTCTTCTGATTTCTTTCTTTCGTTATTGACATTAAATATCTGCAAAATTCATACAAAATACCAGAAACTCCGTGTACTCGTTAGGATAAGTCAGTAACAAGATTATGAGATAAAATCCAATTGATTACGTTGTTCGAGGTGCTAAAAGTAACTAAATTAAATGGATAAATTTGAAAGAATTTATGCCTAATCAATTTGATATATTTTAGTAATACGATAGGCGTGCACACTAAATGAGAGGTGATAATTGTAAAGAGAGTGTTGTGTACTAACATGTATGTCATATCAATTAGTAAGCATTTTAAATACTTGCTAAACGACTTTTAAAAGCTATTTTTACACTCGGTCTCTGACCTGTTTTCTTTCATTTTCTTCCTTCTCTTGTGTGTGTGTGTGTGAGTGTGTATGTATATATATATATATATATATATATATATATATATATATATATATATATATATATATATATATATAATAAGTTACAATGGTGTTTTCACTTTTCATAAGATGGGTAGACACTTCACGGTTTAGATCGAAGCCAACATGACACGAAATGAAGGGCTGAGATTATTTTAATGCATTTTCCTCTTTTTTCCTTTTATTTTTGGTTTCCCCCACTTTTATCTCACTATTAATTGGTTTCCTCTTTTGCTTTAATGAAAAAAGGGTAAATTAGTAAGACACCGCACCAATCATCATTTCCCCCTCTTTTGACCCCGTCTTTCTCTCGGTTCTCATCTTGAGGTACCTTAGCTCTCTCTCTCTCTCCACCACATCATGCGAAAATCACACCATTTATTTATGCTTTGATTTTGTGTTTTGATTTTGCAGGTACTAATTTGGTGATTATATTTCTATCGATTTGGTTTTACAAATCAGGTATACTCTCATATCTATTTCTCCATGTTTATTTTAATGCCCCAAACTTGTGTGTTTTCAATTTGTGGAAAGATGTTAGTTAGGGTTAAAATGAGGTTTATTGGTTAATTTTTTAGGGTTCTAACGATACGATTAGTTTATTCTAGAGTTTTCATTTCTCCCTAGATGTAGGACAGTGTTGTAGATTCAGGATTGTTCGTTGTTTGGGTGATTCATTTTTTTTTATTTTGAATAGATGTGAAAAATATGAGGCTAACTTTATGTGTCAACAGCTCCACCTATTGAAATTGGTTTTAGAATATGGGACTCTTTGAAATATTTTTTTCAATTATTTGGTTTGGTTTTAGTTATGCCTTTAATTTCAACTTCGATTTAATTAGTAGTTCTCATGAAAATGAGTCAAAATACCATCTTAACTTTTGATGAAACTACACGATTTTGTCAATGTCGTGATGGCTTTATTATGTTTTCCTATTTAGTTTTTGAATGACATGATTTCAAATTTTTTTATGTTTTCTATTTGGTGTTTACTCTTAGAAATAATGTTTTCAATGATTTGGTTTGCTTTTAGTTATTCATTTAATTTTAACTTCGATTTAATTGGTGGTTCTACGTGAAAAGGAGAGAAAATCCCATGTTAACTTTTGATGGAACTACAAGATTTTGTCAATGCTGTGACAATTTTATTACATTTTTCATTTGAGTTTTTAAATGACATGAGTTCAAGTTTATTCTGTTTTTTAATGTTTGAACTACAATTTTTATATTCATATATGATTAAATACTTACATGTATTGATACGTCATGACATGTGTGAAAATGTTACTTCGTAGACTATAATTTGTACCCATGTAGCTAAATATATGAGGAATGATGATGTTACTTTGTAGACTAATTAATATTTTCTTGGTATATCACTTGTATTAACATATCTCCATATTTGACAGTGGGTGAAAATGTTCAATACTTTATTGAAATTTTTAATGAATCAAATTGTTCACACTCTTTATCACATCCATTTCACATTTTTTAACTCTTTGCGTATCTTTCATTAGATTTGTGAGAATGTACAATTTGTTATTATTTCGATTTTTAATGGGGACTTGAGCACATAACGATTGTTATTATTACAGAAATTTGGTGGGAACTCGAGCACATAACATTTGGTTAGTTCATGTATATCTCACTCACTTTATCTCTCTTTGGTTGGTGAGTTCTCTAAATAGTTTCTAACTTTTTGTACTGAGTTTATCAATTGAGTTTGTAATGTTTTGTACCGAGGTTGTAAAGTAATTTAATAATTTTTTTCTACCGAGTTTCTTATGTGATTGGCGTGCAACACTCATGTTTTCCCATATAATTCTTAACATGTGTTTGATTTATTACCCTTGAGACTTCAATGATTCATTTGAAGTCAATTTTCAATGAACGTACATGACCTACCTTATTTAGTTGGTACGTACTATAGGTTTATCCAAGAGGTTTTGTCTGATTGATTAAAAAAACTAAGAGAGGAGAACAACACATAGGATACACAACTCAGTCAACTGCTCCAAAAAACATAACTAACGTGAACATAATATATAGTCTAAAACTTAGTTACCCAATTTCAATTGGCTGCCAAATTTTAGTTTATTGGAACTACATTAAGTGATTGGATGTTTTGATTGTAGCTATAATATAGCTTATATGTAGTTCTTTATTACTGAATTAGAAGTTGGTGTACTTGAAGCATTGACCCGACTATACTTCAGCTCTATTTGGAGTAGGTTATGGTGGGCATTAATCTTTAAGGCATTGGGAGCCACCTAATGAGCCTTTTCATTGACTATAGTTTATATGATTGTATGATTCTTTGATTTTTGAATAGATATAATAAGACACTCAATCATGAGCTTAAAGTTGTGAGTTACATGTTTGTGAAATTCGTTGTTGTTCCATTTACTCACTTATTTTACTAATGAATTAGATATTGAGGATGTTTTACTGTATATGATGTTGAGTTACCTTTCCATTATCTTTATAGTTTTTGTGGGTAGTGAAAAATATTTGATTTTGAGGTATGCAGGATGATCAGACAGTGTTGAGCTTCAGACCAGGTGGTGGAAATAGAGGATGAGGAAGTAATAGAGTCATTTATGCTCAATTTGATTTTTCCACTGATCTTCCTACTCTTTGTCCGTATGGTTTATCAATCAAGACCGGGGGCTCTCATTTTGAGGACCATAAGAGTGTTCGCTACACCAGAGACCAGATGTTACAGCTATTACAAGAAGTTGAGACTAAATTTTTCGGTGAATATCAAAACTGGGTTTGTGGAGAAAGAAAACCCCAAAATCAGTCCCATAATCATTATTCTGAGCCTGATAGCCATGACTGGTGTGGTCGATCTACATAATTTCCTTACAGTTGTGGTTGAGAAATCCTGAGGCACTATTCGGGATAATAGAGATGGTGGTGGTTGATTTAACTTTAGGCAATAGGAAACAAATCAATATAATCATCAAGACCAACTGAACTCACAGTTTGGAAGAGCACAAATATCTTCTAAACAAGGGGTTCCCCTCCTCATGCTCTTATCTAGGTTGTGGTAGCATGGTCTATTCAAAGGGGTAATATTTTTTTACAAGGAACGTGTTTTGAAAACAATAAAAGAAATTCTAAACGAATTGACCCCAGAGAAATTTGATCTTCTCGAAGGTCAAGTGATCGACTCAGGGACCACAACTGTTGATATTCTAAAGGGACTGATCTATGGCATAACTAGAAAACTACAATGGTCTGCTTCATTATGGTATGTCATCATCTGGATATTTGATATTCAAGGCCAGTAAATTACTATTGTTTTATTTTCTTTGAATTTTTTATAAATATATTTTTTTTCTACTGCATATCCTTGATTGTCCAGTTATGAATTGTGCATTCTTCCCTTATTAGCCACTAAAATTTCTATGGTGTAAAAACAAACTCATATATAGAATTTAGTCTTTGCCTTGAATTTTCTAGACAGTTAATTCTTATTAATTTTATTAACACCTTATTAATTCTTACTAACTTTTTTCTTTGATAAGATCTTTTAGTACCTTTATTTTTCCTGAATGCAGCAATATGAGAATCTGACTACTTTTGGCTTCGGTACATTACCCAACAGTTGTGGGGTTGAAGTAAAATTGAAGATGAATGTTAAGAACTCCCACCATTATATGTACATCATTTGATGCAAGTATCTCCTCACACGTAACATTCCTTATCGTATTTCCTTAAGGCCAGTCAATACTTACCAACCTTTAACAGTTCAGTTCCAGCAATCTTCTTTTTTTCACAAGTTTTCATTTTCTCATTTGTGTCCGTTTTCTACAATGGTTTATTCTATTACATAGAAAATTCCATACACTAACACACTAAACTGCTAATATTTGTTTCAATGTTAGAAGGACGACGAGCAAAACAATTCCTTCAAGTACACCAAATATTTATTTACATAACATATTTCTATCATGCTTAGGAAAAAAATAATACAATTTATTTTTAAATAATTTTATAAACCATGTGGAATAACCACACAAGACATGTTGTGAACATGCTGCATTGGTATATAAGACACAAAACTATCAGTAATTATCGTATATAAACACAAATGGCATGTGAAAATAATTCCCTTCAATAGTTATTTTCACTTTGACGTGTGCTCTGTTGAAATTGTCATATGTCTCTATGTCTCTTTATATCGTTTTGGGGATTTGATATCTGTTTTGGCAGTTTAAATAGGGTGTTTGTTGCATATTATGCTCTTTCTACTGTAGCTTATTTTTTTTATTTCGACATTGTGTACATCCGAGAATGTGACAACCATTCTTTAGACTTTAAATTATCCAAAAAATAGAGGGTGATGGGTTGAACACCCTCTTTGGAACTATAGTAGCATACATTAGTTCTGTCTTTGGAAATTTGATTTTTATTGTGGCATAAGTTTTAGGTTTTTATTTTAATATATGCATTCTAAAACTTTAGTAACTCTCGTTGATTCTTTTTAGCATGTTTTCTTGTACAATCTCAAGGAGAGGATTCCTGATGAAAAGTACATTTTAGATCTCGAGGAAGTAAAGATTGTGAGGCCCAGGGAGCATGTCACTATCTTGACCTATTCACAGAAGAGGTATCACGTGATGCAGGTAAACGAGACTCTGGTCAATAAGGGGTACGATCCTGAGGTTAATTATATAAGGTTGTTAAAAACGTTAGATCCTCATACAATCGAGAATTCTGTTTCTCCAAAAAAGTTCATTGGTGATGGGTACATGGATAATTTTCAATCAACATATCAATCTGAGCAAAACTATAGTAATCAATTATAATATCGTCAAAAGAAAGATATTGATATCACTTCATCTGAGGATGTATCTGAAGGGGCCATTATCCAACGCAGGGGACGTTTTAATGTAACTTTGGCAGGGTTGAATCCTAAGGAAATTCCATGGAGCTTGATGAGGCAACATCGAATGTAATCTAATAAGTACATCTTGCTTCTTTGTGAAACCCCGCCTAGTAAAATACCAGGCGATCACACCTGCACCAAATTAAAATAGGAGTCGCATATGGATAATTCTTAGCATCACTGTCAAAAACAAAATTAATTACTAATAACCTCTTAGGCTTGCACCAAAATTTTACTTAACTAATCTTTTGAAACAATATTCACTTAAAACATTTACACAGTTTGAATAAATGAGACTGAAATAAACTAAAAGTAACCGAACACTTGGTTTAACATAATATAACCATATCGAATCCGCATAAAAAGCGGTAAAAGAATAAATAAATGCAATTAGGTTGTTAGCCCGAATGTTTATACAATACCTTCTATCTAGATTACAAGAATGTAAGCATCTACAGTGAACCTGCATACATCCACAGCTGCTGCAGCAGACATCTGACTGAAAGGGTCATCATCGAGGCGTCCATGTGCCTAGACACCTATATATATAGCAAGAAAGGGAAAAAATAGGAAAACGGGTCCGAGCCCGAGTTGTAAAAATATTTTGGAAGTGCATAAATGATTTATTTTTAATAAAATAAGTTTTGTCTCATATTTAAATTGGTATCGCTCCCATGAGATACACCTCACCCCTCTTCTAATAGTGAACACCTAACGCATTCCCTTGAAACATCCTAGTTAAGCTACCCCGCCTAACTAATCTAATTCACCCGTCTGCTAGAAACCTCGACGACCCGAGAACTAAAGGCTAAACTTCTCTCCATTCTCAAAACTGCGCTAAGTTTGTACGTGGGGTGTATCGCGAAGAGAAATCCAAACAAGGAATCCCCCCCCCCCCCCGATACACTACTTCTCGGCAACTTCGATCGTCGAGATCCATTAGACCCTCACCGCATGACGTAAATATAAGACTCACATAAACATATAATAATAATATATATATTTTTGTATATACTACACCTTTATATTCATTACCGTATACATTCGGATCCAAATTTATCGAAAACGGGGAAACATACACTTATTAGGCTTTTCACTTTATATACATGAGTTTACTATATGATAGTTTGTCTTCATATACAAACAATACACTATACTCATCCAGTATATATAATTATACCTATTGCACACATAAGTAAAATAAGCATCCCAACAAGATATAAATTGAGGATGCGATCTCTCAATGCTATCATCTTCCAAGGCATCACTCACATACCATCCTGGGGACCAGTGGTCGGACTCAATATCAGTGACATCGCGGCCAACAGACACACAATGTCTGGGAAGTGGTCTTAGTTCATCCCTGGCAATGAGACGAAACATACCCACCACGTCTTACTCTTAATAAAAATCACACAATATAACAATGGACGCTATGACCTTGGGAATATCCACACCTTGCTCCTCAAGCCAGGGTGCTCACCCTCATCGCGCAACTTCCCAATGATAGCATACGAGGGGGTATGCTTCACACATATACATATATGTGACACCCCGCCTAATAAAATACCGGGTGATCAGTCCTATACCAAATTAAAATAGGAATTCCAGTTGGTTCATCCTTAGCATCACTGTCGAAAACTTTTTAAAACTTACTAACCACCTAGTATTCCAAAAGCTAGTGCCAATGTTAACTTTTTAATTAACAAAAAGTACATGCGAAAGTAAATCTAAATCAATCACACCACTGAATAAAAATCAACTGAATAATTAATTAAACAACTTGCCGAATAAACCATCGGCCACCAACGTAAAATAATACCATCCAACACCTGAATAATTACAACTGAAACTGTACTGAAAAGTCTGGGTAACAAGCCCTAAATAAAACTGAACTGAGAGAAGATTCCTACTCTAGGAATGAATGAATAAATGATGCGTCTAATCCAAACTCCTGCTAGCATCCGCATATGCAGCAGCTCCGTGTCCCTGGAATAGAATATCAATCCTGGCGTCCCTGTGGCTGGACACCTAAAAAGGTTTTGAAAATAGTTTTATAGCAAGGGGTTAGAACCCAAAACATTTTTTGAAAACATTAAGCAAGTGAATTAACTGCAGTAATTTAAAATGCATGAATGCGCTTCATATTAAAGTTAGTGTCGCACTCTCTTGTGGACATTCTCACCCCTCCACTAATGTGCACACCTAACGGTTACCTTAACCCCACCTAGTTGTACTTCCCCGTCCAACTAGTCCTGGTGTAACCTCCCCTTGCCATACTACTCTAACCCGAGTATTAACTGTTCATAAATTATAAGTCATCTCACTAATTAACTTATTAAATTCCTTCTTAATTAATAGCCTATAACCATAACACAAGTTATATAATTTAAATACATCACACACTGTATTATTCCCACAAATGGTTACCTTAATAAATTTCTCATTTATTAACAGCATATAACTGTAACCCGAGTTATATAAAATAAATACATCACACACTGCATTATTACCTACATAAAATATTTACTACCATATTATATGTATCTTACAAAAACATCCACACATATATAGTACGTGTATCCATCCTTCCTAGTATACCCTCACCGGATGATTCCCTCTAAAGTGCTATCCCCCTAGGTGTATTCACATAACCTAGTTACCCAAGTTGGAATCGCTCACCAACCTGGCCTAAAAACATAAACGAAGTGGAGGCGGTCATATTCCTTCCCTGAAAGTGAGATAAGCCCCTCACCCATATAACGGACGCTATGACCTGGGAATATACTCGCCCTACTCCTCAAGCTAGGGGATTCACCCACATCGCGCAACCTCCCTTGATAGCACTAGAGTATATAAATAAATAAATATCTAGTCACTGATATTCAATTAGCACACAAAATGTATACACATATATATATATACTATCGCTACACCGTATATATATAAATTTAGCCCCGGCTTTACCGTGTACTCACAACCCGTAACACTAGCCTGTAAATATCCTGAGTCTCTCGCCCGACTCAACTAAATAAGTTATCTCCCTTATTATATTATTATTATTATCCCGAGTCTGTGGTCCGACTCTAATTTAATTAATTCACACATTAATTAATATAATACTTTCTCCGAGTCTATGGTCCCACTCTGTATTAATTAATTTACACACTTAATTAATTAATACCAATCCAAGTCTATGGTCCGACTTTCATTTAATTAATTTCACTCAATTAATTTCTATAATGCTAGCCCGAGTCTATACCTCGACTCTTAGTTAATTTAATATAATCTAAATTAACTTATTACCTCCCCGAATCTACCATCCGACTCTAATTAAATTAATTAACTCACCTATTAATTTAATACCTTCCCGAGTCTACAATCCGACTCTAATTAAATTAATTAACCCACCTATTAATTTAATACCTTCCCGAGTCTACAATCCGACTCTAAATAAATTAATTAACTCACCTATTAATTTAATACCTTCCCGAGTCTACAATCCGACTCTAATTAAATTAATTAACCCA
The DNA here is from genome assembly GCA_949130495.1 of Sambucus nigra. NCBI lineage: Eukaryota > Viridiplantae > Streptophyta > Magnoliopsida > Dipsacales > Adoxaceae > Sambucus > Sambucus nigra. Next base: position 276,481,735 of record OX422210.1, on the reverse strand, counting down.
CCTATTAATTTAATACCTTCCCGAGTCTACAATCCGACTCTAATTATATTCCCGAGTCTACAATCCGTCTCTAAATAAATTAATTAACTCACCTATTAATTTAAATGTTAATCCGAGTCTGTGCCTCGACTCTACTTTAATTAATTTACCCACTAATGAATTTAATGCTTGGTGTCGCCCAACCATTATAACCGGACTCGCTCACTTGGCCCATAACTTAATATTTCCCGAAATTTAATACCTATGAGTTTTATCCCACTAAACTCTTCCCGTAAGATTCACATCCTTACTTGACTTTTGAAATTTCTTAACACCATCTTCTCAAGGTCCTAGGTATTAAGTTGTATTTAATTATCTCTAATTAACCCACCTTAAATGTCCCCAAAATAATTAAGGTTAAACAATTGAAGTAAGCGGCACTGCCAAAAATCCTCCTTAGTCGATCGATCGACTCCCCAGGGTCGATCGATCGATCGAGCAGTTCATCTTCTCCACCGATCTGTTTCTACCATAGTCGAATTTCCAAGGTCTTATCTCTCTGATTTTCAACCTTAACTCATTATTTTTAACCAATCAATTACTCCCAAAACAAGTCCCAATCATCTACAACTGTTTTAGCATGCTCTATTCATACCATATCTCACTATTTCTAAAAATGGGTTTTCTCCAGTTAATTTCCATCAATTCATCTCAATTTTGTTCATAACTCCTACTGGATTTCACATTCCAATCAGACATTCATTTTCAGAATTATAAAACACAACTAATTCTCACTTTGAATCTCATTCAATTATCCTATTAACCAAAATCCCATTTTTGTACCCATTTATCCCCAAAACGAATTTTTAGTATACACATCACTAAAATATGAATTGGATATCACAGTTTAGGAGTAAAAACAGTTAACCACTTGCTTGGAATTACTCGTAGGGTCTGATCCGTTGTCGACATCCCTTAATTTGGCTCCAAAATCCCCAAATTAGCTTTTGATTGTTTTCCCCCAATCTTCCTCTCAAACCCTAGGTTAGAATAATGTTGGCTGCCCATTTTTCCTTTTCTTAGGTTTAGGTTTAAAAACACAAATCCCGTTTTTAGCCTAATGGGCTAAATTAAAATAGCCCAAATCACCTCGTGCGGGCCCGGCTATGCCCAAAAATACCCCGAGACCTAATCGCTACCCCCGGGTACTCTTTTCTGATTATCTCGACCCATCCGGACTCAATCGCGCACTCAGAATTGCCATCCGAATTAATTTATAAAAATCCTTACCTCACCCCCAATTTAGTCTATACCGACTCCCGGCTAAGATAATCGCATACCCCGTCATTACTACCCGAAATGACGCAATTAAATTATTACTATTCACTTAGTAAATGAGTTTACCTAAATATTAACCATTCACTCCCCGATTAATATTTAAACATATATTGCCATAATTAATTCAATTAAAATTACAACCCACAAGTAATTTAGAATTCTCGAATTAATTAAATATTAAATGCACAAAAATACGGGGTGTTACATACTCCCCCCCTTACAAAGGAATTTCGTCCTCGAAATTAAGATAAGCCTAGTGTTCCAATATTCTCATTTTACTCACTAGTCATACCCCTATAAGCTAGCGATATCTATCTCTCCCGCTTTTCTTTATGAGTTACCCAAATGCATTTTATTAACCAGGGCGCCCATACACCCTATCCCCGTACTTTACCGCACGAAAAATTCTACTCGACTATGCTAGTCGTAACCCGTAATATGACTTCCAACCCGTGGTTATATCCCACACACACACATATATATATATATATATATATATATATATATATTTATATATTGGTCGGGGTACCCAACCCATGTACTAACAACCAAACATTTTCCCCTTGAGGGTTAGACCATAGGGCACAATGTAATAATTACTATTATTATTATTATTATTACCAAGTCTACTAATCTCAGACAATAGAAATATGCACAAGTTCATATATGTATATATATTTATATAGTCTTTTCATCCCTATACATATATATACTAATCCTGTACCCCCGGGCTAAGACCCATTAGTGCACCTATTAATGGAATCCTGCATCCCCGGGTTAGCACCCATTAATGCACCTATCAAAATATTTTAGTACCCCCGGGTTATCACCCATTAGTACACTTAACAATAGAGTTCTTGCACCCCCCGAGTTATTACTTATTAGTGCTTAACTATAAGTTCTTTACACCCCGGTGGCATCCTCAAATACTTGTCTCTTAAACACAAAAGCATAAACGCCTACCCTTAGACTACCAAGGCTATGAAAAATTTACTGCGCCCTACTATCACCAGTCCTTGCGCAAAATAATACCCGAGCTATTTCTCCTTTCCCGAAAATAAATCTTAACCACACTGATTCACTTCAGTAAAACATCCCTACTTACCGGGATATATTGTGAGACACAAGACCTCACTAGGTGCCTCTCGCACCATGCAATATAACATATATACACACATATATAAGCTAGACGCCCTCTCAGATGATACCTAGTACCAACCAAACCCTGGTGTCACGAACACCAAAACTTTACCCCACTATCCACAATAGTTCAAATCCCTCGCTATCCAGTCGATATTTGGGAAGAATAACCAACTCTACTCCCATACTCTCGAAAGTAGTAACCCCTCGCATAATTCAATCCTTCCCTCAGTGTACACACCACTCTCCCGTGAAGAACACCAAAGGACTCCGCTACTCCACGAAAAAATTTTAACCATGCACTATGACTGCTACAGTCAACGCACCCACTAAATTCGACTCACCCGCGAACTCTAGTGAAAAGAAGTCTTATTTTTTGACACCCTCCTTGTCACTCAAAACATACCCCATGCCCATAGGATAAAAGATAATTACTCCCATACTCCAGCTGCAACGGCTGATCCTCGGGTTTCGAAGCAGCTTCCCCCTGCCCGAACGCACTCAAGACTTGCTATAGTGGTTGTACATCCAGGACCTCATCCTGTAGTTGACCCTTGTCTCGCTAAGGGCACTCCCTCTTCATGTGTCCCGCTTCCCCACCAACGAAGCACCTCCTAATAATTCCACCCTACCACTGATCCCTTCCTTGCGGGCCATCCTGTCGGTAGCCCGCAGTTCTAAATTGTTTGACATGATTTCTCTGCCGGAAATCCTGCCCTTGATCTCCCCCTGTCTGTTGTCCGATTCTCCAGACTAACCCATCCATAAGCCTTGCTTTCTTTCTCTCTGCATCGCTTACCTCATCCGGCACAAAATTTGTCAACCGAGTAAATTCTCCCTCGTAATCGACCACTGAACGGTCCCCCTGAGTCACCTCACTAAATTTCTCCTCATTTCGGTCTCACCCGCTGGAGGAAATTACATGCGGTCGGACCGCACCCAAAACTATGCAGTAGTTAGTGTACTCCCTTTCCTCAACTGTGGTGATTGACTCCCACCACAATAGCGCTGCTCCCACTAAACTAAAAGTGGCTAACCTATACTTCTGCACCTCATTGTAATCTACTATGCGCAGGTGATGCTGGATATCTCTCATCCACTGACACGTTAGTACTAAATCTAAACCCCCTCGAGGGTCTGGTGAACAACCTCACACACTTGCTACCACCCTGACGGCCCCGGGTGGGCCTGAACATCTGGTGCCACTAACACTTGTGGTTGATCCCGTGAAAAGTACCTTCCCATTTCGACCATCGTCGCTTCAACTGCCTGCGCTACTAGTTTGGTTACCGGTACTGCCAAAATCAGCTCTGGCAGTTGCTGCGATAACTCTTGCTCCTGATGAGCCTCCCTAGTTTCATCTCCTCCTGCTGCCCTAGCTGCTCTCTCTCCCCCGGGAGGCATCTGGAATGAGAGTCGAATCGTATGAGTTCACCCTCAAATAAAATTTGGCAGAAGAACGTAAACGCGCATACGTATGAGAATACAACAATCCTATCATAAGGCTCTATATCAAAGATTGCTAAGCTGAAACGTGAAAAGCCGCACAGATCCTAAGGACACTAGAACCTGATGCTCTGATACCATCTGTGACACCCCGCCTAATAAAATACCGGGTGATCAGTCCTATACCAAATTAAAACAGGAATCCCAGTTGGTTCATCCTTAGCATCACTGTCGAAATCTTTTTAAAACTTACTAACCACCTAGTATTCCAAAAGCTAGTGCCAATGTTAACTTTTTAATTAACAAAACAGTACATGCGAAAGTAAATCTAAATCAATCACACCACTGAATAAAAATCAACTGAATAATTAATTAAACAACTTGCCGAATAAACCATCGGCCACCAACGTAAAATAATACCATCCAACACCTGAATAATTACAACTGAAACTGTACTGAAAAGTCTGGGTAACAAGCCCTAAATAAAACTGAACTGAGAGAAGATTCCTACTCTAGGAATGAATGAATAAATGATGCGTCTAATCCAAACTCCTGCTAGCATCCGCATATGCAGCAGCTCCGTGTCCCTGGAATAGAATATCAATCCTGGCGTCCCTGTGGCTGGACACCTAAAAAGGTTTTGAAAATAGTTTTATAGCAAGGGGTTAGAACCCAAAACATTTTTTGAAAACATTAAGCAAGTGAATTAACTGCAGTAATTTAAAATGCATGAATGCGCTTCATATTAAAGTTAGTGTCGCACTCTCTTGTGGACATTCTCACCCCTCCACTAATGTGCACACCTAACGGTTACCTTAACCCCACCTAGTTGTACTTCCCCGTCCAACTAGTCCTGGTGTAACCTCCCCTTGCCATACTACTCTAACCCGAGTATTAACTGTTCATAAATTATAAGTCATCTCACTAATTAACTTATTAAATTCCTTCTTAATTAATAGCCTATAACCATAACACAAGTTATATAATTTAAATACATCACACACTGTATTATTCCCACAAATGGTTACCTTAATAAATTTCTCATTTATTAACAGCATATAACTGTAACCCGAGTTATATAAAATAAATACATCACACACTGCATTATTACCTACATAAAATATTTACTACCATATTATATGTATCTTACAAAAACATCCACACATATATAGTACGTGTATCCATCCTTCCGAGTATACCCTCACCGGATGATTCCCTCTAAAGTGCTATCCCCCTAGGTGTATTCACATAACCTAGTTACCCAAGTTGGAATCGCTCACCAACCTGGCCTAAAAACATAAACGAAGTGGAGGCGGTCATATTCCTTCCCTGAAAGTGAGATAAGCCCCTCACCCATATAACGGACGCTATGACCTGGGGATATACTCGCCCTACTCCTCAAGCTAGGGGATTCACCCACATCGCGCAACCTCCCTTGATAGCACTAGAGTATATAAATAAATAAATATCTAGTCACTGATATTCAATTAGCACACAAAATGTATACACATATATATATATATATACTATCGCTACACCGTATATATATAAATTTAGCCCCGGCTTTACCGTGTACTCACAACCCGTAACACTAGCCTGTAAATATCCTGAGTCTCTCGCCCGACTCAACTAAATAAGTTATCTCCCTTATTATATTATTATTATTATCCCGAGTCTGTGGTCCGACTCTAATTTAATTAATTCACACATTAATTAATATAATACTTTCTCCGAGTCTATGGTCCGACTCTGTATTAATTAATTTACACACTTAATTAATTAATACCAATCCAAGTCTATGGTCCGACTTTCATTTAATTAATTTCACTCAATTAATTTCTATAATGCTAGCCCGAGTCTATACCTCGACTCTTAGTTAATTTAATATAATCTAAATTAACTTATTACCTCCCCGAATCTACCATCCGACTCTAATTAAATTAATTAACTCACCTATTAATTTAATACCTTCCCGAGTCTACAATCCGACTCTAATTAAATTAATTAACCCACCTATTAATTTAATACCTTCCCGAGTCTACAATCTGACTCTAAATAAATTAATTAACTCACCTATTAATTTAATACCTTCCCGAGTCTACAATCTGACTCTAATTAAATTAATTAACCCACCTATTAATTTAATACCTTCCCGAGTCTACAATCCGACTCTAATTATATTCCCGAGTCTACAATCCGTCTCTAAATAAATTAATTAACTCACCTATTAATTTAAATGTTAATCCGAGTCTGTGCCTCGACTCTACTTTAATTAATTTACCCACTAATGAATTTAATGCTTGGTGTCGCCCAACCATTATAACCGGACTTGCTCACTTGGCCCATAACTTAATATTTCCCGAAATTTAATACCTATGAGTTTTATCCCACTAAACTCTTCCCGTAAGATTCACATCCTTACTTGACTTTTGAAATTTCTTAACACCATCTTCTCAAGGTCCTAGGTATTAAGTTGTATTTAATTATCGCTAATTAACCCACCTTAAATGTCCCCAAAATAATTAAGGTTAAACAATTGAAGTAACCGGCACTGCCAAAAATCCTCCTTAGTCGATCGATCGACTCCCCAGGGTCGATCGATCGATCGAGCAGTTCATCTTCTCCACCGATCTGTTTCTGCCATAGTCGAATTTCCAAAGTCTTATCTCTCTGATTTTCAACCTTAACTCATTATTTTTAACCAATCAATTACTCCCAAAACAAGTCCCAATCATCTACAACTGTTTTAGCATGCTCTATTCATACCATATCTCACTATTTCTAAAAATGGGTTTTCTCCGGTTAATTTCCATCAATTCATCTCAATTTTGTTCATAACTCCTACTGGATTTCACATTCCAATCAGACATTCATTTTCAGAATTATAAAACACAACTAATTCTCACTTTGAATCTCATTCAATTATCCTATTAACCAAAATCCCATTTTTGTACCCATTTATCCCCAAAACGAATTTTTAGTATACACATCACTAAAATATGAATTAGATATCACAGTTTAGGAGTAAAAACAGTTAACCACTTGCCTGGAATTACTCGTAGGGTCTGATCCGTTGTCGACATCCCTTAATTTGGCTCCAAAATCCTCAAATTAGCTTTTGATTGTTTTCCCCCAATCTTCCTCTCAAACCCTAGGTTAGAATAATGTTGGCTGCCCATTTTTCCTTTTCTTAGGTTTAGGTTTAAAAACACAAATCCCGTTTTTAGCCTAATGGGCTAAATTAAAATAGCCCAAATCACCCCGTGCGGGCCCGGCTATGCCCAAAAATACCCCGAGACCCAATCGCTACCCCCGGGTACTCTTTTCTGATTATCTCGACCCATCCAGACTCAATCGCGCACTCAGAATTGCCATCCGAATTAATTTATAAAAATCCTTACCTCACCCCCAATTTAGTCTATACCGACTCCCGGCTAAGATAATCGCATACCCCGTCATTACTACCCGAAATGACGCAATTAAATTATTACTATTCACTTAGTAAATGAGTTTACCTAAATATTAACCATTCACTCCCCTATTAATATTTAAACATATATTGCCATAATTAATTCAATTAAAATTACAACCCACAAGTAATTTAGAATTCTCGAATTAATTAAATATTAAATGCACAAAAATACGGGGTGTTACATTATTCCATCCACACATAGATATATATACATATACGTATCATATTATATATATACTTTGATCACATAGTTTATATATATATATATATATATATATATATATATATATAAACTATGTGATTAAGTACAATTGACAATCTCATAATAATATTTAAGTACCTTACTACTTACATATGCCTCACACCTTAATCGCTATTTGGGATTTATATACTCTCCAAATATCTCGATTTAAAATCGTATGAAAAGTATATCCTCAACTTATCTTTAACCTATAACCCAAATTCCATCGTAGTCGCCTCATAGGAGTTACTCACTAATTCCATACACACTTACTTTTTCCTATTCGCATGATTATTTAGCAATAATCGCTCGCTAAAATACTCCCTCGGGTATCACTCACTCCTAAGATCCATAATTAAGTAAGTCTTGGATTTTACCCAATTAATCCAAGGTATACATTTCACTCCAATAATAATTATTTAAGAGTCCCCTCATATATTTCTGGAAATCCCAATTTTCTAATCCTTCCATTTGTTTATTTTCCTCGAAAATATACCTTAGTGCCACATAATTATAACACCCTCCTAGCCCCCCATAAATTCCCTCAATTGGATATATGCATCTTCCTTAGTTAAGCATCTATTTCCTGAAACAAATAAACTAGGAACAACTAAATCGGAATTTCCAATATAATTAAACCTAGGCAAAAATTGCCAAAAATCATGAAGGGTCGATCGATCGACCCTTGGACCTCGATCAATCGATGGTCGATCGATCGATCTTTTACCCTCGACCGAAGGATCACCTCAGACAACTTCTTCTCCAAGAAGCTGTTTCGTCAATTAAAGATTCGCCTAATCTTTTATCTCCTACCCCAACGTCCTCCAACCTCAATCAATGACTTATACACAATAAAGAGGGGTTCTAAACATCCTAGAACCCCAAACCAACAAACGATTTCAATAATTTCCTAAATCTCTCGAATTGGATAAAATTCGGGGTTTACTCGTTTAACTTCTGATTGGGCATAAATATTGTATATTTAGCCCCCTAATTTCAGTACTTTCGTGAGCCCGAGTGATGTAACATATATGGATTTGATTCACATTTATGCTACTAACCTTCGTTGGCGAGTATTTCATGTTTTGTGCCTCTCTTATTGGTTTTGCAGGTTAATTATGCAAGCAGTATAAAAGAGGAAGCAAGACAGTGCAAGAAAAGCTAAGAAGGAAAGTTCAAGGGAAATTCGGTAATTATGCAGACCGATCCGGAAGAAGAAGTCAACTGGGAAGTTTAAGAGCTCGTAACAACGAGAATACTGGTAGAAACGGCACCCAAATCCGAGTTACGGTTGAAAAGTTATGCTCAGTTGAAGTTGAAGAAAAATCCAAGAAAAGAAGAGAAAAACCAGAAAAAATCTAAGTGTTGAAGTCCAGGCCAGCTCAGACTCGCGAACCCCAACCTGAACCGGTTCGGGGGGGAGGGGGGGGGGCGAACCGGTTCGCTGGTACACCTGAACCGGTTCGCAGGTACCTGACACGCGAATTTTGTCTTTTATGCTGTTTTGTTCCCAAGTCTCCTAATAGGTTTTAAACACCCCAAAATTGTGGGGAACGTAGGTAACAACCTAGGAGCAGCTATTAGGGCTATTTTTTAGAGAGTTTTTGATAGAAAGAAAGGGGAGGAACATCTAGGAACATCAAGGGCACAAATTACTTCAAGAATTCATTGTTTCGGGTTTGCTTTTCTAGTTTTAATTCAAGATTCTTGTTTTCTTACTATTGTTCTTGCATGCTTAGTTTTCCTATTCGATTCAACTTGTTTTCGCATTCATAATACGTATTTACATGTTTCTATCTTGTTTCATCATGAATTCCTACACATGCAACGTCATTATTTCATGCATTAGTCAAAGTATCATGTCCGGCTAGGTTTTTCAAGGTTAGGATGCATGAACCCAACCTGATGTGTTAGTGCATGTGTATAACGTCGATCCGCTGAATTTAATGATTAATTTTGATCATATCGCATAATTTCATAAGAATTGTAGATCTTTATATCTCGTTTGCCTATGGGTACTCGTGATGATTTAGAGTACAATTTGAGTGTAATTACCGCGATACCGATTTACTCATCCTCAGATTAGGTATGACGCGGGCTTGAACCTCGTATACATAATGCTTGGGAGTACTAAATTCCGGGTTTGAATTAATCGGATAAATTTATGATCAACGTTGTCACTGCATTACACTAGGGTTGGGGGATTGTATTCCCATCCTGTTTTCTCATCATCTAGTTAAAAAGTTTCATCTCAATCCTTCATTCGTAGTTTAGGTAATTTAGTTAGTTGCATTTTTCATCATACTTTCATAATTGCATTTAGTGTAATCGAATCCCAAAAGCCAAATCAATCTTTTCCTTTCTTCTTAGAGTCAACGTTAGGATTCCTCTGTCTTATCTCGTCGTCACAACTCTTGTTGTCCTTTTTCCCTGAGGATCGATACCCGACTTGTCGGATTATTACTTGAACGACAGGCTTGCACTTGAGCCTAGAGAGTACACACTTTAGAGACACATTCTGAGTCGTGTCAACTTCCAATAACACATTTTGATTCATAAAATCCCATCCCGAAAATCTTCTGATTTGTTAATTCAAAATTTTGATATGAGATTTATGCTCTAAAACAAATAAAACAAGTAAACACTTGCCTCATGGATAAAATCCGACGATCCTGAGTCGAATCCTGCGGAGTTTGGCCGGAACCTCCCGTTTCTTCCTCTTTTCTCTCCTCCTCCCCTCTCCTCTTTCTTTTCTTCTTTTCTTTCCCCCTCCCTTGCCTTATATAGGGAGAAAAAGGGTTTATCCCTTATTAAACCTAAAAATAACTCGTTTACTCAATTACAAGTCCTTATTAGCCCAAATATTCTCGGAGCCTAAATAATACCCACGGATACTCTACTCTGACTATCTCGGCCATTCCGAAACCAATCGCGCAATCGGAATTTCCATCCGAGGTACTTGGCCGCAATTCACTATTTTAACCCAACACATCTCCATGCGTGTTTTCCCATTAAAATATTGTCCTCTGTCGCTTTACTCAACTGCAACGTGTAATAAAATAATCCTTCTTGTCTACTTATTCCCAAAAGTAGTTATAACAAGCAGCGAAAATCCTCTAACACTCATAAACTACAAAAATTATTATTTCGAGAAATTCCTCAAATTTCCAAATTACACCCATTTATGAAAAATTAATTTCTCATAAAAGTGCGGGGTATTACATACTCCCCCCTTATAATGAAATTTCATCCTCAAAATTCAGATACAACCAATGCTACCAACATTAACCTAAGATCGCTCCACATCCTAATGCCTCAAGGGTAACGGTACTAACCCAATGGCTCACAACCCTACACTCATTCAGCACTCACCTCTAACCAAGTTTATATGATACTATACTGCTACTGCGGTCGTAAAGTGACTCTAATAACGTCACATCGTACCCATCGTTTCTAGTGCCCCGCATAGAGAAAACAAGCCTATAGTCTCCACTCTAACATCCTAATATTACCAAAGAGTCACGATTCTAAAGGTCTGTTCGTCTATATTTGGATATCTAATTTCCCTCAGAAAGAAATTACTCTAACGCTCCACCACTCTCGTCAGTGTCATCGCTTATCTTGGGCATGCTATTTCTTATTTCCCTATATAATTGGATTATCGCCTACCTCCCACGACATTCCTTTCGACCCGTACGTATTCCACTTATAATGCCTCACGGCATAATCTTCAACTTATATAATATAATATACCTCTTCTATATCATACGGTATATAAAACCAATTTACCAATGTGCCCATACACCTTTTAACTCGTGCCTATCAGTACAACCATTTCAAAAATATGGGCCTTATTTCTTCGGTGTGATACTCACACATGGGTCCTTCTAACCCGCCAAATTCAATTATTCTCAGGGTTAATCAACCAATCTTCTTATGGTTACTCACATATATTTCCTTGCATCGACGCCACTAATCCTTCCGATATAAAATTTTAATAATCCTAAGATCGACGTGTCTCTAACACACATAAAACTAATACTATCCTAAATATCCCTAGTGCCCAAGGTCTTTCTCAAATTCCAACATTTGCTCGGTTTTGTGCGTGGGACGTCTCGTAAATCGAAATCCAGTCAAGGAACCCTCCCATTACACTACTTCCTCGCGTTGTCGGTCATCGAGATATAATGGCCTAAGGAACATCAACGAAACGTCCTAAATCCTATCTTGCTAACCTACTAATGTTCTTCTACCACTCTATCCTTCTATCTTGGTGAAAAGGAAAAATCTAACTAATCAAGGTGCCTACCCCCTTCAAACCTGTCATGAACATTACAAGCAAAACATACATCTTCCAAAATTTGCCTTTTCTTTAAGGCCTCGCTATAATCCTCAAATCAATTTCTCTAATTTCGACCTCACCCACCTTCTTGTGGGAGAGGACCACTTTAATGCTTCTCCATAGCACTTATATTTCCATAATCTCATCATCATCATATAACCCTCAGTCTATAGCATTTCCTCCACACTATATGACTTATCAACGAAACCAACATCCTCGCATCCTATAACATCTCTCCACTACTGACGTCATTAAGGTTCATGCATGGAGCGTCTCGCGAAGCGAAATCCAAATAAGGAACCCCTCCAATACAATACTTCTTAACTTTGTCAGTCGTGGAGGTTCGTTAACTTCAAATATTCCACTAGGATAAACCCATCCCACCAATATACAAAATGTGGTCAGAACTCCTATTTCCTTCCAGGAGCCACACCAACAGGCGCTTGTACTAACACTAAGTCCTCAGCGCAAACAACAATGAGCTTAATCTCACAGCTTAACAATAAATCTGGTACACCTTAAATCAGATCTATAAGGTCGCCACTCATTCGAATCATAATAACGAAATGTCTGCTCACCAAAGTTCCATCTACCCATAACAACAAAGGCAAACTCAACCTATAACCAGGTGAGATATCGTAACAACCTATTCCACCCTGGAACTGCGGACACGATAGTCTTGCAGTCATTAGCCTACTATCGCTCCAAATAACGAAAAACATATTATACTCATATACCACACATAGATAGAGTAATACAAACCGGATATATATATATATTCAAAATAACAACACCCGGTTTTACAGCGAATGAAAGAAAATATAACCCCACTACTGCGAAAAACACATAAACATATACTACATAACGTTATTGATACTATTAGTAAACCCATATCACACACGAATCTAGAACTAATAAAATACTTTGACTCAATGTCGTCACACAGAACAAGCATCCTTCAACTGAGGTGAAACTCATAACAACAACTTCTCCTATTACCCTAGAGACTCCAAAAGGTTCTCGGACTTATTACACTTTTCGTAACTGAATAAAAAAATTCTTTTAATCAATTCCCCATCTCGGGTCACCCTGACCCTTTCAAGATTATCAGTATCTTGGACTCCATAGCCGCGATCCTGAAAATTACTTTACTAGTTCCCCTTAACTTCTTCATGAAAAGGGAACTACACCACTGGCCTCAGTAGTCCTCTTTCAATGAATTACACGGGTCGATATCCACCGATGGGGTCCTCGAGCATACAAATTCTCCATAAGTGTTAGCAACACTTCTCTAGTGAGCTTATCATTACTCGAAAGGTCTCTCTCTTCATTATACTTACCTCGATTCCGTACAAAGTTCACTTATCTATAAATCTCTTTATTCACTATCGTCCTCTGGCCAATCCTTATGTGAATAATTTAGAACTACATTCTTCTCATTCTTGCTAAATTATGTGGACTCACGGTTAAAAACTATCCGTACGATCCCTTTATGGGTAAAACATCATGTTCCCCTGAATATGGTTATCACCATTCGCACTATTTCCCTATTGCTACTACGAGTGAAAAATTTTCCTCAAATTTTCACATCTGCGTATTTCCATACCCTTATCCAATTCAAAACTTCTAAGCCTTCTGCTTTCACTGAATAATGGTACACCGCCTTCGCATGACTAACTTCAAATATGGTCCTTATCAAAGACCCCTTTCGAACCCTTAACTTCACCGGGTAATTTAACTTTAGTACCACTCTCTACTACAACAGTACTGGGATACTCATGACTACTATACTCTAGTAGTCGCCACACTAATCCTTAGAAAATTCCACAAGGGGAGTGACCTTTTCCATGGTCCAAGTCTCCAACTTCAACTGATAGCTCACATTAACATCTCCTACCGCCTTCCTTTATCCGCACATGAATCTCGAACGAGAGCGCACAAGATTACTATAATCTTATACTATGGCAGGAGAACAAAATCTCACAAGAGAAATCAACAATCCTAATCTTGAGGCTCTATATCAAATTGAAGGCAACGCTGAAAGCGTAGTACGTCCGCACAGATTCTTAAGGACACTAAAACCTCATGCTTTGATTCCATTTGTGACACCCCGCTTAATAAAATACCGGGTAATCACTCTCGTACCAAATTAAAACAAGAGTCGCATATGGATCATTCTTATCATCACTGTCGAAAACCAAATTAATTACTAATAACCTATTAGGTTGGCGTTAAAATTTTACTTAACTAATCTTTTGAAACAATATTCACTTAAAACATTTACACAGTTTGAATAAATGAGACTGAAATAAATTGAAAGTAACCGAACACTCGGTTTAACATAATACAACCATATCGAATCCGCATAAAAAGAGGTAAAAGAATAAATAAATGCATTTGGGTTGTTAGCCTTAATGTTTATACAATACTACCTATCTATATTACAAGAATGGAAGTGTCTAGAGTGAACTTGCATACATCCACAACTGCTGCAGCAGACGTCTGACTCGAAAGGGTCATCATCTAGGCGTCCCTGTATCTGGACACACACACACACACACACACACATACACACACACACACACACACACACACACACACACATATATATATATATATATATATATATATATATATATATATATATATATATATATATATATATATATATAGCAAGAAAGGGAAAAAATAAGAAAATGGGTCAGAGCCCGAGTTGTAAAAATAATTTGCAAGTGCGTAAATGCTTTATCTTTAATAAAATAAGTTTTGTCTCATATTTAAATTGGTATCGCACTCCCATGAGATACACCTCACCCCTCTTCTAATAGTACAAACCTAATGCATTCGCTTGAAACATCCTAGTGAAGCTACCCCGCCTAACTAATCTAATTCACCCGTCTCCTAGAAACCTCGACAACCCGAGTACTAAGGGCTAAACTTCTCTCCATTCTTAACACTACGCTAAGTTCGTGTGTGGGGTGTCTCACGAAGCGAAATCCAAATAAGGAACCCTCCCGATACACTACTTCTCGGCAGCGTCGATCGTCGAGATACATTAGACCCTCAGCACATGACGAAAATATAAGACTCATATAAACATATAATAATAATATATATGTATATACTACAACTTTATATTCATTATCATATACATTCGGATCCAAATTTATTGGAAATGGGAAAAAATACACTTATTAGGCTTTTCACTTTATTTACATGAGTTTAGTATATGATGGTTTGTCTTCATATACAAAAAATATACTATACTCATCCAGTGTATAATTATACCTATTGCACACATAAGTATAATAACCATCCCAACGAGCTATAACTCGAGGATGCGGTCTCTCAATGCTACAATCTTCTAGGGCATCACTCACATACCATCCTGGGGACCAGCGGTCGGACTCAATATCACCGACATCGCGGCCAACACACACACACAACGTCTGGGAAGCGGTCATAATTCCTCCCCGGCAATGAGACGAAACTTACCCACAATGTCTCAACCCTAATAAAAATCACACAATATAACAATGGACGCTATCACCTGGGGAATATCCACACCCTACTCCTCGAGCCAGGGTGCTCACCCTCATCGCGCAACTTACCAATGATAGTATTAGAGGTGGTATGCTTCACATATATATATACCATCCACACATAGATATATATACATATCCGTATCATATTATATATATACTTTAATCACGTAGTATATATATATATATATATATATATATATATACATACATTTATCACTCCTTAAATGTAGATATGGCTACAATTGCCAATCTCATAATAATACTTAATTACCTTACTACTTACATATGCCTCACAACTTAATCGATGCTTGGGATTTATATACTCTCCAAATATCCCAATTCAATATCGTATGATAAGTCTATCCTCAACTTATCTTTAACCTACAACCCAAATTACATCATAGGAGTTACTCACTAATTACATACACACTTACTTTTTCCTATTCGCATGATTATTTAGCTATAAACACTCGCTAAAATACTCCCTCGGGTATCACTCACTCCGAACATCCATAATTAAATAAGTCTTGGATTTTACCCAATTAATCCAAGGTATACATTTCACTCCAATATTAATTATTTAAGAGCCCCCCTTATATTTCTGGAAATCCTAATTTTCTAATCCTTCCATTTTTTTATTTTCCTAAAAAATATACCTTAGTGCCACATAATTATAAAACCCTCCTAGCCCCCATAAATTCCCTCAATTGGATATATGCATCTTCCTTAGTTAAGCATCTATTTCCTCAAACAAATAAACTAGGATCAACTAAATCGGGATTTCCCATATAATTAACCATAGGCAAAAATTGCCAAAAATCCGGAAGGGTCGATCAATCGACCCTAGGACCTCGATCGATCGA
Source organism: Sambucus nigra (assembly GCA_949130495.1). Classification (NCBI taxonomy): domain Eukaryota; kingdom Viridiplantae; phylum Streptophyta; class Magnoliopsida; order Dipsacales; family Adoxaceae; genus Sambucus; species Sambucus nigra. The sequence continues at coordinate 276,465,369 of OX422210.1, read as the reverse complement.
TCCTTTACCCTCGATCGATCGATCACCTCGGACAGCTTCTTCTCCAAGAAGCTCTTTCGGCCATTAAAGCTTCTCCCAAGCTTTTATCTCCTACCCCAATGTACTCCAACCTCAATAAACGACTTATACACAATAAAAATGGGTTCTAAACGTCCTAGAACCCAAAACCAACAAACGATTTCAATAATTCCTAAATTTCTCGAATTGGATAAAATTCGGGGTTTACTCGTTTAACTTCCGAAAACCCATTTTGATTAATAAAATCCCATCTAGAAAATCTTCTAATTTGTTAATTCCAAATTTTGATATGAGATTTATGCTCTAAAATAAATAAAGCAAGTAAACACTTGCCTCGTGGATAAAATCCGACGATCCCGAGTCGAATCCCGCGGAGTTTTTCCAGAACCTCCCTTTTCTTCCTCTTTTCTCTCCTACTCTCCTCTCCTCTTTCTTTTCTTCCTTTTCTTCCCCCATCCCTTGCCTTATATAGGGAGAAAAAGTGTTTACCCCTTATTAGACCCAAGAATAACTCGTTTACTCAATTACGAGTCCTTATTAGCCCAAATATTCTCGGAGCCTAAACAATACCCCTGGATACTATATTCTAACTATCTCGGCCATTTTGAAACCAACTGCGCAATCAGAATTTCCTTCCGAGGTACTTGGCCACAATTCACTATTTTAACCCAACACATCCCCATGTGGGTTTTCCCATTAAAATATTGTCCTCTGTCGCTTTACTCAACTGCGACGTGTAATAAAATAATCCTTCTCCTCTACTTATTCCCAAAAGTAGTTATAACATACATCGAAAATCTTCTAACACTCCTAAACTCCAAAAATTATTATTCCGAGAAATTCCTCAAATTTCCAAATTACACCCATTAATGAAAATTCAATTTACCATAAAAGTGCGGGGTATTACATTCTTCTAAGTGTGCCAATTTAGATTTGTTGTCATCATGCATTCGATTATTTTAAAATTTTGAAAAAATGGTTAAGATAAGTTTGTGTTTTGTGACTGCGCTACCTCCGTTGGCGATTTTTTTGCTGTTTGAGACTCTATTTTTTTGTTGTTTTAGACTTGGTTTAACTGCTATTTTAGAATGCACTATTTGAGACTCAACTTTTTGTATATTTATTTAAACTAAGATTTGGTGTTTAGATATTTGACATTTTTTTTTAATTTTTAAACTAATTATATAGTTTGTTATTTCATACATGTTTTATAGGATTATGGAGAGTATTGAAGTTTTTTATACAACCGGTAAGCCATTTTGACTGAGAATATAAATTGTTACTATAATTTTTTTTTAAATTTCATTTGAAAATTGTTATTCCTGTTAAAGAATTGAGGCCTCTTTCTTGATGTCTAACAAACAGAATTTTGCAGATTCAAAAGGGACTGCCGAAAAAGCTAAAGAATATTCCTTTTGGTCTTGGCTCAAACTCAACTGGTACTCAAGAGGTTGAGGTAATTAGTGCACTAAAGTATGAAGCTGTAAGATGTGTGCAAAAACTCGCTGCCAAGATGGCTTGACCATAAGTAAGGGCAGTTCAGTTGTCATATGCTAATTCGAATATTTAAGTATGCTTATTGTCAAATCGAGAAAGAGAATGATATGGAGCAAAAAAAGAAAAACATAATGTTTTCGGGAGTAATTTAGATGGCTACTGATTCTGAAATAAGGAGACTACATACCTCAAACATATGGGGTTCATCTCTCTACTCTGGGTCACATATTTATTCTTCTTTCTTTAATTCTCACCTCCTTTTATATTGGGACCATTTAGGAACAAATTATATTCGTGTTATAGAGTTCATGTCGCATAACATATATGAGTAAATTGTTGTTGTTGGATTTAATTATTGATCCAAAGTTAGAATTAATAATAGTATACTTGGTAGTTTTGTTCTTGAACAGGGTGGATTGTCTGATAAACAAAGGAAATTCTTTCCAATTTTTTTTTAATTAATAGGTTATCACCATAGGTTATTTAAAGAAAAAATTAAATGCTGCGAACTAAATGCGACATATGGTCCTATCAACGACATACACTTTTAAAAATTATCATCGTGCCTTCAGGCACGGGCATACCCTAGTGTGTGTGTGTGTATAAGGAGTAGAATAGTTGACACAATTCCATAAGTTGATAACTTAATCAGAGGCTAGGATTGAGCCAACAAGGCCCGAAATGGATGGCTGAGATTATTTTCTTCGATTCTCTCCCTTACACCACTCATCCAAACCCTTGTCGTCTTCTCATTCTCTCCCTTTCACTTTACACGCTCTCTTTCTTTCTTTATCTCGGCTGTTAAGGTATCTTTCTTCCTATTTCCTTTTTCGTGTGAAGTTACTATTGTTGTTCGATCTCTTTATTTGGTGCGCTTTTATTTCCAACTAGGTTCGTCTAATGCTACTTAAATTCGTATGCCTTTTGTACCTATTTTTTGCATCATTTTACAGAGAATACTTAAGGTAAAAGAGACATTTTGAGGAGCACCATAAGGTAAAACCCAACTCATAACTCTCTTACCCACACACAAATACTTGCCCCCCTGATCTACTAATTTTTTTTGTTCTATATCTTTGAATTAGTTTCAAGATCAACATTTTTTTGTTTGATTTTCAAGATTTGATCACGAATTCATACATATTGAACCAAGATCATCAGCTCTACAACTAGTGCTAGCATCCTTCAGGTATTTTTTCATATCTTGAATTTTTTAGATCTTGAATTTTTTAGGGTTGTTTGGTTGGTTTGTTATTTTTGTGTTTAAGAACCATAATGATACATATCTGTATAAGTATGATTTTATTTTATTTTTATTTTTTTTGGCAATGTTGTTGTGTGGGTAGGAGAAAATGGCCTACTGTGTGTTTGTCTAAATGGTACAATGACCTCATTATTGGCATTATAATAAATGAACTCATTACTATTTTTGTGTATTTATTGACATTGTAATAAAATCTTCCAGTTTGTGTATTGGTTAAATGCATGTCTTATAAAATTTTGATGTAGTTCCACATGAGTTTTCACATGTGTTTGTTCACCATATGTTTAAAAAAATGCCTAAAATAGCCTTCTCATTCACTATTTCTAAAATAGGGATTTGGTATTCCTTTTCCCTTTCTCTCATGTTGTCATTCATTTTGAACACTTGGTATTTTTGCATAGTAAACCAAAAGCCCATATAGTTATTTTTGGTATTTTTCAACAGCTCGTATTGTTTTTTTTTTGTGATCTCATAATCTCCACAGTTCTTCATCTCATTCTTCTAAGGTACGATCTTCTAATATTTACATGATTTTCTCTCATATTGGTTTTTGGAAACTGTTGGGATCTCTTAAAGCCTTAATATTTGTATAGTCTTTTAAGTCCTATTTTACCTTACCTAATGTTGCGGTATGTTTGTGAAACATCCTACGTGCTTATTTATAAATCATTAATGAAATATTAAAAAATTACCATTCATGGATTGCATTGATCTTCCTCCCAAATGTGCGTAATATGGTAGATTTTGTTTCCTTTCCTCTTCATGTTTTTAACTTTTATAAGATTTTAATGTTATAGTTTCTTATAAGATAAATAGGTAGTGGAGTTGTAAGGGAACATATTGGAGTTTCAATTTTTCTTTATTAATTGTCCTAATTGTCTTAACATGTTTTTAATTGCAGATTATAAAAACTTCACGTTATAGAAACTTCACAACTTTCTGCAACAGATTATAAGCAAAGACGCAATCATTTCATTTTCATAACGACTGGATATTCATAATCTTATATGGTACTTATCTTGCATATTACTAACACACAATTCAGCACCTAGCACTAGCAGCAGCGGGAGCACCTCCTCTAAAGAGGAAATTTGCCACATGTGATCGATGCTAAGCTGATTGTCCACCACCAGCCTAACCATCTTAAGAATTCCCACCATCACATTTACCCTCATTTTTATGGGCCTTCTTCAGTCTTGCACCCACATTATGTCCAGCAAAGACCCCGAGCTTCAGTCTCGCTTTTGATTTAGATCACGTGGTGGAATCCCAAGAAGTACATATGGGATTTTAAAATCTCTAAGAATAATTTGGTCATGTTCATTAAGAAGGAAATTAGTTGGCTTAGGATTCAGCACCAGGACACTAATTGAATGTAGCTCCTAAATTCCATTAGCCAACTCAATCCCATACCTCAAAACATCTGACAGTGGAAGCTTTCCTCCTTTCTGCTAAGCCATTTGATCACCTATTGATCCTTCATAAAATTTAATAGCCACATATATCTTTCCGGATAGAATTGAGATACAATGTAACCAACAAACAACTTGGAGTTGTCGAAACTTGATATACAGCTTCTAAAATTGTAGATTATTAATTGTCTTAACATATTTTTTCACATATTTTTTCTTTTGATCTTGAAGAGGAATTCATTCATTAAAGAATAAGGTAACTACGAGTACTCTGATTCGTTACGTGGCACTACTTCGTTATATGGTAGTGTTCTTTAATTTCTTAGTTTAGTTGTTATGGTCAATTTGGTTAGGGACCATTGCACATTTTAATTGGGGGAAATTATAACTCTGCCCACACCCACTGATGCTAACACATTCTAAACAAATGTCTCAAACACACATATATTGCGTATATCATAGTTACATATATATACGCACTCTAAAGTAATACCGTCTAAACTGCTTTGGATATAACAGTTACATGTGTATACAATCTTAAATGTGCTGATTAGTTAGGAAATGGTGCTTTGGATCATAATATGTATGATATAGACAATATGAAGATTGATCAGCTACTAAATCACAAAGGAGAATGGGACTGGAACATTCTTTTTTTCACTGTCAAACTTTACAACTATTAGTGGTACGTCTACTCAAAGTGCGGATCATATTTTGAGTCAATTCAACATTTATAAAATTTTCTAATATCTGATATTTTGATGTGTGTTCACTTTATGTTCTAATTTTTTTTCTATCTTTTTCTTCCTTCACGGGAAATGCCCAAATTGGAAATAACGTGATTGTGTACTAACTTTCTGTCATGCATTTAGTAATAGGTAACTTTCTAATTGAAAACTATCTGATTGTGTACAAACTTCATTCACATTATTTTTTTCAAAGAGTATCTATGCTGAATGGGGATGAGGTGCAACCCATCTCATGGTAGGGGTATAGAATGGGGATGCAGCGCAGCTCATTGCGGAGCCACATATAGGTTTTGATCTAGGAAGACCACCTATTTTTAAACCAAGAATGAAGGCAGTGTATCTTCATGTCTTTGTACCTGTTATCAAATAAACTTTAAACCATGGTGGAGGTGGATCATCTTATAAACATTTATTCTAGATTTTGTTTCTCTTTTCGGTTTTGAACTATTTGATTGACTTATCTAACTTCATTAATAGTTATGTTTTTGATTTTATAGATATTCTATTGAAGATTTCGAGTTATTAGGTTTGTTGTTTCTAAAAGGGAACTTCCATATTTGTGGTTTCATAGATATATTTTTTCCATTTATGCAAACTGGAGTTCGTAGGAACATGTTCTTTTTCATTTTGTTATGTTGAATATTTTGGTGTTACTTCCAAATTTGTTTAGCCTTATAACTTATCTTTATGTTTTGTAGATAATATGAGTTTTATAACTAGATTTGAGGAATAAGGAGTGAGGTCTCAACACTTAATTTTGTTTTTGTTTCAGTGTTATCCTTTATATAACTGCTTTCCAATAATAATCAAAATAGTCCATTTTTTAAAGCGATGGCTGCGATTTCCTCTCAAGTTATGTTCCTCCCTCTTATTTTTTTGAAAATGATGGCTAAAAAATAGATTTTTGCATCTCGATTTTACATGTGTATAGGATGTTTGGGGTTTAGGCATAACTTATACATTTTTTGAGCTAAATGTGAGATTATCATTGGGTTCTCTCAAACACCCACCCTGTCTATATTTTATTTCCAAAAGCCCTACAACTCTAGTATTTTCTAAGTTTGAAATGTCATTCAAACATGAAATTAAACTATTTTTTGGGGATTTCAATTTGGTCCATATTTAATTGTATGAGAAGTCATTGTTCTATATCATTTCTCCAAGTGGAATGGATGCTTTTTAAGATGGTCATTTTAAATGTTCACCATTCAGTTAAGATTTTCATATTCAATGGATAACTGTTCATTGTATCTTTTTTTTTCTTTTTAAGTATAATAAGTCATTATTCAGTATAACAAGTCACTTCTTATGATATATCATATTCAGATTTCTACTACATACTCTTGTTTATCTTCTCATGATAGATCAACACTGCCGTGCTCTGTCAATGTTGACAATAACAAGTACATCTGGGGAAAACATTCTGGTAGACCTTTTCTTGGGTCGATGAATGTGATTTGTATGATTACATGTGATTTTTATTTTCTTGTTTCAACCTTCATGATTTGTGTGTTATACTACATATGTGTGTTTTTAATATTAATGATAATACTATCTTTTTTACTCAAGCATTGTCTTACTTTTTTTTTGTTTAGGCCATTTTGGAAGCATTAGAGATGCAATTAGGAATGACATTACTTTGAACAAAAGTTTTATGTTTTGCTCTAAATGGTTGAGAACGCGTGTAATATCGATTTAAATTAAATTCGCAAGTTTTCAAGTAACCCTTATTTAATTAGAGTCTACTTTTAAATCAAATAAATTCAGCCCCTAAATATCCATCTACGGTGCGTGTGTCAATCCATAGATAAAGCATGCGACACAAAGTTAAGGAAAAATCCACGCAGGGCAAAACCTTTTATTTCACTATAATAAGTAAATCGCAACTTACACAGATTACAATGAAATACAGTGACACACGAATACCCGCAAGCGTCGGTCGGTGTCGTCAGCAATGAATCCACACGCAGCGAACCCACATGAACCTCAGTCCAATCAACAAAGGAAGAACCGCAGCACTCCTCAATGACACGCTGCCATAAAACTTTGTAGAGACTCCCTCAGCAATGACACGCAACCCTCAGTTGCAAAGATCTCTCCACAAAGGTTTGAACAAACACAAGGTTGTGTTCTTGGGTTACCAAAAAGATTCACAAAGATTTGGCAATTTGTGTGAATAAAAAAAACCTCGAGTCTTGGGCTTAATAGGTGAAGACTTTAGAGTTTTTTGTACTCTGAAAATCGTCTTGAAAAGTCTTGGAAAACAACTCCCCGAAGTTGGCTTTAAATAAGAAAACTTTGAGCCTAAAAAATCTCGAGCAGATCTGGCGAAATTTATCCTAGGCGGACCGGTCCGGCTTGGGGGCGGATCGGTCCGATTGACCGGATCGGTTCTTTTATTCTGAGGCGGATCGGTCCGGTTATGATCTGATCGGTTCTTTTATTCCAGGCTTCATCGATTCGCTTGCGGTCCGGGGTATACTGTATCTGCAGCAAGTAGATCGGTCCGGTTGAGGGGCGGACCGGTCCGTTGGTGGATCGGTCCGGTAGGGAGGCGGACCGGTCTGGCTGTCAGACTTTGATTCCTCTTCTTCTTTTGATATTCGGATCCGTTGATGAATGTATGACTCTTTAATTTCTTCAACGGTGTAATGGCCTGCGACATAATAAATTGTTAATGGACAAAAATGTCCTTACAAATCTCCCCCTATGTCTATGCCGGTACATACATAAAAACAAAACATCCGAATTATCAAACAACTAAAAATGCCTATACAAATCTAACCTTCCATGAACCCAAAACTGGAAAGATACAATTGAATAAGACTAAATCGTTTGCTCTTCAACTCTTTCAGGAATCTCAAATCTTTTCTCATTAGGGTGTGCAATCCAATGATAATCCATGTAGTACCTACACACATGAGAAAAAGAAAAATACCAAGTGACATATCGAGTTTGAAATGAGATAACATGGATATCTATATATGATAAAAACATAAGCAACATCTCAAAAACTCCCCCAAAATTTAAACTCCCCCATAATATGATAATTCTTTCTCCCACTTTTTATGATGTCCTCAAATAGACAAATGAGAAGAATGAATCAAATAAGCAAAATCGGGTTGTCACGGTATACAAAACAGGGCATCAAACAATATGGTAAACGTGCTCTTGCAAGGAGATGCTCAAACAAAACTTCACAAACTATTTTTGAATTTTTCAAATTTTTCATACAAAGATAGGATACCAATTTGAACAAATATGATACAAAAATCACACCATGGATTTAGACTCAAACAACCAAGTCATGGAAATGGAATGAATGGGTGTGAACACATTCGATAGCTAAATCAACTCAATCAATCATATGTGCATGATGCATACGTGTACTCCTAACGAATGAACATCAAAGGTATCCTTAGGTGTAAAAGATTGTTGAATTTAGATGACATCGTCTTATGCAAATCAACAAATCAAAGTCAAATGATTTCCACACAAATAACGTCCAAAACTATATAGCGCATTTTTAAGAATTTCAAGGACGTGCAAACCCATTTTAAATCTCCAACCAAACTCCCTCATATATATTTTCTTTTAGAGGTAATCTAAATTCTCAAACTTTGGAGAATTGGTGCAAAAACCTAAATGACCCCTTTTTGGCATGAATATATTTTTATTTCCTTTCAATTTTTTTCGGGCTCTTTTAACCTCTTTGGACCTCGGATAATAAAATTCCTCAATTTTTTAGGTCCTTTTTAACGGTGGCTTTTGCGTAAAGGATTGATGATTACCTTTCGTAGCCCCTCCCCGTTATCAAACAAATCACGCAAACTCACAAAATAGTTTTTATATGCACAATTTCCTAATCAAAATTTATCGCGCTTGGTTCATTTTAAGGACATGATTGAAGTGAAAACACCCAACCAACATGTGATAAGACAAGCACAATAATCAAACAAATCCGTGCAAGTGTGCATTAAAGGAAACATGAGTCAAACATGTAGGAAGAACACTTAATTACATCTTAATGACTCCAAACATTATAAAGCACATGGATGAATTGATCTATTGTCTCAAAATACTATCAAATAGTCACATGAAAAAAATGAAATGATGTTGTGACTCGGTCATCCAAAGTGTTCATCCATAAACGGTGCAAACAAAAAAACAAAAATCTTTTTGGATTTTCTCAAAAAATTTCAAAGAAAAAATAAAACATACAAAATGATACATACTAGCAATAGGCAAATAATGACATCATGAAAATCACGCTATGCTAGTAAACAAGTCAAACCTCAATCATTAGGTGCGGAGGGGTTTTCCAAAGGTGGTGACAACTTATGAAAAACCTCCATCAATTCTTGTGAAGTTTTGACTAAGAACTTAACTTTCTCACCTAAATGTGCAAACTCTCTCATGTAGTCTCCGGGAGCATGTAAAGTATCATGTGTGGGTGCATGTGTTCCAGAAACACGTGTAGAAGCAAAACGTGACACATACCCCAACTTAAAGCAAAATTCCCTAAGGTGTCCTCTCCTCTTGCAATGTGAGCAAACATAAATAGTCCTAGGAACACCTCTCTCAAAAACTCTAGGACGCACTCTCCTAATGGGAATGGGACGCCTAGGTGGGTTAGGGTGAGACACATGTGAAACTGTCACTAAAGTGGGAACCAGCTCGGGTTCTAATTGGGAAGAAGAAGCACCGTCATGACTTATTCCTAACTTCTCACCTTTACCCTTAAGAACCACCTTTTCAACCTTCTTAGGTGCATTCTCAAACTTGACTTTGACCACCCTGGCACGTTCAAGATCACTCTCGAGTTGGGATACACGTGTCGTCAGACTAGAAAACGTGCTGGTCAAATCACACTTCTCCTTTCTCAAAACCTCCTTCTCTTTCTCCAAATCTAAAACCCGACGACCTAAATCCCTATTATACTTCTTTGTTTTCATGGTCTCGGTGTACAAATCTCTAAAAGCTTTTTGGATCTCACTTTCATCTCCACTTTCACTCTCACTTTCTCCCTCACTTGAAGCGCTCAAACCATCACTATCACTTTCGTGTGCACTATTGTGGGACAAGGTGGGTGTGCTCATACGACTAGAAAAAGCCACAAACTTCTCACCACTAGTCTCATCACCCTCACCTTCACTACTATCACTAAGTGTGGCGGGCATAGCTACTTTCTTTCTAAGCCACGTAGGACACTCAAACGACTTATATCCCTTACCCCCACATTCAAAACAAGTGACGTTCTCAAAATCTTCTTCACACTCCTCGTCAGATTTATTCTCTTTTTCCCTCTCACCACTTTCTTTGGCCTTTCCTTTCTTTTTATTTTTCTCAAAAAAATTCTTTTTATTGGATGAATTATTTTTGTTCATGTTGACAAATCTTTTAAAATTTTTCGCAAACAAGGCCATGTCATTAAAATCAAAATCTCCCTCAGAATCGAACTCACAAACTTTTTATTTCTTTTTATTAAAATGAGTCTTTAAAGCAATGCCATTATCCTTAGCCTTAATGGTTTTGGGAAACATGTCAATCTCATAGGTTTGAAGATCTCCTACAAGTTCTTCCAACTTAAGTGATTTCAAATTTCCCAAAGAGTTCAAAACAGTGACTTTAGGAATAAAGCGTTTGGGAGAGATCTCAAAATATTTTTAACGACACGCGTGTTATCAATCACCTCACCCAAATTAAAACATGTGTTAATAATGTCCGACAAACGTGCATAAAAATCATCAAAGCATTCGGAGTCAGACATGGTGATAGTCTCAAATTGGGTGGCCAAATTTTGTAATTTTGACTCTTTAACCTCGTTCGTACCCTCATGTGTCAATTTCAAAACATCCCAAGCCTCTTTAGACGTGGTTCACGTCATAATTCGGCAAAACTCATCAGGAGAGACAACTCCAGAAATAGCACTCAGACCATGGGAATTAAAATTGGACAATTTATAATCATCTTCAGTCCAGGCTGACACGGGTTTTAAAGTGGTGATGTTATTAACAGTGACCGTGGGAGGAGTCCAACCATTTTTGCAAAGCAACCAAACACGCTCGTCAATAGTTTTTAAAATCAATTTCATACGAGCTTTCCAGTAGGCATAATTAGACCCGTCAAAAATAGGCATCTGATTATATAAGTGCTCCATAAGAAAAATGCGAATTTTCACAAAACTGATTTTTTTAAAAAAATCAATATTACACGATTTTGCGGAAAATAGGAATACGCAATATATTAGCACAGCCTGCTCTGATACCAATTTGACGACGTGAGAGGTCAAATTGTATCAAAAAATAAATCTTTTAAAAAACCGGATCACGCGATAAATTAGCGTAACCCGCTGTGATACCAATTTGAGAACGCGTGTAATATCGATTTAAATTAAATTCGCAAGTTTTCAAGTAACCCTTATTTAATTAGAGTCTACTTTTAAATCAAATAAATTCAGCCCCTAAAAATCCATCTACGGTGCGTGTGTCAATCCATAAATAAATCATGCGACACAAAGTTAAGGAAAAATCACAGCAGGGCAAAACCATTTATTTCACTATAATAAGTAAATCGCAACTTACACAGATTACAATGAAATACAGTGACACACGAATACCCACAGGCGTCGGTCGGTGTCGTCAGCAATGAATCCACATGCAACGAACCCACATGAACCTCAATCCAATCAACAAAGGAAGAACCGCAGCACTCCTATATGACACGCAGCCATAAAACTTTGTAGAGACTCCCTCAGCAATGACACGCGCCCTCGGTTGCAAAGATCTCTCCACAAAGGTTTGAACAAACACAAGGTTGTGTTCTTGGGTTACCAAAAAGATTCACAAAGATTTGGAAATTTTGTGTGAATAAAAAAAACCTAGAGTCTTGGGCTCAATAGGTGAAGACTTTAGAGTTTTTTGTACTCTGAAAATCGTCTTGAAAAGACTTGGAAAACAACTCCCAGAAGTTGGCTTTAAATAAGAAAACTTTGAGCCTAAAAAATCTTGAGCAGATCTGGAAAAGTTTATCCCAGGCGGACCGGTCCGGCTTGGGGGCGGATCGGTCCGATTGACCGGATCGGTTCTTTTATTCTGAGGCGGATCGGTCCAGTTATGACCGTATCGGTTCTTTTATTCCCGGCTTCATCGGTTAGCTTGCGGTTGAGGGGCGGACCGATCCGTTGGCGGATCGGTCCGGTAGCGAGGCGGACCGGTCCAGCTATCTGACTTTGATTCCTCTTCTTCTTTTGATATTCGGATTCGTTGATGAATGTATGAATCATGAATTTCTTCAACGGTGTAACGGCGTGCGATATTGTAAGGACATTTTTGTCCATTAACAATTTATTATGTCGCACGCCGTTACACAGTTGAAGAAATTCAAGATTCATACATTCATCAACGGATCCGAATATCAAAAGAAGAAGAGGAATCAAAGGCTGACAGCCGGACCAGTCCGCCTCCCTACCGGACAGATCCGCAACCGGACCGGCCCGCCCCTCAACCGGACCGATCCACTTACTGTAGATCCAGTATACCCCGGATCGATTACGAACTGATGAAGACTGGAATAAATAACCGATTCGGTCACAACCGGACCGATCCGCCACAGAATAAAAGAACCGATTTGATCATCCGGACCAATCTGCCCCCAAACCGGACCGGTCTGCCAAGAATAAACTTCGCCAGATCCTACGGAGATTTTTTAGGCTCAAAGTTTTCTTATTTAAAGCCAACTTCGGGGAGTTTTTTTTTAAGACTTTTCAAGACGATTTTCAGAGTCTTAAATACTCTTAGTCTTCACCTATTGAGTCCGAGACTCTAGGTTTTTTATTCACACAATTCTTCCAATCCTTTGTGAATCTTTTTATGTAACCCAAGAACACAACTTTGGTTTGTTCAACCCTTGTGGAGAAGCCGTTCTCTTCTTCATTACAGCCCTCCTGGAAAGGGAAAATTCCAGCAGACAAGCTTGTGAAGAAGCCGTTTATCTTCTTCATTGCAACCCTCCTGGAAAGGGATATTTCCAGCCGCCGACATAGGAACCGACACCTGCGGGTATTTCCGTGTCACACTATTTCTAGCCGTTGCTTTGAAGGTTTACCGAAGACACCATGCGTTACACTTGTGGGCGATTATCAGGTTGTATGTAAGTCAAGGGTCTTGTAAATTCTTGAAAGTTCTAGAAATAAAAGGTTTTGCCCTTCGGGGATTTTTCCTGAAATTGTTTATTTTTATCCTGCATGCTATATTTTATTTGATAAATCATCTAGATGCATGTTTTAGGGTTTAACTTAAATTTTGATTTAATTAAAATTGGATTTTATTTGAGAAGTCGCAATATTTTCGCTGTATCCACTCTCTCAAATTGGTATCAGAGCGGGTTACGCTAATTTATCGCGTGATCCTAATTTTTTCGAGGATTTACTTTCTGATACAATTTGTCTACTCACGTTCTCAAATTGGTATCAGAGAGGGTTACGCTAATTTATCGCGTGATCCTATTTTTTAAAGGATTTATTTTTTGATACAATTTGACCTCTCACGTCGTCAAATTGGTATCAGAGCCTGTTGCACTAAGTTATTGTGTTTTGATCCTGATTTTGCACAAAAATGGATTTTGATGGTTTTGATGATCTTCGATGTCAAATTTTTGAAAAAATTAATTGGAAAATTCACATGAACTCTTATTTTAAATCTTCTATTGAAACTGAATATGAGAGGTTTCCTTGTTGTGAGGGTGTTGGTCACACGTTACATGAGTGTACCACAAATTTAAAGAAGAAATTGAATAAACCGATTTCTCATGTTTCTACCCTTAGTGATTGTGATTCGGAAGAAGAAGTTTTTTATGCTTCTAGGCGAGAGTTTCCCATCCATGTGATTAGTGATGATAGTGAAGGTAATGGGAGTGTGGATGAAAGTGAGGAGGAAGGTGTAGATGAGCGTGACTTGCAAATTGCTTTCAATGAACTTTATGCTGAAACTTTGAAAACAAAGAAAGAAAATTTGAAATTAAAAGCTCAGTTGAAAGAGTGTGCCATAAAAAATAATGATTTTTTAGTTGAAGAACTTAGGGCTCATGTGAAAATTTTGAAAGATAAGCTTGAGTACGTCGAGGGTGAGAGAGATAGTCTTAGAGGGTTGATGGAGACTATGAAAAAGTAGCTTTTAGAGTTTGAGGATTCTAAACGAGTACTTGAATCTAGGATAGGTGAACTTGAGGTGAAATTGAAAGATTCAAGTAAAGTGAAATTTGATTTGGAGTCTAGGTCTGAAAAACTTGATAAGATTTTAAGCACAGTCGAGATCAAAACTGATGGGGGTGGGATTGGTCTTGAAAAATATGTTGCACCCATTCCCACACATGTGAGAGAGCCTCATCGGATTGTTAAGAAAGAGGCACCTAAGTTTGTTAAAAAAGCGCCCCATAGGAACATCGTGAGAGAATCTCCTAGGATCATTAGGAGAGACCCACCTAGGCAAATTCGGAGAGAGCAACCGATAAATTTGAGTAGAGGGCCACCTTTAGGTAACACAAACCGCCCGATTTACTCTTGCACACATTGCGGTAGGCAAGGTCATCTTAGGCACTTTTGTTATAATCTTTTAAATGGACCTAGGAAGGTTAATGAAAGAATAAATTCGATTCCCAAAACCCCCCACATTCCATTACACATCAATTTGGGTTAGAAAATCGGATTTAGAGGCTTGTGGTTTATTTGTCCACGATTCCCGTTTGCTTGCACGTGATTCACCCCATGTGAAATCTTTTGGTTAATTGTGATTGCATGTTTGTCATACACTAGTTGTGCTTTCATGATATATTTTTACTAGTGTGATGACTTGTACTTTTTGTATAAATTCTTGTTTTTGAATTTTTTGAAAAATACAAAAAGATTTTATTTTGATAAAATTCTGAAAAATCCAAAATAAAAAAAAAAATTGTTTACACCGTTTATGGATGAACACTTAGGATGACCAAGTCACAACATCATTCCATTTTTTTCATGTGACTATTTGATAGTGTTTTGAGATAATAGGTCAATTCATCCTTGTGATTTATAATGTTTGGAGTCATTAAGATGTAATTAAGTGTTACTTCCTACATGTTTGACTCATGTTTCCTTTAATGCACACTTGCACGGATTTTTTTTTATTATTGTGCTTGTCTTATCACATATTGGTTGGGTGTTTTCACTTCAATCCTGTCTTTAAAACGAACCAAGCGCGATAAATTTTGATAAGGAAATTGTGCATATAAAAAACCATTTTGTGAGTTTGTGTGATTTGTTTGATAACGGGGAGAGGCTGCGAAAGGTAATTATCTATCCTTTGCGCAAAAGCCACCGTTAAAAAGGACCTAAAAAATGGAGGAATTTTATTATCCGGGGTCCAAAGAGGTTAAAAGAGCCCGGAAAAAATTGAAAGGCAATAAAAAGATATTCATGCCAAAAAGGGGCCATTTAGGTTTTTGCACCAATTCTCCAAAGTTTGAGAATTTAGATCACCTCTTAAAGAAAATATATATGAGGGAGTTTGTTTGGAGAATTTAAAACGGGTTTGCACGTCCTTGAAATTATTGAAAATGCGCTATATTGTTTTGGACGTTATTGGTGTGGAAATCATTTGACTTTGATTTGTTGATTTGCATAAGACGATGTCATCTAAATTCAACAAACTTTTACACCTAAGGATACCTTTGATGTTCATTCGTTAGGAGTACACGTATGCATCGTGCACATATGATTGATTGAGTTGATTTACCTATCGACTGTGTTCACACCCATTCATTTCATTTCCATGACTTGGTTATTTGAGTCTAAATCCATGGTGTGATTTTTGTATCATATTTGTTCATATTGGTATCCTATCTTTGTATGAAAAATTTGAAAAATTCAAAAATAGTTTGTGAAGTTTTGTTTGAGCATATCCTTGCTAGAACACGTTTACCATATTATTTGATGCCCTGTTTTGTATACCGTGACACCCCGATTTTGCTTATTTGATTCATTCTTCTCATTTGTCTATTTGGGGACATCATAAAAAGGGGGAGAAAGAATTATCATATTATGGGGGAGTTTGAATTTTGGGGGAGTTTTTGAGATGTTGCTTATGTTTTTAACATATATTATCTCATTTCAAACTCGATATGTCACTTGGTATTTTGCTTTTTCTCATGTGTGTAGGTACTACATGGATTATCATTGGATTGCACACCCTGATGAGAAAAGCTTTGAGATTTGATGATTCTTGAAGAATTGAAGAGCAAACGCTGTAGTCTTATTCAATTGTATCTTTCCAGTTTTGGGTTCATGGAAGGGTAGATTTGTATAGGTATTTTTAGTTGTTTGATAATTCGGATGTTTTGTTTTTATGTATGTATCGGCATAGACATAGGGGGAAATTTGTAAGGACATTTTTGTCCATTAACAATTTATTATGTCGCACGCTGTTACACCGTTGAAGAAATTTAAGATTCATACATTCATCAACGGATCTGAATATCAAAAGAAGAAGAGGAATCAAAGACTGACAGCCGGATCGGTCCGCTTCCCTATCGGACCGATCCGCAACTGGACCAGTCCGCCCCTCAACTGGACCGATCCGGTTGCTGTAGATCCAATATAGCTCGGACCGATTGCGAGCCGATGAAGCCTGGAATAAAGAACCGATCCGGTCACAACCGGACCGATCCGCCACAGAATAAAAGAACCGATCCGATCATCCGGACCGATCCGCCCCCAAACCGGACCGGTCCACCAGGGTTAAACTTCGCCAGATCCTACGGAGATTTTTTAGGCTCAAAGTTTTCTTATTTAAAGCCAACTTCGGGGAGTTGTTTTTTAATACTTTTCAAGACGATTTTCAGAGTCCTAAATACTCTAAGTCTTCACCTATTGAGCCCGAGACTCTAGGTTTTTTATTCACACAATTCTTCCAATCCTTTGTGAATCTTTTTGTGTAACCCAAGAACACAACTTTGGTTTGTTCAACCCTTGTGTAGAATCCGTTATCTTCTTCATTTCAGCCCTCCTGGAAAGGGAAAATTCCAGCCGACAAACTTGTGAAGAAGCCGTTTCTCTTCTTCATTGCATCCCTCCTGGAAAGTGATATTTCCAGCCGCCGACATAGGAACCGACACCTGCGGGTATTTCTGTGTCACACGGTTTCTAGCCGTTGCTTTGAAGGTTTACCGAAGACACCGTGCGTTACACTTGTGGGCGATTATCAGGTTGTATGTAAGTTAATGGTCTTGTAAATTCTTGAA
This sequence comes from Sambucus nigra, assembly GCA_949130495.1. Lineage (NCBI taxonomy): Eukaryota > Viridiplantae > Streptophyta > Magnoliopsida > Dipsacales > Adoxaceae > Sambucus > Sambucus nigra. The sequence goes on along the minus strand of OX422210.1, from coordinate 276,448,156 downwards.
AGTTCTAGAAATAAAAGGTTTTGCCCTTCGGGGATTTTTCCTGAAATTGTTTGTTTTTATCCTGCATGCTATATTTTATTTGATAAATCATCTAGATGCATGTTTTAGGGTTTAACTAAAATTTGGGTTTAATTAAAATTGGATTTTATTTGAGAAGTCGCAATATTTCCGCTGTAGCCACTCTCTCAGGCATAATAAATTGTTAATGGACAAAAATGTCCTTACAATGGTATTCATTGTTTTTTTTTTCAAACGATATTGCAATCTCTGCCATAATTTTTTGAAAATTTGATTTCCCTTTTCCCCTACCATCAATGACTCTCTATATGGAAGTTTATTTCCACTAATAACCAAATTTGGCTTAGTGAGAGACTGGCTATAAAAAGTAAAGAAAATTGTAATTTTCCAGAGCATATAATCAATATAATACTAAAAATCTAAGGGATTTTTTAATGAAATGAATTAATATTTTTTGTTTACAATTTTATATATTTATATGAAGGTGGCCAATAAATTCTTCGGTAAAGCAAGCTCATTGTTCTTCCATTGCCATTGCGTCAGTTAATCTTCGACTGCATGGAAAAACTATGACCAACACTTAAAACTTATTTAATTTCGGAGACATAAACACTCTATCTAAATATATTTTATCATTCTATTTTTTGTTAGAAAGAAATAAGAGTTTCAAAACCATAATTTTTTGCATATATTTGATTATTTTGTAGACCATACTCTTGGATTCACAACATCGGGTCGAAATCAGGTATATTATATATTTTTTGTACTTTTTCTAATTCTCTGCATTTCTATTTTTTTTTTGTATTTGGATATTGCTGCTTAATTAGTTCGTAGCTCCATCACTGAAATTCAAACTCCATATTTTCACTCAACCCTTATGGTATTATCTATTTGTTGATTCTCAACCCCATCAGTTATTGAATATAATATATTCGACTCTTTAGTGTGATTCATTTGGTAAGTAACATTGGATGGGATTGAAGTCAATGGTGGGTAAGTTTATAGGTTTGTTGTTACATCTTTAAAGGAATGCGTTAACTTTCTAACTCTTCCCGTGTGAAATATAATGTATGTTTATATTATAACATGTTGGTTCTTTCATTTAACATTCACGTTATTGTTCTTGGTCTTCCGTAATATTTTTCGTGAAAGGTGAGGTTTGACGTTATCATGACGTATTCCTAGATTTGAAACATATAAATTCAGATTTTGGAATTTATATATTTTTCATAGTTTTGTTAACTTTAGATGTGTTTGAGATTAATATACAAAAATAAACCTTTTTTGGAGGTGTTTGTTATGGGAGGGAGGGTATTGTGAAGTTGTTGTAATATGAGATGATTTATTTAAAATACTATTTTATAGGAGAGGTAGGAAATTAGCATTTTTTTTCACTTTTACATTTTCTCTTCACACTTTCAAATTGGGTATGTCACATATTACAGTTATTGCTTTTCTATTTTGAAGGTTCAAACATAATTTTGGGGTTGGGGGAAATAAATCTAAATGAAAATGAAAATCATGTGACATGATACCGATATTTTATATATTCCAAAATAACGCTCACCTACCAGCAAATCTACGGATCAAATAGATGTCGAGAATCGGACTCAGTTATCTGACATTGTAGCTATTTCAACTCGAAGGCGATGTGACCCAAACGCAACAGCAGTGGCCCCTGCCTATACTCTAAAACTTAACAGCAGTTGCCCCTTCTTTTACGGAGCTGTGTTGTAAGTTTGTATACTTTTAAAATTATAAGTCACTATTCTTAATTGAAGTCATGGTTAGGGAGTAAAAATAATTTTTAAAAATGTTGGATTAAATATTTTTATTTTCTTTAAGAAGAAATGCCCCTACCATAAATTGAAATGAATAGTATATAAGCGAACAAATGACATCTATATTTTCATGTTGCAAATTGAGCAACTTTGATGGGTACTAGGAAAATTTTGTTTAATTCTCTTTATACCCACTGATATTGCATTTCATTATTTTAGTTGAATTCGACGTTTCAAAAATACTCACCCCGCCTTTATACGTTTAAAGTTTCATTGCGTCTATACAAAAATTTCCAATACTCATACGTGTTTGAGGATAACTATATATTTCAATTTTTTAAAATACACTTATTTTGATCATGTAGGTATGTGATTCTCTAGAAATTGGAGATTCAATAATACACTTACACTGTTTCGAAATTTTTTTGCCATCCCGTTCACGTACTTTAATTCTCTCTATAATAATACAATTTTGGTTATATTATTCTCTGCCTATTGTATACATATTCATACATTATTCGTTTGAATCCTAATAATTTAACTGACAGTTAGTGTGTATTGTTTGAAACAGAATGGTGAATCCTTCGACACTAGTCAGATCCTTCAGCACAAGTTTGAAACATTGATGGTTGATGAGTACTTGAATGCTTCAGCACTAGTTAGATCCTTGAAGCCTAAAGAGAGGGAAAATGGAAGCTGGGAGAGAAAAATGGGTCTAATTAGCGAAGCTCGCAAGGATATTCAAATTCTTAAGAAACAAAAAAAATTAGACAAGAAGCAGAAATAAGAGAACACTTCATCGATAATCAGGACTTCGGTCCTAGATCTGATTAAGTTGGTACTGGTTGATGCTAATAAAAGCCCAAAGTATGAACTAAAAATTTTAGATGACTCTTATCCTACAAAGTAATATAGTAGGGTCCTTATGAGAAAGCACTAGGCAAGGGAGGTTACTAAGAGTAAACTGTTGAGGATAAAGAGGCAATCAGAGCACTACCAAATCGAAGCACTGCAGAGATGATCCAATGGAATCGGGAGTGATTGTGATGTCAACTCCTTGTACTCGAGAATAAAGGACCCCATCCCCAATCATCATCCTCTAATATAAGTCACAAACCATGTCTAAATAGATAGAACCTGTAAGGGGCATAACGAAACCCCACCCTTCTTTAGAGAAAATTGCAGGACAAAACAAAATTCGTGTACATGATTTCAAGCAGAAAAGGTAACACAAATCATGATCTCTGTAAAATATTTCAATTTTTTGAAGATTTTCTCTTCTAGAGGCCAAGATTTGAAGTTTTCATTTGTATAACTTAACTTTAGATGATCTTTGTGCAGTTTGATCGCCCTCTTTAATTAAATTCTAATGTTAATATTATTCTAATGTTAAGTAGATGATTAGTTCATAAACATTTCCTTTTGTTTACAACCTTTCAATGGATCTTTTATATTTTTTTAAGGGGGTTTAAATGGAATTTAAGGCACGTAGACATTTGCATGTACATGCTTTGATTAATTTGATAGAATATGCATTAACATAGGTGTATCCGTACAAGCATGCTTTAGGTTAGCTGAAACTTAGGTTCTAACTATTGAGTAATAGGTTTAGAGTTCTTTCAAATGGAATGAAATAGATTTTTGAAACTTAGATTTTAGTTGTTGATCTCCGAAGTGGTGACACGATAAATTCTCTCTGCCTCTGTTTTTGTGGAGTTGATTATATATGTATTGGTGTGTTTTTTATAGTGATATCAATATACACCTTTATTTTTACACTTACTTTCGATTTTGTGTGTTTTTTGTAGTAATATTGACAGAAGTGCATTGGCAGATCACGCAAAATGGATTCTACTTGAAATTCATTTAAGCGGGTTTAATGCTTTGTGAATTTAATAGCATAACATTGGTAGGTTTTGAACTAATTATGAGATATCAAATTCGCAATTTTACATATATGTATCTCACAAGATTATTCCAGTAGTGATACTCTTAAGGGCCTTTTCTTTCTTTTATGTCGTTGAAGTGAATTTTTCATACTTTAGTTATTTTGGATCTAAACAAAATTTTTCAAATGTCTTATCCATTTATGTTTTTTGCTTTTGTTTTAAGGAGTAATAATATATGATCTTCACGATGATAACATGAGATGAATCTTTATATCTACTTCTACATGATTTTTTTGGCTTCACAATTGATCAAATGTCTTTTTTTCTTATCTATTTATGTAGCATTATTATAAAAAAGTGTTATAGATGTATGTATAATCGGTGCAAGTATACTCGGGGGAACTAAAAAACGCGGTATTTTACCTTTTTATAATGATATTTGATTTAAAAAATTATCAAAGTTAATTTCCTTCCTATTTTAGGGTTTTTGCATTTTGGTTGCTAATACAATTATTTCCCATCAAACTATTGATATTTTTTTCTGTTTTGCATCCTGATAGAGTTATTCTCAAATACATGAATGTTGTCAGACTTTTACTATTTACTAAGGTGCGTGGATAGTCCTATAAATAGAGGATATTATGGACAATTTTTTTTAAAATTACACTTTGTTTTGTTGGGCAACGAAGTGTTTGTCATTTTCCAGATAGATAGTTTGAAAATTTTTACCGTTTTGCGATTACGAATCTTGGAAATTTTTGTCGTGCCATCAGGCACGTCCATTCCGCTAGTATGTGTGTGTGTGTATATATATATATATATATATATATATATATATATATATATATATATATATATATATATATACATCATACCTAGTTCTTGGTTCTAAGAAAATTTTTCTCCAATTTTTTTAGTTTTCTCTTGAAATTAACTTTCTAATCATCATATATTCAAAAAATTAGGTCAAAATACAGTTTGTATCTATTTTTAAAAAATTTCACAAAATGGCACGAACGCTTATAAATAAGGGTTTTTGAGTAGTTTTTTGTGGAATATTTAAAAATAGATACAAAATATATTTTCACCTCATTTTTTGTATATGTGTTTATTGGAAGGTTAATTTCAAGAGAAAAATAAAAAATTTGGAAAAAAATATTTTTTAGGTCCTACAGTTAGGTGTGATGTATGGATGACGTATAGAGCATGATATAGGTAAACCTTCTCCATATATATATATATATATATATGGGGAGGGAGGGAGGTGCTCAAATATGGGCACCACTTAAGCCCCCCACCTTGTACAGAATGCTTTTTTTATTAAAAAAATAAAAAATTTTGTTCTAAACATTTCATTGTACCCCTAACAAAATATCTTAAAATAATTTATTTTTGTATTTCAAAAAAATTTGTCAATATTTGATCGTTTTAAAATACCAAAATAAATTATTTTTAGATGTTAATTTTAGGAGTACACTGAAATGTTTAGAACAAACAAAAACATTTTGGAGTAATGGTGACAAATTCAAAACCCAATGCCAATAATACAATTTGTCAAAGAAAAATCAATCATAAAGTTTGCCAAAAAAGGTTATTTAAGTTGCCTGAAATCCATCAAGTGTATAGTCTAGAAACATATATAAAAGAAAATGCTAAAAATGGGTGATCGCAAAATTTAAAAAAAAAAGTTGTTTAAGTTACCTCAATGACATACATCAAATGAAGGAGTGACATAACAAAATAATTCTGAGATTTTTACCCGTCCTTACGTCTCTAGAGTAAGATAACATGAGCTTTTTACTATTATCAAAACGTAATGTAATACAGTTATAATAATAAACATGTTTTTTATAAGTTTCCATTCCATGCACACTCAATAATATCAAACTCATAAAAGACAGAAAAACTATTTGACATATTACCAAGTAAAAGTAATAAAGGATGGCTGTCCAAACAATTTAAAGGTTTAACATTAATTATCACAACCACACACCAACATCATCAACCACTTAATGGATCTAGGGAAACTAACCACTGTTTTCATTCTCAATTGTATTGATACTTAACATAGTCAGGGATAGTTCTTTGATTATTTCATTGCCACTTCACTATGGTGGCTTTTTTATTTTTTATTTTGCATGATATAACACAAAGTTTAGTTTTATGACTATTATTAGTTGAGATGAATTTGATAAAATTTATAATTTTTATTTCTAAATTTGCAAACTAAGATTAAAAAAATAAAGGCATCTAACCCCATACAATATTCCACCAACACTACTTTAAACATCATTAAATTCAACAAAAAGAAAACTATAAAATCCAGAATTTGCTCAAACAATACATATGTAGTGTGACACCCCGCTTAAAATAATAACGGGTGGCTAACCCTATTCAACATTTAATCAGGAACCTCAGATGGATCATTCTCAGCATCAACAGACTATACCAAAATAGATAATTCTAACTACCCAAAACTATCAAAGTGGATGCCAAAATTAAAAATAAATCATACAATGGATATCAACCCAACCATATACAAATACTAACAAAGGTAAAACGTATACAAGTACAATGATAAACGAGTGCTAACATTAAAATAAAATGAGTACATACAAGGAAATAAAGCCGAATAAGTTGTCGGGTCACAGACAGTACAACATCCATAAAGAAGAAATATAAATAGCTACAAATAACCCCTGGGTGTAAACCTGATATACCAAAGAGTCCTGTCTAGATTTACAAAGAAATAGGAAGCGACTACAATCTAAATCCTGCAACAGTCTGCATCTGTTACGGCTCCCAAGACACTGGATAGAAAAGCATCCGGTATCCATGCGGTGGGACACCTGTAGTACAATATACATACATATATATATATATATATATAGCAAAAGAGAAATATAAACGGGTCAGAGCCCGAGGTGTAAAAATGTTTAGGACGTGTGTTAACAGTGGATAATAAACATAAATGCAATATTTCATAATTAAAGTGGAGTCGCACTCTCGCGAAACTCCAAACTCACCTCTCGTCTACAGCGCGCACCTAATTGTGTCCCGAAACTTTAAATAGGCTACCCGACACAATACGAGGACAACCTACCTAACTGTATGCGTGTCCTATACCCGCATGACCCTCCATCTTAACATAACTCAAAAATCATTTTCATTCTAATCCCACTTAAATATATATACACACATATATATATACCTTACTAGGCCTCATAGGTTCCAGTTATTATCTTAAACCAATTATAAGTCTTAATACGTCACACATTTACATTAGGCTTCAATATAAAAGTTTATTCTCTAAACAACATACATTCCAGTACTAAAGGCATAGCTTCTCTCCACTCCCAACATTGCGCTACGTTTCATGCGTGGGGCATCTCGCAAAGAAAAATCTTAACAAGTACCCCCCCGATACACTACTCCTTGACAAACGTTGATCGTAGGGATCGATTAGGTCCACACAAATCCTACTACTGCAACTACCTAATGTGACACCCCGCCTAATTAAATACCGGGCGATCACTCCTTTATTAAATTAAATCAAGGTAAACAGTTGGTTCATTCTCAGCATCACTATCGATAATAATAAATTTTCCAATTTAACACCCTAAATAATTAAGCTAAGTGTCAAAACCATTTTCATACATACTTTCCAAATTTTATTTAAAGAAAAACATTTATTTTATTAACAACATTCAATAAGTAAGAATCACACCACATTAAATATTTGCAACATAGTCCAATTAAATTAAAACATTCGTCAATCGAATGTTAACATGCGAAATATAAAGTAACACAATCAAACTGAATAAAACCCATAGTAACAATACTGGAAATAACTAAATTACAATGTCCCAATAATAATGGAATAATAGAAAGAGCTACACATGCTCAACTAAATAAGAATACTAAGAGTGGATCCGAATGAACGAAGTCGTCTAATCAAGAGACCTGTAACTCTCACCTAAGCTGCAGCGCGTTCCTTCCAAGAGATCCTAAGCAAGACGCCCCTGTGGCTGGGAACCTGTAATACATACATATATATACAAGAGAGAGAGAGAGAAAAAAAAAATGAGTCAGAGCCCGAAAGTGTGTTTGATTAAAAATACGTTTAGCAAGTATTTAAATTGATACAGGCCAATGCAACAACATATTAGAGCGACACTCTCTTGAGAAATTCTCACCTCTCTTCTAATGTGCAAGCCTATCGTACTAACCTTCCCAACGGGTTATCCTATCATTTATCGCACGAATCTTCCCAATGATTTAAGTTATCTTAGATTACTCATAAGATTCAATTTTTAACGATTTCATTACGAAAAGGGTATTTCAATTAGTATACAAAGTTCTCCATTTTAACTTTATAAAATCAATAAAGTTTTTCAATGTCATATTATACTTTCTCAAAACAAGTATTTACCATTTGAGTCGTCAACCATGTCCTACTTATCAAATCACAATAGGCAGTTTCAAATTCCAAATCTTATATATATATTAACTACTTGACTAATATATATAAAATAACAGCACCCCACATAAAACTATGGTGCGTGCATACTTCTACTATCCGAACCCCATACCACTCATATCAAGGGGAATGCAAGTTCGGAATCACTCTCGAACTGTATTAACACATACACAAACAATATCGAGGCGAAGCATAGATTCCAAGTCTCTAAGAGGATGGCACATACTCGCGTCTCTTAGAACCGTCTGAACTATCAATTCGATAGCCTGTACCAAGGATATCTATCTTCTAGGGTACAAGTCAATATCCCCCATAAATGTCCCATCGAGATAAGACTGTCCCAACGCGGTAACCTCAAGGATAGCAAGTAGCGCGGTATGTTTTTCACATGTATATAATATATGTACACACAATCATATAAATATACCACTTTTATCATATTAATATAGGTTTCTCTCGGCACCCATAATTACAACATTTATCCTAAATTTCACATTATTAGTATTACGTATAAGGTTTCATCTCTAACCATAACTCGAATGGTTTTCTCACTTATTTCGTGACACTCGTGGACTCTATTCTTCCAAGTATAAAATTCAGTAGGTGTCACATCTACGTTTCATCGTAACTCTCTTACGAGCCTCACACTTTAACATATCAATTTACTAACCCTAAAGTAAACATCTCATAAATACCATTCTCGTCGAGTATTAATGATCCCAACATTTATTTATACGCCCTACTGGTCCTCTATGTTTCCCAAATCATTATATTAAGAATGCCCAAGAATTTTATCACGACAATTCAATTTTTAAATCATTAAAAAAGGGAAATAGTAGTCTGCTAGGAGGGGTCGATCGATTGAGGTTTGGGGCTCGATCGATTGAACCTTCGATCGATCGAAGCTCTAGCCTCGATCGATCGATCAAGCAGGTCTGCGAAAATCTGCAGAATTGCAGTTACGGGTTCTACCAATTTTCTTCATCCAAAACCATGTTTCTCCATTCTAAACGTCCCAAAAATCCTACTACTAACATTATATCAATATACCAGATGTTTTCAACGTAAAGCATGTGTATATCTAACATTAAACATGGATAATTAACCCCAAAATCTCATCTAATCATCAAGAACCCTAGAGTTTTTCTTAATCATGGTTAATATCTGTTTTCACCAGAATTTCCTTCTGATATATCATCAAAATTTCGTGGGTTATATTCCTCTACATGGCAAGGATTCCAGAATTTTCATATAATCAATACTACATGCATTTTCCTATCACAAATTGGGTTTTCTTCTACATAATTCATCCCTAATCATTCCTAAACTAATATGAAGATTGCACCAATGAAAATAGCAAGTTAAACACTTGCCTGGGATTTCTGGTATTCTGATTTAAGGCTGATTTTGGTATGGCTGCGTTCCTCGTCTCGCGATCTACGCGGTGGTGGTGGTTGTGGTGCAAACGGAACACTTTTGGGGCCTTGGATTGCCTTGGAGCTTTCTCCTTCCCTCTCCATTGGTCGTCACTTGTGTTTTTGTTTTCTAACCCTAGATAACTAACCTAAATGGCTGATATAGGTTGCTGAATTTCGTGGGTTTAATTACCCAAAAAGGTGAATGACTAAATTGCCCTCCCGGGGGTACCAATTAGACCTAAAAACGCCCCGAGACCCAAACTAAACCCCCGAGTACACTTTTCGGACTATCTCGACCCTTCCGGATGCGGTGGCGCACTCAAAACGACCATACAGACAACTTATAAAATATTCACTTTTTATTTAACAAAATTTAGTCCCGACGCGACACGGGCGCGTCCCGATTCAAATTTCCAAAATTGTCATTTTATTCACTGGTGACATTCAATATAATCAATAACATATATTACTTTGCTCATTAGCAATATTCAACAAATTTCCCATAATTACTAACTCTCGTCACGTTAATAATTATAACATAATTAATTTCCGGATTTTTATTAAATAATTCATTCACATTAACTTTAATAAATCCCCAAATTAATATAGCATAACAATACGGGGTATTACATACTTCCCCCCTAATAACAGAATTTCGACCCGAAATTCGTAAAATAAGGCATACCTGGTAAAAACTACTCTGGATATCTCTCGCGCATATCTGCCTCACACTCCCAAGTGGATTCCTCCACATTATGATGTTCCCACTGGACCCGCACAAGTGGAACTACCTTCGACCTCAATCTCCTCTCACTATAGTCTAGTATAGCCACCGGTCTCTCCTCGTAAGAGCTATCATGCTGTAAGTCGATCTCATCTATCGCAATGTGAGTATGGTCCATATCATCCCGAAGATATCATCTCAACGACGAGATGTGGAATACATCGTGGATGCGATGTAAATACTCTGGCAGTCCCAACCTGTATGCAACCGGCCCAATCCTCTCGATGATGGGAAATGGTCCCACGTACCTCGGAGACAACTTCCCTTTCTTCCCGAACCTCATCACTCCCTTCATAGGAGATACACGCAATAACACTTGGTCCCCCACACTAAACTCCCGGAAGAACCGTTTTACATCGGCGTAGATCTTCTGCCTGTCCTGGGCTACCCGAATACGACTCCTGATTATCTCAATCCTCGCGAAGGTCTCCTGAATCACTTCTGGTCCTAGCAACTTGTTATCCCCCACCTCGAGCCAACAAGTTGGAGAACGACAAGGCCTTCCATACAAAGCCTCAAATGGAGACATGCCAATCGTGAACTGATAAGAGTTATAAAAAGCAAACTCTACCAGTGGAAGATGTGGCTCCCAACCTCCTCCAAAATCGAGAACACACATGCGTAGCATATCCTCTAACATCTGATTAGTACGCTCTGTCTGTCCATCTGTCTGTGGGTGATAAGCTGAGCTCAATCTCAACTCAGTACCCATAGCCTCCTGAAAACATTCCCAGAAACGTGACACGAAGATCTTGTCTCTATCTGACACAATATTCAGGGGCACCCCGTGTAATCTCACAATCTCAACAATGAACAACTGAGCATACTGACCCATGGTGTAATCTGTCCGCACCGGAAGAAAATGAGCCACCTTGGTCAAACGGTCTACAATCACCCAGATAGAATCGTGGCCCCGCTGTGATGTAGGCAACCCTGTAATAAAGTCCATGGAAATACTCTCCCACTTCCACGCGGGTACTTCAAGTGGATGAAGCAATCCTGACGGTTTCTGATGGTCTACCTTTACCAGCTGGCATGTAGAACACTTGGACACGAACTTAGCAATGTCCTTCTTCATCCCACTCCACCAGTATTGCCTCCTCATATCCTGGTACATCTTATCTCCTCCAGGATGTACTGCAAATCTGGACCCATGAGAATGAGTCATCACTGCATGACGTAATTATACTCCTTCTGGAACCACCAATCTCCCATTAAACTGCAAACCTCCATCAGAACTAACAGAATAGGACTCAGCACGCTCAGCTAGGAGTCGTACATCTGCTCCTGGCAAAACGGGTCTGTGGTCTGTTCCTGTATCACCCTCGTAACAATCTCGGGTGTGAATGACATCACGGATATGAAAGATCGTGCTACTGCATCCTGGTGACCTAACTCCTTCCACTTTGCTTTCCAGACATCCGCTACCTCATCTACCAGTCTACGACTCAACGCATCAGCAACTATGTTGGCCTTTCCCGGATGATACTGTATATCGAACTGGTAGTCCTTCACAAACTCTAGCCATCTACGCTGACGCATATTCAGCTCTCGCTGAGTGAACAGGTACTGCAACGACTTGTGGTCTGTGAACAAATGGAATTTCTCTCCGAACAAATAGTGTCTCCATATCCTCAATGCAAAAATGACCACTGCTAACTCCAGGTCATGGGTGGGGTAATTCTTCTCATGCGGCTTAAGCTTGCGGGAGGCAATAGCTATAGCCTTCTCTTCCTGCTGAAGTACTCCCCCAAGTCCCCGTAAGGACGCATCGGTGTAAACCAGGTACTCCATACCCGACTGCAGTAACGCAAGGATTGGCGTTGAAGTAGCTTGTCTTTCAGCTCGTCGAAAGCCAACTGACAAGCGTCATCCCAAACATATGGTACCCCCTTGCGAGTCAGATTGGTCAATGGACCCGCTATTTTGGAGAATCCCTGAATGAATCTCCTGTAGTAACCAGCTAACCCCAAGAAACTACGCACTACTGTCGGTGTCGTGGGCTGTCCCCACTCCCTCACCGCTAATACTTTACTCGGGTCGACTGCTATCCCCTGCTCAGAAACAACATGCCCCAAGAACTGTACCTCTCGCAACCAGAATCCACACTTCTCATACTTAGCATACAACTGATGCTCTCGCAGAGTCTGAAGAACCTGCCTCAAGTTCTTGGCATGCTCCTCCTCAGAGTGTGAATATATCAAGATGTCATCTATGAAGACGATGACAAACTGATCCAAGAACTCTCTGAATACTCGGTTCATCAAGTCCATAAAAACGGTTGGAGCATTTGTTAGTCCGAACGGCATCACCCTAAACTCATAGGACCCATATCTCGATAAGAAGGCAGTCTTTGAAACATCCTTCTCTCTAATACGCAACTGATGGTACCCCCACCTCAGATCTATCTTCGAAAAGAAAGTTGCTCCACTCAACTGGTCGAACAGGTCATCGATTTGAGGCAACGGATACTTATTGTGTATCGTGACCTTGTTCATCTCCCGGTAGTCCACACACAATCTCAGTGAACCATCTCTCTTCTTCACAAACAAAATTGGTGCGCTCCAAGGTGAGGTACTCCTATGAATGAAGCCCTGACCTAATAGCTGCTCTATCTGATCTCGTAGCTCTCGCATCTCTGCCAGAGCCATACGGTACGGTGCGCGTGCTATAGGTCTCGTATCTGGCAATAAATCTATAACAAAGTCTATCTCTCGACTGGGGGTAGGCCTGGTATCTCCTGGAACACATCGAAATAATCCCTGACAATTGGGATCGAATATAAGGGGATCAAAACCTCCTTAGAGGTATCCTCCTCTATGTAATATAAATGAGCGGTCGAACCTCCCTCTGGGAGAGGCATCGCCACTACAAACATCTCTTGCCCCGGAATGGCAAAAACAATTCTCCCACAGAAGCAATCAATCATGGCTCTATAAGCTGCGAGCCAATCCATACCAATAATCACACCATGCTCGTGCATGTCCAACACTAACATGTCCGCAGGTAATATCAAACTACCGATCTCTACCCCCACTCCCCGGCATATAAAGAAAATAAGTGACCCACTCCCCAGTGGTGAGTCCACACATGTCACTGTGCTCTCTGCTGTTGCTAACAACCCTAAGGCCTTCGCAAAATGCGTAGCTATAAAACAATGTGTTTCCCCCGTATCAAACAAAACCCGACCCATAGTACCATGGATAGGAAAAATACCCTCAATCGCGGGTGGTGCCTGTGGAGCTGCTGCTTGGTGGACGTTATAGACACGTCCATACTATAATTGCCCATGCTGCACTGGAGCTGCTGGAATGGCTGGTAGGGCTGGCACCTGGGCTGGAGCTGGGAGGGCAGGTGGAAATAGTGGCCTCTGTGGCTCATTACGGGCTCCCTGCTGCTGTGGGGCCCTATCGCCCTCTGGACAATCCTGGCACCTATGGCCGTGCTTATCACACCCAAAGCATCAGCCCTTGAAGTTGCCTCCTCTCTGTCCCTGCTGACCACGGACCTGATGGTCGTTGCCTCCCCGCCACTGGCCCGGTTGGCCCTGATTAGCACGCTGCTGGCCCTCCTGCTGCCCCTGCTGTCGGTGTTGGCCCTGCTGGCCCTACTGATTTGGCTGGCCCTGCTGGCCTTGCTTATAGCCCCCATATCCCCGCCTAGAATCACCTGAACGGAATCGCTTAGCAGGGTCCCCCTGATGGGATCTCTGCTCGTGCTGACGAGTCTGTCCATGAGATGGTGCCCCACTGGCACTATTACCCCCGGTCCTGCTCTGCTGGCTGGACTCTCTTGCTCTCTTGCTTCCCTGCAGATGGAAGCGGTGATCCTGGCAATGTAGCAATGCGACATTGAGTACATCAGTGAAAGTACTCAGGGATAAATTCCCAATAAGGTGCTGACGGATCCTCCAAGCTAACCCGTCGACAAACAGAAAAATCTTTTTGCTCTCAGTAGGTGCCTCACCTGGCACAATGGTGAGAATTCTCGTGAACTCCTCCTCATACTCCGCTACAGTAAGACTCTCCTGCTTCAGGTTCAGTAATCTCCGCCTCATGTCAGTCTGAACGGCGGGTGGAAAATACTTGCGGTCAAACCGCTCCCAGAACAACTGAATAGGGATCGTGTCCCTCTCCTCCAATGTGGTAGTGGACTCCCACCACTGCAATGCGGCTCCCACCAGCTTAAAGGAAGCCAATAACTGTTTTTGCACGTAAGTGCACTCATACATACGGAGATTCCGCTGGATGTCCTTCTTCCATTGGCTAACTGTGATAATATCGGAGCTACCAGAGAACTCATGGGGATGCGCTTTCTGAAAAGCATCCCGAACCCTCTCCCATGTAAATGGAAGCTGTGCTGGTACTGGCTCCACTGCCTGAACCTGGGGTGGAGCCTGCTGAATCACCGCTATCGCGGCATTCACCACCTGAGCAACAATGGCGGCTACTTCATTTGCATTAATTGTGCCTGGTGCCGGAGCTGCTGGCTGCTCGGCCTGGGCACGCCTATCTTTCGGAGCACGTCTCGGAGGCATCTGAAACGTGAACAAGTTTATTAGTCTACAGTTATTATCAAATCTCAAATAGCTGAAGACTTAAACGTAAAAGCAAGAGTACAACAATCCTAAAAATAGGGCTCTATAGCAATAACGTCAAGATGAAAGAGAAATAAGCCGTACAGATCCTATGGACACTAGAACCTGATGCTCTGATACCACCTGTGACACCCTGCCTAATAAAATACCGGGCGATCACTCCTTTATTAAATTAAATCAAGGTAAACAGTTGGTTCATTCTCAGCATCACTGTCGATAAAAATAAATTTTCCAATTTAACACCCTAAATAATTAAGCTAAGTGTCAAAACCATTTTCATACATACTTTCCAAATTTTATTTAAAGAAAAACATTTATTTTATTAACAACATTCAATAAGTAATAATCACACCACATTAAATATCTGCAACATAGTCCAATTAAATTAAAACATTCGTCAATCGAATGTCAACATGCGAAATATAAAGTAACACAATCAAACTGAATAAAACCCATAGTAACAATACTAGAAATAACTGAAATACAATGTCCCAATAATAATGGAATAATGGAAAGAGCTACACATGCTCAACTAAATAAGAATACTAAGAGTGGATCCGAATGAACGAAGTCGTTTAATCAAGAGACCTGCAACTCCCACCTAAGCTGCAGCGCGTTCCTTCCAAGAGATCCTAAGCAAGACGCCCCTGTGGCTGGGCACCTGTAATACATACATATATATACAAGAGATAGAGAGAGAGAAAAAAAAGGGTCAGAGCCCGAAAGTGTGTTTGATTAAAAATACGTTTAGAAAGTATTTAAATTGATACAGACCAATGCAACAACATATTAGAGCGACACTCTCTTGAGAAATTCTCACCTCTCTTCTAATGTGCACGCCTATCGTACTAACCTTCCCAATGGGTTATCCTATCATTTATCGCACGAATCTTCCCAATGATTTAACTTATCTTAGATTACTCATAAGATTCAATATTTAACGATTTCATTACGAAAAGGGTATTTCAATTAGTATACAAAGTTCTCCATTTTAACTTTATAAAATCAATAAAGTTTTTAAGTGTCATATTATATTTTCTCAAAACAAGTATTTACCATTTGAGTCGTCAACCATGTCCTACTTATCAAATCAAAGTAGGCAGTTTCAAATTCCAAATCTCATGTATATATTAACTACTCAACTAATATATATAATATAACAGCACCCCACATAAAACTATGGTGCGTGCATACTTCTACTATCCAAACCCCATACCACTCATATCAAGGGGAATAAAAGTTCGGAATCACTCTCGAACTGTATTAACACATACACAAACAATATCGAGGCGAAGCATAGATTCCAAGTCTCTAAGAGGATGGCACATACTCGGGTCTCTTAGGACCGTCTGAACTATCAATTCGATAGCCTGTACCAAGGATATCTATCTTCTAGGGTACAAGTCAATATCCCCCATAAAGGTCCCATCGAGATAAGACTGTCCCAACGCGGTAGCCTCGAGGATAGCAAGTAGCGCGGTATGTTTTTCACATGTATATAATATATGTACACACAATCATATAAATATACCACTTTTATCTTATTAATATAGGTTCCTCTCGGTACCCATAATTACAACATTTATCCTAAATTTCACATTATTAGTATTACGTATAAGGTTTCATCTCTAACTTTAACTCGAAGGGTTTTCTCACTTATTTCGTGACACTCGTGGACTCTATTCTTCCAAGTATAAAATTCAGTAGGTGTCACATCTACGTTTCATCGTAACTCTCTTACGCGCCTCACACTTTAACATATCAATTTACTAACCCTAAAGTAAACATCTCATAAATATCATTCTCGTCGAGTATTAATGATCCCAACATTTATTTATACGCCCTACTGTTCCTCTATGTCTCCCAAATCATTATACTAAGAATGCCCAAGAATTTTATCATGACAATTCAATTTTTAAATCATTAACAAAGGGAAATAGTAGTCTGCCAGGAGGGGTCAATCGATCGAGGTTTGGGGCTCGATCGATCGAGGTTTGGGGCTCGATCGATCAAACCTTCGATCGATCGAAGCTCTAGGCTCGATCGAAGCTCTAGGCTCGATCGATCGATCAAGCAGGTCTGCGAAAATCTGCAGAATTGCAGTTACGGGTTCTACCAATTTTCTTCATCCAAAACCATGTTTTTCCATTCTAAACGTCCCAAAAATCCTACTACTAACATTATATCAATATACCAGATGTTTTCAACGTAAAGCATGTGTATATCTAACATTAAACATGGATAATTAACCCAAAAATCTCATCTAATCATCAAGAACCCTAGAGTTTTTCTTAATCATGGTTAATATCTGTTTTTACCAGATTTTCCTTCTAATATATCATCAAAATTTCGTGGGTTATATTCCTCTACATGGCAAGGATTCCAGAATTTTCATATAATCAATACTACATGCATTTTCCTATCACAAATTGGGTTTTCTTCTACATAATTCATCCCTAATCATTCCTAAACTAATATGAATATTGCACCAACGAAAATATCAAGTTAAACACTTGCCTGGGATTTCTGGTATTCTGATTTACAGATGATTTTGGTATGGCTGCGTTCCTCGTCTCGCAATCTACGCGGTGGTGGTGGTTGTGGTGCAAACGGAACACTTTTGGGGCCTTGGATTGCCTTGGAGCTTTCTCCTTCCCTCTCCAATGGCCGTCACTTGTGTTTTTGTTTTCTAACCCTAGCTAACTCACCTAAATGGCTGATATAGGTTGCTGAATTTCGTGGGTTTAATTACCCAAAAAGGTGAATGACTAAATTGCCCTCCCGGGGGTACCAATTAGGCCAAAAAAACGCCCCGAGACCCAAACTAAACCCCCGGGTATACTTTTCGAACTATCTCGACCCTTCCGGATGCGGTGGCGCACTCAAAACGACCATACGGACAACTTATAAAATATTCACTTTTTATTTAACAAAATTTAGTCCCGACGCGACACGGGCGCGTCCCGATTCAAATTTCCGAAATTGTCATTTTATTCACTGGTGACATTCAATATAATCAATAACATATATTACTTTGCTCATTAGCAATATTCAACAAATTTCACATAATTACTAACTCTCGTCACGTTAATAATTATAACATAATTAATTTTCGGATTTTTATTAAATAATTCATTCACAATAACTTTAATAAATCCCCAAATTAATATAGCATAAAAATACGGGGTATTACATACTTCCCCCCAAATAACAGAATTTCGACCCGAAATTCGGAAAATAAGGCATACCTGGGAAAAACTACTCTGGATATCTCTCGCGCATATCTGCCTCACACTCCCAAGTGGATTCCTCCACATTATGATGTTCCCACTGGACCCGCACAAGTGGAACTACCTTCGACCTCAATCTCCTCTCACTATAGTCTAGGATAGCCACCGGTCTCTCCTCGTAAGAGCTATCATGCTGTAAGTCGATCTCATCTATCGCAATGTGAGTATGGTCCATATCATCCCGAAGATATCGTCTCAACGACGAGATGTGGAATACATCGTGGATGCGATGTAAATACTCTGGCAGTCCCAACCTGTATGCAACCGGCCCAATCCTCTCGATGATGGGAAATGGTCCCACGTACCTCGGAGACAACTTCCCTTTCTTCCCGAACCTCATCACTCCCTTCATAGGAGATACACGCAATAACACTTGGTCCCCCACACTAAACTCTCGGAAGAACCGTTTTACATCGGCGTAGATCTTCTGCCTGTCCTGGGCTACCCGAATACGACTCCTGATTATCTCAATCCTCGCGGAGGTCTCCTGAATCACTTCTGGTCCTAGCAACTTGTTATCCCCCACCTCGAGCCAACAAGTTGGAGAACGACAAGGCCTGCCATACAAAGCCTCAAATGGAGACATGCCAATCGTGAACTGATAAGATTTATTATAAGCAAACTCTACCAGTGGAAGATGTGGCTCCCAACCTCCTCCAAAATCGAGAACACACATGCGTAGCATATCCTCTAACATCTGATTAGTACGCTCTGTCTGTCCATCTGTCTGTGGGTGATAAGCTGAGCTCAATCTCAACTCAGTACCCATAGACTCCTGAAAACATTCCCAGAAACGTGACACGAAGATCTTATCTCTATCTGACACAATATTCAGGGGCACCCCGTGTAATCTGACAATATCAACGATGAACAACTGAGCATACTGACCCGTGGTGTAATCTGTCCGCACCGGTAGAAAATGAGCCACCTTGGTCAAACGGTCTACAATCACCCAGATAGAATCGTGGCCCCGCTGTGATGTAGGCAACCCTGTAATAAAGTCCATGGAAATACTCTCCCACTTCCACGCGGGTACTTCCAATGGCTGAAGCAATCCTGACGGTTTCTGATGGTCTACCTTTACCAGCTGGCAGGTAGAACACTTGAACACGAACTCAGCAATGTCCTTCTTCATCCCACTCCACCAGTATTGCCTCCTCATATTCTGGTACATCTTATCTCCTCCAGGATGTACTGCAAATCGGGACCCATGAGAATGAGTCATCACTGCATGACGTAATTCTACTCCTTCTGGAACCACCAATTTCCCATTAAATCGCAAACCTCCATCAGAACTAACAGAATAGGACTCAGCACGCTCGGCTAGGAGTCACACAATCTGCTCCTGGCAAAACGGGTCTGTGGTCTGTGCCTGTATCACCCTCGTAACAATCTCGGGTGTGAATGACATCTTGGATATGAAAGATCGTGCTACTGCGTCCTGGTGACCTAACTCCTTCCACTTTGCTTTCCAGACATCCGCTACCTTGTCTACCGGTCTACGACTCAACGCATCAGCAACTACGTTGGCCTTTCCCAGATGATACTGTATATCGAACTGGTAGTCCTTCACAAACTCTAACCATCTGCGCTGACGCATATTCAGCTCTCGCTGAGTGAACAGGTACTGCAACGACTTGTGGTTTGTGAACAAACGAAATTTCTCTCCCAACAAATAGTGTCTGTATATCCTCAATGCAAAAATGACCACTGCTAACTCCAGGTCATGGGTGGGGTAATTCTTCTCATGCGGCTTAAGCTTACGGGAGGCAAAAGCTATAGCCTTCTCTTCCTGCTGAAGTACTCCACCAAGTCCCCATAAGGATGCATCGGTGTAAACCAGGTACTCCATACCCGACTGCGGTAACGCAAGGACTGGCGCTGAAGTAAGCTTGTCTTTCAGCTCATCGAAATCCAACTGACAAGCGTCATCCCAAACATATGGTACCCCCTTGCGAGTCACATTGGTCAATGGACCCGCTATTTTGGAGAATACCTGAATGAATCTCCTGTAGTAACCAGCTAACTCCAAGAAACTACGCACTTCCATCGGTGTCGTGGGCTGTCCCCACTCCCTCACCACTGATACTTTACTCGGGTCGACTTCTATCCCCTGCTCAGAAACAACATGCCCCAAGAACTGTACCTCTCGCAACCAGAATCCACACTTCTCATACTTAGCATACAACTGATGCTCTCGCAGAGTCTAAAGAACCTGCCTCAAGTGCTCGGCATGCTCCTCCTCGGAGTGTGAATATATCAAGATGTCATCTATGAAGACGATGACAAACTGATCCAAGAACTCTCTGAATACTCGGTTCATCAAGTCCATGAAAACGACTGGAGCATTTGTGAGTCCGAACGGCATCACCCTAAACTCATAGGACCCATATCTCGATAAGAAGACATTCTTTGAAACATCCTGCTCTCTAATACGCAACTGATGGTACCCCGACCTCATATCTATCTTCGAAAAGAAAGTTGCTCCCCTCAACTGGTCGAACAGGTCATCGATTCGAGGCAACGGATACTTATTTCGTATCGTGACCTTGTTCAGCTCCCGGTAGTCCACACACAATCTCAGTGAACCATCTCTCTTCTTTACAAACAAAACTGGAGCACTCCAAGGTGAGGTACACCTACTACGAATGAAGCCCTGACCTAATAGCTGCTCTATCTGATCTCGTAGCTCTCGCATCTCTGCCGGAGCCATATGGTACGGTGCGCGTGCTATAAGTCTCGTATCTGGAAATAAATCTATAACAAAGTCTATCTCTCGACTAGGGGTAGGCCTGGTATCTCCTGGAACACATCGGAATACTCCCTGACAACTGGGATCGAATCTAAGGGGATCAAAACCTCCTTAGAGGTATCCTCCTCTATGTAATACAAATGAGCGGTCGAACCTCCCTCTGGGCGAGGCATCGCCACTACAAACATCTCTTGCCCCAGAATGGAAAAAATAATTCTCCCACCGAAGCAATCAATCATGGCTCTATAAGCTGCGAGCCAATCCTTACCAATAATCACATCATGCTCGTGCATGTCCAAGACTAACATGTCCGCAGGTAATATCAAACTACCGATCTCTACCCCCACTCCCCGGCATATAAAGAAAATAAGTGACCCATTCCCCAGTGGTGAGTCCACACACGTCACTGTGCTCTCCGCTGTGGCTAACAACCCTAAGGCCTTCGCAAAATTCGTATCTATAAAACAATGTGTTGCCCCCGTATCAAACAAAACCCGATCCATAGTACCATGGATAGGAAACATACCCTCAATCGCGGGTGGTGCCTGTGGAGCTGCTGCCTGGTGGACGTTATAGACACGTCCATACTATAATTGCCCCTACTGCACTGGAGCTGCTTGAATGGATGGTAGGGTTGGCACCTGGGCAGAAGCTGGGAGGGCAGGTGGAAATAGTGGCCTCTGTGGCTCATTATGGGCTCCCTGCTGCTGTGGGGCCCTATCGCCCTCTGGACAATCCTGGCGCATATGGCCGTGCTTACCACACCCAAAGCATCATCCCTTGAAGTTGCCTCCTCTCTGTCCCTGCTGACCACGGACCTGATGGTCGTTGCCTCCCCGCCACTGGCCCAGTTGGCCCTGATTAGCACGCTGCTGGCCCTCCTGCTGCCCCTGCTGTCGGTGTTGGCCCTGCTGCCCCTGCTGTCGGTGTTGGCCCTGCTGGCCTTGCTTATAGCCCCCATATCCCTGCCTAGAATCACCTGAACGGAATCGCTTAGCAGGGTCCCCCTGATGGGAACTTTGTTGGTGCTGACGAGTCTGTCCATGAGATGGTGCCCCACTGGCACTATTACCCCCGGTCCTGCCCTGCTGGCTGGACTCTCCTGCTCTCTTGCTTCCCTGCAAATGGAAGCGATGATCCTGGAAATGTAGCAATACGACATTGAGTACATCAGTGAAAGTACTCAGGGATAAATTCCTAATAAGGTGCTGACGGATCCTCCAAGCTAACCCGTCTATAAATAGCAAAATCTTTTTGCTCTCAGTAGGTGCCTCATCTGGCACAATGGTGAGAAGTCTCGTGAACTCCTCCTCATACTCCGCTACAGTAAGACTCTCCTGCTTCAGGTTCAGTAATCTCCGCCTCATGTCAGTCTGAACGGCGGGTGGAAAATACTTGCGGTCAAACTTCTCCCAGAACAACTGAATAGGGATCGTGTCCCTCTCCTCCAATGTGGTAGTGGACTCCCACCATTGCAATGCGTCTCCCACCAGCTTAAAGGAAGCCAATAACTGTTTTTGCACGTCAGTGCACTCATACATACGGAGATGCCGCTGGATGTCCTTCTTCCATTGGCTAACTGTGACAATATCGGAGCTACCAGAGAACTCAGGGGGATGCGCTTTCTGAAAAGCATCCCGAACCCTCTCCCATCCAAATGGAAGCTGTGCTGGTACTGGCGCCACTGCCTGAACCTGGGGTGGAGCCTGCTGAATCACCGTTATCGCGACATTCACCGCCTGAGCAACAATGGCGGCTACTTCATTTGCATTCATTGTGCCTGGTGCCGGAGCTGCTGGCTGCTCGGCCTGGGCATGCCTATCTTTCGGAGCACGTCTCGAAGGCATCTGAAACGTGAACAAGTTTATTAGTCTACAGTTATTATCAAATCTCAAATAGCTGAAGACTTAAACGTAAAAGCAAGAGTACAACAATCCTAAAAATAGGGCTCTATAGAAATAACGTCAAGCTGAAAGAGAAATAAGCCGTACAGATCCTATGGACACTAGAACCTGATGCTCTGATACCACCTGTGACACCCCGCCTAATTAAATACCGGGCGATCACTCCTTTATTAAATTAAATCAAGGTAAACAGTTGGTTCATTCTCAGCATCACTGTCGATAAATATAAATTTTCCAATTTGACACCCTAAATAATTAAGCTAAGTGTTGATACCAAAATTAATATGCTGATATGGACGAATAATACGAAGACACGTGTCAATCTACGTGGCACAATAGCAACGAGGAAGTTCATTTCCCCGACCAACTCATGTTCTCTCCAAGCAATGAGGATACACCGAGGTACTCTAGCGCTCCGAGGAACTCCTGAGCAACGAGCAACTAAGACGGTCCGAGCTGCATCTCGGCCGTAGCATTAATTGCCAGATAATCAATAGTTCAACTATTCATTGAATGGTTATCATCTTGACGCACACGCTGCATTAAATGTATTACCCTTTCATATGTATATCATTTAATGTATCGACCCTTTCATGTATAGCCTAACGGCTATAAATACCTTGTATCACCCTCATTCAAAGGGACCGGAATTTCTAGAGAGAACTTTTACTCGAGAATTCCCAAACACTCAGCAATAACATAACAGTGGGCGTAGGCCATTCATATAAGACTGAACCACTTTAAAAATCTTTGTCTCATTTTATTTATCTGTGATTGAATAATTAGAGCGATCTAATTTTTTACATCAACAGATTGGCGCCGTCTGTGGGAAGCGATTGTTACTATCGTTTTTCACCAAAAATCATTCATCATCAATGGCGGATAATCCAGAATCTAGCAATCAAAACGCTGGAAATACTGGAAGTCCTCTGAATCCCTCTGCACCTCCAGATCTAGCCGGGATTATGACGAATCTGGCTCAAGGACAAACCTCCATGCAAGAAATAATGAGGCAACTCATACAAACCCTTCATGGCGGTGCACCTGCACGTTCAAGACATCAAAGTGGTCAGAGGCAAACTTATTTACTTTCTTCACGATCCAGGCGTACTGAGTCACGTCGTAATGAGGAGTCTGATGATTTCTCTTATCAACCTGGGCGAACTTCGTCAATAAGGGCTACAGATACTGATCAACATATCACCCTCTCTCCAGAAAGACCCAGTGCTTTAGATAGACCGAGTGGGGTTTCTCCTTGCAGTCGATTAGGCCCTAGGAGGAATAGGAGTCCACCTAAGACCATGTCGAGAAGTTTTTGACAACCATCAGATCTAAGAGAAGGATCAGCACAATCACGACCAGTTTCTCGTCAAGATAAATCTCAGGAGGCTACTTCAGAACGATTTATTGCTCGAACTAACAAGCTCGATGAAGGAAATGATGCGTGGAAAGGTTCCATCCAACGGTTGGAGGATAGATTGGGAGAAATGGCCAAGGCAAGGAACCCCCTACAACGAACTTTTGTTCGAGGAACACCTTTTGTACAGGCCATTGTGAATTTTCCTACACCGTCAAAGTTCAAAGCACCTGTAGTGACCCCCAAATATGATGGAAAGATAGATCCTGTTCTTCACATAGAGCAATATCAAGCTGCTACCGACATCTATGTCGTCCCCGATGAGATGAGATGCCGAGCGTTCTCAGGAACTCTTACTGGAGCTGCCCAGATATGGTACAACAATCTTCCTCGGGGTAAGATTTCAACTTTCTTTCAGTTGGCCGAGTTATTTATTGGAAATTTCTGTTTTGGAGCAAAGCCAGTAAAACGAGTAGCACACTTGTTAAGTGTTAGACAAAAATCTGGTGAGAGTACTAGAGATTACATAACTCGTTTCAATAACAAGAAGCTGGAAGTCATAGATTACGCAGAAAAGACAGCAATCACCCCCTTGATGAGTGGGTTGTTGCCTAATAAATTGTATTACACCTTGGCGAAAGATCCTCCTAAAACTATGAAAGAGTTGATGGCAAAAGCGGCCAAAATCATGAATGCCGAGGAAGCTATGGCTGCAAAGAAGAATATGGATAAAGACACCAAGGTGGACGTCGACAAGTCTAAAAATAAAGAGCATAAGAGCAATGGCGGTGACAAACGTTCCAAAAATAATAAATCATCATGGGAAGTCCTGAAGAAATACGATAATTATGCTCCTTTGAAAATGGGTATTCATCATGTCTTGGAAGAAATCAAGAACAACGAGGAGGTAAACTGGCCAAAGAAACTGAGGTCAGACCCTGATTCGAGGAGTAAGGATAAATATTGCGAGTTTCATAAAGATCATGGTCACATGACCAAAAATTGCATAGCTCTTCAGAACGAGATTGAAACACTCATCCGAAGAGGAAAGCTAGAAAAATATGTTGATCGGGGAGGTGAAAGAAAAAATAACGACTGAGCTAGAGAGAGGTCTAGATCTCCTCGTCGAGCAGAAGAGAAAAAGAAGAGAAACCATGAAGATGATCCAGATGATGACCCCGATCTTCCCAAGAAACCAAGACAGCCAAAACGAGTGGTATTTTCTATACGTTTTGGGTCATTTGATTGTAATGTCATTACAGGAGGAGATGCAGGAGGAGGAGACCTTACTGCAGAAAGAAAGGCTTACCTTGGAGAGGCTCAAGCTTGTTCATATATTCAGCGAATAAATCTGGCCGAGGATGATCGTCCGAGGAAGGTAAACAAAGAGAAGCTGGTCATTGGCTTTTCAAAAAACGACCTAGCAGGTGTTCTTTATCCTCACGACGATCCTCTGGTGATCAAAATGAGGATGAAGGAAGTAGTGATTTCAAGGGTGTTGGTAGACAATGGAAGTTCGACAGACATCATGTACTATTCATGCTTTGACAGCTTGAATCTGAAATTATCTCAATTGGAACCGTATCACAGACCCCTCCTGGGTTTTGCTGGCGAGAAAGTTTTTTCACTTGGGATGATCAAGTTGGATATATTCATTGGAACTTGGCCTGCTTGTCGAACAGAAAGAATATGCTTATTTGTTATGGATAAGAATGTGCAGTCAGCCTACAACATCATCATGGGAAGAGTTGGTTTGAAGAAGTTTGAAGCAGTTCCATCTATAGTGCATCAATGCTTAAAATTCCCAACAAACTTTGGAGTAGGAGTTGTGAAAGGTGATCAAAAAGTAGCTCGGGAATGCTATTATTCATCTGCCGAGCAAGAGGAGATTGAGGAATCAAGGAAAAAGACTACTACCTACCAGGTGGAAGAAGATACAGAGATTGAAACTCTCGATCCCAGAGATGAATCCCAACTTGTAAAAGGACAGGTGGTGGAATCTACAGAAAATGTTATTCTGGACGACGAGCACCCTGAACGAGTAACCCAGATAGGTTCATCGTTGGATGCTTCAATAAAATAGGAGTTGATAACTTTCTTGAGAAATAGGAAGAAAACTTTTGCATGGAGTCATGAAGACATGCCAGGAATAGATCCAAACTTCCTATGTCATGAGCTCAATGTGAATAAAGAGATCAAGCCTGTAAAGCAGAGAAGAAGGGTATTTAGCCCCGAGAAGAATCAAGCTATTCAAGAGGAGGTCGACAAGCTCCAGAAAGCTCAATTCATTGAAGATGTGAAATAGCCGGAGTGGTTGGCAAATGTGGTGATGGTAAAGAAGAAAAACAATAAATGGAGAATGTGTGTTGATTTCACTGATCTCAACAAGGCCTGCCCAAAGGATCACTTTCCATTACCCAGAATTGATCAGTTAGTGGATGCTACCTCTGGGCACGAGCTGCTCAGCTTCATGGACGCTTATTCAGGCTACAACCAGATCAAGATGAAACTTGAAGACAGGGAGAGTACTTCTTTTATTACCCCTAGGGGTACTTATTGTTATAATGTTATGCCTTTTGGTTTAAAAAATGCAGGAGCGACATACCAGCGACTGATGAATAAGGTTTTTGCCGAACAAATCAGTTACAATATGGAAGTCTATGTCGATGATATGCTGACAAAAAGCAAGAAAGCTGCTGATCATCTAGTTGATTTAAGTCAGACTTTTGATCAACTGGATAAATACCAGATGAAGCTCAACCCGACGAAGTGCACATTTGGAGTACGAGAAGGAATGTTTCTCGGGTACATTGTCAACCAAGGAGGCATTGAGGTAAATCCAGAAAAGATCAAAGCTCTTTTAGGGTTGCGATCTCCAACAACAAAGAAAGAAGTGCAGAGTCTTACAGGACGAGTTGCAGCGCTCAACAGAATTGTATCTCGAGCAACAGATAGATGCTTACTATTCTTCAAAACACTTCGAAAAACTTTCGAGTGGAATGATGAATGTGAAAAAGCCTTTCAAGACTTGAAGAAATATCTAGGAACACCTCCACTACTGTCCAGACCTGTAATGGGAGAAAAGTTGTACTTATACCTAGCAGTATCAGAAAACGCAGTCAGCTCGGCATTGATCAGATTGGATAATGGAGTCGAAAAATCAATTTGTTACACAAGTAAGGCTTTTCGAGGTGCAGAGATCAGGTACCCAAAGCTGGAAAAATTGGCATTGGCATTAATTGAAGCAAGTAGAAGAATGAGGCCATATTTTCAGGCCCATACCATCATCGTTTATACCGACATGCCATTGAGACAATCCCTTCATAAGCCAGAAAAGTCAGGGAGACTGATGTACTGGGAAATAGAGCTCGGTGAATATGATATTGTGTATGATCCCAGATCTTCATTTAAAGGGCAAGCTGTAGCAGATTTTATAGCAGAGTTTACATATCCTGATACCCCCAAGGAACAAAAGTTGCTCACTGATCAACCTGTGGATGTTACAGGATCAACAGACATAAACCCAGACCAACTTCGGTTGGTAAAAGAGCGAGAAGAGATGGTCGACGAGGAGCGAAAATTAACAGGGGAGGATGGAAGAGAACAGCAGATATTTCACCGAGGAACTCTATTGGATAAGAAATTTGAAGACGAGTTACCTACATGGAGATTGTATGTAGATGGGTCATCTTGCACAGCAGGTTGTAGAGCAGGGATTGTTTTGAAAACCCCATACGAGATTGATATAGAATATGCCTTGCGATTTCAATTCAAAACCTCCAATAATGAGGCTGAGTATGAGGCCATGATAGAAGGTCTTAATTTAGCAAATATTATGGAAGCACAAAAAGTGATGGTATTCAGTGATTCTCAATTAATTGTGAATCAGGTGATGGGAACATATGCGGTTAAAGGAGAACTAATGTTCAAATATCATCCAAAGGTGATGGAATTTTTGTCAGAATTTGATGCCATTCAGTTGATCAGAATACCCAGAATAGAAAATGCACAAGCAGACGCACTGGCCCAACTAGCATCAGCTACTCGTACCGAGCTGTAAGGACACAAATTTCCAATTGAGTCCATATGTAGTTTTGGCTCAATTCCGGACAAAAACATTTATTCATAGGATAGTATTTAATTGTAATATTCTCAAGCCTATGAAGTATGTGTTGAAGACGTAGCGGCAAAGAATTTAAAGCTTCATCAAAATGCCGGTTTGCGTGCCTCGTTTCTACGTCATCAACTAAGGTTCCATGCTCCCAAGGTATGAATGTAATTATATTTATATAGGAGCTTGGAACAAATTTTTATTTGGGTGTTAGGTTTAATAAAAAACCATGTTTTACTTTCAGAATAATTTAATTGAAACTTTAAAATAAAGAACATAAAGTTTTTGGGCCAAAAATTGAATTTATCAAAAATTTCTGGAAGTCGTTCGAAGTCTCGTTCGAACGAGTTTTTCGTTCGAACCAGGTTTTGTTCGAACGAGTTTGCCAACGAACCTAAACTTCCCAGTCATTCGATATGTCGTTCGAACGAGGTCGGTCGTTGTAACGAGATATCTAACGAGTTTCTAACAAGCCCTGTCTGGTCGCTCGTTAAAAGTCTCGTTCGAACGAGAGTCAAGTTCGTTCGAACGAGATGGCAGGCGGGAACAGTTTTGAGCAGTTTTTGGCAGTTTTCACCCCATTTCCCCACTTGTTTCTTAACTGATTTTTTAAGGCTTTATTAAGGACGGGAATCATTTTTGAAGGGGTATCTTTTTCATACCATACAAACTCCTAGAGAGTGTTTTGATAGAAAATTTGTTTAAGGAAAAAGATCAAGTTTTGAGTGTTATTCTTTAATGAAAAATCCTACACACTCTAGTGTTTACACCCAATAGTTGTTTATCCAAGTTCTATATACATATCTTTACTTGGAGTTTTGGCACTGGTTTTCTCTACCGAATCGAAAAGAGACGTTTCGGGTTTCCTTCTACATCCCATCACAAAGAAGAAGAAGTTTGTTGCGCTATTACTCACTTGGAGAAAGGATCCAAGCTTGGGTGACGGTGATCATACAAAGTCCTATCGGGTGATTCCGAGATCGCGGTGGAGCTCCGTGGTTGTCCGCTAGGAAGAGGTTTCTACAAGAAGGAGAAACAAGGCTTGAGAGGGTTTGAGTCGAGGATGTAAGTCTTTTGTCTTGTAATTGTAATTCCATATCTAGTGGACTTGTGGCTAGGGCCGTCCGAGGTTTTTTCCCGTCTTGGGTTTTTCCTCGTACATCGCGGCGTGGTGTGATATTGTTTATTTTATCGTGCACAATAATTTAGAATCCATGCTTTAGGTTTAATTCAAGATAAAATTTGGTTTAATTATCACATTCATTTAATTTGGGACTAAATTAAATTTTGGGTAAATTTGGTTTATTCAAGTCATTTGCTAAAATTGGTTTCGCCTAAATTGGGATAATTGAAAATTATGACTTAGGCAAATTCTTGGACTTGGATTAACTTATTTTAATTTGTATTGAAGAAATTAAAATTTGGCTTTGTTTATTTGTGAACCATCATTCAACGCTTCCGCATCCTCCATTGAGTTTTATATACAAAGGAAATTACTTTAGGCTTTCAAATTGGTATCAGAGCCAAAGCGATAAATTATTTCGTTAACGATCTTTTTAAATAATTTTTTAGCTAAAATGGATTTTTCCCCATTTTCAAAATTTACTATTTTCGATGGTTCAAACTACGCGTATTGGAAAGCGCGAATGAGATCGGCACTAAAATCTATCGACGAGAGAGTTTGGATGTCTGTTGTTACAGGGTACTCCCCACCAACTTACTTAGTTGAAAATGAACGTGTTATCAAACCCGCCGATAGATGGACTGA
Organism: Sambucus nigra; assembly: GCA_949130495.1. Lineage (NCBI taxonomy): Eukaryota > Viridiplantae > Streptophyta > Magnoliopsida > Dipsacales > Adoxaceae > Sambucus > Sambucus nigra. Next base: position 276,418,007 of record OX422210.1, on the reverse strand, counting down.
AAATGAGTTTAAACTTGCTAACTTTAATTCCCGAGGTTTAAATGCCTTTTTTAGCGCTATCGTACCGGATGAATTCCGACGTATTATGACGTGTGAAACCGCTAAAGAAGCTTGGGACATTTTACAATTAACTCATGAAGGAACTAGTGTCGTTAAAGCTTCAAAACTCCAAAACCTCACCACTCAATTTGAAACTATCAAAATGGATGAATTAGAAACTTTTGATAAATTTTATGCTAGACTTTCTGATATTGTTAATTCATCTTTTAACTTGGGAGAGAAAATACCTGACGACCGTGTTGTAAAGAAAATTTTAAGGTCCCTACCCGATAGATTTATTCCAAAGGTGACCGTTTTAAATTCTTTACCCACTTTAGCCTCTACGAAATTAGAAGAGCTTGTAGGTGATTTACAAACCTATGAACTAGATATGTTTCCCTCTAAAACTGAAAAGAAAATTGAAAAGGGCGTTGCTTTAAAAGCCCGAAAAGATGTCAAACAAGTAGTAGAGAGCGAGAGTGATAGTGACTCGGAAGATATGGCTTTGTTTGCTCGCAAATTTAGAAAATTTCTTAAATTTAACAAAGATAAATTTAAAACTGATTTTAAGAAATTTGATACTTCTAAACATGATAAAAGCAAGAAGATTTCTAAAGCCGAGAGGATCCCTAAACCTAGTAATGACAATTTAGATAGGGACGAGTCTAACAAGTGTTTTGGTTGTGAAGGTTATGGCCATCGAGCTTATGAGTGCCCCACTAAACTAAGGAAAGAGGGTAAACGACCCATTGCATATAATGCAACCCTTAGTGATAGTGATAAGCAAGAAAATCCCGATTCCCCCACTAAGAAAAATTTTGTGGCTTTTATGGCTAGTCATGTGAGTGATAATGAGAACTCATCGATTGATGACACGATAGCACATGCCACTTCCAAGGTAATTGTTCATGATTCCCTTGTTTTTAATGATAGTGAGAGTGGAGAAGAAAGAGAGTGAAAATGAAGAAGAGGTTGATGTGAGTGAACTTCAAAATGCTTTTCATGAATTATATAAAGAATCTATTAATTTGAAAAGAACTAATTTGAAGTTAGAAGCTTGTTTAAGAAAGAGTGTCAAGGTCGTTGATGATAGTGCCTTAATAGAAGACCTTAGGACACGTGAGAGGACTCTTCGTGTGAAGCTAGAATACGTAGAAGGCGAAAGAAATAGCCTTAGGAGTTTAATGGAATCCTTGAAAAAGGAGCTTCTTGCTTTTGAAGAGCATAATTTTTTATTAGAATCTAACATTGCAGAATTGGAAAATAAATTAAAAGATTCTAGTAATGTCAAATTTGATTTGGAATGTCATTCAGAAAAACTAGATAAAATGTTAGGAACGGTCCAAATTAAAAATGACACTTGTGGTTTAGGCTTCAATCCTTGTAATGAATTTACTCATAATGCCCAAACCAATGTTTTAGGAGAATCAACAAGGAATACTTTTAAAGATCACTCCTTAAGTAAATCTTTTCGACATGTTCTCACTTGTACACATTGTGGTCGACAAGGTCATCTTAGGAAATTTTGTTTAGATCTTAAACGAATTCCTAGAAAACCCCATAGTAAAGTAACCACGGTAGTTAACGTTCCTACACCCCAAGATAATCATTCCTCATTAATTTGGGTTAGAAAATCTGACTTGGTTGCCTTACAAAATAGGGATTTTGATTCTCATTTACTTTCACATGCTTCCTCCCTTGCTAAATCTAATGGATGAATGTGTTAGTGTTTGCATACTTTAGCGTTTGTACTTCATGCTATATTCATATGCTAAATGTATGCTTGTTTAGTCATTTTCTAGTCATTGCCTTATTTCAAATCACATACTAGATATTTTGACTTGTTTATCTTTTTGTATTATATTTTTGCTTGAATTGACTGAATAATATAAAAAGATTTTTGTTTATCATTTGTGTTTTATTTATTTCATTTAAGCTTAATGAAAAATACAAATGATTTTTGATTGTCCTTTTGAGTAAATATCTATTTTTGATTAAAATGTTAAAAACTCAAAAATATTTTTTTTGTGTGTATTTTAGTTTGACACACTTTAAGTGGCATATATTTGTGTTTGAATCCCATCTTTTACGCTCCCACGTGGCTAGAACTTTTGGTTTAGATTTTCAATCCTTAAAATGTTCTTTACCATGCTTTATATGGAGTAGTTGGATTTTGTATTGATTAAATGGATTCTATTTTTATATGCCTCTATTCACATATGCACGAGCTCTTTTGAAATCTTAATGTCACATGTTATATTTGAGCTTTTTGAGGTGTTCTCCTACCAATCTAGTCATCTACATATCTATGACCTAGGAGGACTAGTGCATGTCAAAATCCGTTGCATGTGAGATTTGTGTGAAAATGAAAACATGATACATAAATATGCACGGGGAAGGGCTCCGAAAGGATAAATTAAATCCTTTGCGATAGTAAGCCACCGTTGATTGGATCTAAAAGAAATACGTGATCCAAATGCCTAAAAACAGAATATTTGGCATTAAACAGAAAAAAATTGCCAAGGCCTATGTTTGTTTGATATATTCATTCAAAAACAAAAGAATATATATGCTCATTGAGGGAGAATTGGATGGTATGTCAACAGTTTGCACAATGTCCGTTTATCCTAGTTGTCTTTAATGTCATGACTCTATTTGGTTTGTAGAATCATCATCATGCTAGGCTTGTATGCATTGTGTATGTTTGTTCATTGAGTTCAATCTATATTGTCACATGAGGTTATATTTCAATGTGATGAAGTTTACAATCAAATGAGAACTCCGTGAACGTTTATTAAGTGTTTGGGTCTAAATTTAAATTGTTGTCAGTTCACACCCCTACACTTCCGTTTCCATATGACACATTTTTGCCATACGAGTGTGCAAACTTATTGTATTTTGTGTTATGTGTGTGTTTATATCTATATATATATGCAAGTGCTCTATTGGTATATTTTTAGTATCTATATATATGATATTTATTTGTCTTTGCCTTGCTTTTATTGCCCATATGCTTTCATGTCTTTTCACTTTAAGCTTCCACATGCTGTTTATTAGTTCTTTATCCTTTGCCTATTCCTGAACAAAAAGGGGGAGAATGATGATAAGGGGAGAAATGGTATCTAATCCTATTATTATCGCATCTTAGTTTGGGGGAGATTTATCTTAGGGGGAGACGTCTTTCTAAGTAAATGTCATTGTTTGATAAAGGGGAGAATTATTTTAGGGGGAGTAATTAATTAATTGCGATTAATATATTTTGATATTCCCTATGCATTTGATGAGTTTGCTTAAGTGTGCAGGTATTCTACTAAAGCGGCAACTTTAAAAGGCAAAGTGTTTAATCCTTGGGTTGAGTCAAGATTGGGCGGGTTATGTTTTGAGTATAGTGAGCTTGACGGCCCTTTAGGATTTTTGTTTTGGTTTCTGTCCCGGAATAGCCAAAGGGGGAGATTTGTAAGGACACAAATTTCCAATTGAGTCCATATGTAGTTTTGGCTCAATTCCGGACAAAAACATTTATTCATAGGATAGTATTTAATTGTAATATTCTCAAGCCTATGAAGTATGTGCTGAAGACGTAGCGGCAAAGAATTTAAAGCTTCATCAAAATGCCGGTTTCCGTGCCTCGTTTCTACATCATCAACTACGGTTCCATGCTCCGAAGGTATGAATGTAATTATATTTATATAGGAGCTTGGAACAAATTTTTATTTGGGTGTTAGGTTTAATAAAAAACCATGTTTTACTTTCAGAATAATTTAATTGAAACTTTAAAATAAAGTACATAAAGTTTCTGGGCCAAAAATTGAATTTATCAAAAATTTCTGGAAGTCGTTCGAAGTCTCGTTCGAACGAGTTTTTCGTTCGAACCAGGTTTCGTTCGAACGAGTTTGCCAACGAACCTAAACTGGTCAGTCGTTCGATATGTCGTTCGAACGAGTTCGGTCGTTTTAACGAGATATCTAACGAGTTTCTAACGAGCCCTGTCTGGTCGCTCGTTAGAAGTCTCGTTCGAACGAGAGTCAAGTTCGTTCGAACGAGATGGCAAGCGGGAACAGTTTTGAGCAGTTTTTGGCAGTTTTCACCCCATTTCCCCACTTGTTTCTTAACTGATTTTTTAAGGCTTTATTAAGGACGGGAATCATTTTTGAAGGGGTATCTTTTTCATACCATACAAACTCCTAGAGAGTGTTTTGATAGAAAATTTGTTTAAGGAAAAAGATCAAGTTTTGAGTGTTATTCTTTAATGAAAAATCCTACACACTCTAGTGTTTACACCCAATAGTTGTTTATCTAAGTTCTATATACATATCTTTACTTGGAGTTTTGGCACCGGTTTTCTCTACCGAATCGAAAAGAGACGTTTTGGGTTTCCTTCTACATCCCATCACAAATAAGAAGAAGTTTGTTGCGCTATTACTCACTTGGAGAAAGGCTCCAAGCTTGGGTGACAGTGACCATACAAAGTCCTATCGGTGGATTCCGAGATCGCGGTGGAGCTCCGTGGTTGTCCTCTAGGAAGAGGTTTCTACAAGAAGGAGCAACAAGGCTTGAGAGGGTTTGAGTCGAGGATGTAAGTCTTTTGTCTTGTAATTGTAATTCCATATCTAGTGGACTTGTGGCTAGGGCCGTCCGAGGTTTTTTCCCGTCTTGGGTTTTTCCTCGTACATCGCGGCGTAGTGTGATATTGTTTATTTTATCTTGCACAATAATTTAGAATCCATGATTTATGTTTAATTCAAGATAAAATTTGGTTTAATTATCACATTCATTTAATTTGGGACTAAATTAAATTTTGGGTAAATTTGGTTTATTCAAGTCATTTGCTAAAATTGGTTTCGCCTAACTTTGGATAATTGAAAATTATGAATTAGGCAAATTCTTGGACTTGGATTAACTTATTTTAATTTGTATTGAAGAAATTAAAATTTGGATTTGTTTATTTGTGAAGCATCATTCAACGCTTCCGCATCCTCCATTGAGTTTTCTATACAAAGGAAATTACTTTACGCTTTCACGAGCTGCGAAGAACGATACCAATTGAAGTACTGGAAAGTCGGAGCATAGATGAAGACCTGACGATGAATGTTATTACCCTTGATTTAGGACCATCTTGGGTGGATCCCATCAAGGCATATGTTGAAGAGGGAGAATTGCCAGAGGACAAGCTCGCGGTAAAGAAATTGAAGTCTAAAGCTGCTCGGCATGTACTAACTAATGGTGTTTTGTATAGACGAGGAATTATGGTGGGTTTGCAGAGATATGTACACCCCTCCGAGGTGAAAGAATTGATTGAAGAAATCCATGAAGGGTCTTGTGGAGCACATGTGGCAGGTCGGACACTATTGCAAAGAGTGATGACGCAGGGGTATTATTGGCCGATGATGAGGGCTGATTGTATAGCCTATGCTAAGAAATGTGACAAGTGCCAACGTTTTTCCTCCATCCGATGAACTCCACAAGCATTGTTGACACCCATAACTTCCCCTTGGCCATTTGCCATGTGGGGAATTGATTTAGTTGGACCATTGCCGACCACTCGAGGAAGATTCAAGTACCTCGTCGTCGCAGTAGATTATTTTACTAAGTGGGTAGAGGCTGAACCCCTTATCGATATGACGTACGAGAAGGTATACCAGTTTGTTTGGAAGAATATCATCTGTAGATATGGTCTCCCTCATACCTTCATCACAGACCATGGAACACAATTCGACAACGAGGAGTTTACTGCCTATTGTCAACAATCAAACATCGTGAAGACCCATTCAGCACCAGGTCATCCTCAAAGCAATGGGCAGACTGAGGTGACAAACAGAACACTACTAAATGGTTTGAAGAAGAGGCTAAGTGAGGCTAAATCTAATTGGATTAATGAGCTATAGTCAGTATTGTGGGCTTACCGAACAACTCCCCGAGCAGCAACTGGAGAATCACCATATATGCTGGCATTTGGAAGTGAGGTTGTAATACCTGCTGAGTTGGGTCTCCCAACACACAGAGTGCTGAATTTCAATTCCCCAGTCAGTGACTTGATGAGAAGATTAGATCTGGACATGCTCGAGGAGGTTAGAGAAGAGGCAGCCATTAGGAATGCTGCTTACCAACAACGCACAACTCTGTTCTACAACAAAAGCGTGAAGAAATGCGACTTAAAAGAAGGGGATTATGTGCTAAAAAAGGTCATTCAGAAGCACAATAAGCTTGAAGCTAACTGGCATGGACCTTACCGAGTTACAAAAGTTGTTCGACCAGGAACTTACAGAATAGCAACTCTAGAAGGAGAGGAATTTAAGAATGCATGGAATGCTGAACACCTATGCAAGTATTATCAGTAATGTAAAATGTAAAGCAATTCCTTCATTATGAATAAAACGATGATGTTTCACCATCCTCTTCCTTTTATTACAAGTTTTTTGGGGAATACTAGTGTGATACACTACACTGATAGTTCGAGCGTGATCAACTTCGGTTGGTAAAATAGCGAGAACAAATTATACTCCTTTGGTTAGGAGGCGTACACTTGCGTAATCAACTTTGGTTGGTAAAAGAGCTTGTGGATAAGATAGTTCGAAAGAACCTGATAGTTCGAGCGTGATCAACTTCGGTTGGTAAAATAGCGAGAATAAATTATACTCCTTTGGTTAGGAGGCGTACACTTGCGTGATCAACTTCGGTTGGTAAAAGAGCTTGTGGACAAGATAGTTCGAAAGAACCTGATAGTTCGAGCGTGATCAACTTCGGTTGGTAAAATAGCGAGAACAAATTATACTCCTTTGGTTAGGAGGCGTACACTTGCGTGATCAACGTCGGTTGGTAAAAGAGCTTGTGGACAAGATAGTTCGAAAGAACCTGATAGTTCGAGTGTGATCAACTTCGATTGGATAAATAGCGAGAACAAATTATACTCCTTTGGTTAGGAGGCGTACACTTGCGTGATCAACTTCGGTTGGTAAAAGAGCTTGTGGACAAGATAGTTCGAAAGAACCTAATAGTTCAAACCCACAACAAACTTTGGATGGTAAAAGGGCAAGAACAACATTCTTAAAAATGCCAATTTTGGCTGGTTAAGAAACAAAATATGCCAACAAGTTGGTCGGAAGGTAAAACCATTCCAGAAAATACAAAATATTCCATTCTGAGCCAAGTATAGTTGGTCGGGGATAAAAACCCACTAATTGTAGTTGGTCAACGAGGAGAACTTATTGACGAGGAGGGTCCATCAACCTGGTTGGTCGGACACATTTTATGAAAACTCGCGCTAATTATACTTGGTCGACGAGTACAATTTAACAACCTTAGTTGGTTGAAAATTTTTTAAACATTTTTATTATTAAGTGATCGAGCAACATTTTTTGATACTTGTAACTGTTTATTACTAAGTTGGTTGATGAACAGCACAAAATTGTTATCTTTTTAACAGATACATATGCACAGATGTAAAAGTGTTAGACAAGTACAAAAGAATAGCAATACAGATTTTCAAACAGAAAATGAAAGTCTTTCATTAAAATTCAAAATAAATTACAAGTTACATATGTGTGCTAACTATTACATTGAAAATCCTATTCTATTGGTTTTTCCCCCTTAGCCTTCGATACAGGTTCCTCACCAGCAGGAGGATCATTTAATGTTTGGGGAGAATTGATAAAATTCAAGTCCCTCAACATCCTGACATTCATTACTGAAGGAGTATCCAAGAGATGCTCGGGACGAGATAATTCAATCTGAGAATGAAGACTATAGTCACCAAGATATTTTGAAATTAAGCTTCGAGGAATGGCACGAGCTGGGATCCATTCCATGTCCAGTTTATAAGGTGGTACAGGCAAGTCTAGTAGCCCAGGAGCATGATAATCCCGTAAATAATGGCCCTGCTCTAGCTTTAACACACCCATTGCGTTCAACCATCCCTGTTTATAACCTTCATTATTGGCATTTTCAAGGCGAGCATCCAAGTGACAACGGGCTTCATTGTAGCCTGCCATCCAAAACTCACGAGGTTGTTTGTGGAATTGGAAAGTTATTCTCTCTAGTTGCTCGTGAAGGCTCCTAGCAAAAACATCTTTATTATTCAAAGCAGACTTCGTCGCAGTAAGTTGATCTTCCAAAGATAGGTTTTTCTTGGACATTTCAGACAAAGCACGATCTTTTACATTCAATTGGAACGCTTGAGTTTCCAAAGTAGATTGAGTGCGAGCTTCTTCAACATTACGGCTGAGAACTCTTGATCAACTCCGAGCAGGTGCAGAACTTTGCTCCTCGACAACATTTTGAATAGCTCTTCCTCGCCCACGAGAACCTCTTCCTCGCCCCCGAGAAGTAGTAGAGATACCAGACCTTCTCAGAGTATCAAATTCTTGCCTTAATTTGGCATTCTCAACCTCTAAGAATGAGAATCCTTCATCGGTGACCGGTGCCAAGGCAGCAGAGTTGTGCCAATTCTTGCCTTAATTTGGCATTCTCATACTGTGCCAATTTTTTCTGCAAATTGTTGTTTTCCTGTTCCAGCAGCTCGACGATCTGTCTGCAGGCCTCAACTTCACCTTTTAGGGTTCTCTCCCTGACATCGTATCCAACAATCATATTTTTGTGGCCTGTCTCGGAAGAAAGCTGTTGATACCTATTCTCATATTCCTTGTGCAACAAGGCAGTTGATTCATTGTGCTGATTCTGTAGATCTTCTAAGGTACAATGAAGCTCCTCGATCAAGTCATAGTAGGCCACATTATTGGTCACAGCTCGGTCAAGTAAATCCTTCAGGTACTGATAAGCCTCAATTGCTTGTTCTGAAGCATCATGGCCAAGGATGTCAGCAATTTTTGATACACTCAAATTTGTATGACCAGCCTTATAATATTCATGGCATTTCTGCATCAGCTTTGTATCATGTGCAGATATCATTTCCATTCTAGCCACAAACTAATAAAGAAGAGAAGGCAAGAGTTAATAAATAAAAACAGACAGAGCATCAACAATGAAGAGGAACAAAAAGATGTGATTTTATTACATCATCAACAAGATTACATCGTTTGGAATACAGAGGATAAGTAAAAGAAGAACAGAAAAAGAGTACCGAACAACTTCACACCTTTTCCTTGTCTCCCAAGACTTTCTCGGGAGGCTGGGACGAGGAGCTTGGCTTCTCGGTAGGAACAATGGTCTGATTAGTAGAAGCCAGGATTTGTTCTGGAGGAGCAGGCAATGACGAAATCTCCTCGGTGGCTGTCTGGTTAGATGGTGGAATAAGGACTTAATCACCCACTGTCATTGAAGATTCTTCAGATGCAGCTTCGTTTGAAGACTCATCTTCAATAACTGGAGGAGGATCAGGGAGATATTGTTGAAATAGCTCTGAGTCCTCACTTACCTTCAACTCCTGCAGTGCTGCAACCCAACCATCATGAAAATATTTCAGACTTCCATATTTCACCTGGGTCGTCATAGCTGCCACCCCCATGTCCCATCCTTTGTCCCAACCAGTTTTAAAGGACGTCTTCACAACTGTTTTTCTCTTCATTTTTTCCGAGGATAGCTTCTCGGACATAAGATTCTCGGTGGCCTTCAATTTGGTCTCCACCTCCTCCTTCTGGCGATTTACTTCTCGCAGGAGGGTCAACTCTTCTTCAGCCGATTTCAATTTATTCTCAAGCTCCCCAAAGCCTAAAAGTTTCTCGGCATAATCTTTATTTTCTTTCTCCAAGTCCTTCACCTTATTACCCAGTTGTACCTTCTCTGCATCAGATGCAGCCAATTTCTTCTCCCATTCAGTTTTATCCTCATCATACTTCTGACGGGACTCACTCAAAGATTTAATAGCTTTCGCCAGTGCTCCCTCCACAATGGACGAGGAGCAAGAAGCTTTGATTGCTTCATCCTTTTTAAGGATTAAATTGAAACAGCTGGTCAACTGTAATCATAAAAGGGAAATGAAATCAGAAACAAATATGGGAAACAACAAAGGAAAATAAAAAAATCTCGGAGTAGAGATACTTACTGAAGCCAAATGTCGAGCAGCCAGAGAAGTAACCACATCCCGAGTAAGGTCTTCTTCAGTACCTTGCACCTCGGGGATGGGTGAAAATTTTTCCAAACTCATTGTAGAGCTCGGAGGAACAATAATTGGAACACCATCTCCACCAGCTGGGAGTGGGGGAATGGCTCCAGAAATACTGATCGAGGAGGATTTCCTCAATCTCCTCGGTGCCTTTTCAGCAACCTCAACTAAAGAGGAACTTTTGGTTGGTGAGAAAGTGATTATCTCAACAGGTGCATCCTTCTGCACAGGAGCCACTGAGGGATTCTCGGCAACCTTCTGAACAGCAACAGAAGGAGCATCATCAATTTTCTTTGTCCCCTTTGGGATATTAACCTTGGTTTTCTTCCCATCGCCAGCAGAGGAACTCTCCTCTAAGAGAGTAGGAACTCTTCTCTTGCCCATTTTCTGGCTCAAAGGAATATGAGATTCCGGATCAGAGTCTTCAGGAATTTGCACTGGATCACTGGAGCTGACCACTGAGCGAGCAGTAAAAGACGACGTATAGCTCCTGTACTGCAACAAGTATGAGGCAGACCTAATGTGCTCGTCTGCAATTTTCTGATGCAAGCTCCAGATATGTTTCAATTGCCTTATATTAACTTCTGATTCTTTAGGAGTTTTTCTCTTGCTGTTAACTGCAAATAAAAACCATTTGAAATGTCAATCATGCATTTATTCAAACATGATGAAGTCACAATTTCGAGAATAAAATAAAATGAGAATAACCTATCCCATTGCCATATGGGGGGCATTTGGGACCTTCATACACTTAGTCTCCGACTAAAGGAGCATGTTGCTAATTTTTGAAAACTAACCCATGTTCAAAATAATCCCTGTTGGCATCAGGGAGGTTGACTACTAAAGCTCTATTCAAAAATCTGGTTTTTAAATAATAAACGTTATCTAAAACAGCCCATCTATAGCAATACATAATCTCAGGAATTCCTATGCGAGTTCCATGAGTTTGATTTAATTTATGCACCCCATTAACTATTCTCCATGTATTGGGGGCTACTTTTGCAGGAACAACATCGAAATGTTGGCAGAATTCTAAGCATAAAGAGTTGGGTGGAAAAGAAAATCCACACTCAGCAATAAAGAGGCTGGGGAACCAATGTCCCTCAGCCAAACGAAAATAATCGAAGGGCTTAGGAAGATTCTCCAGAGTTACCCAAGACGGAATGGAATAATCAGAACGGAATTTTTCAATAGATTCAATAATGTAAACCATGATGAATAAAAGAAGAAGGAAGAAGAGCTTACAAGGAAAAAGAAGATCTGTTGACAAACAAACGAAGAAAAAGATGGACGCACAGGAGAGAGAAAAGCTATAGAAAACTCGAAAGCAGAAATTGAAAAGGTAGGAGACGATGGGATTGCCTCTGAAGCTTAAATACCTTGCCTTGGGAAATGGCGAAAGAAATGATTACAAAAAAGAAATTGTTATGCTACTGGCGGCTAAAAGGACAAAAAGGGCACGAAGACCGAAGCGCCTATAAAAATACAAAATGGAGGATTCTGCGAATTTGGAAGAAAATTCAAATATGAAGAAAAGCATCCTAAAACCCAGGAAAGTCATTTAATATCGCCATATACTGAGAAAGAATGTTCCATACTCCTCAAAGTTCGAAATATGAAACATTGGGGGCTTCTGTTGATACCAAAATTAATATGTTGATATGGACGAATAATACGAAGACACGTGTCAATCTACGTGGCACAATAGCAACGAGGAAGTTCATTTCCCCGACCAACTCATGTTCTCTCCAAGCAACGAGGATACACCGAGGTACTCTAGTGCTCCGAGGAACTACTGAGCAATGAGCAACTAAGACGGTCCGAGCTGCATCTCGGCCGTAGCATTAATTGCCAGATAATCAACAGTTCAACTATTCATTGAATGTTTATCATCTTGACGCACACGCTGGATTAAATGTATTACCCTTTCATATGTAAATCATTTAATGTATCAACCCTTTCATGTACATCCTAAGGGCTATAAATACCTTGTATCACCCTCTTCAAAGGGACCGGAATTTCTAGAGAGAACTTGTACTCGAGAATTCCCAAACACTCAGCAATAACATAACAGTGGACGTAGGCCATTCATATAAGGCTGAACCACTTTAAAAATCTTTGTCTCATTTTATTTATCTGTGATTGAATAATTAGAGCGATCTAATTTTTTACATCAACACTAAGTGTCAAAACCATTTTCATACATACTTTCCAAATTTTATTTAAAGAAAAACATTTATTTTATCAACAATATTCAATAAGTAAGAATCACACCACATTAAATATCTGCAGCATAGTCCAATTAAATTAAAACATTCGTCAATCAAATGTCAACATGCGAAATATAAAGTAACACAATCAAACTGAATAAAACCCATAGTAACAATACTAGAAATAACTGAAATACAATGTCCCAATAATAATGGAATAATGGAAAGAGCTACACATGCTCAACTAAATAAGAATACTAAGAGTGGATCCGAATGAACGAAGTCGTCTAATCAAGAGACCTGCAACTCCCACCTAAGCTGCAGCGCGTTCCTTCCAAGAGATCCTAAGCAAGACGCCCCTGTGGCTGGGCACCTGTAATACATACATATATATACAAGAGAGAGAGAGAGAGAGAGAGAGAGAGAGAGAAAGGGTCAGAGCCCGAAAGTGTGTTTGATTAAAAATACGTTTAGCAAGTATTTAAATTGATACAGGCCAATGCAACAACATATTAGAGCGACACTCTCTTGAGAAATTCTCACCTCTCTTCTAATGCGCACGCCTATCATACTAACCTTCCCAACGGGTTATCCTATCATTTATCGCACGAATCTTCCCAATGATTTAACTTATCTTAGATTACTCATAAGATTCAATATTTAACGATTTCATTACGAAAAGGGTATTTCAATTAGTATACAAAGTTCTCCATTTTAACTTTATAAAATCAATAATGTTTTTCAGTGTCATATTATACTTTCTCAAAACAAGTATTTACCATTTGAGTCGTCAACCATGTCCTACTTATCAAATCACAGTAGGCAGTTTCAAATTCCAAATCTCATATATATATTAACTACTCGACTAATATATATAATATAACAGCACCCCACATAAAACTATGGTGCGTGCATACTTCTACTATCCAAACCCCATAACACTCATATCAAGGGGAATACAAGTTCAAAATCACTCTCGAACTGTATTAACACATACACAAACAATATCGAGGCGAAGCATAGATTCCAAGTCTCTAAGAGGATGGCACATACTCGCGTCTCTTAGGAGCGTCTGAACTATCAATTCGATAGCCTGTACCAAGGATATCTATCTTCTAGGGTACAAGTCAATATCCCCCATAAAGGTCCCATCGAGATAAGACTGTCCCAGCGCGGTAACCTCAAGGATAGCAAGTAGCGCGGTATGTTTTTCACATGTATATAATATATGTACACACAATCATATAAATATACCACTTTTATCTTATTAATATAGGTTCCTCTCGGTACCCATAATTACAACATTTATCCTAAATTTCACATTATTAGTATTACGTATAAGGTTTCATCTCTAACTTTAACTCGAAGGGTTTTCTCACTTATTTCGTGACACTCGTGGACTCTATTCTTCCAAGTATAACATTCAGTAGGTGTCACATCTACGTTTCATCGTAACTCTCTTACGCGCCTCACACTTTAACATATCAATTTACTAACCCTAAAGTAAACATCTCATAAATACCATTCTCGTCGAGTATTAATGATCCCAACATTTATTTATAAGCCCTATTGGTCCTCTATGTCTCCCAAATCATTATACTAAGAATGCCCAAGAATTTTATCACGACAATTCAATTTTTAAATAATTAACAAAGGGAAATAGTAGTATGCCAGGAGGGGTCGATCGATCGAGGTTTGGGGCTTGATCGATCGAACCTTCTATCGATCGAAGCTCTAGGCTCGATCGATCGATCAAGCAGGTCTGCGAAAATCTGCAGAATTACAGTTACGGGTTTTACCAATTTTCTTCATCCAAAACCATGTTTTTCCATTCTAAACGTCCCAAAAATCCTACTACTAACATTATATCAATATACCAGATGTTTTCAACGTAAAGCATGTGTATATCTAACATTAAACATGGATAATTAACCCCAAAATCTCATCTAATCATCAAGAACCCTAGAGTTTTTCTTAATCATGGTTAATATTTGTTTTTACCAGAATTTCCTTATAATATATCATTAAAATTTCGTGGGCTATATTCCTCTAGATGGCAAGGATTCCAAAATTTTCATATAATCAATACTACATGCATTTTCCTATCACAAATTGGGTTTTCTTCTACATAATTCATCCCTAATCATTCCTAAACTAATATGAAGATTGCACCAACAAAAATAGCAAGTTAAACACTTGCCTAGGATTTTTGGTATTCTGATTCACGGCTGATTTTGGTATGGCTGCGTTCCTCGTCTCGCGATCTACGCGGTGGTGGTGGTTGTGGTGCAAACGGAACACTTTAAGGGCCTTTGATTGCCTTGGAGCTTTATCCTTCCCTCTCCAATGGTCGTCACCTGTGTTTTTGTTTTCTAACCCTAGCTGACTAACCTAAATGGCTGATATAGGTTGCTGAATTTCGTGGGTTTAATTACCCAAAAAGGTGAAATGACTAAATTGCCCTCCCGGGGGTACCAATTAGGCCTAAAAACGCCCCGAGACCCAAACTAAACCCCCGGGTACACTTTTCTGACTATCTCGGCCCTTCCGGACGCGTTGGCGCACTCAAAACGACCATATAGACAACTTATAAAATATTCACTTTTTATTTAACAAAATTTAGTAGTGACGCGACACGGGCGCGTCCCGATTCAAATTTCCAAAATTGTCATTTTATTCACTGGTGACATTCAATATAATCAATAACATATATTACTTTGCTCATTAGCAATATTCAACAAATTTCCCATAATTACTAACTCTCGTGACGTTAATAATTATAACATAATTAATTTCCGGATTTTTATTAAATAATTCATTCACGTTAACTTTAATAAATCCCCAAATTAATATAGCATAAAAATACGGGGTATTACACCTAATTGTTGAAATAACATTTATAAATAAAAAATTTAAATCCTTGGGTTTGATATCATCGCAATTGTCTCTAAGTATGATCCTTCGACCACTATAAACTAGTACACCAAAATCACCCAAGATGTACATACTAGGAAATTCATACCCCTTCACTAATAGGATATATATATATATTTATATATATATATAAATATATATATATATATATATATATATATATATAAATAAGCAATCATCCATTCCTATAACCACGTATACATAGCACACATAATGTACACTTTGCACTACACATAGCATAAACGATTATAGGATACCAAAAATACTTCACCATGCTATCATCTTCCAGGAATTATTCACTTTCTCCCGGGGTCGAACTATTATCACACCGCCATGGCGATAAAATCAATCCTAATGCATGGGAAGCGGTCATAATTCCTAACCGAAAAGTGAGAACGACTCATACCCAAGACTTCTCACCCCCATAATAATATCACACAAATAAAAATGGACGACTATGACCCGGGGACTATCAACACCCTGCTCCTCAAGCCAGGGGCGCACCCTCATCTCGCAACTTCCCATGATAGCATGTGTCGTGTATGCTTCACACCATAAGTATATATATCATTCACACTATTTATATATACCCGCATATGATCACATCATATATACAAACCATCACACACGGTATAGATATTCACGCCTTAAGTACACACATGTATACATATCTATACATATATGTATACATACCATCTCTCGTCCGTATGTATGAAACTTTATAAACTCGGCTATAAGTGTACATAATACTCATTTATTTTCCATCGCCCCGAGCGTATTTAACTTAATTCATTATATAAATATGATCCCTCACTTGAAGCATACTCATCCATTACCCCTATGATATGAATAGTCTTCCCATATATCTAACATTAAGGTTACTAACCCCCCATTTAATGTATGTAACAATCACTATACATCCCATCTATATCTGAAAGCATATCAATATCTCCAATAATAATCCCGACTATCGGTATACACATATCTAATAGTCTGCAAACCTTAAGTTTCATCCTAATTTATTCCATGATCCCATCAAGTATTGGAATACCCATTGTTACTCCAACACAAAAAAATATAGTAACTATCCCGACTAGATTACAACACAACTTACTATAATTGATAGTGCAATCCAATAGTTCACAATTTTGCCTATGGTTCAACTGCTCCTCTGAACCCTTAACATTAACGTAATTAAAATTTCTTCCTTGAGCTTATCATAACTAAGGATACACAACCTCTACATCTCATTGGTCCCCAATCATATCTTAAATAGAATCCTATCGCTATAAGGATTCGGCACAAATATCGGCCTACAATTTCACACCATACCCTCGCCACTCTCCCAAAGAGTCCTAAACCTTAAATCATATCTAAACTCACTTCTGACCTCTAAATGGAACTTCCATCCCTAAGGAGGTTTCCCACTACCTCGATACAACCACTCTAATACATCTATATATTCCAAAACTGCTTTGATATATCCCCGCGATCAAAGTGCATGAGAAACCCTCAAGAATACTCCAAAACATAACTCCCGCATCATATATATAAGTTCCAAATCGAGAACCCAATCGAATTGGAATAAAACTCCTTATGGAAAAATTCATCAAAATAACCCTGTTTTCGAATCGATTCGGCCAGTTTCGAATTGATTCGGTCTCAAGGTTAGAGAGAAGAGGGCGACCTTCTAAGGAGGAGAAACACTAACTCACAACCTTTCTGTCGGATTCCACCACCTTCGCGTAGATCGGGAAAAAAGGAACGTAGCCATACCCATCAACACTTGGAAATTAGACTTCCATATCCAAGGCAAGTATCTATCTTGCTGTATTTAACGTGATATTACATCCATGTTAGAGTAGGAGATGATTGAATCATGTTTTATGTAGAGAATCTTGTTATTTGGGAAATTTTAATTCAATTGGGAGTAGAAATCAGATTAGGATGTTATCTTGTTATATGTTAAGTATCAACCACAAAATTGGAATGTTAGTAATGGAAGAAATTCGAGAATCAAAATGAATTCTTGAAAAAAAATTGGATAAACTAGGGTTAGAAAATAATTCCTTAAAGTAGCCAATTTGATGATGCTTCTTGATGTATTAATGTGAACTTTACGTTAGAAATCCTTTATAAATAGTTATACAACTATTCTTTTGTTTGGTTGGGAGTATGGGACTCATTAATGGCGAATTGGTTGAGTTTTAAGGAGGAAACCCGTAGGTCATATTTGCAGAATATGGGAAATACTTTTTCGATCGATCGATCGACTCAAGAATTTTGATGGATCGATTGATCGACCTCTCTTCATTGATCGATCGACCCCTCCTTGAAATTGATTAATTTTCCCCCTTTGAATTAATTCGAGTTGGATGCGTAGGAACCTTGTATATTAATTATAGATGAAAATGGATCATGGGGAGGACCATTAGGGTCTAAGTAAGTCTTGGTAAATGAAATTTTATGACTAGATATATCCAAGTGATAACGGCGTCATAAAATTTAATAAAGATCATGCATACGTCAAGTCAGGTATTGGGAGACTCGGGAAAGACTTAGACCAGTATAATGGTGAGGGTATGCCTACTGAATTTACATATTATAACAGGAAAGATTTCTAGGGTCGAGAAGTAATTGTGACAGGGATACAATTGAGAAGAAAATGAAAGTATTAATGATGCGTAGGACTTGGGAGATATGTACCACATATGATTAAGTATATTGATTATAGGTAGTGGACAAACCTATTTGAATTGTGTGGAAGTGTATATATATATATATATATATATATATAATCGAGTGCATGTGTACATATATATAATATATATTAGTGTACAATCATACCCGCGTTACATGCAATCACAGAGGTTGCCGCGCCGGGACAGTCTTATCTCGATGCGACCTTTATAGGGGATATTGACTCGTACTCTAGAAAATAGGATTCCTTCGTACAAGTTATATTAGAATGATAGTCAGACGGTCCTAAGAGATATGAGGGGTATGTGATGACCTCTTAGTGACTCGGAACTATGTTTCGCCTCCATTTTGTGTGTATTATGTTAATACAGTTTGAGAGTGATTCCGAACTAGTATTTCCCTTTGTACGAGAGATACGGGGACTTGATAGCAGAGTATGTCAGCTCCATAGATTTTATGTGGGATGGCGATTAGTGTGTGAATATATATATATATATATATATATATATATATATATATATATATATATATATATATATATATATATATATATATATGAAATTCTTCTACTATGCGTATAAGTAGATAAATATCGAATAAATGCTCGAAATTATGGAAAGTGTTTGGGAACTTCACAATAGTATTAAGAAATACATAATTGACGTAAATAATCTTTAAGAGATTATTATCTAAAATAAAATCATAGACTTATGACCTCCTGAATTAGAATTTATGGGAGGTGAATTAGATAGACTTATGAGTCATTTTAGTTGTATGATAGGCGTGCACACTAGATGAGAGGTGAGAATTCTCAAGAGAGTGTCGGGTACTAACACGGTTGTCATATCAACTAGTAATCATTTTAAATACTTGTTAAACCAATTTTAGAAGCTATTTTTACACTCAGGCTATGACCCGTTTCCTATTATTTTTCTTTCTTCTCTTGTATATATGTGTTACAGGTGCCCAGCCACAGGTGCGTCAGGAATAGGTTCTTTGAATTGGATGTGTTGCAGCTTATGTGGAAGTTGCAGGCCTTTGTAGTAGACGACCTCTTCCTTAATTCAGTTGCTGATGTAGTTTCTCCACAGCTAGAGCATGTGTCGTTAATTTCCTATCCTAGTTTAGACTTATTAGAGATTTTTATTTATTTATGTTTCACGTATTCAATACTCATTTGGGAGTTATTTCATGTCCTGATGATTACACTTATGGATATTCACTTGGTTTGAGTAATCTTGTTGACATCTCATTTAAATGGCTGCTTTATTTATCTTTTGCATTATTCATAAACTAGTTTATGTTCTAAAAATGTTTTTACGATGTAATTTAATAAATGTAATAAAGTTTAAATTTGTTTTGACACTTAGCTTAATTATTTATAGGGAAATTAAAATGGAAAAATTATTTTCGATGGTGATGCTAAGAATGAAACACACCGTTCACCTTGATTTTTAATTTAATAAAGGACTGATCACCGGGTATTTAATTAGGCGGGGTGTTATAGATGGTATCAGAGTATCTGGTTCTAGTTTCCTTTACGATCTGGCTAGCTTGTTTCGCTTTCATCTTAGCATCTTTGATATAGAGCCCTATTTGTATGACTGTTGTATTCTTGTATTTATGATACGTCTTTAGTTATTTTAGATTTAATAATAAATGTATACTAATAAACTTTCCTCTCATTTTATATGCCTCCGAGACGATCACCTCGAGACAGCAGCTCCGGCTTAGGGAATGATGAATACAACTGAAGTAGCCGCCATAGTTGCTCAGGCAATGAATGCTACATTAGCGGTGGTGCAACAAGATCCACCCCAGGTTCAAGCTGTAGCTCTAGCTCTAGTTCTAGCACAGCTTCCCACGACATGGGAGAGGGTCAGGGATGCCTTTCAGAAGGCGCATCCCTCAGACTTCTCAGGTAGCTCGGACATCGTGATCGTCAGCCAACGGAAGAAGGACATCTAGAGGCATCTGCATGTGTATGAGGGAATTTATGTGCAGAGATAGCTACTGGCTTCCTTCAAGCTAGTGGGGGTCTCTTTGTAGTTTTGGGATTCCACTACCACCTTACAGGAGAGGGACAACATGTCGATTCAGTCGTTTTGGGTGCGATTTGACCACAAATATCTCCCATCCACCGTCCAGACTCAGATGAGGCAGAGGTTGCTGAATCTTAAGCAGGAGAGTATGACTATTGCTGGGTATGAGGAGGAGTTCATGAGACTTTTCACTATAGTGCCGAATGAGGCACCCACTGAGGAGAAGAAGATTCTACTATTCTTGGATGGATTAACCTGAAGGATTCTTCAGTGCCTCATAGGTGATCTATAGTTAGGTAATTTCACTAATGTACAAAACGCCACTCGATTGCATTGCTAGGATCACTGTTTCCATCAGTAGGGAAGCAAAGGAGTAGGGGAGTCCATCCAGCAGGTCCAGGCTGGAGGTAGTGGTGCTAGTGGAACACCAACAGCTCAGGGGCAGACCCATCACAGTGAGCAAAGTTCCCATCAGGGGGACCCTGCCAAGAGATTTTAATCTGGTGATTCCTGGCACGGATTTGGTGGATTTAGATAGGGCCAGCAGAGCCAATCTAGTCAGTATGGACAATAGGTCCAACATCGTCAGTAGAAACAGGGTCAGTAGCAGGGCCATCAGGGCCAACAACGCTTTCAACAGGGCCAGTGGTGGGGTGGTAACGGTCAGCAAGGACAGAGGGTAGGGAACTTCAGGGGAAAGTGTTTTGGATATGTCAAGAATGGCCATAGGTGCCAGGGTTTCCCAGAGGGATATATGCCCCCAAAGCAGCGGGGTTCCCATCATGAGCCATAGAGACCACTCTTTCCATCCGCCCTCCCAGTGCTAACTCAGATGCCAATCCTACCACCCATTCTAATAGACCCCGTTCAGTATGGGCAATTACAGTATGGACGTGTCTATAACGTCCACTATCCCGCAACACCACAGGCTCCACCCGCGATAGAGGGTATGTTTATTATGTATGGCACTATGGGTCGAATTTTATTTGATATTAGGGAGCACACTATTTTATAACTACTCACTTTGCATGGGCCATGGGGTTATTAGACACGACAGAGAGCACAGTGACATATGTAGACTCCCCACTGGGGAATGGGTCTTTGATTTTCTTTATATTCCGAGGGGTATGTATAGAGATTGGTAGCTTGATTCTACCGACGGATATGCTAGTTTTAGAAATGCATGACCATGACGCCATTATCGGCATGGATTGGCTAGCGACTTATAGGTCCATGATAGATTATTTTTGTCAGATTATTATCTTTTCCATCCTTGGTTAGTACATGTTTTTAGTGGCTATGCCTCGCCCTGAGGGCGTATCTTCCACCCATTTGTATTACATAGAGGAGGAGACCTCTACAGAGATAGTGATTCCTTTGGACTCGAAATCGGTTGTTTACAAGTTCTTGGATGTATTCCAGGAGATATTAGGCCTACCTCCTAGTAGAGAGATAGATTTTGTTATAGACTTAATATCGGGTACTCGACCGATAGCACGTGCACCGTATCGTATGGCTCCGGTCGAGATGAGGGAGTTACGAGATCAGATAGAGCAGCTGTTAGGCCCGAGCTTCATTCGTATGAGCACCTCACCTTGGGGTGCTCCGATGTTGTTCATGAAGAAGAGAGATGGTTCACTAATGTTGTGCATGGACTACTAGGAGTTGAATAAGGTCACGATATGAAATGAGTATCTGTTTCCCATGATCGATGTTTTGTTCTACCACCCCTCTATGTACCTTGATTGGATAATCTGACAATTCAAGAGTGATTTTGTTGGGCTTAAGCTCACATAGGCTGAGTTGTTCATACATATAGTATGGTAATAAATTGGCTCTTGAACTTAAATTAAGAAAATATTGCTTAATCACACATGACATGGGTGGAACATCGAGGACCTTATATATGGGAGGAAACTTTATAATTGAGATCACTTTTTGAGACAAAAATGTCTTTTTCCTTACATAGAGTTTTTTCCTTACTGTAATTAAGTCCTTGAGGAATTTGGCATGAGTGCGCACTTGTTGTAATATCTCGAGTTTTTGAAGGATTAATATAAGGATAATAAATCATAAATTGTGAAAATAGTTAATGGTTACAACTTAAAATATTTAATTTTGCTAAATGTGAAATTCAGATGTTTTCGGACTACATGCCAATTTAAACTTTTAATTATTAATAAGATAATTTTGATTTTATGGGGCATAAAAGTATTTTGAAAATTTAATTCAAACCATTTTGTGAAAATACAACATTGATTCTATGAGATGAATATCCCTAATTTATGAGGCCAATCTGGCAAAGTTTTTGAGGTCATCCCAAATGCATGCTATTTTATTTGTACAATGAATTAGGCTATGATCCATATATGTAAGGAAAGTCCTGGATCTTAACTTACCAATCACTTTTGAATCAGGTCATCTGAACTTTTATAGAGGGAGTAATAGTCATTTTAATAAAATGTATTTAATCTATCGGAATATTATATTTGTGCGAATTTGTGACTTTTAACAATTCTAACGGAATAAGGACTCTTATATTTTTACCCATTTAAATGGAGATCATATGAGGATTTTTTAAACTCATATTAATCTATTCTCAACAGACTTTCTCTCCCCAAACACCTCCCCTTATTCCTTAAAATCATAACCTCCATCAAGGAAGATTTTCAAGTTTATTTTTGAGAAAGGACCTGGTTATCAAGAGCATCCAAAATACTTTCTTTGTCAACTTATCAAGAGGAACGACCTAATCAATAAATCGCCTGTACAACTACTTTCGTCGGTTATAAATATCTTTATTGTTCCTAAAAAATGAGGGTTTAAACACTGAGTGATGTGGCAATACTAGAAAAGCGTTGCAACCCCCAATTTTTAAAATCCTTTAACAATTAAAATATTTATTTCTTGACAAGTGCGGAATAGAATGGTTCGAATTCTAAACAACAGAACCAACAAATTTTAATTCTCAAAATTTTAATTTCTTCACAAATTTAAATTAAACTAAACCAAAATTTAATTTTCCCAAAATCAAAATTACTCTTAAAAACAAATTTGAGAATTTTACTTTTAGCCCAAAATTAATTTAACACATGTCCTAAAAAATTTCCTACAAAAATTAATTTGTTTTTGTAAATTAGGCCAAACCAAATTTTATCAAATTAAATTATCTAGACTTGAATTAAATTAACTTAAATTTACCCAAACTAATTTTAGCACCAAATTAAACCCAATTTTATCTTGATTTACCTAAGCATGCATCTAACGTGATTGTGAAAGATAAATTAAACAAGATCACACTACGCCGTGATGTACGAGGAAAATCCAAAATGGGAAAAACCTCGGACGACCTTACCTAACAAATTCACCAAGTAAGGTAAATTTTACAAATACAAGACAAATGACTTACAACACTCGACTCGACTCCTTCAAGACCCGACACATCTTCTTGTGGCAGCCTATGCTTAGAAAATAGCCTCGATGACCTTCGAAGTCTTGGAATCCACCAATGGAGGCACAACAACCGTCAACCACACATAGTGCCTTCCACCATGTGGGAAACCCGCAGCATAAACCAATCTTCTCCTTTATGGGTAGAGAATAAACCCAAACTTACTCCAAGCAAAGTTATATATATGAAGAACTTGGAATTTAAACTAAATAATGGGTGTATGTATTTTTGAAGATCACCTCTTAAAAAAATTGAAACACACAAACATGAACTTTTGTTGGTAGTATTTGTTATCTCAAAGGATTTGGAAATCTCACAAAACTTACTTCAAAAAGTTGTTCCCATACATAATTAATTCTAGCAAGAAGTAGCGGGGAAAAGGAGTGGAAAAAGTAGGGAAAATAGGGGAAAAAGTGTTCCCCCCAATTCTCATTCGAATGACATTACTAACGATAAGTCAGGCATTAAAATGGAATCTTGTTAGAAGTCACGTTTGAACGACCTAGGAATCTCGTTCGAATGAGATCCCATCTCGTTCAAACGACTTTACAGAAAATATAACAATCCTTTTGAACCCCAAAACTTTTATGTAAAGTTCTAAAAAATATTTTCAGAGAAAAATAATGTTGTTAAAAATATTTAATAAAATACACCTAATTAAAATATCCAAGGTTTTAAATAATACATAATTGCATTCATACCTTTTTGGAGACCTTGGAACAATGTGATGTGGATGACGACTAAACAAGGCACAAGAAATCGGCAAATGATGAGCTTGAATGCTAGCCGCTACATCTTAAAATTTATGTGTCATAGGCTTCGAGGATACACATGAATACTACCCTATGAATCAAATGTTTTTGTCTGAAAATGATCCAAAACTACAAACGACTCAATTGGAAACTTGTGTCCTTACAAATTTCCCCTTTTGGCTATTCCGGGACAAAAAACAATCAAAAATCCTAAAGGGCCGTCAAGCTCAACTAGACTCAAACATCCCACCCAAAAAAAATACAATGCTTGACTCAAAACCACTTTGAATTAAACTGTTTTGCCTCTTTAAATAGATGCCCTCAATAAATGAGTTCCTGCACATTTAAATTAACCATTAAACGCATAGGGAATATCAAAATATTCAATAAAATTAAAATAAATACTCCCTTAAAATAATTATCCCCTTTATCAAATATATAAACCTAAGAAGATAGCGCTCTACCCCTAAGATATATCTCCTAAACTAAAGGTTAAGAAACCACTTCTTCCCCTTTTTGTTCAGGAATATACAAAGTTTAAAGAATTAAATAATTACTTATTGCTCCCCTAATTAAAGCAAATACCATTTCCCCCCTAAATACTACACAAGGGATATAAACGATGGGAAAATAAGTAAAACATCAGGATTCTTATAGTAATAACATCATTAAGGCATACGGGGAATAATAAAAAATAATTATTCCATACAAATATTAATGGATACTAACTATGATGCGAAGAAAATGATACCAATTTTGACAAATAACGAACTAAGCATGAGATATCAAACCAAAATTTGCAAGAAGATAGATACCAATTATGCATTAAAATCATGAAAGGACTAGCTATCATGGCAAAGACTTAAACAAAACAAAATATCATATATATGTATACACAATAGATACAAAATATGCACAAGCACACATATATAGACATAAACAGACAAATGACACAAAATTAAAATAACATCAGTTTTCCACACTCTTATGGAATAAATGTGTCATATGAAAACGGAAGTGAAAGAGTGTTAACTAGATACCAATGAATTAAAACCCAATAATTTAAACATGTTCACGAAGTTCTCATTTGACTGCAGAACTTTATTAACTAAAATTTAGCCTTATGTGACAAGATAAATTGAACTCTATGAACAAACAAGCACAATGCATACAAGCATAGCATATTGATGATTCTACAAATCAATAGAGTCATGACAATGAAAGCGCAACTAGGATAAACGAACATTGTGCAAAACCGTTGATACACCATCCAAACTCCCTCAAAATATGCATACAATTTTTTGAATGAATATATCTAACTAAACAAAAATAGGCATTGGCTATAAGTTTTCTTTTAATGCCATATTATTTTCAACCTTTAGACCACGTATTTCTTTGAGGTCCATTGTAAATAGTGGCTTACTCGCAAAGGATAATATTTCCTTTTGGAGCCCTTCCCCGTACACATTCATATATAATTTTTTTTATCACACAAATCTCACGTGTAATGGATTTTAACATGAACATATCCTCCTAGGTCACAATATATGTAGATGACTAGATTGGTAGGAGAACACCTCCCAAAGATCAAATATTCATGTGAAGTTAAAATTTCAAAAGATCTCATGTATGTGTGTGAAAAGGCATATAAAAGCGAATCCATTAAGCAAGTCAAACTTAAACTACTCCATGTAACCAAGACAAAGACCATTTTAAGGAATGACAATTTTTAACAAAATTTTTAGCCACATGGAAGAGAAATGAAGGTGTGACACCCCGCTTATTAAAATAAGAGGTGGCCAGCCCGATAATAAAATAATAATAGGAATCATAGATGGACCATTCTTAGCATCTCAACAATATAATAAGTATACAAGATAACCACCCAATATTTTAGAAAAACGGATTGTCAAAAAATTTATTTTGTAAGTTAAAGACAACATTTAAACAATCCAATTGAACAGGAGGTGGATAAACAAAAGGATATAAATGAATCAACAACCATATTCAACAAAATATTCGAATAAGTTGTCGGTTAAAAGACACATACAATTTGAGTTACACAAAGTATTACAGTACAATATCCCTTAATATAATACAAGTACAAAACGTAGGCAACATGCCCGAACGTGTAACCAATCATAACTAGAATACAAAAGATTGAGGCGTCTATTACAAAATATCCCGCATAATCCGCAAGGTGTTACGGATCCAAAAAATTGGAATGGAAAAGATAATACGGGCATCCTTGTGCGGAGCACCTGGGCGAATATAAGATTTATGCAAAACAAAGAGATATAAATGGGCCAGGGCCTGGTTTGATATAACCACCAAGTGAATAAAGTGCATGATAGTTATGGACAACTTAATTATCATGAATGAGCTAATTACGATCATCAAAAAGAATGATAAAGAATCTAACTTCATAATTTAAAAGCATAACCTAACGCAGTTATAATGACAATGATCACAATTCAATTTTGCTAGAGAATATTAATAATATCGTACTTATTAAGATTCCATTACAATTTTACAAAATTTCATTTCACCTTTCCTTATTCCATTAGGAAATGTATTCAAGGCAATGTATTTCCTAAAGTGTCGTATAATCAATAGGATTCCACTTTAACAATAATAGCTATATTACAAAACATATGACGATTATAATACCATCCTTCCGAGTTTCCCCACTGGATGCGCTCCTAAATAGCTATCATCTTCCAGGGCCTATCACACAAGAAAACCTGGGCGTCCTATATCGCATGACGTCAAGAAGTAGCCATATACCTGCGACAGTGAGTCATAACCACACCCGCAATTACCTCACTTCACACCAAAATCACACAATAATAATAATTAGTCCTATGGCCAAGGACTATTGATACGACACAAATATTGCGTATTTCACCCGTTAACCTACGCATTATTAGCCCCCTCGGGTATCTTAATCCCTATATTTATGCTCGTTAACCAGACAACCTTGGATTTCTATGTTAACATGTTTTGCAGGGGTTAATTGAGCTTTTGTAGGTATTTGGATGCTTAGTATGAAGTTCGGATGCATTCCGGTGAAGTTCCGTACACAATCGCATGTGCAAGGGCATTTTAGTCTTTTCACAGCTTGGGTACCTGGCCCGACATCTCACGGAAGTTGTATCTCTCCTCGCTAGCTTCGCGTGGCCATGAACGGTGCGCGATTCCGATTCATAACGAAGAAGTTACGGCGATTCTAGCGGAGGAAATGCAAGGAAGCAAAAGAGGAGAAGGGAGAAGAAGAAAAGAGGAATGCAGTAGGCTGCTGCATTCTGCCCTGCTTGATCGATTGATCGACGCTTATGGTCGATCGACCGACCATTCTGATTTGCCAAAGTTTTGCGTAGGTCGATCGATCAACCAAAGGGGTCGATCGATCGATGCTCTGTTTTCTGCAGATATTTTCCTTTCTTTTCTTTCTTCTTTATTTTTATTCCAACTTACTATATAAGCCAATTTTGTTGTAATAAACAGGGGTGAACGATTTTAGGTTAGAATAGTTAGGGTTTTGAGGATTTTGGATGGTTCTTCTTCATTTCTCTTTGGATTGACAATCTAATTGGTTTGTAAGTTGACTATTCATCTCCTCTTCCATTAATATAGCTTGTTTTCCATTATTTCCTTGCTTTCTAGATAAATTACATGCTTTCATAATTAGTTTTCTTGCTTTAATTCTTGCTTTCTTAGTTTAATTAGTTTAATTTAGTTTAATTCATGTATTGCCCTTAGATAAATAGGGTCGGGATTGCGTTCCGCCATTTACGAGCTTGGACCTCGAAAGTTAGGGTTTCGTGTAAAATTGCATTTAATTGAAACCTCGCGTATTAAAGTTGTATTATTATGCGTTTAACTTTCTTTGTCACGCAACGTTAGTGTTTATAGCGATTATCCAAATTTAATCCGCGTGTGACCATTTTTGATTAAATGTTTAATCTCGCAACTTTGGCTTAAATTCCTTATTGTGTGATGTTTATGCTTAATTGAAAATGCTTGATTAAATTGCTTTCGAGCTGAAATTCTAATTAGTAGTTGTTTAGCCCATGAATGCGTGTATGCAATCCCGATCCTCGCTTCCCTTTTGCATAGCGTTAACTTCTCTTTTTGTTTATTCACGATAACCAACCATCACCTTTTCATTTATTTATTTTATACTTTTATTCCTGAAGTAATTAAAACAATTAACATCTAAAATTTAATCACTCCCTGTGGATTTCTTATGATACCCGACTTACTGATGTGCTTTCTTGTCAAGTGTAGTAGTAGCTTAGGTTTTCTTTTGTATCGCGGCGGCAAAACACACGACGATTGTGTCCTCACACGAACACACTTTTTCCGCCCGATCAACTATATTCACCCTGCATTCACTAACCAGGGGACTTCACCTCATATGCGTAACTTTACCTATGATAGCATTTAGAGATGTGTGGATATACAATTTCTCATTCACAATTTATTTACTTTATCAAGTATGCATTTCATTATATCCGGAGCCATAAGCGTTTAATATCTTCATTATAAGTCTCAATGTATAATCATATCTCAATATAAATCTCCATGAATAACATACCATCTTTAACCTATTAGGAAATGATATTATTCCCTCTAATCCTAGAAATCAACATTAACTCGTTCTAATCCTCCCTAGGTCTAAATTGTTTCATTCTATACGAGAATCATTTTTCTCCCTTTAAATTACCTAACCAAATTGTCCCTAACTTAAACCCCAACTCTCATTTTAACATAGGTTTCTAAATACACCACTGCTAGACTCTAATAATCTAGTTTTACTTCAGTTAAGAACGTTCCTAAGTTCGTATCTTAAAAGAAATAAGCTAGAAAGAAATAGGATTTTAAGAGTGAAAAACAGGGGACCGATCGACCGTTCATGGGACCACGATCGGCTGCGTCTCAAGAATTTAGCCTAAGAAGAAATGCAGAAAGCTCATTTCGGAGGGTCTGGTCGATCAGTCCTGGGACCGCGGTCGACCGGGCTCAAAATTTATACTTATATGGGAAAGCAATAGGCTCTCCCCCGAAGGCCCGGTTGACTAGTCCTGGGACTGCGATCGACCGCGCTTAGTAGGCCCAAGATTATCTCTTCTTCTACAATGCTAAAACCTAAGACCTAAAACCTTGTTCTTACATTTCATCCATTCTCATCAATTAACAACACAACCACAACCTCTCCAAACCACAACAAACTCTCATAACCAACTTAATCATATTAACCATAAGATCCAAGGGTTAAACATCAATATATATAAATCAAAATCTAACATTTTCTCAAATATTCCAAATACACAACTACCATTGCAGTTTATCCACAAGAAATCATATATTAGCAAGTAAAAACTTGCCTTAGGGTTGTAGTCTCGGATTTCCTTCCGGTAGCAACAAATCTAACACCCAAATCTTCAATTTTCTTCCTTTTTTCTCTCTTTTCTCCAAACTTCTCTTTCTCTCTAGGGTTTGGAATGTGTAAAGGAGAAATAAAAAGGCTGGAAGACTTTAAACGTGCCTTAATATTTGTTTCCATCTTTTAATTTGTTAACACACCATTAGAATAACTCCTAACTACATAATTAAGTTATAACCTGTCAAAAGTGCCCGGAACCTAAAAATACAATATGGCACTTAGTTTGACTATCTTGACCATTTCGAGACTAACCGCGCCCTCTAAATTTGCATCCGGAATAGTATAAATCATTTTAAGTTCCAACTTCATTTAAACCATAAATGCCGTTTAAATCACGACACCATGAATCACAACATAATGCTATTTACATTCACATAATAGTATATATGAAAAATCTAGTAAATATTATCTTTTAACTCTCATAAAATAATATTTACCCCATCATTCAATATTTTATATAATTACCTCACATGGAAAATTAATATAAAATAAATTACTCAAAAGTAAGGGTTATTACATACCCCCCCCCCCCCCCCCCACTTATAAGGGAATTTTGCCCTCAAAACTAGGTGTTACTTACAAGAAGAGATGTGGATACGTTTCTCGCATATCGTCCTCATGCTCCCATGTTGACTCCTCAGCATTGCGGTGCCCCGATTAGACCCGAACCAAGGGTACCACTCGAGATATTAGCCTACGCTCCTCTTGATCTAAGATTGCAACTTGTTGTTCCTCATATGATATATCGGGCTGTAATTCGATATCATCCAAAGGAATATGCTAGTGAGATCCTTCACACCTCTTGTACTTTTTCAAGGATGAAACATGAAACACATCTTTAATCTGTTGTAAATGCTCTGATAAAGCAAGTTGATAAGATATTGGACCTACCTTAGCAATTATGGGAAAAGGACCTACATAATGCGGCGCAAGTTTTCCTTTCTTCCTAAATGGCTTTATGCCCTTCATAGGCGATACTCGCTCCAAAACTTGATCTCCAACCTCCAAATCCACATGCCTTCTATTCTCATATGCATAACTCTTCTGATGATCTTGAGAAATTCGAATGCGATTGCGAATAAGTTCAATCTTTGAAGAAGTATCTCGGATCATTTCAGGTCCAATAAACTTATTATCCCCAACAAGTAGGTGATCTACACGGTCGGCCATATAATGCTTCGTAGGGCGCCATCCCTATAGTGAATTGGTACAAATTATTATAAGAAAATTCGACCAAGGGAAGGTATTGTTACCAACCTCCTTTGAAATCAAGCACACACATTCTTAGCATATCCTCCAATATTTGGTTGACTCTTTCCGTCTGCCCATCCGTTTGAGGGTGATAGGAGGTATTTAACTTCAATTCAGTCCCCATAGCTTCTTGGAAACATCACCAAAAATGGGAAACAAAAATTTTGTCTCAATCGGAGACTATATTAATGGGCACCCCGTGGATTCTAACAACCTCCGTAATAAATAACCGAGCATAACGAGCAGTGTTATAGTGTGTAAGCACCGGTAAGAAATGTTCCTACTTGGTGAAACGATCGACAATCACCCAAATAGAATTATGACCGCTTTGTGATGTTGGAAATCCCGTGATGAAATCCATCGAGATGCTTTACCACTTCCATACCTGTATTTCCAAGGGTTGTAATAATCCCATCGGTCGTTGATGATCTACCTTCACCAGTTGACAAGTAGTACATTGGGAAACAAATTTAGAAATGTCCCATTTCATACCCGCCCACCAATATTGACGGCGCATGTCTTGGTACATTTTGTCTCCCCCAGGGTGTACTGTAAATTTGGACCCGTGAGATTTTGTCATCGTGGCTCATCTTAAATCCCCTTCATCCGGGACAATAAGTCTCCCATGGAAACGTAATTCACCCTCAGAACTTATTCAGTAGGATTCCACTCCCCCGTTCAATAATTCATGTATACGGTCCTGACAAATTTTTTCCATTCCTTGTGATTCCACAACCCTTAACTCTATAGTAGGCATAATGGTCAACATTGACATAAACTCCCTAGCAACAGCATCCTCTTGGCTGAGCTCTTTCCATTTAGCCTTTCATACCGTGGCTGACTCCCCCTCGGGTTTTCAGCTCAACGCATTCGCCACGACATTTGCCTTACCTGAGTGATAATGAATATCAAATTGGTAGTCTTTCATAAACTCTAGTCTCCGGCGCTGTAGCATATTCAAATCTTTTTGCGAAAACAAATATTACAACGATTTTTGGTCCGTGAAAAGACTAAATTTCTCCTCCAGAAGGTAATGTCTCCAAATCTATAAATCAAAAACCACTGCAGCCAGTTCCAAATCATGAACCGGAGAATTCTTTTCATGGGGCTTTAGCTTGCGAGAAACATAAGCAATAGCCCTCTATTCTTGCTATAATACACCTCCCCACCCTTACAGAGATGCGTCGATAAAGACCAAATATTCCAACCCCAGCCTTGGTAATGTAAGGATTGGAGCAAAAGTCAACTTATCTTTCATCTTATCAAAAGCTAGCTGACAAGAATCATCCCAAACAAACCTCACTCCTTTCCAAGTTAAATTGATCAAAGGGCTAACAATCTTGAAAAACCCTTGATAAATCTGTTGTAATATCTGGTCAAACCCAGAAAACTACAAATCTCGATAGGTGTCGTGGGCTGACCCCATTCCCTCATCGCAATAACTTTACTTGGGTCAACAGAAATACCCTGAGCTGTCACAATGTGACCCAGAAACTGTACTTCATGTAGACAAAAGCCACATTTCTCAAATTTGGCATATAACTGATGATCCAGGAAGTCTCTGAACAAGGATGTCATTAATAAACACAATAAAAGCTGGTCCAGGAAGTCTCTGAACACTCTATTCATGAGGTCCATAAACACTGCATGTGCATTGGTTAGTCCAAAAGTCGTAACCAAGAATTCATAGGACCCATATCTAGTTAGGAACACAGTTTTGGTCTTATCCGTAACTAGTGATACCCCATCCTTAAATATATTTGAGAGAAGTACAATGATCCCCTAAGTTGATCAAACAAATCATCAATTCGAGGCAGTGGCTATTTGTTCCTGATGGTAACTCTATTCAACTCCCGGTAACCAACACACAACCAGAGAGAACTATCTATTTTCTTCACAAACAATACAGGAGCTCCCCACGGCGACGTACTAAGCCTAATGAACCCCTGTTCTATCAGCTTCTAAATCTGATCTCTTAACTCCCTCATTTCAACAAGATCCATACGGTACGGAGCTCTAGCAATTGGTCGCATTCCCGATGCTAAATAAATTACAAACTCAATCTCCCTACTTTGAGGTAAACCCGGTATTTCCCGAAAAACATCTTCGATGTCTCTAACAACCGGAATTGATTCTAAGGAAACGACTACATCCCGAGAAGTTTCCTCTGCAATACAATACAAATAAGTGCTAGAACGTCCCTCTAAACGAGGCATAGCTACTAAAAACATCTCTTGCCCCGGAATGGCAAAGACTATACTTTTCCCATAGTAATTTACTATCGCATGATACTTCACTAGACAATCCATACCCAGAATTACATCATAACCGACCATATCAAGGATGAGCAAATCGGCCTCAAAACATAAATTACCAAGATTTATTTCTACTTTTTTATAAACAAAGAAAATAAGTGAACCGTCACCCATAGAGGATTCAACACTAGTGAAAGTACTTTCTGTAGATTTAATTAGCTCCGTAGACTGAGAAAAACTTCTATAAATAAATGAGCATGTCGCACCCGTATCAAATAATACACGACCCATGTGCCCATGAATGGGAAACTTACCCTCAATAGCTAGCGGCGCTGGCGGAGCTGGAGGAAGCATAGCATCTTGTATATGGTAAACACGCCCATACTGTAGTTGTCCCTGCTATGGAGGGACGACTAGATTAGGCCCTAGTGGCGGTAATTGTGCCTGCTGCTGCTGTGGTACCCTAGGAAACTGGCCTCCAATCAACTGTGGACACGACTTCTTATAATGACCCGTCTCCCCACACTGAAAGCAACGACCCATCATATATTCCTGGTTACGGACCCTATTATTTTTGAATTTCCCAAAACCTTGGCCCGGCTAGCCTCGACCTGTAATACCCCGTAATTTTATTGATTTTTATTTAATGGATTAATTAATTAAATGAGAATTAATTGGAAATTAATCCAGATTTAAATACTAGCGACACGCGAGTTGGTATATGATTATGATGAAAATATTGAATATTACTGTGTATATATGGTAATATATGAGTATTGAAAGTATTAAAATTGTCAAGAGTTATAAACATGACAATTTGGGAAATTAAGTTGGGACGCGCGTGTCAGTCGCGTCATAAATTAGTTTAATTAGATTTAAAAAGTAAATTATATTTTTTTATCATTCGTATGGTCATTTTGAGTACGACAACGTGTTCGGAAGGGCCGAGATAGTCAAAAAACACTAGCCGAGGGTTTAGTTTGGGTCCCGAGGCATTTTTAGGCCAAATTGGCAATCCGGGAGGGTATTTTGGTAATTTTAAAAATTAAGAAATTAAGACCCACGAATTTTAGAGTTTATTTACATATTATTAGAAAATCCATTAAGGCCATTATCAGCCAAAAATAAGAAAGTGTGCTACAGGAGTTAGAGAGAAGTTAGAGAGAAGTTCCAAAAGGATTCCAAACCAAAACCACCACCCACCACCACCATTTTGGGCGGAATTGTGACCGAAAAGATGAGAGAACCAGCCCCTGAACACCAGCAACAACTCAGAACATCAAAATTAAGGCAAGTGATTTGGTTTCATTAGTTCAATGAATATTTTATCTATGCTTAGTGTAGAAATTATAGATTGTCTTGAAAGATTTGATGAAAACCCCAATGAATTTGATGTACGACTCTAAACTTTGGTTAGTAATTATATGTAGATCTATTCTGGACAAATTCAGTACCCCAAACATAACTTTTGACGATTTAAAAATGAATTAAAGAGGAGATTTATCATTGTTCTTAAAGAAAATAGAAAACTAGGGTTTTTATTGAAGTTTTGATCCATATAAGGCAAATGATTAATGATTAAAAGTTTTTGGAACGTTAACAATGATGTATTTTGGTTGTATGATGATCCTATAACGTTAGATTAGATTTTCATACCTTGTAATGAAGTTTTGGGATGAATTTTGGATTGAAAAATGAAGCAGGCCGTAGCCTATCTGGTGCGTTTGATCGATCAATCGATACTCCCAGGTCAATTGATCGACCACCATCGATCGATCGACATCCAAGGTCGATCGATCGACCTTCCAAGAATTGGTTATATTTTTCCTTTGTTGGATTTTAACAATTTCGACCCTAGAGAATTATTGGTGGGGACTTTGTGAATACTCTTAGATTCAAGGAAGACCAGTAGGCATATTTCTGAGACTCGAATTATAATTAAAAGTCAAATTGGGAATTATATTAAACTTAATAAGGCTCGAAGAGTGTGATACTATTTGAGATTTAGCATTGATGAGTGAGTTTTAGGTAGTTGGATAATATAAGGTTAGTGGCAGAAATGAGGACCTTAAGAATAGTGGATTTAAATGTGGGAATAATAGGAGACTTGGTAACCTTTGTGGGTTAGGCTTTAGGTA
Source organism: Sambucus nigra (assembly GCA_949130495.1). Lineage (NCBI taxonomy): Eukaryota > Viridiplantae > Streptophyta > Magnoliopsida > Dipsacales > Adoxaceae > Sambucus > Sambucus nigra. The sequence continues at coordinate 276,382,729 of OX422210.1, read as the reverse complement.
CTTGAAAACTATGACGTGAGATGCGTCGGTGGTCTATATTATATATTATTTGGAGACTTAAAGATGTACAAATCGGAATAACGGTATAGGAATGTAGAATATACCTTATTTAATATTTTAAGATATCTAAGTGGTGCGATTGCTTAGTATATGGACTTATGTGTATAACATACCCACCATACTTGCTATCACAGGAGGTCGGCTTTCGAACTGGGCCATCTAATCCTTGTGTGCCTACGGGGGGATTTATACTGGTACCTTAAGGACATAGGGATGCGAATGACTTATTTGTGAGTTAATAAGTTAGATGACCATGGGAGCGTAGGTATGAGCGTGACCCATGGGTATGTGAACTATGTTCGCCTCCATTATGTGTGATTTTTGCTTATTAAGACAGTTCCTGAGAGATTCGAAACATGTGGTCCTAATGTACGTGATGTAACGGGATTTTATAGCAGAGTATGTGTACATCGCAACTTAGACTAGGGGTGCCCTAATTGTATATTTATGATGATATTAATATACTTCTAATTGAGATGGACTCTTTATTTAAGTGTAAGTGTGAATACTTGTGACATTTTTTTAGAAGAGTTAAAAATGGGAATTTCACATAATAATTATTGTAAGGAAACCTGAGAAATAAAATGGAAGACACGCACAGGTTATATTAGAATGTCTTGTTTTGACTCTCATATTATAACATAAAGTCAGGTTGTGAATTAAACTAGTTAGTTAGCGGCATAACTAGAATGGGTTACGGATACGTTAGGTGTGCACAATTAGTTGAGAGGTGAGGAACTCATGTGAGTGCACGCAACTAACATGTATTTTATATCCACTGTTTAATGTTATTAAACACTTTCTGTATTTTAAATTGTTTTCACAATCGGGCTTTGACCCGTTTGCTTCCAAATCTATTTTCTTGTAAAAACCTTTTAGGTTTCCCAGCCACAGGGATGCCAAACTTAGGAGTTCCATTTCAGTGACGTGTTGTAGATGCTGTGGAAGTTACAGGATCTCGATTGTAGACGCCTCCACATTCTACTTCGACTCTATTTCAGATTTATTCCTCTGTTAGGGTATGTCTCCCCTTCCCTTTTAGAGACAGCTTTATCATCCTAAATTTCATTCCAGCTTTGGATTTAATTAATTAATTATTAAGACTTTGTATTTGGTTTAATTAAGTATTTGGATTGTTCAGGGGAGTGTTACCCCAGACTAAATTTTATTCCAACATTTTACATTGTGACTGTAATGTGATTGTGATGTCTTTAGATAATAATTTATTTGGATGCATGTTAATTTAATTTAATTAAAATTGACAACTCATTTTTTAAATATTAGGTGGCTAGTAATGGTTTAAAAATGTTTTCGACAGTGATGCAATGAACTGAACCAACTTGACATTTTGTTTTAATTTGAATAAAGGAGTAGCTACCCGGTATTTAATTAGATGGGGTGCCACATGACCCCCATTGTTACCCCGACCTGCCTGCTACTGTTGCAGGGAACCTTAACCGTGCCTAAAAATACCACTACCGAAATTAAATCCATCGAAACGTTGTCTTTTGTAGAAATCCCCTTGTTGGATGTCCCTTTCTTTTTTCTTACCTACGATAATTGGGGCGAGGGTAGTCCTCCTCCACCTTCACCATTTCCTCCTGGCTTACTTGCTTTCCCCACGACTTAAGCTTTCTTACTACCTTGAACATACAACTGATGTTCTTGACAATGGAGTAACGCGGCATTCATCACACCCCTGAAAGTTTGTAAAGATGGATTGCCCAGTAAATGTTGTCGTATCCTCCAATGTAAGACTCCAATTAACTTGCACATTCTCCTTTCCTCCGGAGTTACCTCATCCAGCACAAAATTGGCCAAACGAGTGAATTCCTCCTCACATTCTGCCAGCGAACGTTCACCTTGAACTACATCTTGAAGATTTCTCCTTATTTCCCTTTGGACTACTGGAGGGAAATATTTTTGGTCAAACAAGACCCAAAAGTCAGTGATAGTCATGGCATTTCTTTGCTCTGGCGTGGTCATAGACTCCCACCAATGTAAGGCTTCACCAACTAGCTTAAAAGTAGCAAGGATTTGCTTCTGTTCCTCACTATATTCCACCATGTGAAGATGGCGTTGCATATCCTTTTTCCACTGATTAGCTTCTATTACATCGGAACCACCCTGAAATTTTAAGGGTTGAGCCTTTAATAAAGATTCTCTGACTCTTTCCTATGGATAAGGTCCGGCGGGGGCTTGCGCCTCCTGAACCCTTGGCTTTTGGGCTTGGGGAAATTACTGAACCACGGCAGTCTTCACAACATTGATCGCCTAGGCCATAATATTGGCTACTTCAGCAGTATTTATAGTCATGTGTTGTGGTGGTGGAGAACCTACATCATCCTCTACTAATATATTTCTTCTTGCAGGGTGACCTCTCTTGGGCGGCATCTGTGATGAAGAAACAACAGAATTAGAATACTATAAGAATATTTTTATTTTTGCAGAAGATCGCAAGCATAGGCAAACAAAGTAGTCCTAACATTTAGGCTCTATATCAAAGAACCCTACGGTAGAACGTGACAAATCCACATAGATCCTAAGGACTCTAGAACCTGATGCTCTGATACCTTATGTGACACCCCGCTTATTAAAATAATAGGTGGCCTGCCCGATACTCCAATAATAACAGGAATCATAAATGGACCATTCTTAGCATCTCAATAATATAATAAGTATACGAGATAACCACCCAATATTTTAGAAAAACGGATTGTCAAAAAATTTATTTTGTAAGTTAAACACAACATTTAAACAATCCAATTGAAGTGGAGGTGGATAAACATAAGGATAGAAATGAATCAGCAACCATATTCAACAAAATAACCGAATAAGCTGTCGGTTAAGAGACACATACAATTTGAGTTACACAAAGTATTACCGTGCAATATCACTTAATATAATACAAGTACAAAATGTGGGCAATACGCCCGAATGTGTAACCGATCATAACTAGAATACAAAAGATGGAAGTGTCTATAAAAAAATATCTCGCAACAACCGCAAGGTTTTACGGCTCCAAAACACTAGAATGGAAAATTCAATACGGGCATCCTTGCGGCGGAGCACCTGGGAGAATATAAGATTCATGCAAAACAAAGAGATATAAACGGGTCAGGGGCCAGTTTGATATAATCACCAAGTGAATAAAATGCATGATAGTTATGGACAACTAAATTATCATGAATGAGCTCATTACGATCATCAAGAATAATGATAAAGAATCTAACTTCACAATTTAAAAGCATAACCTAGCGCAATTATAATGACAATGATCACAATTCAATTTTTCTAGAGAAAGAATATCGTACTTATTAAGATTCCATTACAATTTTACACAATTTCATTTCACCTTTCCTTATATCATTAGGAAATGTATTCAAATCAATTTATTTCGTAAAGTGTCGTATAATCGATAGGATTCCAATTTAACAAGAATAGTTATATTACAAACATATAACGATTCTAAGACCGTCCTTACGAGTTTCCCCACTGGGCGTGCCCCTAAATAGCTATCATCTTCCAGGGCCTATCACACAAGACAACCTGGGCATCCTATATCACGTGGCATCGGGAAGTGGCCATATACCTGCCATAGTGAGTCATAACCACACCCGGAATTACCTCACTTCGCACCAAAATCACACAATAATAATAATCGATCCTATGGTCGAGGACTATATTCACCCTGCATTCACTAGCCAGGGGACTTCACCTTATACGTGTAACTTCCCCTATGATAGAATTTATAGAGGTGTGTGTATACAATTTCTCATTCACAATTTATTTACTTTATCAAGTATGCATTTCGTTATATCTTGAGCCATAAGCATTTAACATCTTCAATATAAGTGTCAATGTATAATTATCTCTCAATACAAATCTCCATGAATAACATACCTTCTTTAACCCATTATGAAATGATATTCTTACCTCCAACCCTAGAAATCCACATTAACTCATTCTAATCCTCCCTAGGTCTAAACTATTTCATTTTATAAGAGAATCATTTTTCTCCCTTTAAATTACCTAACCAAATCGTCCCCATCTTAAACCCCAACTCTGATTTTGACATAGGTTTCTAAATACACAATTTCTAGACTTTAATACTCTAGTTTTACTTTAGTTAAGAATGTTCCTAAATCCATATCTTAAAAGAAAGAAGCTAGAAAGAAATAGGATTTTAAGAGTAAAAAATAGGGGACCGATCGACCGGTCATGGGACTGCGGTCGACCGCGTCTTAAGGATTTAGCCTAAGAAGAAATGCATAAAGCTCATTTCGGAGGGCCCGGTCGACCGGTCCTGGGACTGCGCTCAAAATTTATACATGTATGGGAAAGCAGTAGGCTCTCCCCCGAAGGCCCGATCGACGGGTCCTTGGATCGCGGTCGACCGCGCTTAGCAGACCCAAGATTATCTCTTCTTCTATAATGCTAAAAACTAAGAAGAAATGCAGAAAGCTCATTTCGGAGGGTCCGATCGACCAGTCTTGGGACCGCGGTCGACCGGGCTCAAAATTTATACTTATATGGGAAAGCAATAGGCTCTCCCCCGAAGGCCCGGTTGACTGGTCCTGGGACTGCGAACGACCGTGCTTAGTAGACCCAAGATTATCTCTTCTTCTACAATGCTAAAACCTAAGACCTAAAACCTTGTTCTTACATTTCATCCATTCTCATCAATTAACAACACAACCACAACCTCTCCAAACCACAACAAACTCTCATAACCAACTTAAATCATATGAACCATAAGATCCATGGGTTAAACATCAATATATATAAATCAAAGCCTAACATTCGCTCAAATCATCCAAATACACAACTACCATTTCAATTTATCCACAAGACATCATATATTTGCATGTACAAACTTGCCTTAGGGTTGTAGTATCGAATTTCCTTCCGGTAGCAACAAATCCAACAACTAAATCTTTAATTTTCTTCCTTTTTCTCTCTTTTATCAACACTTCTCTTTCTCTCTCTTTCTCTTTAGGGTTTGGAATGTGTAAAGGAGAAATAAAAAGGTTACAAGACTTTAAACGTGCCTTAATATTTGTTACCATCTTTTAATTTGTTAATACACCATTAGAATAACTCGTAACTACATAATTAAGTTATAACCTGTCAAAAGTGCCTAGAACCTAAAAATACAATATGGCACATATTTTGACTATCTTGGCCATTTCGGGACTAACCGCGCCCTCTATATTTGCATCCGAAATAGTATAAATCATTTTAAGTTCCAACTTCATTTAAACCACAAATGCCTTTTAAAGCACAACGACACCATGAATTGCAACATAATGTTATTTACATTCACATAACAGTATATATGCAAAATCTAGTAAATATTATCTTTTAACTCTCATAAAATAATATTTACCCCATCATTCAATATTTTAAATAATTACCTCACATGGAAAATTAATATAAAATAAATCAATCAAAAGTAAGGGTTATTACAGAAGGATTCAAACACAATCATATGCCACAAAAGGTGTGTAAAACTAAAATTCACAGAAAAATCTTTTTGAGTTTTTCAAATTTTAAGATACCAATTTGAAGAAAGTTTAAACCAAAAAAAACGGAATCAAAAATCAAACATAAATCATTTTATATTTTTCATTAAGCCTAAATTGCTCATAAGATAAAACACAAATGATAAACAAAATCGTTTTGAATTTTTCATTTAATGCAACCTAAAATGAAACGAATATAATTCCAAAGATAAACATAAATCATAATTCTAGCATGTGATTAATCATGGGGTATAGACTAGAAAAATGATAAAAAAGCATGCAACTAGCTTGAACATATAGCATGAATAACAAAATCTAGAGTATGAAAGCATAGCTAACACATTTAACCTTTAGATTTTCCGAGGGAGGAATCAAGTGGAAGCAAATGAGAATCAAAAATCCTATTTTGTAAAGCTACTACGTCGGATCTCCTAACCCAAAGTAATAAAGATTAATAATTTTGAGATTTGAGAATCTTGACTACCTCGGTTACCTTACTTTTTGATTTCCTAAAAATTCATTTAATATCAAAACAAAACTTCCTAAGATTACCTCTTCAACCAAAATATAAACAAGTAAAGACATGTCGAAAAATGGTACCGATGGATTGACCTCTAGAAGCTTTCCTAGGTGATTCTATCAAAACATTGATTTTGGATTTATGTGTTGAATCATTACAACTATTGAAGCCTAAACCACAAGACTCATTTTTTACTTGGACGGTTCCTAAAATTTTATCTAATTTAGCGGACCTACATTCCAAACCAAATTTGACCTAGCTAGAGTCTCTTAATTTATCTTCTAATTCAAAATTTTAGACTCTAAAAAAATATTTCTCTCTTCAAACACGAGAAACTCCTTTTTCACTGGTTCCATTGGACCTCTAAGGCTATCTATCTCGCCTTCTATATATTCAACCTTCTCCCAAAGAGCTCTCTCACTTGTCCTAAGGTTTGCAACCAACACACTCGCATCAACAACCTTGACACGCTCTCTCAAACTAGCTTCTAACTTAAAATTTGCTCTTTTTAATTTAATAGATTCATCATATAATTCTCTAAAAGCTATTTTAAGTTCACTCTCTTTAACCTCCTCGTAACTTTCACTCTATCTCTCTCTTATCCACTATAACTACCATCATCTTTTTGAGCTTCACAAGTAAAGGCCTTAGAAGTGTCATGTTGTAACATGTCATCGTCGGAAAAATTTTCACTATCACTTACATGACTCTCCATGAACGTGGTAAAGTTTCGCTCAATGGGGGTTTGAAACCCCGCTCAATAAAATACCGGGTGATCATTACTATACAAAATTAAATAGGAATCTCATCTGGTTCATTCTTAGCATCATTTCCGAAAACTTTTTTTTACTAACCACCTAGTCTTTCATTAAGCTGATGCCAAATTTTAATCTTATGAATTAAAACAAACTCAACCAACATTCTAGGAAACCAAATTAACTATTATAAGAAATAAGATAAACATGCCACAAAATAAGTACAAGTGTTTGTCAAGCAACATCGACTGCAAGCAATCCACAAAGTGCAAGTATAAAAGAATACCGATACATGCCAAGACTGAATATCAAAGTACAAACTCAACAGTACAACTGAAAAAGTCCCTATCTAAAGATAGAATAAGAGAAGTGTCTAAACAAATATCCCACAGCAATCCACATAAGCTACACCTGCACACCGTGTAGGAAAGATAAAGACTGACGCCCCTGTGGTAGGACACCTAAAAGGTTTTTTTGAAAAAAATTTATAGCATGGGTTAAAACCCAAAAACATTTGAAAATATTTAGCAAGTGAATTTAAATGGGAGAAGTAAATATGCAAAATCTCTCCATATTTACATTAGTTCCGCGCAGTCCCTTGAGTTTACCTCACCCCTCAAGTAATGTGCACACCTACCGAAACCATAAACGACCCATCTAACTAACCCTCCATAACTAGCCTTGTCTCTTTTATCTCACTATTTCCCACTATCCCAACTTGAGTGAGTGTCATATACATTTTATGGTTTATTATCCACATTATCTTATTCAAATCAATTCCTATTTAATGCAATATAACATTCTCACATGTTATATCCTTTACACCATTCACATCATGTATACGAGTTATAAGTTATACTTCACACTAACTTATTTATCCATATCCAACTTGATACCATATAACCATTTCATAAGTTATATTATCTATAGATTTCACACCATGTATATATATATTCCCGTATATGATTTTGCACTATATATGTGTAACATATCTCAACATTCACACACATTTCAGATATACAATGCTATCACCGAACGCATTAGAGGCGGCCATAGGTCCAGTTGAAAGTGTCAACTCCATACCATAATGGTCCCACCCCTCTAAGTCAAAGACGTTATGGCATAGGGAATATACTCACCTTGCATTCGCTAGCCAGGGGGTTCACCCACATCGCGCAACCTCCTATGATATATATATATATATATATATATATATATATATATATATATATATATATATATATATATATATAAAATAAGTTACAAGTGTGTTTTTACTGTTCAATAAATTTATAAGATAATAAATGGTTTAGATTGAACCCACGTAAACATGAAATGGAGGGCTGAGATGAAGCTCAATCCACGGAACATTTTATTTGGAAGGGAAACTTTTGATACATTTACACGCCTCAATCCATCTGACATTGTTACTTTAAATAAAACTTTCTCTCTCACTCTTTCTTTCCCACTCCCCAAAGCGTACCCTCCCAAAAGCAGTTCTCATCCAAGAAAATACCCTACCCCCATTCTCTCCTTCTCTCCCTCTCCCTCTACCCATGCTACCTCCTCTACCCTCTCCCGATCACCCGTCCTCCGCTACCCTCTCTCCATCACCCGTTCTCAACTCCCCGCCGCCCACTGCCTCAACTCCCCTCCACCTACTACCTAAACTCCCTGTCGCCCAGCTCTAATGCCGCCACGCTTCTAGCTGCACCACCGCCGCGATTGGAGATGTATAAACCTTAAATAGAGAGTGTGCTGTACAAAGCGTCACCAAAGTAAGAAGCCAGCCTCTCCGTTGGATATCTGTGTTCGGATACGGATTCTTTAAATCGAATGTGCCACACGTTGTTACTTGAATATTTGTTGTTTTATATACACACGTTCGATATCTGTGTGTTGTATTGAGAAAACATGGGTAAGAATCAATTAAAAATCTCCACCATAACCATTTCATGCCTTTGCACACCAGGTGTTCAACAAAATGCCACTAAAAAATTTCCACCCATTTTTTCCATTTTACAAAAGAACTTCATTTGATTCTTGCTTATCACTAACATATATGCATTTATCTTCTTTCCATGTATGGAGATGGTTCTTCTTTCCATGTATGGTTTATGTATGTTTAATTATTGTAAAATTATTTTTCTTCTCCTATTAGTTTCAGATGGAGGTTTGATTCCACAACCACCTCGATTTTGCGTGTTGGATTCTTAGTCAGTTGATTTAATGTTTTGATTTGTGGTTTTGGGTGTTGAGATTCTGTGCCTGGGGGTTAACAAATCTGTTTTTTTTAATATATGAAAATTAGAATTCATATTACTATATATTTGTCTCCCTATTTTTGAGTTCATTATTAATTTTTTAATTTTGTTTTCTCACCTGTGCAGACCTAAGTGAACAGTTGAACACACTGGAAGACAATATTTATGTTTCAGTCGGTTTCTCCTTGGCGGGTTAAGTTCTTGGACTTCTTTTTGGTTGGTGTTGGTGATTATATTTGTACTGTAATTTATTATTAAGTATTAGGACATCTGGTCGTTATTTGTTATTAAAGTTTTCCCTTTTGTTTGCTGAAAGTAATATGAAAAGTAAAGACATCTTTTTGTAAATATATTTTTGGGTTCTTGAGTGTCATTCTCTATTTTTGGACTAACAATTTTGTATCTATCTCTTTTTTCTGCTACTTGTTGTAAAAAAATAAATATAAACATTATATACTACATGGTTTTTGAATGTTTATAGTCCTCACGAAACTAGGGACTAAAGGAGTTTGGGATGAGTTAGTAAAGTTTAAATTTCTGACTAACAAAAAAACATTTTGACCAGCATAACGGGAATCTGCGCCCCACACGTATCATTTATACAACCCAAATTGGTGTAAGTGGATTTCAAATGATAATGAATTATATTTGATTGTATCATACAAAATTACTTTAATGTATCATACATGAATCGAATTCGGACCTGATCAGGAATTATCACATCTGAATCTGTTTAACAATTATGGATTCGAATCGAATTCGATAATTCGAAGAATATTTATACGCATTACTGAATCCGAATTTGTTAACGGACCGATAATATGATCCAATTTATTTATATATTTTTTGAAAATTTCATTTGTTTAAATAAATAATAATTTGTTTTGCTGTTAATAATGAAATCCGTTTTGCATTCTATTAAAAAATATATTCTTTGAATTATAGAAATAATAATTCTAATAAATTAAAAAAATCTCTTTGACATTAAATAAAAAATATGTTATCTAATAATAAAAAATATGTTATGGAATGGCTAAATGAATGTTCCAATCACAAAATACTAAACAAATACATAAATGTTTCAAATTTCAAGATCCAAATAGTCAAAAACATATTACGAACTTAATCCAACATTGTTCCAAAAAGTTATAACTTAATCCATTACAAACAAAATATAAATTTTCAAATTTTAAATTCAACACCCAAAAGACCCACTGATTTTTTTTGTCTTATGACAAGGATTTGTTGGAACTTTTGTTCTGAATTGTTATGGCCATAATGGGCAAGATTATTCGGATTTTATATCCAAGTATTTTATATCAAGCACTTTAGTGTGTGCTTATAACTTTTTGTATAAGGGAGAGATTGATGTGTCCTCTAAATTCCATTATTAAAATTCCATGACGACTTATGCTTGTTGACACTCCCTCTTCTTAGTACTGTTGCTTAAAGCCCTAGCAAACATACCATATATATTCAGTAAACACAAATATCGTTACAATTATAAAATGTAAAACAATCAATTAACTGTAATTTAATCAAATAAAAAAAATGAAAGCACAACATTTTCATAAGCGTCTCTGAAAAAATGATTTCATTACATTCCCCTAAAAAAGATATATTTTGACTTCTAAAAGAATATGTGTGGTTTCAAACACATAAATATGAAGTAAAACAAAATTATCCTCTTTGAAAACATTCGAATAAATTATTTAATCCTCACAAATAGGTTCATGATGGATTTGGGTCGATGTCTTCTTTGGGAGAGCTCAATGTTTTAAGGAAGGCGGCCAATTTGAAGACGGAGGTTGAATCAGTTAATTTTCTTATTTTATTTCTTTCTTCTGTTTGCGAAACCGTGCTTTTCTTTTTTTTTTCCATCCTAAAATCGTTGACGATGTTTGGTGTATCATGTATGCGAATTTTCTTCTTAAATGGTTTGATGTCATATAATTAATTAGTGGTACACGTGTAGCTTTAGGACTCTTTCAATATCTCTCTCTCTCTCTATATATATATATACACACACACACACACACACACACACTGGCCGAATGCCTATGCCTGAAGGCACGAAGAAAAGTTTCCTAAGTTTTATGAATCGTCGCTAATTAAAGTCGAAACGTTATTTACGACCCAAATAAGTGTATATAGTTTAGAAAATTTAGGCAAATTTTCCTTTGTTTGTAAGCCAATCCACTCTATTCGATAAAACAAAAGTACCCTAACAACAAAAATATTCCAACAATATCATAGGCATCAAATATTAGTTTCAATCATAAATTTTTTTTACAATACAAATGTGTAAACAATTTAGAAAATTTCGACAAAATTTCCTCTATTTATAAGACTGTGTACCATATATAAGACAAAAAAAATCCAACAATAGTAATATTTTGTAACAACAGTACAAATAGTACACAAGCAATGGTGTTTTAATTCTTATTATACGTAATATACTCCAACACTCGTCAATTTGGCCCTTTCTTGCAGTATTGAGCACCTACATATGAAGAGAAAAAAAATTAGTTAGATAAAGGAAAAACTAATTAAGATTTTCAAACTAAATGAACATTCATTAACTATTTTTAGGTTTGTACTAAACTAAACTATTTCCACAGTACTTTTTTCCACGGAAAATGAGCAGAAATGATCTCATGCTAAAATGTAATAACAAAATATTATTGAACGGGTTAAGATAACATATATGAAAAATAAAAAAATTCAAATCATAAACATATATGGGTCTTAAATGACTACAACCACCTAAATCCTAAGCCAACAACCTACCACAATAAAATTACATCAAAACCACTACAAAAATTAGCCAAATAAATGGAACATAATAGATGATATCATACTAAAAGAAAAAGAATGATTATAAAAATTTGCATGTGTCAATGCACGGGATATGTACAAAAATATTCTTTCATCAAGACATTTTAAAAAAGTTATGTATATGAATATACTTTTCAAGTTGTCATGTTGAATCTTGTTCGTATATGTGATTGATAAAGTGTGTATATAAATAAACATAATAGATAATACTATTTAGTCAGCTAGGAAGCTCAAAATGATAAAACCTGAAACGAAAAGGTGATTGATAAAGTGTTACACAGTGAACTAATATTAACGTTTAGTCAGCATAGGCTCAAAACATCATAGATTAGTAAATAACATTTTTTCATTGACTTAAATGAAAAGTTTCATTTTCATCAAAACCAGAACATACAAAGATCTATGATTACCTAGGGCGATGAGGAAGGTAGTTTGCAACGCGCGCTCTCTGACCATCATCTGCGTAAGGCGTAAATCCTTCCCCTACATCTTCTAATAATATTTTAGAAGCTGAGCAGGAATAACATCTATTGGGACCCACCAGATATCTCTATAAAAGGGATTATAGTGATATTTATACCAAAGGTCAGACTCTTTAGGCATTTTAAATTACCTATGGGGATTGAGCCATCTAAGGGCAAAGGCAATGTCCTCTACCTCCTTTAGCCTTGCTAGGGCATCAGTCCAATCATGGTCATAACCATCTACCCAGACCTGTTGGGGATCCATTTAGAATTGTCTCAGCCTTTTCATATCTCTCTAATGTCCGGCAGTAATTATAGTGGCCCACGGAAGATCTCCTTTGAGATTAGCGAGCTCCCTTTATAAATCTTGGGTCTCATCTCAAACTAACTCCATGGATGATGATGAAGATCATCATAGTACAAGAGAAGACCCTGATGCGATATTCTCCTTCAGTCGAGTGATTTGTTTTTTAAATCATCATTTTCCTTCTGGATCAATTCGGTAACTTGATTCACCCCGCTGACTTCTAGAAGTTTGGCCTTCAAATCATTCACTTCCTTTTAAACAAAAGCCCTAATCTCCTCTATCTCTTGGAAATTGTCTTTTAGTTTGGCGACTAGTTCAAATTATTCCTTGTATTGCTGATTTCTCGCACTCAAAGATTTACAAATCTTTACAAAGGCTTTGCGAGCCTTCAAATTGATGTTCGAACCAAGGATCTTCCCTAAATGGGAACTATCAAGGATATATTTATCTAGATCAATGGTCTACATTCATCAAAATGGGTAACATTCTGTAAACACAAATAAGGAAATCAGTGGATATAAAATAAGAACACTTTTCATTCATTTCACAAAAGAGGTGGCCTAAGCCAATTCAATGGCCTCCAAGTGAGAGGTACATATTGTAAAAAAAAACTTAAAGAAGGAAAGAAATAAAGCTCCTAGTCTACAAGTCTTCCTCTGTAACATGTTGTTCTTATACCACGACCTTCCCCTTATCAACAGCCTTAGAGCTTTAGTTAACATCAATTCCTCCCTCGATAAGAATTATTTCTACCTCACCATTAGGCTAAACCTTTCCTTATTCATCTTCCTCATATGGATAAGGATCAAGGGAGTGAAGGCCAAAATGTTCAAACTCACCAGGTTTTCTAGTAGCCTTTAAGGCCTCGTCCTTACCCTTCTTAAAGGAAACCTTGTAACCATAGGAGTATTGCCCCTCTGCATCATTATAAGCTTTGTAAAAGCCTTCACAGTAGTTGAAGTCCTTCTCTTGAGCAAGATAACCCTCCAGTTTGGTGATCTTAGTTGATAAACTCGGATTCTCCACGATGAGTTTGACCCTTTCGGCAACCACCTTCTCCTAGGACTCGTCCAGCTCAACAAAAGGCCTTGAACATTTTTCTTTCTCTTTCACCTAATCCTGGTGTGCTTCAAAAAAGGCTTTCTTCTCAGTCTTTAGAGCATCTTTTAGCTCCTTCTCCTTCCTAGACTTGTTAGCATGGTCACCCAGAAGAGTTATAAAATTAGATAATAATAGTATGAAAAGAAGCAAAACTACAAGGTTAGCATAGAGAAAGGGAAAACATTAGAAAAATAAATAATTTGAGCACAAAGGCTTACTAGGGACATATCTTGAGCACTCTTTAGGGCAACCTGAGATGAGACTAACCTCGAAGAGAGCTCAAAATCAGTAGTTTTCTCTTCCCTCTTCAGTAATTTAGGGGCAAGGTGTGGGGCATCAACCACATTAACCCCCTCAGCAACAGCGATGAGAGCTAACCTTCTGTTGGCTTCACTCCTCTCTCCATCCTTCTTTTTTTCATCCTCTCTCTCTCTCTCTCTCTCTCTCTCTCTCTTTCTCTCTCTCTATCTCTCTCTCTGTCACTCTCTCTTTTTTCTTCTACTTATTATCTTCTATCTCATTCCTCTTTTCCTTTTCTTTTCCCTATTAAACGATCTAGAACTAGTAGCCCTAGGGGATTCAGTACCAGATGTCTTTGAAGACTTTAACTTGTCAGACAAGATGGTTTGATCTTCGTCATCATCAACATGAAGCTTCAGCTTCCTCCTCTTTAACAAAGGGGCCATATATTCTTCTTTTTCTTCTTCTAACTCCTCCTCTCTTTCTCTCCCTTTATCCTCTTTGGAACTTTCTTCCTCCTCCTCTATCACTATGGGATAAGATGGACCAACCTTAGGAGCTTTAAAAGTTTGGACTCTATCAATCGGACGAGCAATAAAGCTAGTAATTATGTTCTTATACTCCAATAGAAAGGACACCGACCTCGGATGCTACCATCCACTAACCTTTCCCTAATGCTCTATGCTTTTACAAGATCATCAACATTTGTACCTCACTAATATCAGGCTCTTGGTTTTTGACATGAGAGGCAAAGATAAGGGAAGAAGAACATTGGCTAAGGGGACAGAGGCAAAAGGAAAAACCAAGAGATTAACATGAAATAATGAGAATGTAAGAGAGACCTATTTCAGCCTCCCCATAATAAAAAAATTATAGGGCCCCATTTGCTTTTACCCTCAATAGCAAGAGGACGTTTCCAAGTCAACTTCCCTAGGAGGGTAAAAAATTATAGTGTTCCTAGTAATCCTTTTGGGAATTCATAATATTTACCACCAGAACCCACTCAAACTTTCTAGTTTTCAATTACAACAAACCTTTCTTAGTTCGCGACCACACGTAGCAGTTACATATCTTGGCAAGACCTAATTTTGTCCCATATAGGGTAATTATTCTTTGGGGCCCATTAACTATTTTCCAAACATTCGGGGCACACTGAGCGGGCACAATGTCAAAATATCTAAAGAACCTTAGAAACAACTTGTTTGGGGGAGACGTTAAACCCCCCAAGTAAAAAACAAGATGTAATTCCAGTGCGCCCTTTCAACATCATGGACAATCTGAGGAAGAAGGGCATAGTCGATGATCACCCAGTTAGGGGTATTATAATGGCGCCTATATTCATCTACCGATTTACTATCTAGAGTCACAATGATTGCATAAATAAGAGAAAGAAACCCTAGCTACAGTAACAAGCTAATGCGAACTAGAAGAACTAAAAAGGTGAGGACTAAAACTAACAAGTAATGGCGAAGTTCTGGAAAAGCACATAAGAAGAAAGAATCTGAATCTTGAAGCAAAAAATGACAGGCGAAGCTTAGAGGCAAAGTACATGCAGGGACGACCAGGACTAGTGAATTGATAGTTGAAGTTTGCACTTAAAGTAGATTTAAAAATCTCAAATGATTAGCCACGCTTCCCTATGAGGGTTTTAGCACTTCGATCCAATATTGCAAAGAGTACCCTTTAGATTTCCTAAAAGCACAGGTATGCCATGACGATTTTGAGTATCACCTTAGGCTTTAGGCCTCGGGCCTGTTTAAAATCTATTGGGCCAAAACTACTATTCCAAAGATTTCAGGGACAATTGTGGTAGCCCATTTAATATAATTTGCGACTAGCCCAGAAGGATCAATGTGATGCCCGACCCAAATCATGAATTAGTTAACCCTCAAGTATTTGATATACATTATAACACTCACGGATAATTTCAAATCATGTAACAACACTCTCATAGGAGATATTCTGGTATTCCTTGGCCTATCCATGCGTTATCTGGAGTTCCTTGTACATCTCGAACTCTATGAAGAAACATATATAAATTATGCACCCTGACTCAGGGCAAATGGATTATAGCTTGAGACTTTGAAAGACACTTAATAAATAATAACCCCTTCGTAGACATAGGTAAGTTGTCGAACCACATACATCATTATTATGTGTGTGTGACTTTTATCTTCTGTCTTTGTGATTATTTTCGTGGATCTCTTTATTGTGATATTTTCTGCACACACACGCATATATATATATATATATATATATATATGCATGTGTGTGTGTGTGTGTGTGTGTGTGTGTGTGTGTGTGTGTATTGTTTTAACAATTATTACTTGGGAAATTATGAAATGTGACCTAAGGGAGTATGAATGAGAGTCTTCAATGAGTATTTATGCCACACTTATTGCATGTAAGCACTTTGTCTTTACTATTTTCATGTATTTATCATGACCCTTAATAATTTGTATACTACATTCCTTTGGAATTATTTCATAAATTTCCTGAATATTATAATTATTAAATCAATTTATCTAACTATACTATTAATAAAAGTGTGAATATCAAATATCTTTCATTTGGACATTTTTATAATTAATTAATAATTACTAACATGTCATTGCAATTATAAATACTCTTCACCCCCACCATTATATTTATTTGTGTTTTTATATCTATACTACTTATAAAGTGTGTGAACCCAATATTTTCCACATAGATAATTTTTCTCATTGGTTTATGGGTAAACCCAAATATGTCATACTCTCTTATTTATTTTCTCAGTTAAACTCGAGTATAACCCATCTCGTCTAGAAAACGTGATTGAATGCCCAAGCATTTCCCATCCTTTTTAGTTAATTCCCTGCCAGTTTCTCATTATTTGAGGGCCATGATGAAAAATAATTTTATAAAGGAAGAAAATATTTTTTTGAAGTCGTTTGAGCAGTTAAATGTGTTTGTTTGAACGACATATTACATACAAACTACATTCAAACGAGAAAGTTCTGATACGCAGAAAGATATCCTTTGAATTTAGTTCGAAGTTTATTCGAATGATATTTATATATTCTCTAGAATGATGTTCTTTTTGGTTTGAACGAGATTGCATATTCATTCAAAATATTTTTTTTGTTTGAATAATCCCTCAAATTTTTTGTCACCTTAAAAATGTGTTTACTATATATAGGGTGTAACACCCCAAGACTTTTGGAACAGTAATAAATTTATTTTGGGAGAAATAAATATTAGTTTATTCAGAGAAAAATCGAATTGGCAATTGAGGTCAAAATTTGGAGTCGTTAGAAAGGGTGTCGAATGTCGATTCTGAGGGTACCATAGTGTCTGGAAGGGTCGAGAAAGTCGAAATTACTGTACTTGGGGTCTATTTAGGTTCCGAAATAATTTAGGACCGTTTGACTCGAATTAAAGATACCGAGTCATTTAAAGTGTGTATTATCATTTAAAGATGTGTGCATTGGGAGACAAGGCTTAAAAAGCCTATGGGAGATATTTCTCCTAAGAAAGAGAGAGAAACAGAAAGGAAGAAAGATGGAAGAAGAAAGAAGAAGGGAAAGAAGGAGAAAAGAGAGATAAAGTGGATATTTCCAGTAAATACGTGATCTCAAGGCGGATTCAGACCCTACGAACCCGAGGCAAGTGATTAAACTTGCTAAATAATTGTTGTGTATATTTATTGCATGATTTTTGGATTGATATTTTGGGTTTTAGGTTTAATTTAACAAAACCTAACTTTTGGGTATAATCTTGGATTTAATAGGTAGATCTTAGATTTGATGATAGAAATTAGTTTAAATATATTCTAGGATGAATATTAAGGTTACATATGTGATTGGGTTGAAGAGAAATGAGGAGAAAATCATTAAAATGAATTTTGGGTATTTTGTCTTACTTAAAAAGTAGCCATCTTCGAGATTCTGAAGAGCCGAATCGATTCGGTCTCCTACCGAATCGATTAGGAATTATGCAGGTGCCCAGGTCTGAGTGACCGAATCAATTCGGACTAGAGCCGAATCGATTCGGCCTGAGACAGAATCCCAGGTCTGATGGCCCGAATCGATTCGCCTTCCTCAACGAATCGATTCGCTGGGCCGAATCGATTCGGAATTGGCCTGAATCGATTCGGAAACAGGGCTTTTGAGGGATTTTTTTTTCTAAAAAGAATTTTATCCCGTTTTGTTCGAGGTTATCATTTGGGGATCTCTATAGGAGATATTTGGAGGATGTTTTGGAGACCTTTAGTGGTTTTCGCTTATAAGAAATTTTGGAGTCATATTGACTAAATTCGAGGAATACTGATTAGATATTTTGGTTTATTCTAAGTGGGGAAGCCCACCTTGATTTGGATATTTTACATGGGGTTAATAAATTCAATTCATATGAAAGAATGTGAATAATTTAGAGATACCAGATCTTAGGATCCAATCCCAAATGGGATAATTTCAAAGGTTCATAAAATGATTTGAACCTTATTATGGATGGAGAATTAAAGATGCTAATTGAGGGGCATTAGGGTAAAGAATATCCTTAACTTAAAAGAATTGAGAAACAATTCATTAATAGAAGCGACATGAGATCTTCAAGAGAGAATTTGTATTGCATATACTAAGTGGGGAAAATGTGAGAGTATTGACGATTAGTGTATCATGAGAGAGATATACTAAACAATGATGTTAATCAAATTGCGCCAATGGGCGTATTATACATATTAAAATGATGTTGCAGGTATACCTTATACAATGGTATATCTTTATTATGTGGGATGTATGTACAACTTATATGATGGTGTATATACATGTTAAGCATACCCCGTCCTTGCTATCATTGGAAAGTTTTGTGTGTAGAGGGTGAGCATCCTGGCAAATAAAGCAGGGTGTGGATATTCCCCAGGTCATAGTCGTCCTTTGTGGTCAGCAAATGACATATATGATATACATTTATTTATTTTAGGAGTGAGAGGTCGTGGGTATGTGTCTCTATCACTTGTCGGTTAGGAACTATGACCGCTTCCTGGACGTTGTGTGCGTGAGTAGATCACGAGGTGGGTGTCGTTGAACCCCACCAGGTGGCCCCAGTTTGCTACGTATATGGGCTGCTGGAAGATCATAGCATGTGAGCCTGCATCCTTCGAGTTATAACTCGGTTGGATGGTTATTATTGATTGTTCTTGTATTTGAGTATCAAGGGCATAATGGACCTCAACGTCCTACATTGCCAGGATTAGTGTATCGGGGGGGGGGGGGGGGGGGGGGAGGGGGTTCCTTATTTGGATTTTGCCTCGGCGAGACGTCCCACGCACGAACCGCAGTGTAATGTTGGAACTTGGGGATAAGTTTATTCCTTTATGCTCATAATTATTTATATATATATCACATATCCCGGCAATTGACAGTGCCAGGAGTAGTGTAACGGGGGGGTTCCTTGTTTGGATTTCATTTCAGCGAGACGTCCCACGTATGAAACGTCGTGTACTGTTGAGAATTGGGAATATTAAATAATTAAAATTGGAAAATAATTTGGGTTACATGCATCATGCATTGAGGGCATAATGAGCCTCGAGGATTAATACGGTCAGGAGTAGTGTAACGGGGGGTTCCTTGTTTGGATTTCGCCGCGGTGAGACGTCCCACGCACGAAACGCAGTGCCGTGTTGAGAATCGAGAGGAGTTTAGTCTTTAAATTCATGATGCTAATAACTCATATATAAATTTTATAATATTTATATATATGGTTTCATGGCTTATAAGGGCATCACTAGAATACAAAATTCTAGTAAATGAGATTGTTGATGTATGGTGATGATGTGGACATGATTGGATCATGTAACTTTATATGTTCAACAAATGAACATTATAAAGATAACTATAACTATGACATTAAAGTTAATGTATATAACTTAAAGATAATTGAAACAAATATAGTTTGGGAGATAGGTTAGATGGTTTCACTTAAATACTTTACATGGGTTTAAGTTAGAATCCTCTTACCTAAATTAGAATCGTACATCCATTTGGAGATCACGTGCATACGCTTAGTGCACGCTTTAGTTGAGAGGTGAGTTTAATTTCTTATGGAGAGTTCGATTCCAACTAAATCATGTAATAATGCATTTTAATACACTTGCTATAAAATGTTTTTCAAACTCGGGCTCTGAACCATTTATATTTTCTTCCTCCATGTATATATATTGTATTACTTCAGGTGTTCCTCCGCAATGACGCCTTTGATGTTATCCATCCAGGGTATTCGTGGAGCTGTGGAAGTAGCGGACTGCTGTGGAACTTTGTTTTAGTTGATTCCTATCTTTGTATATCTAGAGTAGGATTCAGTTTGTATATTGAGTTGGTATTAAAGTGTTGTAGATTAACACTTTCTTATTTCATTTCTCAGTTTATTGTAATGTCTGTTACCCGACAGCATATTCGGGTATTTCATTGTTGAGATTTTGTTGTACAAGGTATTGTACTCTTTCACATTTTTGGAGCATGCACATTCCACTCATCATAGTTAGATGTATAATGTTGATTATGTGCATTATTGGTTTTGTTGTTGTTGTTAAATATAAAAGTTTTAAATTTTTGACAATCCACTCTTAATGATTTCGGGTAGTTAGCCTTATATTATTAGTATTGTAAGTTGATGTTGAGATTGTGCCATCTGAGATACCTGATTTATTATAGTATAGGGCTGGCCACCCGTTATTATTTGGAGCGAGTTGTCACATAGGGTCCTGGCATAAGTTTTTAATGTGACTTTTGGCCAAAATCAGTTTCATATACACATTCGAAAGTCTCTAAACCCTGCTTTTCACCAACCTAGTTTAAGATCCAATTTTCATATTTATATATGCTTTGAGATCTTCTTTTGCACACTAAGTTTATTCTCCATCTTGTTGATAACTTGTTTCATTCGGAGTACTCCATGCCTTGTTTGTTTACATACGGTGGACTCTATATGTGATGTTCACTGAGCTTGTATCGATGGACATCGAGGCGTTTGTGAACTCATGTATTATGGAACTATGTAGGCGGACTCCTACATGACATTATGGAGGATATGTAAAAGGAACCAATATGCGTGGAGGATTGCGAGGGAGTCGAGTCGTTGTGTAAGTCTTATGTCTTACTTGTGCAATTCCTTATCATAGTGAATTTTGTTAGCTAGGTCGTCTGAGTTTTTTGCCATTTGGGTTTTCTTCGTACATTGAGTTTTATGTGTGATTGATTTATTTTATCCTCCTATCACCTAAATTCATGCTTTAGGTTAAGATACAATTGGTTAATCTGTTTAACACAACTTTCATTTAATTGTTGCTAAGTTTTAATTGGATTATTTTGTTTAATCAATTTAATTTCAAAAAATTAAAAAAAAATTGTTTGTTTTACCATGTCCATATATTAAAACATTTTAGTGTTGAGTTTTCATTTTGAAGTGGTATCAGAGCGGGTTTATATAATTTGTTTAGGAGTCAATTCAAGCAATTTTTATATGCAAGGTCAGTCTCTTTCTAGGCCATCTATGCTTAATGGATATAACTGCATTTACTAAAAACGCATATGAAGGCATTACATTAGGAGATAAATTAGTGGCTATGGCCAGTTATTATTAAGGGGTGGTCCCCGCCCACGACTTTAGTAGGTGATTATAGAATCCCTAAACTCATAGAAACCTGGTGAGAGGATAAGCATAAACTTTCTAACTATAATTCATGTGGACTAAATTTTTGCTTTGTACTGTCAGACAAGAGGTGTTATATCATATTATGACTTATGAAATGTCTAAAGAGGCTTGGGACATAGTCCAACTCACTAATGAGGGTACTAGTCTTATTAAGGCTTTCAAAATCCAAAACCTCATAAGCTAGTTCGAAACAATTAGGATAGAGGATAATCAAACCTTTGATGAGTTTATTGTTAGGCTGCCTGAACTTGTTAACTCATTTTTTAATTTAGGAGAGAGAATAGCCGAAACCTGAGTAAATTAGAAAACCTTATGTAAGCTGCGATGCGCTCGATTTGTTATACCAATAATTTATACTTTTCAAAATCACTTATTTAATTGAGAAACTCAGATTTAAAAAAACTAAAACCAAATAAAATCAACCCATGTGTGTGAAAATGTAAATAAAAGATAAGCAAGCAGGTGACAGAGTAATTTAGGAAAAATCTCCTCAGGGAAAAACCTTTATTATCTGGTACACTGACACAATTACATGACCACTGACTTACATACAACTTCCCTCAAGAGTAAAGCTCGATGGCTGTGTCGAACCTTCAAAGTATCGACTAGAACTTAGCAGCGGCTCACTCGTAGCCGTACCAATTTGGAGACACATCCCGGACACACAATCTTGATTCTTTGTAGGATCTCCCTCCACAATAGCTCTCTACTCTCCAATTGTAGAGTTCTTTTCACAAAGATTGAACTATAGGAAAAGTATGGATTTGGGTTCCTCAAAACAACTCACACGAAAACTCTATGGGATTTGTGAATTGTGAAAACAAAATGAACCCAAAAAATGTGTTGGGGAAAAAATAAACTCTTAAAAACGTATTCTGATAAAAATAGAATTTTCTCCACACCAAAAACAATACATTTGTCCCCTTATTTATAATAATTTTAAGGTGGTGACGTGTAAAACAAAAAGTGTTCTCATTCGAACGATTTGGCCTGTCTTTCGAGCTACATCTGGTATCGTTCAAACGAGATCCTATCTCATTTGAACGACCAGGCACAAAACTCGAGATACGCTTACAGAGTTTTAATAAATTTGGAAACATAGAACCCAAAGCTCTTACGAATCTGAGGACAGTTATCCAAAAAGATTTTATGATTAAAAATATTTTTGAAAAATGAAAAGAATTTAAAATAATTCAAAAGTCTTTTTTTCATAAAAGGAAAAATATTTAATTTTTTTATAAAACAAATCCCAATATTTTTATGTAAATTGAAAATGGAACTTAACCATTTTACTAAGTTCGTCCTTGTTGGGCATGATTGTTGAAGTTGACTTGAAAATATAAGACATACTGAATGTGATGGACTATGTCCTTACAAATGTCCCCCTATGTCTATGACGGTACACAATAAAAAACTATCTGAATTATCAATAAATAAAAGACCTATACAAATCTACCCTCCCGAAAAAAAAATGGAATGATAAAGATGAACAAGTCTTCATCGTTCTTTAAACTTGTCTGCAACAATCAACTTTTCAAAGCTCCAAGCTATTCTCATCAAGGTGTGCATTCAAAAATATTCAATTTTACCTACACACATGAGATAAAGTAAAAACCACGTGAAGTATCGAGTTTGAAATGATATAAATCATAAACATGTAAAGCATAATCAAATCTCCCCCATACTGAATACTCCTCAAATATCATAATTCGTTCTACCCCTTTTTGTGTGTCTGAAATAGATAGGGAAAGAATAAATTAAGTCAATTAAAATTGGGGTGTCACTTGAAACAAATCAAACTAACAATTTTTTAATTTTTCAAATTTTTCTATACAAAAATGAAAAAAAATTATGTTACAAAATCACACACCGTGAATTAAGACTAAGATAACCAAATCGTGGATGCGGAATGATAGTGTGTGACAAATTAGATAGGAAATAAAACTCAATCATATCATATGTGCAAGGTGCATAAATGTACTCGTAATGAATGAACAGTAAAATCTTCCTTAAGTGTAAAAATGTTGAGTTTAGATGACATCGCCGTAAATCAAAATCAACAAATAAAAGTCAACATGATTTTCACACCAATAACGTCTTAAAACTTATTCATTCTTTTTCAAGACTTTTTAAGGATGTGCATTGCCATTTTAATTCTCTAACCAAACTCCCTCATATTTATTTTTGTGACACCCCGCCTAATTAAATACCGGGTGATCAGTCCTTTATTAAATTATAATCAAGGTGAACGGTTGGTTCATTCTTAGCATCACTCTCACAAAAATAACTTCTCCAATTAAACACCCTAAATAATTAAGCTAAGTGACAAAACCATTTTTAAGACATCACTTTCTAATTAAATTTTTTTAACTAATATTTAAAACCTTACATAATCCTTAGTTTAAGAATCACTCAACAACAATACTGGAACAAGTAATCCAAACAATTAATCATCCAACTAATTAATTCCAACTTTAAAACTTTAAGCAAAACATCTGACAGAAATAATCTCAAAGTATAACTAGTGGAAATAAACGAATCACAATCTCTGATAAAAACAACTGAATAATGGAAAAGGGCGACACATGCCAACCTGGAAAAATATAGCTAGAAGTGGAATCAATAATGAGGTCGTCTAAGAAAGAGGCCTGCAACTCCCACCTAAGCTGCAACGCATTCCTTCCAAAGGATCCTATGCAAGACGCCCCTGTGGCTGGGCACCCGTAATATATACATATATATACAAGAGAGAAGAGAAAATAGGAAACGGGTCAGAGCCCGATTGTAAAACAATTTAAAATTAGTTTAGCAAGTATTTAAAATTCTTACCGCCTAATGCAACAATCATATTAGTGCGGCACTCCCTTGAGAAATTCTGACCTCTCTACTAATGTGCACACCTATCGCATTAATACTCCCAACCGTTTAACTTATCTTATCTTAAGTTACTCATATGCTTTCATGCGACAATTTCAAATGTTAAGGAAGTTAATTTTATTTACAGCAAAGTTCTCACATAAGCCTCATTTGATTATAAAGTTTCTCAGTAACGCATCATACTTCTCAAACACTTATTCCCAAGTTGAACTAATTATTCATTTCTTACTTACCATAGTCACAGTAGGTAGTTCCCAAATTCTAGGTTTAAATATATATATATATTAAATAATCATATAATATATATAATCTAACGGCACCCCACATAAAATTTATGGTGCGGGCATACTCTGCTATCAAGTCCTCGTATCACTCGTACTAAGGGAAATACAAGTTCGGAATCACTCTCGAACTTTATTAACGCAAAACACATACAAATTAAGGCAAAGCATAGTTCCATGTCACTAAGAGGTCAGCACATACCCTCACGTCTCTTAGGACCATCTGACTATCGATCGGATAGCCTGTACCAAGGATTCCTATGTTCTAGGGTACGAGTCAATATCCCCCATAAAGGTCCCATCGAGATAAGACTGTCCTAGTGCGGTAACCTCAGAGATAGCAAGTAGCGTGGGCATGATTTTTTACCCGTATATAATATAAGCATAAACGCAGTCATATATGTATACTACTATTACTATATCAAATTTAAGTACACTCGCACGACCCATAATTATGATATTTATCCTTATTACTCATTATTTGGTTACCACGTATAATGGTTTGTCTCTTATTCTTATTTATGGGATTATTCCAACTTACTATGTAACACTCGTGGATTCCTATCTCCCAAAGTGTAATTTCAGTAGGTACTCACATATTTTACAACGTAACTTCCTTTTGAGTCTCACCCTTTAACACAGGTTCCCATTGTCCCTTATATGTAAAACACCCCCGTGAAATGTTAATCTCGTCTTACATTAATGGTTCCATATATTTCTAAAGTCCTACTAGTCTTCTTTATATCCCAAAATGTTCTAACATTAATATCCAAGAATGTCTAATCATTTAAGTTGGGACAACCTATTAGAAGGGGAATGTGAGTTATGCAGGGGGGGTCGATCGATCGATGCTCTTGGGTCGATCGATAGATCAAACAGGTATGGTGAATTTGCAAAATTTCCAGTTATGGGTTTCCTCTTCCAAAATCATCCAAAATAATATATTCGACTACCAAACTCCCAACAATTTATACTACAAGTGTTATATCCTCGAATAATTGATATTCTACGTCAAGCATGCGAATTTTCATCATGAATAACGAATTAAATGGGAATAATCAATAAAAATATTAAGAACCCTAATATTTTCTTTATTTAGTTTCTTCCCATTCTTTTACCAGATTTCATACTCTTAATTTACTGCAATTTTGTGGTTCAATATCTACATGTGAAATGGGTTTCCATAATATGTCTATTACTCATGCATCATGCGAATTCAAATCTCTAAAATAGGTTTTTCTTTCTCAAAAACTAGTCCTAATCAATCCTAGGCTAATATTATTGGAGCATTAACTGAAATAAATAAAGAAAGATACTTGCTTGAGAATTCTTGGTTCAGATTTGTGGAGAAATTGGTGTGGTTGTCATCCTCGTTGCGCTATCTAACGTTTGGCGACGACGGCGGTGCAAACGGTGGAGTTCTTGGCCTAGAACTCCTTAGAAAGCTCCTCCTCTTCCTCTCCAATGGCTGTCTTTGGTTTATGATGATTCTACCCCTAGAAGGTGACTCCTACCATCTGATATACCCTTAGAAATTTCGTGGGTTTTCATGCCTAAAACTGTAAAATGTCCAAAATGCCCTCCCAGGGTGTAAATTAGGTCTAAAAATGCCCCGAGACCCAATATTTTGACTATCTCGACCCTTCCGGACACATTGACGCATTCAAAATGACCATACGGGTGACTTATAATTTATTTACTTTTAATAGTACGAATTTAATCCCGACATGACAGAAGCGCGTCCCGATAAATTTCCAAAATTACCAAATTAGATTCTCGTGATAATTTTACTAATCATAATTACACCACTTACTTTACCCATAAAGTAACTTACAACAAAATAATTAATAACTCTCATCACACTAGTAAGTATTTAAATGTTTTTACGAATTAATATTAATTTAATATCTCTAATTAAATTTAATAAATCCCCAAAATTAAAAGTCATAAAAATACGGGGTATTACATACTTCCCCCCTAATAACGGAATTTCGTCCCGAAATTCAAAAAATAAGGTGTACCTGGTATGAATAACTCCGGGTACTTCTCACGCATATCCGCCTCATGCTCCCAAGTGGATTCCTCCACATTATGATGCTCCCACTGGACCCGAAAAAGTGGGACTACCTTTGACCTCAATCTCCTTTCGCTATGGTCTAGGATAGCCACTGGTCTCTCCTCGTAAGAGTTATCGGGCTGTAAGTCAATCTCCTCAATCACGATGTGGGTGTGAGCCATGTCATCCCGAAGGTATCATCTTAATGACGAGATGTGGAATACATCGTGAATGCGATGTAAGTGCTCTGGCAGTCCCAATCTGTATGCTACCGGGCTAATCCTCTCGATAATGGGAAATGGTCCCACGTACCTCGGGGCCAATTTCCCTTTCTTCCCGAACCTCATCACTCCTTTCATAGGAGATACACGTAGTAGTACTTTTTCCCCCACATTAAATTCTAGGAAGAATCGTTTTGCATAGGCGTAGCTTTTCTGCCTGTCCTGGGCTACCCAAATGCGACTCTTGATAATCTCAATCCTAGTGGATGTTTCCTGAATCACCTCTGGTCCGAGCAACTTATTATCCCCAACCTCTAGACAATAAGTTGGGGAACGATAAGGCCTGCCATACAATGCCTCAAATGGATCCATGCCAATCGTGAACTGATAAGAGTTATTATAAGCAAACTCTACCATAGGAAGATGTGACTCCCATCCTCCTCCAAAATTAAGGACACACGTGTGTAGCATATCCTCCAACATCTGATTGGTACGCTCTGTATGTCCATCTATCTGTGGGTGGTAAGCTGAACTCAACCTCAACTCTGTACCCATGGCTTCCTGAAAGATCTCCTAGAAACGCGACATGAAAATCTTGTCTCTATCTGACACAATATCTGGGAGCACCCCATGTAATTTGAAAATCTCAGTAATGAACAACTGAGCATACTCGCCAATGGTATAGTCTGTTCGTACTGGCAAAAAATGAGCCACCTTGGTCAAACGGTCCATAATCACCCAGATGGAGTCGTGGCCCCGCTGTGATGTAGGCAACCCAGTAATAAAATCCATGGAAATACTCTCCCACTTCCACGCGAGTATTTCCAATGACTGAAGCAACCCTGATGGTTTCTGATGGTCGACCTTTACCAGCTGGCAAGTAGAACACTTGGACACGAACTCAGCAATGTCCTTTTTCATCCCACTCCACCAGTATTGCTGCCTCAAATCCTGGTACATCTTGTCTCCCCTAGGAAACACTGTAAATTGGGACTCGTGAGACTGGGTTATCACTGCATGACGTAAGTCTGCTCCTTCGGGAACCACCAATCTCCCATTAAACCTCAAAACTTCATCGAAACTAACAGAATAGGACTCATCACCCTCAGCTAAAAGCCATATAATCTGCTCCTGGCCAAATGGGTCTGCTATTTGTGCCTGTATTACCCTCGTAATAATCTCGAGTGTCACTGTCATGACAGATATGAAGGAATGGGCTACCGCATCTTGGTGACCCAACTCCTTCCACTTTTCTTTCCAGACATCCGCTACATCGTTTATCGGTCTACTGCTCAACGCATCAGCAACTACGTTGGCCTTCCCCGGATGGTAATTTATGTCGAACTGATAGTCCTTCACAAACTCTAATCACCTGCCCTGATGCATATTCAACTCTCGCTGTGTGAATAGGTACTGCAATGACTTATGGTCTCTGAATAAGTGTAATTTCTCCCCCAATAAATAGTGTCTCCATATCCTCAATGCAAAGACGACCACTGCTAACTCTAGGTCGTGTGTGGGGTAGTTCCTCTCGTGAGGCTTAAGCTTGCGAGAGGAAAAATCTATAGCCTTCTCCTCCTGCTGAAGTACTCCCCCGAGTCCCCGTAGAGAGGCATTGGTGTAAACTAGATACTCCACGCCCGACTTAGGTAAAGTAAGGACCGGTGATGAAGTAAGCTTATCTTTCAGCTCGTTAAAAGCCAATTGACAAGCATAATCCCAAACATATGGTACCCCCTTGCGAGTCAGGTTGATCAATGGACCCGCTATTTTAGAGAACCCCCGAATGAATCTCCTGTAGTATCCGTCTAAACCCAAGAAACTATACACTTTCATCGGTGTCGTGGGCTGTCCCCACTCCCTCACCGCTGACACTTTACTCGGGTCAACCGCTATCCCCTATTCAGAAACAACATGACCCAAGAACTGCACTTCTCGTAACCAGATCCCGTACTTCTCATACTTAGCATACAATTGATGCTCTCGTGGAGTCTGAAGAACCTGCCTCAAGTGTTCAGCATGCTCTTCCTCAGTGTGTGAATATATCAAGATGTCATCTATGAAGACGATGACAAACTGATCCAAGAACTCGCTGAACACTCGGATCATCAAGTCCATGAATATGGTTGGAGCATTTGTGAGTCCAAATGGCATCACTCTGAACTCGGAGGACCCATATCTCGTCAAGAAAATAGTCTTTGAATCATCCTGCTCCCTAATACGTAGCTGATGATACCCTGACCTCAAATCTATCTTCGAAAAGAAAGTTGCTCCCCTTAGCTGGTTGAACAGATCATCAATTCGAGACAACGGATATTTGTTCCATATCGTGACCTTATTCAGCTCCTGGTAGTCCACACATAGCCTCAGTGAACCATCTCTCTTTTTCACAAACAAAACTGGAGCACCCCAAGGTGAGGTACTCCTACGAATGAAGCCCTGACCTAACAGCTACTCTATCTGATCTCGTAACTCTTTCATTTTCTCCAGAGCCATGCGTTATGGAGCGCGTGCTATTGGTCAAGTATTCAGTAATAAATTTATGACAAAATCTATCTCTCGACTGGGGGGTAGGCCTGGTATTTCCTGAAATACATCAGAATACTCACAAATAACTGGGATCGAGTCTAAGGGAATCACGACCTCCTTAGAGGTATCCTCCTCTATGTAATACAAATAAGAGGTAGAACCTACCTGTAGGAGAGGCATCGCCACCACAAACATCTCCTGCCCCTAAATGGGAAAGACATTCCTCCCACCGAAACAATACATCATGGCTCTGTATGCTGCGAGCCAATCCATTCCAATGATAACGTCGTGCTCATGCATATCTAAGACTAACTTATCTTCCGGTAAGATCAAGCTACCAATCTCTACTCCCACGCCTCGACGTATAAAGAAAATTAACGATCCATTTCCTAGTGGCGAGTCTACACACGTCACAGTAATCTCTAATGTGGCTAATAACCCTAAGGCCTTCGCAAAGTGGGTAGCTATAAAACAGTGTGTCGCCTCAGTATCAAATAAAACCTGACCCATAGTACCATGTATAGGAAACGTACCCTCAATCACGGGTGGCGCCTGTGGAGCTGCTGCCTGGTGGACATTATGGACACGCCCGTACTGTAACTGCCCCTTCTGCACTGGAGCGACTGGAATGGCTAGTAGGGCTAGTACTTGAGCTGGTGCTAGGAGGGCGGTTGGAAAAAGTGGTCTCTGTGGGTTATTACGAGCACCTTCCTGCTGTGGGGCCCTATCACCCTCTGGACAATCCTGGCGCCTGTGGCCATTTTTACCACACCCGAAGCATCGGCCCCTGAATTTTCCTCCACTCTGTCCCTATTGATTATGGCCCTGCTGGCCGTTACCACCCCGCCATTGGCCCTCACTACACCAAAATGGGCAAATTGTCACCTTTCAGCCCACCAGCCTTGTCAAGGTCATTGACCGTGACAAAAAACACGCATTTTGTGTCACGGTCATTGACCTTGACACGACCGTGACAAGCCCGTGACAATTTTACTTGTCAAAGACTTGTCACGGTCAATGACCGTGAAAATTCTTTAAATAATTGTCACGGTCAATGACCTTGACACGACCGTGACAATGTTTACAGCAAAAACCCTTTCCCCTTTCTTTTTTCCCTCCCGCGCCGTTCCCTCCCCCTCTCTCTCTCTCGACGCTCCTCTCTCTCTCTCTACTTTCAGGTTTAATTCTCTCTCTCTCTCTCTTCCATTTATATATATGTTTGTGTGTATATATATATATGTGTATGTGTGTATATATGTGCGTGTGTGGGGGGGGGGGGGGGGGCAGGGTGGGGGTAGGGGGGCAGGGTGGGCGTAGGGGTTAAAAATGTAAATAAATAAGTAATTTTCTATAAATTTCCAAATATAATATCCAAAAATGTAAATGTAAATAATATCCAAAAATAATATCCAAAAATGTAAATTTGTAGTAATTGTCATCCGAAGTTGGTAAAAGCATCCGAAGTTAAAAAAGCATGAAAAATAAAATATTTTTTAAGATTTGTGGTGAATAACTAAAGTTAAAAAAAGTATTACTTTAGTCATTAAATTACTTTTTGAATTCGGGCGATGCACATAAATTTGTAGTAATTGTCTTATAATAAAGATCAATTAGTCTATGTTGTTGAAAATTTTGATCAAATTGGTGAGCCCTTCATATTTTAAAAATGTTGTTTTTATTCCTATTTAACTTTTCTTTATATACACCCTTAATTATATTTAAAGTTTAATAAAATAGGAGTTATAGAAAGAAAAGTGGGGTTTAAATAAAAATACTTTTTTTAAATTTTAGGTTCTGGTGCATAATCTTACTTTGTCACAATTAATTTATATTCTTCAAAGTTATTTTATCACTCTTAGTTTATATTTGTGATAATACTTTATGAACCATAACTTTAGTTTGATTATTTTAGAACTTAACCCATGAATTTATTTTTGTATTTGAATTAACCCATTATAAGAAACATACTTGAAATTAAATATAGTGCGCATAGATACTAGCATTCTAGTTCTTATGCGTACGCATTCAATATCCCTTCGACCCGTTCGAGAGTCTTTACCCCTGTAATGAGATCTCTCGAATTGTCCCGTTTGGACAGTTTGAGACTGTATAATTTCTGTATAATATTCTTATTGGCTTAAAGTTGTTACTTTTGGAGGAAGTTCTGCAGTCGTATCTTAATGTTCTCTGGGTACATACTAGATTGAAAAGTGTGACTATTATTTCAATTGACCAATTGAAATAATACTCACACCTGCCAATCTATGTCGTGTACTTGGAGAACTAAGGGGATATGCTGTCGAATTTTTTTCAAATCATAACAATGTGCATGAGTTGTTAAGTATATTACAGAAAAATGCAGTCTTGAATGGGATATGACCACTTACTCTTTAATAGGATAACTAAATGATGGGATAATTAAATAAACCATACTATAAATCTAAGTTTTGTTTACCTTTAATAGGTGTTTAGTTGTGGTAGCTGTGATGGGATATCTGAAATACAAAGAGTGGATGGGTGAGACTAATAGAATGGGGGATGTGTTTCGCAGAGGTGCTAACGAATTTGTGAAATATGCAAAGATATGTCATAATGATGAAAAGTTTTCGTGTCCGTGTGCTAGGTGTATGAATGGTAAGGTGTTTGAGTGGAAAACAGTTGAACTACATTTGTTAAGATCGGGTATGCAAGATAGTTATCGATTTTGGAGTTTTCACGATGAATTGAAAGTTCCTTTTGTCCCCGACCAACCTTCACAACAACCTTCAACAAGTAGAATAGATGTAAAAGGGGACGACGTAGATCATAATATGTTAGAGGATTTAGTTGATGATGCGTACGGAGTTTATGAAGCTGAGGAGAATGAGGTTACTGATGATGTAGAACATTCAAGTGCTCATGAAGATAACAAGATAAAACTTGACGATGACTACCAAAGTTTAAAATTTAAGGCGACCCAACCGTTATACTCTGGCTGTGAGAAAGATCAAACAAGTGTACATGCCATGGTTGGTTTGTACAGTTTGAAGACGCAGTACGATTTGTCTGGAAATAGCGTGACGGGAATTCTGAAATGGGTGAAGGGCTTATTACCCAAGGTGAATACACTTCCAAATAGTTATCCTGTTATGAAGAACAGTTTGAAAGGTTTGGGAATAAAGTATAAATTGATTCATGCTTGTGTGTATGACTGCATACTATACCGAAAGGAGTATGAAAATCTCGATCGTTGTCCGGTATGCGATGAACCTAGATATGTTCAATCTACTAGTAAGGAAGTTACAAGGTCAAAAGTGCCTAAAAAAGTATTGAAATATTTTCCCGTTGGGCCTAGATTAAAGCGATTTTTCAAAGTACCATGGATTGCAGAGGCAATGACTTGGCATGCTAGGGCAGAAGTAGGGGGTAATGTCATGCGTCATCCTATTGATTCTACTTCCTGGCGGAGGATGAATTTTGAGTATCCCAATTTTGCTCGAGAACAACGCAACATTCGTTTGTCTATATCAACAGATGGTTTCAATAAATTTGGAAATCTAAGCACCAATCAGAGTGTATGGCCAGTGATACTAGCCCCACTCAACCTCCCTCCTTCACAGTGTATGAGACCTGAATTTTCGATGATGGATTTATTGATACCTGGGCAAAAGGCACCAAGTGATGACATTGATATCTACCTGGATCCTTTGGTAGAAGAATTAAATGAGTTGTGGGAACAGGGTGTGCAATAATTTGACTCTTTTAGAAAAGAAGAGTTTACGCTGAAAGCTATGTTGATGTGGGCAATTCATGATTTTCCAGCTTATGGGACATTATCCGGATGTGTAGTACATGGTTATTTGGGGTGTCCTATTTGTGGAGAGGAGACTGAATCTCTTCGTCTATCCTATAGCTTAAAAAATGTATACCATTGCCACAGGAGGTTTTTACCTCCAGCTCATAGTTTCAGATTTGAGAAAGGTTCCAATTTTTTCTTGGGCGGAGTTGAACATAGGCTACCGCCGAGACAACTTTCGGGTTTAGAAATTGAAAGTAAATCTTCTGAATGTGGCCCAAATATGCCAAGTAAGAATCGCAAATTTAAGAATGTCAAACATAAGAAGACCCCAACTGCGAATGAAACTGAGATAAGAAAGGCATGGTCTCGGAGGTCAATTTTATTTGACTTGCCTTATTGGAAGAAAAACCCGGTGCGCCATGTATTGGATGTGATGCATGCAGAGAAGAACTTCGTTAAACATATTGTGGGTACTTGCCTTGGGGGAGTCATTCGAAGGATGGAGAAAATGCACGAAAAGACCTTAAAACGTTAAAACTTAAGCCACAACTATGGTTGAAAGAAGATAGTAGGGGAAGGACAATAATTCCCCCTAGTGCGTTTACTTTGACGAATGAGGAAAGGAAGGTGCTTCTAGACACAATATATAATTTGAAGGCCCATCTACTTTTTCGTCCAACTTGCAAAAGATTGTGAATTATGTTACTCATGATTTACATAAGTGTAAGTCCCACGATTGGCATGTGATCATGCAATTGGTTCCTCTATTGTTTAAGCACCGTTTCTACAAGCACAAGGATTTGCATAGGGCTATTATGCAAGTTAGTATTACCTTCTCCCTCTTGTGTGAGAAGGTAGTGAATCGAGAACACATAGTGGCCGCAAAATTGGCAGTGAACGAAGCGATTTGTGTATTAGAGAAGTACTTTCCCCCAGCATTCTTTGACATAAGTGTTCACTTGTTGGTACACCTATGTGACGAGGCACTTCTTTGTGGTCCAGTTAGATATCGGTGGATGTATCCGTTTGAAAGATTGATGAAAGTTTTTAAAGATTACGTCAAGAATACGCGATATATTGCAGGATCAATTGCAGAGGAATACATCAACGTGGAGTCATCAATATATACTCGGGAATATATGCCTGACTCAACCAGCGTTGATGACACTGATGAATTCCTCGATGATGGTGGTAATATGATGGGAAAAGGAGTGAAATTAATGAGTTTTCAACATGAACAAGTAGCTCGTTATCTATTTGACACACATGAAGATGTCAAAGAATGGAAAAAGTAAGTTTCGAATATTATAATGTTTAACATTATTTTAGATTATTTTATACATGATTCATTTTGTAATATGCAGTAAATATGAAGCCTGTGAGAACAATAAAAGACGGAAAACAATGGTACAATCAGACAGCAAATTTAGGCTAAGGTTAACACAAGAGGTAATTATAATGAAAACAGTCGTTATATAACGTTACATTACACTCAAATTTTACCACTAATATAATTAATTTATCTATATTCTCAGCTCCTAAAGATGGGTGATGCAACATCAAGGCTTGCTCATCTAGCCACTGGACCCTTGTTCGTGGCACAAGAGTACAAAAAGTATCGATTGAACGGTTACATTTTCGGTGCTAAAGTGTACGAGGAAAGTACAAATGTACAGAACTCGGGAATTTCATACAAGGCTCTCACTTTCTTTCGAGCGAGCGCAAAAGATAAAAACCTCGTTGAAGCTGAAATGACTTACTATGGTGTAATCCAAAACATATTTGAATTGGATTATATAAGCTTCAAAGAGGTTGTATTTTACTGTGAATGGGTAAGAGTTGAGGATCAAAATGCTTGTAAAGTTGACCTTGTCACCCATTTCATCATGGTTGACTTGTCCAAGTTGAAGAGCAACGACCACGTGAGCGATGAGCCGTTTGTTTATGCATTTCAAAAGGTTAATCAAGTGTTTTACTCGGAGTATATCAACAACGAGCCGTGGTCAATTGTCCAACACTCGCCAAGGCGTCTAAATAGTAGTGTGGATGACTTGGCTGCTCCTACCGAATATCAATCCATTTTTTATGATAACCCGAATTTGAAACAATTTTTTAATTTGTAATAAATACTTCAATTTGTACCGAAACATCCATTTTTAATGCTTTTACTTGATCTGCACTTTATCATTTTCACTCTTGTGTAGTGTGCGTGTGTGGAGAGGAGATTAATACATAAATATTCCAACTACATCTAAGTTTTGTTTATACTAATCCATGAATATACGCTTCTTACCTTTAATAGGTGATTAGTACATAAACGTCCTATTTGTGGAGAGGAGACTGAATCTCTTCGTCTATCCGAATGCTAAGAAATTCCATAATCCTATGGAGCGATGCTCTGCAAATTACTCCCAAGCGTTATGTAACCAAACATCACCAGTTGAAGTTGTCAATTCCACTTTCCATACCCCACCACTTGGAACTTCTAGCAAAACATGGGAGACCATTGAAAAGTGGAATTGACAACTTCAACTGCTGATTTTTGGCTACACAACGGTTGGAAGGAATTTGCAACGCATAACTCCATAGGATTATGGAATTTCTTAGTGTTTAGATACGAAGAGAATTATATGTGACACGATTGACCGGGGTACATTAGTTGGAAGGAGGTGTCATTTGAGCTCACGTTAGCTGTTTGAGTGACACTACAGGTAATGTATTTATATTTATATTTCAATTTCGATTTCGATTTCGATTTCAGTTACGATTTATATTTATCTATATTTGAGGGGCGAATACTAATTTTACTTTATTTCAATTCAGGGGATAGGGAGTGTCCCTAAGGGTAGGCCACATATTCTCTATACTTATGTGGCTATTCGGACGAGAAGGGAAGGATAAGGAGGTGTTCCCGAGCGTCGCGTTACAAAATCTCTTTTCCATGCAAATAATTTGTAGATTTGAGATAATTGATGGTGATGTTTTTTCTTCTTAAATAGTTTCTTATTTGAATATATATTTGCATTATCTTTAGTTTGTTCGGATATATGATGTTTGGAACAGGTACAACGTTGCTATAACAGGTACAAATATACTGTCGGGCAGTGGCAGTGGCCATACTGCCCAGCAGATTTTTTTAAAATTTTGCCCAGAATTGTCACGGTCATTGACCGTGACAATTTTTTTTAGAAGGGTCACGGCTTTCTCACGCTTATAAACCGTGACAAAAAGTGTCACAGTCATTGACCGCGACACGACCGTGACACAAAAAGCGAGTTTTGTGTCAAGATCAATGATCGTGACACGACCGTGACAAAAACATTTGTCTCGCCTCGAAATGTCACGGTCATTGACCTTGACAAGTTGGATTTGTCAAGGTCAATGACCTTCAAAAATGGGCAGATTTGGTGTAGTGCCTGCTGGCCCTGCTGAAAATGCTGCTGGCCCTGATGGCCCTACTGCTGACCCTGCAGCTGATGATGTTGGCCCTGCTTACCTTGCCTAAATCCCCCAAATCACTGCCTAGAGTCACCTAATCGGAACTACTTGGCAGGGTCCCCCTGATGGGGACTCTGCTCATGCTGACGAGTCTGCCCCTGAGATGTCGGTGCTCCACTAGCACCGCTACCTCCTGTCCTGCCCTCCTGGCTGGACTCTCGTGCTCACTTGCTTCCCTGCAGATGGAAGAGGTGATCCTGGTAGTGTAGCCAAGCAGCATTGAGTACATCCGTGTAGGTACTTAGTGACAAATTGCCTTTAAGGTGATGACGGATCCTCCAAGCCAACCCGTCCACAAACAACAGTATCTTCTTTCCCTCAGTGGGTGCCTCATCTGGCACTATAGTAAGAAGTCTTGTGAACTCCTCTTCATACTCAGCAACAGTCGAATTCTCCTGTTTTAAATGGGTAAAATATGTATTCTGGAAATCAAATCCACATGTAGAGGTTGAACCACGAATTTGCATTAAGTTAGGAGTATAAAATCTGGGAAAGGAATGGAAAGAAACTGGGTTCTTGATATTTTTATGGAATTGTAGCCCTTTTAATTCATTATACTTGATGAAAAGTTGCATGTCTTACGTATAATATCAATTATTTGGGGATATAACACTTTTGATATAAATTTTTGGGAGTTTGTAAGTCTAATATGTAGGTTTGGATGATTTTGGAAGAAGATTTTCGTAACTGGTATTTCTGCAGTTTCGCCATAACTACTGGATCGATCGATCGATCGATGGATCGATCGATCGAGCAACTTCCATCGATCAATCGACCCCTCCTGGAAAACTCAAATTCCTCTTTTAAATTGGTTGTTACAACATAAATGAATATAAATTCTTGGACATTATTGTTAGAACATTTTGGGATATAAATAAGTCCAGTAGGACTTTATAAAAATGGAACCTTTAATATAAGACGAGATTAACATTTAATGGAGGTGTTGTACACTTAAGTAACAACTAGAACGTGCGTCTAAAGGGTGAGACTCGTAAGGAAGTTACGTTGTAAAGTAAAGGAGTACCTACTGAAGTTACACTTAGTGAGATAGTATTTCACTACTGTTACGAAGAAGGTTGGGATAAATCCCATAAATAATAATAAGAGACGAACCGTTATACGGGATAATCTAGTAATGTGCAATAAGAATAAATATCATAAGTATGGGTCGTGTGTGTACCTAAATTTGAAATAGGAATGGTAGTATACACATGACTGTGTTTGTGCATATACTATATACGTGTAAAAATCATGTCCGCGCTACTTGCTATCCCTGAGGTTACTGCGCTGGGACAGTCTTATCTCGATGAGACCTTTATGGGGGATATTTAACTGTACCCTAGAACATAGGAATCCTTGGTGCTATCGGATCGATAGTCAGATGGTCCTAAGAGACGTGAGGGTATGTGCTGACATCTTAGTGACTTGGAACTATGCTTCGCCTCAATTTGTATGTGTTTTGTGTTAATACAGTTTGAGAGTGATTCCGAACTAGTATTTCGCTTAGTATGAGTGATACGGGGACTTGATAGCAGAGTATGCCAGCACCATAAATTTTATATGGGGCGCCGATAGTATATATATATATATATATATATATATATATATATTATATGAGTGATTAATATATATATAAACTTGAAATTTTGGAACTATCTATTATGACTAAAGGTAGGTAAGAACGAATATTTATTTCAACTGGGATATAAGTGTTTGAAAAGTTTGAGGCAATACTGAGAAACTTTATAATTAAATGAGAGTTATGTGAGAACTTTGCTTTTAAATAAAATTAATTTTCTTAACACTAGAAATTGTCGGCATGAAATCTTGTGAGTAACTTAAGATAAGCTAAACTGTTGGGAGTAGTAGTGCGGTAGGTGTACACATTAGAAGAGATGTGAGAATTTCTCAAGAGAGTGACGCACTATTATGATTGTTGCATTAACCGGTAAGCATTATAAATACTTTAAACTGTTTTACAATCGATCTCTGACCCGTTTCCTATTTTCTCTTCTCTCTTGTATATATATGTATATATTACAGGTGCCCAGCCACAGAGGCATCTTGCATAGGATCCTTTGGAAGGAACGTGCTGCAGCATAGATGGGAGTTGCACGCCTCTTGCTTAGACGACCTCATTATTGATTCCACCTATCGTTTTATTTTATCCAGTTGATCATGTGTCACCCTTTTCCATTACTCAGTTGGTTTTATCAGAGATTGTGATGCGTTTATTTCCAATATTTATACTTTGGGATTGTTACTGTCAGGATGTTTTTCCTTGAAGTTTTAAAGTTGGAATTAATTAGTTGGATTCTTAAATTGCTTGGATTATATGTTCCAGTATAGTTGTCGTGTGATTCTTAAACTATGGATTATAAAAAGGCTTTAAATTAAATTCGAAAATTGATGTCTTAAAATGTTTTTGTCACTTATCTTAATTATTTAGGGTGTTTAATTGGAAAAGTTATTTTTGCGATAGTGATGCTAAGAATGAACCAACCGTTCACCTTGGTTATAATTTAATAAAGGATTGATCACCCGGTATTTAATTAGGAGGGGTGTCACACAATGTTTCCATCTGAAAAACTGCCACTTAAGTCATTTAATACAAAATTAAACTATCTAAATGGCTCCGAATAATTTGTTGGAGAAATTCTTTAATCAAAAGAAATCACTTAACACAAGATGTGTAAAAAAGTAGGAAGGAGATATTTCAGATCTAGTATTAACCACTTTTTGAAAATAAAAAACTTAAAATGTTTTAAACCAACACAACCTTTAGAAGAGGATGAGAATAAGGGGAAGCATGCAAGATAATTTTAACGTGGTAAAACCCCACCTAATTGAGTAAACATCTACGGTGACCTCTAGGTCACAAAAAAAAAATCCACTAAATAAGAATATCAAGTTACAAGATATATAACAACTAAGACACTCAATCAAACCTATTCTAAGTTCAGAAATGATACGAACTCCTCTAGTGTGTTCTGACTTCTCTTAGGTTATGACGTTGCTTGTTGTTCTCCACGCTTCCAAACTTATATTCCCTTAGCTTTATGTCAACTATAAAAGTACAATATCTCAAAACCAACACATTTCAGTGCAGTAGTGTGAAGGTGTAAGCTGTGTAGTGCTCTAATGTCATGCATATAACTCTCACGCACTTAAGATCTGTCAAGATGCAAGGGTTTCTAAAATCAACTTAGTCAAGATAAGTCAGACTTTTGATCTTTCAAATCATCGCAGATCAAGAGGGAATCTTGCTATTCAAACTAGCCAAGATTCTATACACTTTCAATTTTGAAAATATTTACTTATTTCATAAAATGTGAAATAATTTTTGAAAGTGAAATCCCCAATCAAGATCCCAAACTAGATCTAATTCCGATAATTGAATAAGTTGAAATCAGAAAGGGTTTTTGTTATTTTATGGTTTGAAAACATCATTTACTTTGAAAATAACCAACGAAATAGATTTCTTTAAACAAGAAATCAGATCTAGCATATATCTAAGTGATATGTATCACAGTAATCAAATATCAGATTTCTATGAAAAGAAATAGAGACTTAATCAAACGTGATTAAGTTGGTAAGGAGATATAAGACATCAGAGGAATAAACTTCACAAATCTTGAAAAAAAAACGCTCAAAAAAAGATTTTCTGGTTTGATTTGGTTTGAAGTTTGAGTTAGGGTTTGAAAAAACTCCTCTCTCTCTCTCTCTCTCTCTCTCTCTCTCTCTCTCTCTCTCTCTCTCTCTCTCTCTCTATCTATCTATCTATCTATCTATCTATCTATCTATATATCTCTCTCTACTCTCCGTTCTATCTCTAACTCTCAGAGGTTATATTGAAAAAAAGTTACAAAATTGAAGACGAAGTTCATTTTTATACAGAGGTAGAAAGGATCTAGAAGGTCGAGGGTAAATGAACGATCTAAATTAATTCAAATGTGATCTGATGGCTACTAATGCACCGGTTTTATAAACGTTTTGGTTGGTTATTAATTAAACATAAGGATTAAGTGAAAAATCATGCAGACCGTTGATTAGATTTGATCCTAAGGTCCACAGTTATGTTTGAGTTTGTGAGAGGGAGAAAACACATATCTAACTGTTATATGGTCAACACGTGTAAGGCGGGTATATAAGAAAAAACGAGTGTTTCTGTGTTTGTAAAAATTCAATTTTCATCCCCAAAATTCTCAAGCGCTTTCAGATTCTACCCAACCAAAATTTAAGGCTTTAAAAAAATTATAATTTAGCCCCAAAGGTTTTTAATCCAACATTTTTAATTTCAAAAAAATCATTTTAAATTCTTAGAAATTATTTAAAAATTCCCAAAAATAGTAAAAAATTATTTGAAGGGGAATTAACTCACCCACAATCAATTAAAGCATGCAATATTGTATGTATGCAATCCTAGTGTATTGTGCTGGTGATAAACCTCTAAGAACATATAGAGGTATCATGTGTAGAGTCCGAGGTTCTTTAGTAACTAGGGATGGGACTCAAATTTTATCATAATTTCCAAACTAGATGAGCACCTATATAGTATAGACTTAAGTAAATCAAAGATATAGGGTGCTTTAATCTACCCCTTTTGAAATATGAGACAAAATCTCGTTTCAGTCAATGAGGACTCATAGGGATACAAAACAAATAAGAAAAACCTATTCCTATACAAAAGTTTCTATCTACCCAATATCCTAGAAAAGAAAAGTAGATAACTCAACTAATTACAGACCAATACCCTACCAAAATCTATTGTGAATGATGGTACTGATTCCTGTAAATAAAAACTAAGATCAAGCTTTTTAAAAATGCGTACAGATAAAGTAACTCATACGACTCAAATTTCTCCCCCATTTTGTCTCAAATGGACAAAGGGTAAACAAAAATAGTCATAAATCACATGAATTTATTCTGCAAAGATCATACCAATTGATTTATGTAGAGATTCAGAATGAACATTATCTGATGGTTTTGTGAATAAATTAGCTCATTGTAATTCAGTAGGCAGATAATTAATTTCTAACTCTTTAGATTCAACTAACTCTCGTATAAAATGATAATGCATTTTAATATGTTTAGTTTGAGAGTGTTGGATTGCATTTTTTGAAATATTAATATCACTTTGATTGTCACAGTAAAGATGTAACTTATTTTCCTTAATTCCATAATCGGTAAGCATTTGTTTTGACTAAAGTAATTGTGCACAATAACTTCCTCCAGCAATATATTTAGATTCAACAGTTGATAAAGAAGTACAGTTTTTCTTTTTACTATTTGACCCTACTAAATTGTTACCAATGTAGTAACATGCACCTGCCTTACTTTTACTATTATCAGAAAAACCCGTCCAATCAGCATCAGTGTAACCTATTATAGTGCTAGAAGTGTCGCTAGTGTACCATATTTCTAAGTTTAGAGTGTCTTTGATTCATTTAATGATTCTTTTAACACATAATAAGTGACTCTCCTTAGGATTGTTTTGATATCGGGCACACACGCAAACAACATACATAATGTCAGGACGCGAGATTGTAAGGTATAATAAACTTCTTATCATACTACGGTATAAGGTTGAATCAATTGATTTTCTATTTTCATCTTTACTAAGTTTGACAGAAGTACTCATATGAGTCCGAGCTTCCTTCTAAGTTTCTAATCCAAAACTTTTTGACGATATCCAAAGCGTATGTGGATTCAAATATAAATAAACCATCTAAATTTTGTTTAACTTGGAGTCCTAGAAAGAATTGAAACTCCCCTATAAGCGACATTTGGAATTTTTTATGCATGATGTCTGAGAAGGACATAACTTCTACAGTAGAGGTAGATCCAAAAATGATATCGTCAACATAAACTTGGGCTATGGTAATGTTGTTGTCAAAATGTTAGACAAATAAGGTTTGATCATTCCCTCATCTCCTAAAACCTTTATCTAAGAGAAAAGTAGGTAAGCGTTCATACCAAGCTCTAGGAGCTTGTTTTAACCCATATAAAGCCTTTTTACGATGGTAAGAATGATTTTGATGATGAGGGTCAATAAACCATTTAGGTTGTTCTACATAGGTTTCCTCAGTTAAAACTCCTTTTGGAATAGCTGACTTAACATCCATTTGATATAGTGTGAAGTGCAAATGACATGCTATTGAAAAAAGTAAATGAACAGATTCGAGGTGGGTAATAGGTGCAAAATTTTCCTCTAAATATATTCCTTCAATCTGAGAGTAGCCCTTGGCAACTAATCTAGCTTTGTTCCTAACAACCATCCCTGATTCATCAATTTTATTTTTAAAAATCCAGCGTGTGCCTATAACCCTTTTGTTTTCTGACCTGGGTATAAGATACCAAAAATCATGAATGACAAATTAGAAAAGTTCATCTTGCATAGCACTTATCCACAATGTATCATTCAAGGCTTCATTTACAGTTTTGGGCTCAATAAGAGAGAGAGAACATGCAAAATGAGCAATGTTATGAAGTTGAGATCTTGTATGAACAGACTTAGTAGGATTACCAATAATGCCTTTTAAGGGATGTTCTTTGGAAACCCACTTAGTCACTTTAGGTGTCTCAGCTAGTATAGATTCATCTATCTCTGGACGATCATAGTTTGAAAATTTTTCTGATTCATCCACAATAGTTGGATCTGTGATTTTTCTCTCTACAGTAGTATCATTTACAACAACATTAATGGATTCCATCATTGATTTGGTATGCAAATTGTAAATGCGATAGGCTTTACTATTGGGAGAATATCCTAAAAATATAGCTTTATCTCTACTAGTTTTGAATTTCAAAAGGTGTTCTCTATCATTACAGACGTAGCAGGTACTACCACAAGTTCTAAGGTATTTTAGATTTGGTTTCTTTCCATACCAAAGCTCATAGGGTGTCTGTTTAGAGTTCTTTTTAAGGTAAACTATGTTAATTATGTGACATGCAATACGAATAGATCCAACCACAAAATATTTTGGTAAATCTTTAGCATG
The DNA here is from genome assembly GCA_949130495.1 of Sambucus nigra. Classification (NCBI taxonomy): domain Eukaryota; kingdom Viridiplantae; phylum Streptophyta; class Magnoliopsida; order Dipsacales; family Adoxaceae; genus Sambucus; species Sambucus nigra. The sequence continues at coordinate 276,338,725 of OX422210.1, read as the reverse complement.
AATCAAAACACGGGCCATTTCTTAAATAGTTCTATTTTTATGCTCAGCAATCCCATTTTTATGAGGTGCCTTAGGGGCTCTAAACTCGTGTTTGTAACCATTATAGTCACAGTATTCAATGACACTTGAATCTAGGAATTCACCACCTCTATCACTACGAATCATATCCACTTGGGTATCTTATTCATTTTCAATACGAAGTCATCATCCATAACTAGAATATAACTATTTCCACAAAGACTAATAGTGTGAGAGGGACCCATTAGGTACATATGGGTGAGTTTTAGACGTTTAGAGGATAAGATTGTAATACCCCTTATTTACGAGTAATTATTATTATATTAATTTGCCTTGTGGGTTAATTATATGAAATAAAGGAAGTTAAAGTAAATATTACTTTGAGTGAATTAAGAGATAATATTTATTGAGTTTGCATATTTACCATTAATCGAATGTAAATAGTGTAACATTATGTTTTGTTGTGTCGTTGTGCTTTAAGCGACGGTTATGATTTATATACCAATTGAATTATTATTTAAGAGTTAAAATGATGTTGGAACATGAAATAATGAATGATATCCCGGATGCCATTTTAGAGGGCACGGTTAGTTCGGAAGTGGTTGAGATAGTCAAAACAAGTACCAAGTTGTATTTTGGGTTCCGGGGCACTTTTGCCCGTTTATAACTTATTTATGATGTTACGAGTCATTTTAAGTATGTAGTATCATTTAATGATGGACTTAATTTATTTTGGATGTTTTTGGTATTTTAGTCTTCCAAGAGCATTTCAGCTCATTTGTGTTGAACCTGAAAAAGAGAGTTAGAGAGGAGTTAGAGCTTGAGAGAAAGAAAATAGAAGAAGAGATTTGGTGATTTGGGATTGGAATCGTTGCTACCGAAAGATAATCTGAGGCTACAACCTTGCAGTAAGTTTCTAACTTCATATATGTATGATTGAGTGTGAATAATTTTCATTTATAGTTAGTGTTCTTGAGTTTGAACCATTTATTGATTTTGATAATTTTGGTGTTTAAAGCCTTAAACATTTTATTTAGACATGATTAGAGTTGGATATATTAGTGGGTTGTTGTGTATGAATGATTTGGTAAAGTTATTAATGAATGATGTTGGGTATATTGGAAGAAATGTATTTGGTGGATTTGGGGTTTATATCAACACGTAGCCCCAACTGGGCATCTCGACCAGGTCGAATCGATTCACCCTCCTCAATGAATCGATTGCTAAAAATGGTGGCTACAGGTCTTAGGAACTGAATCGGTTTGGGTTAAAACCGAATCGATTCGGGATGAGACATAAGGTTGCTTTTCTCAGCTTAATCGATTCTTTTTTTGAGCGAGTTGATTCGCTATCAGGGGTGAATCGATTCAGCCCTAGGTGAATAGATTCAAAATCTTGCTATTTTATGGAATTTTTCCATCTTGGTTTCTAGTCATTTTATTTTCGGTTTGAGGCTTAGGAACCTTTTTATATGAAGTAATAAAGAGTATTAGGGTCTTACATTAAGGAATTAATACCCTAGGTTAGTAAGGGAGTATTCAGGCTTGTTTCGGGGATTAATTAATGGAACTTAATGTCTCATTTTTACCTAATAAACGAGTCTAGGACTAGGGTAGAGTTGGATAGTGTCATTTTGGACATTCGAAGGCTAGTATAAAGGTAATTATACTCTGTAGATTATATCGTTATGCATATATGGTTTCAAAAATAAGAAATGTACGTCTAAATTGGTATATCTTGTGATTTTGGCATGCATATACATACCTCTCTAATTGCTATCATAAGGGAAGTTACGCGAATGAGGTAAATCCCCTGGCTAATAAAGTAGGGAGAATATAGTCCCTAGGCCATAGGAGTAGTGGTTATATTGTATGCTTATTTTATTCAAAGTGAGGTAATTCCGAGTATGGTTATGACTCAATGTCGAAGGTATATGGTCACTTCCCACGCGTTACGATTTAGGATGCCCAGGTGGTCTTGGTTATAGTCCCTAGAAGATTATATCATTTAGGGGTTCATCCAGTGGGGTGACTCCCGGAAGGATGTTCTTAGAACCATTATATTATGATTGAAATTGTTCTCACTATTATGGCATTTCATATGCATGAGTTAATGAATCTATAAATCAACTTCACGGTATATGACCCCGATGTTAAATGGGCTTATGAAGATATATTTTATGAATATTACAAACTAATCATGTCAAATATTATAAGGTTATTCCTCTTATTTGAATGGGTAGTTTAACTTATATAAGATAGTATGGAACTAGGGGGTTCACTTAGAAGAGAGGGGAGGATGATTCTTATTATGAAGAGAGAACTTAACCTGTTATGATATTTGGCATTCATAACTATCATGCATTTTATTCACACATATATCATATCAAATCGGTCCTTGGCCCATTTATATTTCTTCTTCTTGTGTAGTTCTTAATTATGTTCAGGTTCTCCATCGCAAGGGCTCCCGCTTTGATCTTTCCTTCCTGCGTCAAGGAGCTACAACATTTTTACGGATGTTTTAGGATTTTTGTAGTAGACGCATCAATCTTTTAGATATTCTAGATAACATTTGCTTGTATATTTGGGCATGTTGTCCAAGTCTATTTTATGACTACTGTAATGCTTTGTGTAATCTTTTATATTAGTCTGTTAACCGAAAGCTTATTCGATTATGATCTGTAGAATTGTCATTACTCTACTACTTGTATTTATATACACCTTATGTTATAAATAGGAAATTTTGAAAATGTGTTATCAAACTTGAAAAATTATTTGACATCCATTTCAAAATATTTGGTGGTTGTCTCGTACTATTATTATGCGATAGTGATGCTAAGAATGGACCATTTATGATTCCTGATTTTATTTGAGTAATGACCTGGCCACCTCTTATTTTAATAAGCGGGGTATCACGAAGATGTCCTTAACTTTCTTATGAGGGAGCTTACCAATCTTTCCTTCTTGGTAAGGACAACAGATAATATTAGAAATTGGTTTGATTTTAGGAATTCCCCTAACTATTTCTTGAGAAGATAATTTGCATAGGTTATCGTAATTAATGTAATCCAATCTATTATGACATATCTCATTATCATCCATTTCGATAATGTTATAGACCTATGTACTAGGTTTAACCATGTAACAGTTGTCAGCAGTACGAAGTCCTGTAATAATACATTCACCATTTTCATTTAAAATCTTGCAATTATTCTTTGAAAAGGTGATAATATTATTTAAGTCACATAATTGTAAAATGCTATGCAAATTATCCTGAAGACGTTTTACTAAAAGAACATTTTCAAGAATAGGTAATCATGATTCATGGAGTGTTACTTTTCCAATGATCTGGGCTGATTCACCATCTCCAAGCAAGAATTTTCCTTCAGACAAGATAGTTTTGTTTGAGAGTTTGGAATCATCCCCAGTCATATGTTTAGAACATCCTGAATCTAAATACCATCCAGATGATGAGTATTCATCTTTCAAAGCACTGATTACTATATTATATTTCATCTGGGGAATTAATTCATATTTTCTAACCCAAATTTCTCTAGTTTTTAACTTGCTCTTATTTTCTCGAATTTCATAAAACTTGCGAGGTTTAGCTTTTTGTATAAAATATTTTTGCACAGGTTCATGAAAATTATGAAGAGTTTGAGAATTTGGTTTAGGAAAGAATCTAGGATTTCTTCTTGTAAATGATCTTTTAGGTCTGGTCTTTCTCTTTCTATAGTTATAGTTTTTGTCTGGTTGCCTAGGCAGGATATAATTATTACGACTTCTCCTAGAATAGTTAATATTTTGATACATAGGAGTAGTATAGACAGGATTGATTAAGCTTCTAGAGTAACAACCCTCAAAAGAATGTCCGTATATGTCATAGTAAGAGCAATACAGATTGCTCGAAGAAGGTATATCCTTAGGAAAGTCTCTAAACATGGGTTTCCCTAAATTTTGAGATTTAACCTTATTTCTCAGATGTACAGGTTGGAATGTGGAATCACTCTTTTAATTAGAGGATAAACATATTTATATTTAGGTACACCTATACACTTGGAGTTACTTGATTCACCAATGCCTATTTTTTGTTATTTTTGATCAAACTCATTTTTCAAACATTGAAAGTCTAGACAAGTTTTAATAGGTCTTTTGCCACCTGACATAAACTTGATTGTTTCAAAGTTTTTAGTTTGTGTCTTTGAATTTGGGCGAAATCCTATTCCTGTTCTATCATCAGAATTGGTTTTTGAATCAACAACAAAGCCATCAAAACAATTGGAATTATTTTCAAACTTAGCAATTTGTTTTAAGACAATTGTTGTCTTTTCTTTAGTTTGTTCCAATTCCAATAATGTCCCTCTATATTTTTTCTCCAGAATTTCATTTGTTTCAATCAAATCTTTCAATTTTTGTACAAAAAATTTGATCTCATTTTCATGAGTTAGACATTGGGTAGTATACTCTTCAGCATTTTGTTTCACCATTTGGCTCAAAGAATCTAATTTCTTGGTAAGGTCTTTGATAACTTTTTCTAACTTAGTGCTTTTCTAGAGAGTCCTTGAGTAAAGAGTGTGAATACACTACATCAAATCTTCCAAATTATCACGGTCATTGACCTTGACTAGTTGGACTTGTCAAGGTCAATGACCGTGACAAGTCTGGGGGTGATAACTTTTGTTATCACAGATGTGTCACGGTCATTGACCGTGACAAATTCGTTATACTTGTCATGATCATGTCATGGTCTTTGACCTTGATAAGTTTTGTCACAGTTTAATACCGTGACAAACTCGTGATAATATTTAAAGATTTGTCACGATCAATGACCGTGATAAGTTCGTGACAATTATCCTTTGTCACGGACTTCTCATAGTCAATGATCCTGACAATTCTGGGCAGAATTTAAAAAAATCTACGGGGAAGTATGGCTATTACCACTGCCCAACAGTATATTTGTACCTGTTATAGCAACGTTGTGCATGTTCAAACATCATATATTAAAATAAAATAAAAATAATGCAAATATATATTCAAAACAATACGGATCACGATATAATCCAAATATAATTCAAATGTAACAACTTAAAACAATTCAATTCAAATAAGTTCACTCATGTTTGGGCTAAGATTAGCTCTGAGGAGGTGAGTAGAACACGCGATATACGGATTGAAACATCCAATAATATACATTGTGCCGCATTGTTCACGCAACCACAATGGGGAGTTCTCCTTCCCGGGTATCACATGCGTGAGAAGCACCTTGGACTTGATGTCTTGAAGTGAACGTCCAAGAGCTAGCATACCCTGTACGGTATTCGGGTCCCATATCCCCCTCCCTATCCACTGTCCATCAAATATGTCCAGTATAAACACGCTCGGCCAACCAAGTGTCGACATCTGTCGGTCGAAGGGAGCCAAATAGGGGACTGGATCATCAATGTTCGCACGTGTCGATGATGAAGCAGCGAGGTACACCTCCTCATCCTCCTGCACCTCATCCTCCTTCACTTCCTCCTCCACCACCTTCTCCTTCCCTTTCCCCTTACGATTTTGACCCAATGAACGCTTCATGAATGAGAACATATCTTGGACCGTCAGCTCCAAACGGGACAACTTCATGTCATGCGAGTCCGTCGTTTGAGCCAAAACAATGTTGCTCATCTCCAATATAATGATCCTAGATTTGTCCACCCACGAGCTCACCCCCTAATCCTCCCCTTGCGATCAGCGCCAAGCACTTGGCTGAGTGCGTTTGTGGACAAAGATGCGTTGTCAGCATCAGACTGTGAATCATTCACTTCCTTAAGCTTTGCCTGAAATGACAAAAAGCACATGATTACTTAAATAAGTAAAAAAAACATTACAACGTAATTAAGAAAAAGTAAACCGCTGAATTACTTACAATCGTGGATGTGGCAATCGTGGACATCTCCTTATCCTTCCCCTTCTTCACCCAAATAGCCACATAAGTATCGAGCCTATGTGGCATACCCCTAGGGCCACTACCCCTCCCCTGATATAAAATAATGCAAAATTAGCATCAGCCTTCTAATACCCCATAATTTTATAGATTTTATTTTAATGGGATTAATTAAATTAAATGGAAATTAATTGACAATTTATCCGGATATAAAAAGTAGCGAGATTTGAGTTGGTATTTGAATATGAGAATGGTGATGATTATCATTGGGTAAATAGAAAAAGATAATAGAAATAATTGGAATTGTCTCAAGTTATAAAAATGACAATTAGAGAAAGTAAGTTGGGATGTGTGCATACGCGTTAAGAATCAATTAAATTGAACGTAAAAGTAAAAAATAATTTTATCATCCATATGACCATTTTGAGTGTGCCAGTGTGTCTAGAAGGGTCGATATAGTCAGAAAATACTAGTCGGGGGTTCAGTTTGGGTCCCGAGGTATTTTTAGGCCACACCGGCAACCCGGAATGGCATTTTGGTAATTTTCATTTTTGGGGAATAGTGCCACACTAAAATTGGCTGCTAAAATCAGACTATATGAAGACCCTTTGGGTTCATTCCTTATCACACCAAGCCTTAGTCAAAGAGAGAGAGAAGAGAGAAGAAGTCTAAAGGGGTTTCCAAGCCACCGCCACCAACCGCCGCCGCTATAGCCGGAAATTGTGACCGGAAAAGGGGATGAAAATCACTCTATATCATCATCAAAGGATCAGAACTTCAAATCAAAGGCAAGTGATTTAATCCATTAAGATTCAGCAAATAAATTATCCATGTTATAGTAGGATTTGAGGATACTCATAAAAATCTGAAAAACTCATGAAATTTGGAGATGAAACCTTGATTTTTGGTAGGATGATTATGAAATCTTGATTCTAGAAGAACCTTAAATATTAGATCATATACCATGTGCAATTAAATTCGTATTTATGAAGATATTATGATGATTCTTGAAGAAAATTGAAAGATAAGACTTTTTAGGAAATTTTGATGATCAATCCAAGAAAATACCATTTGATGTTGAATTATCAGTTATGGAACCTTGATGATCATGTAGTTCGGTTGTATAATGATCCTAGATGGTTACTTTAGAATTTAACTCTTGAAATGATGATTTGATACAAGAATTGGACTAAAAATCAAGCAAACCCGTAGCCTGCACCTGCTTGATCGATCGACATTCATAAAGTCGATCGATCGATGGTGCTCGATCGATCGACATTTATAGGTCGATCGATCGACCTTCCCAGAAACAGTAATCTTTTCCTTTTCGGATTTAACCGGTTCCGGGATTTTGAAAGTTGAACGAGGGGATTATATAAGTACGTTAGGACTTAGGAGAGACCAGTATGGAGGAAATTAAAACCTCGAAACATATTAAAATCAATTGGGAATATAGTGACTTACTTTACGAGAGTTCGATTTAAAATTTCTTATTTTAAGATACGGAACGTGAGGAGTGATAATTTAGGATTTAAGACATAAATAAAGAGCTAAGCGTACTTAATTAATATTTGGTAAAGTTTGGAGATTTAGTAACCTCTCCAATTAGAATTAAGTATTTGAAATTTCACGACGTGAGACGTATCGACAAATTAATAAAAATTAAACGAAATAATCATAGTATGAATTTTGATTTAATGGTATAAGGATGAATTATACCCTTAATAAAATAAACAATTATTCAAGTTGTGTGAATGTTTAAAATATGGATTATTATGTGTACGACATACCTACCATACTTGCTATCACAGGAGGTTGGTTATTTATAAGAGCCATCTGATCTTTGTGTGCCTAAGGGGGGTTTTAGAGTGGTACCTCAAGAACATAGGGACATGAATGTCTTATTTTAAGTTTATAAGACTGCGGACCATGGGAGCGTAGGTATGTGCGTGACCCGTGTGTCCGGCGACTATGTTCGCCTCCAATATGTGTGATTTTGGCTAATTGATACGATTACTTATTTATTTGGAATACGTAGTGCTTATGTACATGATGTACCGAGATTAGATAGTAGAGTATGTGTGCATGACACCTTAGCACGAGGGTGCCATAATTGTATATTTATGTTGAGAATGATATACTTGCATTAATAACTGATTACTTGATAAAATTTCAATCAAGAACAAATTGAGACACTTGAATGGGAAATAGAAATGTGTTAATTAATGTAATAAATTCTAAATAAAGGAAAGTTGAGTTACATGCAGAATACAAAAGAGTAAAACGATTAGACCCTAATTATAATATGGAAACAGGAAGTAATTAAAAGACTAGATAGTTAGAGGCATAACTAGGATGGGTTAAAGGATATACGCTAGGCGTGCACATTAGTAGAGGGGTTAAGGACTCATGTGAGAAAACGCAACCATACATGTATAAAATATTTAATGTTTAATATAATTAAACACTTGTTGTACTTTAAAACTGTTTTCACCTCGGGCTCTGACCCGTTTTCTATCAAATATAATTTCTTGTAAAACCTTTTTAGGTGCCCCGCCACAGGGACGCCAAGCATAGGAGTTCCATTTCATAGACGTGCTGTAGCTGCAGTGGAAGTTACAGGATCTCGATATTAGACGCGTCCACATTCTACATTTGATTATATTCAGGGTAATTTATCAGTCAGGGCATGTCGCCCCTTTCCATTCAGTTCTAGTACTCTCGGACTATCAGTTTTAATTCAGTTTGAGTTTATTTAGTAATTCAAACTTCGTTATTTGGTTTTTTATTCTGTAATTGTAATATTCTGGGGAGTGTTACTCCAAACGCATTTTATCATTTCATAATTTATCTATTGTGTTGTGGATGTAGTATAGTTAACTTTAAATCAAATTGGTTGCATGTTAATTTATTTTCTATAAAATCTGACAACTCACTTTTTAAATATTAGGTGGCTAGTAATTGATTAAAATGTTTCTGACAGTGATGTTATGGACTGTGCCAACTTGACATTTTGTATTAATTTAAATAAAGGAGTAGCTACCCGGTATTTAATTAGACGGGGTGTCACAGGTGGTATCAGAGCATCAGGTTCTAGTGTCCTTAGGATCTGTACTGCTTGTTATGTTTCTGCGAAGTGATCTTTGATATAGAGCCTTATATTTTTGGATTGTTGTACACTATTATGTATCCTACGTTCTTCAGCTATTTTTGAATATATTAATTGTGTACTTATAAAACTTCTCTTATTTCAGATGCCTCCTAAACGTGCAAACCGAGTTCCCAGGGATGCTCAACCCGAACCCCAGCCTGCACCAATTCAGGGTTAAATGAACGTTCCCGAAGTTGCCGCTATCGTAGCCCAGGCGGTAAATGCCGCACTAACAGTGGTGAAGCAAGCACAGCCACAGGCACCAGTGGCAGCGTCAATTCAGGCTCAGGCATTCCCATCTGCTTGGGAACATGTCCTAGATGCTTTTCAAAAAGCACATCCTCCGAAGTTTGCTGGAATCTCCGACTTTGTTGCATCGAGCCACTAGAAAAAGGACATCAACAGGCACTTAAGGATGTACAAGTGTACGAACGTGTAGAGGTAGGTACTCTCTACTTTCAAGCTCGTAGGATCGGCGCTATAGTGGTGGGAGTCCATTACCACCGAAGAAGAGAGATATTTTCTTTTAATACAGGATTTCTGGGTGTGGTTCGACCGAAAATATTTTCCCTCAGCAGTTCACACCGAAATGAGGAAAAAGTTAATGAACCTTAAAATGGAGAGAAAGACAGTGGCAGAATATGAGATGGAATTCAATAATCTTATAAATATAATCCCTGATGAGATCCACACAGAAGAGAGGAAAATCCATAGGTTCATGGATGGGTTGACATGGAGAATTCGTCAGCACTTGCTGGGAAATCTTTCGTTGGCCACCTACTCATATGTGGTTAACGTAGATTTAATACACTGCCACGACCACCGTTTTCACTTGACAAAGGGTAAGCAAGCAGGAGGGTCTATCTAGCAGGGCAGGATAGGAGGAAATGGTGCTAATGGGGCACAACAAATTCAGGGACAGCATAAACCAGGTGAACTGGGTCCCCAGCAAGGGGATTTAAAAAGACTTTGATTAGGGGGATTTAGGCATAGACTAGGAGGTTTTAGGCATGGCCAGTAGGGATAGCACGGTCATCCAGGCCATTAAGTCCATAAGCAATTTTAGCAGGGCCAGTATGCCCAGGGAAGGGGTGGTAACGGCCATCAAGGTCATGGGCCACAAGGTCAGAGAGGGAGAAAATTCCTGGGGAGATGCTACCAATGTGGCAAAACTGGCCACAAGCGCCAGGATTGTTTTGAAAGGCGTAAGTCCCAACAACAGAAGTAGCAGCATCAGCAGCAGCAGTAGGGTGCTCGAAATGAGCCCCAAAGGCCATTTTTTCCCATCGCCCTCCCAGCACCACAGTAGATGCCAGCATTGCCATCGATCCCAGCCATCCCAATCAACCAGGGACAACTTTAGTACGATCGGGTTTACCAATTCCAGCAGGACGCAGTCCGACAGGAACCACCTGCGATTCAGGGTATGTTCTCTATTCAGGGGACTATAGGGAACATTTTATTTGACACAGGGGCTACGCACTGTTTTATTTCCACGAGCTTTGCATATGCTATGGTATTATTAAAGATCGCGGAGAGCACCGTTACTTGTGTAGATTCACCGTTGAGTAAAGGTTCTGTTATTTCCCTTATATATAGAGGAGTTGGTGTAGAGGTAGGTAGACTTACTTTTCCTCCCGACATGTTAGTATTAGATATGATCGAGTATGATGCTATTATTGGTATGGATTGGCTGATTGCGTATCGAGCCATGATTGATTGTTACAGTAGGAGTATTATTTTTTCCATACCTGGGCAATAAATGTTTTTAGTAGCGATGCCTCACCCCGAGGGAGGATCGTCCACTCACTTGTATTATATCTAGGAAGAGACCTTTAGGGAGGTGGTAATACCACTTTACTCGATTCCAGTTATTCGGGAGTTCGCTGATGTATTCTGGGATATTCTTGGATTTCCACCTAGTAGAGAAATAGACTTTGTTATGGATTTGGCATCGGGCACTCAGCCAATAACCAGCGCACCTTACCGTATGGCTCTTATGGAGATGAGAGAGCTATGAGATCAGATAGAGCAACTATTGGGTTAGGGGTTTATCCGGAGGAGTACTTTGCCATGGGGTGCTCCTATACTATTTGTTAAGAAAAGGGATGGATCTCTGAGGTTGTGTATTAATTACCAGGAATTGAATAAAGTCACGATACGGAATAAATATCCGTTGCCCCGAATCGATGACTTATTCGATCAGTTAAGAGGAGCCTCTTTCTTTTCAAAGATTGACTTGAAATCAGGGTACCATCAGTTGCGAATTAGGGAGAAGGATGTCTCAAAGACTGCCTTCCTGATAAGATATGGTTCCTACGAATTCAGGGTTATGCCTTTTGGCCTGACCAATGCCCCAGCTGTGTTTATGGGCTTAATGAATAGGGTGTTCAAAGAATTTTTGGATCAGTTCGTCATCATCTTTATTGATGACATTCTGGTTTACTCCCAGATCGAGGAAGAACATGCCGACCACTTGAGACAGGTTTTGCATACACTACGTCAGAACGAGTTGTATGCAAAATATGAGAAGTGTGGGTTTTGGCTTAAGGAGGTCCATTTTTGGGTCATATAGTCTCGGATAAGGGATTATCTGTTGATCTAGGGAAAGTATCTACGGTGAGGGAGTGGGGATAACCCACGACACCAATAAAGATGTGTAGTTTGTTGGGCCTAGCAGGATACTACATGAGGTTTATTCGAGGATTCTCAAAGATAGCAGGTCCTTTGACACATCTAACTCGCAAGGGTGTGCCATTTATCTGGAGTGATGCCTGTCAATTAGCATTTGACGAGTTGAAGGACAATCTAACCTCAGTACCAGTGTTAGCATTGCCCAGATCGGGAGTAGAATACCTAGTCTACACTGATGCATCCTTACTAGGACTTAGCAGTGTACTGCAGTAGGAAAGCCAGGCCATAGCTTATGCTTCTCATAAGCTTAAGCCTCACGAGAGGAATTACCCCACCCATGACTTAGAACTAGCTGTTGTCGTATTTGCTCTTCGAATTTGGAGACATTATCTCTTGGGGGAGAAATTCAGTTCATTCACAGACCACAAGTCGCTTCAGTACCTCTTCACCCAGAAAGAGCTAAATATGCGTCAACGCCGTTGGCTAGAGTTCGTGACAAATTATCAGTTCGATATCCAATACCAACCAGGGAAGGATAACGTGGTAGCAAACGTGTTGAGTTGTAGGCCAGAGGGTGAGGTGGCTGAGGTATGGAAAGAAAAGTGGAAGGATTTGGGACACCAGGACGCAATGGTCCGATCATTCATGTCTGTCATGACAGTTACACCCCAAATTATTGCTAGGTTAATATAGGCCCAAGCAACGAACACATTTTGTTAGGAGAATATAGTCCAACTGTTAGCAGAAGGAGCTGAGTCTTATCCCGTTTGTTCAGACGGGGGCTTACGCTTTAATGGAAGACTAGTTGTTCCTGAGGGGGAAGACTTTCGACACGAAGTAATGAAAGAGTCACATGGGTCACGATTTTCGGTACATCCCGGTGGGGATAAAATTTACCAAGATATGAGGTGACAGTACTGGTGGAGCGAAATGAAGAGAGATATTGATGAGTTCGTTTCAAAATGTGCCACATGTCAACTAGTAAAAGTGGACCATCAGAGGCCAGCAGGGCTTTTACAGCCATTAGAGATCCCTATGTGGAAATGGGAGAGCATTTCCATCGACTTCATTATGGGATTGCCTACACCGCCGACAGGTTACGACTCCATATGGGTGATCGTGGATCGGTTGACAAAGGTTACTCACTTTCTGCCAGTTCGGACAGACTACACTGCAGGCCAGTATGACCAAATCTTCATTTTGGAAATAGTAAGACTCCACGGGATGCCTCTTAATATCATGTCTGACAGAGACAAAATATTCGTGTCACGGTTTTAGGAGAGTTTCCAGGAATCCATTGGAACAGAATTGCGGTTAAGTACAGCCTATTACCCACAAACTGATGGGCAGACTGAACGGACCAATTAGATGTTGGAAGACATGTTACGCATGTGTATACTAGACTTCAAAGGTGGTTGGGAGCAGTATCTTCCACTGGTGGAGTTTTCCTACAATAACTCCTACCAGTTTATTATTGGTAGGCATTGTATGGTAGACCTTGTCGTTCCCCGTCATGTTGGCTAGAGGTGTGGGATAACAAAATCCTTGGACCAAAAATGATCCAGGATACTTCGATGAGAATAGACACGATACGGAGCCGTATTCGGGTAGCCCAGGACCGCCAAAAGAGCTACGCCGATGCCAAGAGGTTCTTTCGAGAGTTCAACGTGGGGGGCCAGGTGCTGCTTAGAGTATCTCCTATGAAGGGGATTATGAGTTTTGCGAAGAAGGGAAAGTTAGCACCCAGATATGCAAGACCATTCCCTATGATCTAACGAATTGGGCCAGTTGTGTACAGACTCGGATTACCAGAACACTTGCATAGGGTCCATGACGTGTTCCAAATTTCCTCACCGAGGCGATATCTTCGAGACGAGTTGGACCATACCCACATTATCTTGGAAGGTATTGATCTCCAGCCTGATAGCTCCTATGAGGAAGGGCCAGTTGCTATTCTAGATCATAACGAAAGGAAACTGCGATCAAAGATAGTACCTTTAGTACGAGTTCAATGGCGGCATCACAATGCTGAAGAGTCTATCTAGGAGCCTAAGGATGAGATGCGCAAGAGTTATCCAGAGTTATTTTTCTAGGTATAATTTAACTCGGAATTTCGGGATGAAATTCAGTTATTAGGGGGGAAGTATGTAATACCCCGTAATTTTATAGATTTTATTTTAATGGAAATTAATTGAAATTTTATCCGGATATAAATACTAGCGAGATTTGAGTTGGTATTTGAATATGAGAGTGATGATGAATATCATTGGGTAAATATAATAAGATAATATAAATAATTGGAATTGTCTCAAGTCATAAAAACGATAATTAGGGAAAGTAAGTTGGGATGCGTGCATACGCGTCAAGAATCAATTAAATTGAACGTAAAAGTAAAATATAATTTTATCATCCATATGACCATTTTGAGTGTGCCAGTGTGTCCGGAAGGGTCGAGATAGTCATAAAACACTAGTTGAGAGTTTAGTTTGGGTCCCGGGGCATTTTTAGGCCACACCGGTAACCCGGAATGGCATTTTGGTCATTTCCATTTTTAGGGAATAGTGTCACACAAATATTGGCTACCGAAATCACCCTATATCAAGACCCTTTGGGGTGATTCCTTATCACACCAAGCCTTAGGCAAAGATAGAGAAGAGAGAAAAAGTCTAAGGGGGTTTCAAAGCCTTCGCCACCAACCGCCGCCACTATAGCCGGAAATCGTGACCGAAAAAGGGGAGGGAAATCACTATACATCATCATCAAAGTATCAAAACTTCAAATCAAAGGCAAGTGATTTAATCCATTAAGATTCAGCAAATAAATTATCCATGTTATAGTAGGATTTGAGGATATTCTTAAAAATCTGAAAAACTCATGAAATTTGGCGATGAAACCTTGATTATTGGTATGATGATTATGAAATCTTGATTCTAGAAGAACCTTACATATTAGATCATATACCATGTGCAATTAAATTCGGATTTATGAAGAGATTATGATGATTCTGGAAGAAAATTGAAAGATAAGACTTTTTAGGAAATTTTGATGATTAATCCAAGAAAAGACCATTTGATGTTGAATTATCAGTTATGGAACCTTGATGATCATGTAGTTAGGTTGTATAATGATCCTAGATGGTTACTTTAGAATTTAACATCTTGAAATGATGATTTGAGACAAGAATTGGACTAAAAATCAAGCAAACCCGTAGCCTGCACCTGCATGATCGATCGATCGACATTCATAGAGTCGATCGATCGATGGTGCTCGATCGATCGACATTCATAGGTCGATCGATCGACCTTCCCAATAACAGTAATCTTTGCCTTTTCGAATTTAACCGGTTCCGGGCTTTTGAAAGTCGAACGAGGGGATTATATAAAGACGTTAGGACTTAGGAGAGACCAGTATGGAGGAAATTAAAACCTCGAAACATATTAAAATCAATTGGGAATATAGTGACTTACTTTAAGAGAGTTCGATTAGAAATTTCTTATTTTATGCTACGGAACGTGATTAATATTTTCGGAATGATAATTTTGGATTTAATACATAAATAAAGAGCTAAGGGTACTGAATTAATATATGGTAATGTTTGGAGATTTAGTAACCTCTCCGATTAGAATTAAGTACTTGAAATTTCACGACGTGAGACGTATCGACAAAATAATAAAAATTAACCGAAATAATCATAGTATGAATTTTGATTTAATGGTATAAGGCTGAATTATACCCTTAATAAAATAAAAAATTATTCAAGTTGTGTGAATGTTTAAAATATGGATTATTATGTGTACAACATACCTACCATACTTGCTATCATGGGAGGTTGGTTATTTATAAGGGCCATCTGATCTTTGTGTTCCTAAGGGGGGATTTAGAGTGGTACCTCAAGAACATAGGGACTTGAATGGATTATTTTAAGTTAATAAGACTGCGGACTATGGGAGCATAGGTATGTGCGTGACCCATGTGTCCAGGGACTATGTTCGCCTCCAATATGTGTGATTTTGGCTAATTGATACGATTCCTGAGTTATTCGAAATACGTAGTCCTTATGTACATGATGTACCGAGATTCGATAGCAGAGTATGTGTGCACAACGCCTTAGCACGGGGGTGCCATAATTGTATATTTATGTTGAGAATGATATACTTGCATTAATAACTGATTCCTTGATAAAATTGCAATCATGAACAAATTGAGACACTTGAATGGGAAATAGAAATGTGATAATTAATGTAATAAATTCTAAATAGAGGAAAGTTGAGTTACATACAGAATACAAAAGAGTAAAACGAATAGAACCTAATTATATTATGGAAACAGGAAGTAATTAATAGACTAGATAGTTAAAGACATAAATAGGATGAGTTAAAGGATATACGCTAGGCGTGCACATTAGTAGAGGGGTTAAGGAATCATGTGAGAAAACGCAACCATACATGTATTAAATATTTACTGTTTAATGTAATTAAACACTTGCTGTATTTTAAAACTGTTTTCACCTCGGGCTCTGACCCGTTTGCTATCAAATATATTTTCTTGTAAAACCTTTTTAGGTGCCCCGCCACAGGGACGCCAAGCATAGAAGTTCCATTTCATAGACGTGCTATAGCTGCAGTGTATGTTACAGGATCTCGATATAAGACGCCTCCACATTCTACATTCGATTCTATTCAGGTTCATTTATCAGTCAGGGCATGTCGCCCCTTTCCATTCAGTTTTAGTACTCTCAGACTATCAGTTTTAATTCAGTTTGGGTTTATTTACTAATTCAAGCTTCGTTATTTGGGTTTTTATTCTGTAATTGTAATATTCAGGGGAGTGTTACTCCAGACACATTTTATCATTTTATAATTTATCTATTGTGTGGTGGATGTAGTATAGTTACCTTTAATTCAAATTGGTTGCACGTTAATTTAATTTCTATAAAATCTGACTACTCACTTTTTAAATATTAGGTGGATAGTAATTGATTAAAATGTTTTCGACACTGATGTTATGGACTGAGCCAACTTGACATTTTGTATTAATTTAAATAAAGGAATATCTACCCGATATTTAATTAGACGGGGTGTCACAGGATCCTCAAAGTAAAATAATGCTGAATAACATATTTCTGTAATTGTACGAAAATTAAATCTTAACATCATCCTATGCTCCACCACGACGTAAGACGTCGGGTTGGAGTAATGCACGTGCGTCTTTTTTGCTTTATTTTCCCTCCCCGATTGGCCAGATGCCAATTGTTACTCCCCGATCTCATTGTCAATGAACTTTTACCATTGTGCCAAGGAGATCAGCTCCTTCGGCGGGATAAAATTACGCATTAGAATAACGGAGTCTCGAGTCTTCCCAAAGTACTGGGTCCGCATATTTTTCTTTCACGTCTTGTGTTGCTCCCTCAACTGCTCCAAGACGGAATCACGTAGTTTTGGGTCCAAGATGAATTGTTCCTATCCAATAAATACAATGTTAGTTGCGAATAAATATGAAATATAAATATTAAATGAAATTGAAATTAAAATATTCAAATAAATATAAATATAAATACATTACCTATAGTGCCACCAAAATAGCTAACTTGAGCTCACTTGGCCCCCCCCTCCAACTAGTGTACCCTGGGCCGATGATAATCTTTACTAGCTCGAAGGATATCGCTAATAGCCCCGTCTTGTTCTCGATGGCCATCCCCAATTTGCCCCATTTGGGGAGCCTATGGGGGCGAGGATACCTCCTCGCCTCCACTACCACCGATACCAGATGACATCATCATCCTCGCCTTAATACCTAAAGGAGTCATTTTCTGTAAAAAAAATGTTGTTATTAGTACAAATCCAAATGAATTTGAAGAAGACATGAAAATATGTGCAATTACTACAAATTCAAATCTGAAACATCCCCCCCCCCCCCCCCAACACACACATATACATACAAAGGAAAGAACAAAGATAAAAAGAGTGAAAATGATAAAGTACAAATCAATTAAAAGCATTAAAAATGGATTCATGAAGTAAAAATTGGAATATTTATTACAAATTGAAAAATGGTTTCAAATTCGGGTTATCATAAAAAATGGATTGATATTCGGTAGGAGCAACCAAGTCATCCACACTACTATTTAAATGCTTTGGCGCATGTAGGACAATTGACCACGGGTCATTGTTGATATACTCCGAGTAAAACACTTGGTTTACCTTTTCAAATGCACAAACAAACGGCTCATCGCTCATGTGGTCGTTGCTCTTTAACTTGGACAAGTCAGCCATGATAAAATTGGTGCCAGGATCAACTTTAGAAGGATTTTTAACCTCAACTCTTACCCAGTGACAGTAAAATACAACCTCTTTGAATCTTATATAATCCAATTCAAATATATTTTGAATTACACCATATTAAGTCATTTCAACTTCAACAAGGTTTTTATCTTTTGCTCTCGCTCGAAAAAAAGTAAGAGCCTTGTATGAAATGCCCGAGTTCTGTACATTTGTACTTTTCTCGTACACATTTACGCCGAATAAGTAACCGTTCAATTGATACTTTTTGTACTCTTGTGCCATGAACAAGGGTCTAGTGGCTAGAAGAGAAAGCCTTGATGTCACATCACCCGTATTTAAGAGTTGAGAATATAGATAAATTAATTAGGTTAGTTGTAAAGTTAGAGTGTAATGTAACATTATATAACAGCCATTTTCATTATAATTACCTCTTATGACAACCACAACCAAAATACGCTTTCTGATTGTACCATTGTTTTTCGTCTTTTATTGTTCTCACGGGCTTCATATTTTCTGCATATTACAAATTTAATCTTATATAAAATAATCAAAATATTCTAAAATAATGTAAAACTTAAAATAATTTAAACTTACTTTTTCCATTCTTCTACATCTTCATTTATATCAAATAGATAACGAGCTACTTGTTCATGTTGCAAACTCGTTAATTTCACTCGTTTTCCAATCACATGACCACCGTCATCAACGAAATCATTAGTGTCATCAACGATGGTCGAGTTAGGCATATATTTCTGAGTATAGATTGATGACTCCCCGATGATGTATTCCTCTACAATTGAACCTGTAATATATCGGGTATTATTGGCGTAATATTTAAAAACTTTCATCAATCTTTCAAACGACTACATCCACCGATATCTAACTGGACCACATAGAAGTGCCTCGTCGCATAGGTGTACCAACAAGTGAAAACTTATGTTGAAGAACGTTAGGGGAAAGTATTTCTCCAACACACAAGTCGCTTCGGTCACCGCCAATTTTGTGTCCCCTATGTGTTCTCGATTGACTACCTTCTCACACAAAAGTGAGAAGGTAATACTAATTTGCATAATATCCCTTCGCAAATACTTGTGATTGAATAAACAGTGCTTAAACAGTAGAGGGACCAATTTCATGATCACATGCCAATCGTGGGACTTACACTTATGTAAATCATGCGTAGCATAATTCACAATCCTTTACAAGTTGAAAGAAAAATTATATGGACCCTTCAAGTCATATATTGTGTCTTAAAGGAACTTCCTTTCCCCACTCGTCAAATTAAACGCACCAGGGGGAATTATTGTCCTTCCCCTATTATCTTCTTTTGACCATAGTTGTGTCTTAAGTTTCAACAATTTAAGGTCTTTTCGTGCATTTTATCCATCCTTAGAATGACTCCCCCAAGACAAGTGCCCATAATATGTTTAGCAACGTTCTTCTGAGCATGCATCACATCCAATACATGGATCACCGGGTTATTCTTCCAATAAGGAAAGTCAAATAAAATTGACCTCCTAGACCATGCCTTTCTTATCTCAGTTTCATTCCCAGCTGGGGTCTTCTTATGCTTGAAATTCTTTAATTTGGGATTCTTACCTGGCATATTAGGGCCACATTTAGAATATTTACTCTCAATTTTTTAATGTGAAAGTTGTCTTGGCAGTAGCCTATGTTCAACCCCGCCTGATAAAAAATTGGAACTTTTCTCAAATATGAAACTATGAGTCGGGGGTAAAAACCTCCTATGGCAATGGTATAAATTTTTTGAGCTAGCGAAGAGACGAAGAGATTCAGTCTCCTATCCACAAATAGGACACCCCAAATAACCATGTACTACACAACCGGATAATGTCCTATAAGTTGGAAAATCATGAATTGTCCACATCAACATAACTTTCAGTGTAAACTCTTCTTTTATAAAAGAGTCAAATGATTTCACACCATCTTCCCACAACTCATTTAATTCTTCTACCAAAGGAGCCAGGTATACGTCGATGTCATCACTTGGTGCCTTTGGCCCAGGTATCAACAAAGACAACATCAAAAATTCAGGTCTCATACACTGTGAAGGAGGGAGGTTGAGTGGGGCTAGGAACACTGTCCATACACTCTGATTGGTGCTTAGATTTTTAAATGGATTGAAAATACCTATTGATATAGCCAAACAGATGTTGCGTTGTTCTTCTGTAAAATCAGGATACTCATAATTCATCCTTCTCCAAGTTGTTGAATTAATAGGATGATGCATGAGATTACCCCCTACCTCTTCCCTAGCATGCCCAATCATTGCCTCCTCTATCCATGGTACTGTGAAAAGTTCCTTTAATCTAAGCCCAACGGGAAACTATTTCAACACTTTTTGAGGCACTTTTGAGCTTGTGCATTCCTTGCCAGTAGATTAGATATATCTAGGTTCATCGTAGACCGGACAACGATCGAGATTTTTATACTCCTTTCGGTATAGTATGCAATCATACACACAACCATGAATCGATTTATACTTCATTCCCAAACCTTTCAAACTGTTCTTCATAGCAGGATAGCTAGTTGGAAGTGTATTGAATGCGTACGCATAAGAACTAGAAGGCTAGTAACTGTGCGCACTATATGTAATTTCACGTATGATTCATTTAATTATCATACTATATATATTGTTCGTTATACAAAATAATTTTAAAAAAAACATAAAAAATCCCACCCCCATATGGACAATAATCCAGTGGTCATGCCACTTTTAAAATTAACCAACCCAACATCGATCCACTATAATCCAACCGCAATGGCAACAACAAATGTGTATCCCGTACTCATTCTAATTCATCTACTCAATTAATTCTTTTCATCAATTAAACTAACAATTAAAGTATAAAATTATTAATTTACTAATTTACAATGAGGGCCAATCCTACTAAAACTTTAATCAATCAATTCTTTTACAAGGGACACTACAATATGAGAGGCAATATCTAATAAACCAATAAAAAATTAATTAAAAAACACACAAACACACATACACACACACACACAGCCCTACCCTCTCCCACCACCACACACACACACACAGACACACACACACACGTGCACATATACACACACACACGCATATACACACACACATGCACATATATAACCCCCCTCCCCCCAGCCCTGCCCCCTCCCACCCACATGCATATGTACACCACACACACACACACACATATACACACACACACACACATATACATACACATATACATATATATATATATATATAAGTAAGTGGAGGAGAAATAGGGAGAAAATGTACCAAAATCATAGAAAGAGAGAGTGCAGTCGCTAGAGAGAGAGAGAAATGGAGGGAATTAGAATCGGTGGGAAAAAGAAGAGGGATGGCTTTTTTACTGACAGAATTATCACAAATATATCACGATCATTGACCATGAAAACTTTACAAGATTGTCACGGTCATTGACCATGACAAGTTCATGACAAGTCAGTTGTCAAGGACTTGCCACGGTCGATGACCGTGCCAATTTGACCATTTTGGTGTAGTGATATCAGGAAGGTCTTCACTATCAGAGTCGCTATATGATCAGTGTGAAGTGTCCCCTAGAATTTCATTTATAGGACTCACACACCCATGGACATCAACAGTATATCTTTCCTTTTGACTCACACACCCATCGTTCAAAGTATTACAAACATTCTCAAGTAACAAAGTAGATAAACCCGTAGGTATGTTGTCATTTATCGTGGGATTCTCAGATTCCTTATCATCTGTGTAGATTATCTTAGCAAATAATGACATACAGGGATCAATAGTATCAGATGACTCAGGTTCATCATTTTCAAATTCACTTGAATCATCCCATGTTTTACTTAAGTGAGCCCTATCATGTTTATGGATTTTATCTAAGTTAACTCTACAATCATTGGTCATGTGTCCTAATTTTCCACATTTATAGTATTCAATATTCCTACGATCTTTCTCAGGTGTTTTGTGATTTTTATTCTTGTGATTGTCTAGTTTCCTTTCATGAGGTCTGCTAATAGAGTGGTTAGGATTATTTATTTTGCCTTGTCTTGAAGCAATTTTGTTTTTAAATTTACCAATCTTCTTGAATTGCTTAGACATAAGTGCAATCTGATTATCCAATTTTTCTAAGTCACAGTCCTCATCTGATTCTAATTCAAAGTCAGGTGTGGTCAATTTAGACGAGAGCACTGTAATACCATGTATTTTTGTGGCTTTTAAATTTAGGGATGTATTAAATTTGATTGAGATAAATTAATTTAATATTAATTCAGAAAATTGTTTATTATTTACTAGTGTGACGAGAGTTAGTAATTATTGGAAATATGTCGAAGATTACTAAATGAGTAAAGTAATGTATAAGATTGATTTTATAAAAATTGTCACGAGTGAATAAAATCACAATTATGGAAATTTAAGCCGGGACGCACCTGTGTCGTGTCAGGACTAAATTATGATTATTAAAAGTGAATAAATTATAAGTCACTCGTATGGTGGTTTTGAGTGTGCCAATGTGTCCGGAAGGGTCTAGATAGTCAAAATAAGTACCCGGGGGTTTAGTTTGGGTCTCGGGGCATTTTTAGGCCTAATTAGCATCCCGGGAGGGTGTTTTGGACATTTCATATTTTTTGGGTAATTAAACCCACGAATTTACCAAGGATATATCAGATGTTAGGGGCTTTCATCTAGGGTTAACATAAGCAAAACCAAAGAATGTCCATTGGAGAAGAAGTGGAGAAGCATTCCAAGGAGTTCTAGGCCAAAAACTCTATTGTTCGCACCGTCGTCACCGCCAAATTCACTACAAAAAAAATGCTTTTTACTACGATGCTCCAACCGTCTCAAAAAGTCTTCTAGCCATCTCAAAATCCTTTTATGATGCCATTTGAGACGACAAAGGAGCATAGTATTAGACCCTCGTATTAAAAGCTTTTTGATACGGCAGATGCCGTCTCAAAAATTTCTTTTGAGATGAGAAATACGTCGTCTCAAAAGTTCCTTGCTTACAGGACCCTTTTGAGATGGTAAAAAATTCGTCTTTTAAAGTATTTTTTAGAGATACCAACATACGTCCCCAAAGAGTTTTTTGAGACGATAACTTAACCGTCCCAAAAAGTCCCCGTTTATGAAACCCTTTTGAGACAGCAAAGAAGCCGTCTTTAATAATTTTGACACCAAAATTAAAATTTCATCCATTCCTTAATATACTCTATATAATTATAAACAAAACCTCTTAAAAGCAATATGACATATTTTGCATCCCATTTCAACATATAACATATAATTTTCCATTCAATTATAATTAAAGTTCATACAAATAAAAAATACACAATTTAAACATTGTGTCCAACATAGATCTCTCTATACAATTTCACTCATCTCATTAGAAAAAATACATAAAAACCATCTATCCCTAACATAAAATTAAGTACGCAAAGTAAACTCGCAATCTTCAAGCATACGACCTCCGGTAAAATGACTCAAATATCTTGCCTTGTCCACAAAGGGTTTTCACCTGCAATAAATTTATTAAATGTCGTTTACCTTAAACAAAGAAGTAATTTTTTTTAATAGTTCCTATAGATGACAATCTTTAAAAACCTTATCAAATTTGTATATCTTCGTATTATTTGCTTTAAAAATACTTAATATTTTTTAAAAAATTAGACAGAGTCTCCTTTATTTATTCATGAAAACCAACCTATTTCAACATAAAAATTAACTCAAAAACGACAGAAATTACCACAATTTTCTAAACAACTAATATAAATAAATATATACATTACGATTCCTTTTACCGTTGGACAACATAATGAACAAAATTTAACTTCAATATGTCTCACCCCTACTTGTGGTTGAGAGAAAGACTAAAGAGGACATAAGCGACAATGTCTTTGTTCGAGAGAATATATGCAAAAGATCCAACGATTAAAGGCTCAAGTATAAGTATAACAAGTCCTCGTGGGATAATAAACTTCCTGCAACAAATGGGATACAAAATGCAATTAGCTATGGTTCTGAAAAAGTCAAGAAACATTCACTTGGTTTAAATACTTGGAAAATACTTGTTTAAAACCCAATACAAAAACCAGCTCTAAAACAATATACTTATAATAATAAAACAGCCACAAAAAGAGTAATAAAATTCCCCATAACCGATTTACGAAGTAATAAAGCAACTAAGCCTACCCACCATTTCGAGTACCAACTAAATAAAATCAATGTGCAATACACCATGTAACATCGTATCACCATCATCATCAACATGCCAACTAGTTATTTTCGCAATATCCAAAATATAATTATAGTACCTCCACCACGACAAAAGGCATTATATGGATTCCAACAAAAAATAAAAATACAGCAAAATACTTCGATCAATGTCTGATTAATTACTTCTATTCAAACCGAGGATCATAGTTTCTGTTTTATGTGGCAGCAGAGTCTAATGACAAGATATTATATATTAAAATCAAGAGGTAAGCAATTATGAGATATTTTCCACAATATTATATAGCACATTTTGGGAATATGAGGATCCTAGATAATCCTATGGATATTTGAGGGAGGAAAATGAGATTTACAAATGTCATATGCCGAGGATAAGGTGAAATCACCTGTAAACTCTAGAGTCCAATACCACTTATAACCGTGATTGATCATATTAGCTTAGCATAGATCTTTGACCATCACCAAGTTTCTCCAAGTTGAGAACCTCCAATAGAATGCATACCACTATTCTTGTATCCGTTGGACATATAAGAGGCCCAAATAGAGTTGTTAAATGACATTTTCCAAAAAAAGCTTCATAAAGGAAGCTTTTGATATGCTGGAAAAATTCACAAGACCTAGGCCTCCGTCATTGATATCTCTTCTAATGAGGTCCCACTTCTCCCACTGGTGTTTTCAACCTCCATCTTCATTTACTCCCCAAAAGAATTTTTTGAGAATTCAATGAATGGGGTTGATAGGTGACTTGGGAGGGGCTAAAGATGACAACAAGTATGATGGAATTGAGGAAAGAACATGTTTGAGGAAGATCAACTTGCCTCCAAAACAAAGAAATTTTGATTTCCAACCTACAATTCTAGATCTCAAGGATTTACTGAGCCTATCATAGAAAGAAATTTTCTTCATTCCCTTAAAAAGAGGACATACTAAGTATGATAGGCCATTGCTATCACAAATTACAGGAGGTTAT
The DNA here is from genome assembly GCA_949130495.1 of Sambucus nigra. NCBI lineage: Eukaryota > Viridiplantae > Streptophyta > Magnoliopsida > Dipsacales > Adoxaceae > Sambucus > Sambucus nigra. The sequence goes on along the minus strand of OX422210.1, from coordinate 276,313,502 downwards.
AAATCCTTAAGGCTATCACCTAAACCTTACCGGAGGTTATAAATCATTTCTATTCAGCAATAGGTGAAGTGTTAGGATTATCTCACCCTCTCTTTGAGCCTTACAGGGGTGATACGACATTGCCCTGCAGCAATGGACTAAATATCTTCACAAGGTATTTAAAATTAAAACATAATTTTGCAACTTTTCCCTTATTGAGACTCCTTGTCCACTACCACAAATTATTCCAGGATCGTTGGTCCATCCAAATTGTTAAAAAATTCAGCTTTAATACTTATGTGATTGACTTTCCAGAAGACATGGGAATTCGTAAGGCCTTATGTGTCGACAATCTCACCCGCTATACATTTTGATGATACAATCAATGAAGGTTTTCAATTGGCTCACCCCCAACCTCCTATCACCACTACAAATCAATCCAGTACAAAAATAAATGAAATAATTAACATCATTAAATGATAATTTATGAAAAGAGTGCATACATACCACATGCAATAGTACACTCATCACTGGTGGCGCTAGATTCATCAGCATTGCACTTTATACCTAATTTAAACAAAACACATTAATAAACACAAGATCAAAGTAACAAAAAAATAATTATAATTATAAACACTCACAAAGATCCATAATATGATTCTTAAAAATAGCATAGTTGTCCACAACGATATATGCATCAGACAATCAAAGTTCAATAACTCAATTAACTACAAACATATGATCCAAGTATTTTGTGTAAATTGAAGTTAGGGTTAGGTATTAAAATGGACCCCAAGTCTAAAGAGAAAAATCATTCCACTTCTTGATTTTGAAACGCTTTGATTTCTAAGAAGAAGGGCATTTGCAACAAATTGGGGTATTTTTAACAAAACATTTCTCGCAACATATGCATCTCGGGAGGGTTTCTTTTGCACTTTTATACACGAAGAATAATGTTTCCTATAAGGTCCCTAAACTTGGATAGGGGAAAAGACATTAAAATTGTTAATGTACGAGCATAAATTAACACATTGGATGACCTAACCTGTGTTGATAAAAATGATTTTATTTACAAACATTCCAAAATCTATTGGATGACCTAAACCTTGTTGATAAAAAGGATTTTATTTACAAAAAATCCAAAATCAATACTTTATTCATGGCATGGTCACTGGGATATCTAGACTCAAACATTACAACGATGAGTTAACTATGAAACAAAAATTTAAAATTGCCCAATATTTTATGATTTCCTAAAATCCCGTTATGAATAAGTTCACATATAAGTCAGTACTTTAATAAATGAATTGATATCTACAAATTCAACCCTTTTGGGAAAATGAATTGGCATTAATTCAATTAAATAGTTTAACATAACCTACTAAATCTAACTCTTTATTAAGAAACTTGAAATTTCTATGTGATCTTTTTAGTTTTAAGTAGGTCATATAAATGGATGGGGATTTGGAATTTCAAGAAAGTCAAAAACTAGAACATTTAAATAAAATCATTCCCTGCTATACTTAATGATACCAAATAAAACATATTCGTAAACGTTAAGGGAAAAAAAATTAGAAATCCATATGCCATATTGCTAAGTATAAACTGACCTTTGGCTCATGTGTTTTATACCTCATAGTGAAGGTGTTCAAGTTGGGTTCTTATGATATAATGTAGAAAAAATTACTATTATATTATTATAACTAATTTCTACTATAACAAAAACTCCAACTATCCCACTAATTAACCAATTACATCAACACGACATCAAATTTCTTTTATATTACCTTTACTTTCATTTTAATATCACCCAAACAAGGAAATTGACAATCAATATATAACAAAACTAATTTGATGTCTTCAACCATAAAATCTCACCTTAATAATTTCCAATTACACTTAAACCCAATTTTTGAAACCCCCTACACCACCATAATCTCACCACAACCAAGAGAAAAGTGAACATGACTTACCAGCAGTGAGCACAGGGGGGAAATCTAGGGCGAGCGACGGTGGAAGGGTAGAACTCTAGGGCAAGCGATTCTAGTAGTGAGCGAGGCAGATGCGACGGTGGTAGAGAGCGAGGCTGGGGAGTTTTTATGTGGGTAGAGAAACAAAATGTTTTTGCTTTACTTTTTCTTTTTTGTTTTCTTGGTATGAGATTTCATTTCTATGAAGGTGGGAGTTAAAATTGTTAAGGTGGGAAACTAAATTATTTCACCCGTCTCTTAAGGCTGACTATTTGAGACGGCTCGTAATATGCTATCTCATTAGCCTCACTTTATAAGATGACTGTGTTTACCCATCTAAAATAATATTAGTTTTTGAGACGGATTTTTTTACCCGTCTCAAAATGTATGCTTTAGGGACTAAAGTTTATGCCGGCTCAAAAGCCTCTCTGGTAAAAAGCTATTTTTTTTGTAGTGATTGTAGATCACACGACGAGGTTCTTCCACCAATAAAAAACAAAATTTCCAGGAAAGTATCTATCTTGCTGATTTCTAGTTAATGTTACCTCCATGTTAGTCTATGAATGAAAATCATATGTTTTAATTGAATAATTATATGTTTTAGAAGAAAACTCGTATGTGTTGTAGGGAGAATCTATGTAGCTTGATTTTTTACCATATGTAGAGGTTTTATCACGAAATTGGAAATAATATTGATGAACGAATTGGGGTTGGTTAGGTTCTATAATTGAAAATTTGGAAACTAGGGTTCTTATGAATTAATTTGGGGATTTCATGTAATCTTAATGACTCTAGACGAATTAATGATTCTAGGAGGTTATGAATGATATATAACCTTGTTATTATTGATTGGGATTGAAGATGAGACGCTGGGGATTAAACTGTAGAGGTTTTTAAGCTTAAAAATGGTGAAAACGAGGTTGCCAAAGGTGGAAGACGAAACAGTCCAGTTTGCGCGTAGTCGCGCGAAGTCGTTCGAGCGAGATACCAATGTCGCGCGAAGTCGTTCGAGCGACACGTGGAATTCGTTCGAGCGAGATCCATTCTAGTTCGAGTGATATTTCTAATTTTAGGAATTTCCCATTTTGCCCCTATTTTAGTAAACGGTTAATTTGAGTGAGGAAAGCCAGTATCCGAGGAACCCAGAACAGTACAAAATTTTTAGGAGTTGTTTAGGTGTAATGATTTAAATATTTGGGACGGTGAGATTACCTTGAAGATCACGAGAGTGAGATAATCATAATTAGGATGTATACCATAAGGTAAGTGAGAGCAAACCTACTGAAATTATACTTAGTGAGATAGAATACCTCGAGAGATGAGAAGTAAGTATAAAATCAATAATAAATGAGAACAAAAGAGACGAGTTCGTTATGCGAGATACTCGAGTAAAATGTGATAACTATGGGTCGTGGGTGAACCTAATTTAGAAGATGTGAATAGTTATATATATGACTATGTGACTGTGCATATATTATGTATGTGTAAAAATCATGCCCGCGCTACTTGCTATCAACGAGGTTATCGCGCCGGGACAGTCTTATCTCGATGGGACCTTTATGGGGGATATTGACTTGTACCCTAGAACATAGGACTCCTTGGTACAGGCTATATGATTGATAGTTAGGTCGTCCTAAGAGACGTGAGGATATGTGTTGACCTCTTAGTGACTTTGAACTATGCTTCGCCTCCATTTGTATGTGTTTTGTGTTAATACAGTTCGAGAGTGATTCCGAACTAGTATTTCCCTTAGTTTGTGTGATACGGGGACTTGATAGCAGAGTATGCCAGCACCATAGATCTTATGTGGGGTGCCGTTAGTATATATATATTATATGTGTGACTAAGATATATAGGTATATTAATATGGGAACTTTCTAATGTGCGTATAAGTAGATAAGTAATGAATAAATGCTTCAACTTTATTATAAGTGTTCAGGAACTTTATAACGGTAATGAGTTGTTTTAAATAACGTAAGAAATCTTAAAGAGAATGATTTCCTAAAGTAAATATCATAACCTCGCTTTTCACATGATAAAACCTTATGGTGAATAAGATAGGGAAATTGATGAGATTTATTAGTACGGTAGGCATGCACACTAGATGAGAGGTGAGAATTTTCAAGAGAGTGTCGCATACTAACATGGTTGTTGCATTAGCAGGTAAGCATTTTAAATACTTGCTAAACTAATTTTAAACTATTTTACGCTCGGGCTCTGACCCGTTTCCTGTTATCTATTTTCTCTTGTGTGTGTGTGTGTGTGTATATATATATATATATATATATATATATATATATATATATTTTCTCTTGTTCTGATTAGTTAGGGCCCGTATCATCCGTTTCCTTATTCAGTTGGATTTGTCAGAAATTATGTTCATTTATCTTTAGCATTTTTACTCTTTGGGATTTAATTACTATCAGGATGGTTTTTCTTTGTAGTTTTAAAGTTGGTACTGGATTATCTGAACGATTAAATTCATGGGTGTTTATTTCCAGTCTTAAAATTGTGTGAATCTTAAACTGTTACTTATTAAAGAATTTCATAATTGGATTTAATAAGTGCAAATAATGTTTTAAATGGTTTTGATACCTAGCTTAATTATTTAGGGTGTTTTAATTGGAAAGTTTATTTTGCGATAGTGATGCTAAGAATGAACCAACCGTTCACCTTGAGTATAATATAATAAAGGACTGATCACCCGGTATTTAATTAGGCGGGTTTTTACAAGCACAAGATTAGAACTAAATTTCCTCTTATGGGATTGAGTCAATTGTTTCTTAAATTGTAATTCCATTTCCACAGTTCACAATTTACTACTCAGAAGTTCAGGAGTAAGATTTTGATCATCCATCTCCTCAATTGCATGTCTTTTATTATCAAATATCTGTGGAAGTGATCTCGGAATTTTTGAAACAATTTCCTTTCTCTCATACACAATACCATTGGCATGTAACTTAGTCAAAATATTAGTTAATTTAATATAAAAATTATCAAAGGATTCAGTCTGAGTCCTAATTAGTGAATTTTATAGCTGTACAAGAATTTGTGTTTTAGCAGCTTTTACTCTAGTGTCTCCTTCATGTGAAATTACAAGAGTATCCCAAGCTTCCTTTAAAGTGGAGCCAGATGAGATCCACTTGAATTCATGTTCATTTATAGACCTAAATATCGCATTTTTGCATCTGAAGTTAATAAGCGAGGCTTGTTTTTCTTCTTTAGTATACTCACTTATAAGCTTTCTGATTCTCTCATTACTTCCATCAGTGGATGGTTTTGTAGGAGGAGTATAACCATTTTCAATAGCATCCCAAGCATCATCTCCCAACGTACCTTGAATGAAAGAAATCATCCTTACCTTCCAGTGAGTAAAATTGGTTCCATCAAAGAGAGGGGGCTTAAAGAGGTTACCTAATCTCTCAAATTTCTTGTCCATATTTTGTTTTGGAAAAACAATTTCAGAAACTCAAGATCTAAAAGAATTTTTGTAAAACCAAGGCTTTGATACCAATTGAAAAACTATGACTTAAGTCGTTTAATACAAGATTAAACTATCTAAATGGCTCCGAATAGTTTATTGGAGAAACTCTTTAATCAAAACAAATTACTTAACACAATATGTGTAAAAAAGTATGAAGGAGATATTTCAGATCTAGTATTAACCAGTTTTGGAAAATAAAAGACTTAAAATGTTTCGAACGAACACAACCTTTAGAAGTGGATGAGAATAAGAGGAAGCATGCAATATAATTTTAACGTGGTAAAACCCCACCCAATTGGGGAAACATCCACTGTGACCTCTAGGTCACAAAACAAAAAATCCACTAAATAAGAATATCAAGTTACAAGATATATAACAACTAACAGAAGAAATCAAACCTATTATAAGTTTAGAAATGATACCAACTCCTCCAGTGTGTTCTGACTTCTCTTACGTTCTGATGTTGCTTGTTGTTCTCCCCGCTTTTGAACTTTTATTCTCTTAGCTTTATATCGACTCTAAAAGTCCAATATCTCAAAACCAACACATTTCAGTGTAGTAGTGTGAAGGTGTAAGTAGTGTAGTGATCTAATGTCATGCATGCAACTCACACACACTTCATTATAGACGGTATGAATAAAAAATTACATACAGATCTCTCAAGATGCAAGGGTTTCTAAAATCAACTTAGTCAAGATAAATCAGACTTTGGATCTTTCAAATAACCGAGGATTAAGAAGGAATCTTGCTATTCAAACTAGCCAAGATCCTATACACTTCCTATTTTTAAAATATTTACTTATTTCACAAAAGGTGAAATAGTTTTTGAAAGTGATATCCCCAATCAAGATACCAAACTAGATTTAAGTCTGATAATTGAATAAGTTGAAATTAGAAAGGGTTTTTGCTGGTCTAGGGTTTGAAAACATCATTTACTTTGGAAATAACCAACAAAAATAGATTTCTAGAAGCAAGAAATCAGATCTAGCATATATCTAAGTGATATGTATCATAGTAATCAAATCTCAGATTTATATAAAAAGAAATAGAAACTTAATCAAATGTGATTAAGTTGGCAAGGAGATCTAAGATAGTAGAGGAATAAACTTCACAAATCTCAAATAAAAACACTCAGAACTCTACTCTCCCCTTTCTCTTTAACTCTAAGAGGTTAAATTGAATAAAAGTAACAAAATTGAAGACGCAATTCGTTTTTATACAAATGTAGGAAGGATCTGGAAGGTTGAGGGTAAATGAACGATCTGGATTAATTCAAATGTGATTTGAAGGCTACCAATGCACCGATTTTAAAAATGTTTTGATTGGTTATCAATTAAACACAAGGATTAAGTGAAAATGCATGCATATCGTTGATTAGTGCAACACGTGTAAGGCAAATGCACAAGAAAAAACTAATGTTTTTGTGTTTGTAAAAATTCAATTTTCACCCCCAAAATTCTCAAGCGCTTTCGGATTCTACCCCAACTAAATTTTTAGCCTTTAAAACAAATTATAATTCAGCCCCAAAGGTTTTTATCCAACATTTTTAATTTCAAAAAAATCATTTCAAATTCTTAGAAAATATTTAAAAATTCCTAAAAATAGCACAATCAATTAAAGCATGAAATAATGTATGTATGCAATCCTAGTGCGTTGTGTTGGTGAGCTACCTTTAAGAACATATAGAGGTTCTTTGGTAACTAGGTATGGGACTCAAATTTTGTCACAATTTCCAAACTAGATGAGCACCTATATAGTATAGACTTAAGTAAGTCAAAGATATAGGGTGCTGCAATCTCCCCCTTTTGAAATATGAGATAAAATCTCCTTTGAGTCAACGAGGACTCATGGGGATACAAAATAAATAAGAAAAACCTATTCCTATAAAAGAGTTTCTATCTACCCAATATCCTAGAAAATAAAAGTACATAACTCAACTAATTACAGACCAATACCCTATTGGGAATGGCGGTACTAATTCGTGTAAATAAAAACTAAGATCAACATTTTTAGATATGTGAATAAATAAAGTAACCTCGTAAGACTCAATTTTCTCCCTCATCTTGTCTCAAATGGACCAAGGGTAAAGAAAAATAGTCGAAAATCACATGAATTTATTCTGCAAATATCATACGAATTGATTTACGTAAATATTCAAAACGAACATTATCTAATGGTTTTGTGAAGAAATCAACTAATTGTAATTCAGTAGGAAGATAGTTAATTTCCAACTATTTAGATTCAACTAACTCTCGTCTAAAATGATAACGAATTTTAATATGTTTAGTGCTCTACCATCGAATGGGGGGACGAATTTGAAGATTAAGTTATAGAGACAGATTTCGAAAAGACTAGTCTGATAGCCAACCTATGTGGAATGATATCATTCGAGGAGATGCTAGGAGAGATTAACCAGGTAGCTGAGCAACATGATATCGATGAAGAAAAATGGTTTCTATTTTTACCCTCTTCTGTGAACTACATGACCAGGTGGGGGAGACATTAACAGAACCTAAACCTATAACCATCAACAAGCGATAAAGGGAAGGGTGTTGAGAACCTCCCTATGATTGAAATGACTTTTGAAGAAAGTAAGGTCCTGAATCAACTGGAGAAAACCCAAGATCACATCACTCCATGGGGACTTTTCATGTCTTCTCAACTACAGTGAAATGCCCTAATCAAGATCCTCACAAGACCCATAATTCCTCCATCAACCACATCAGAAGAAGCAGTAAACCTAGTTGGGTCCCTGACCTTTACTCGAATGCTCTCCTTTTTAAAATAAAAAATCCCCAAGACTGGTCCCAACCACAATCATGCTCTTTATATTTCTATTGAAGTCATAGGAAAAACCGTTCCCCTCTCTCTCATCGATAATAGATCAGCTCTGAACGTGTGCCTGCTAAGAACTCTTAACTATTTAGGATTGAAGGTGAGCAAACTCGGTTGCCGTACGTGCCTATGACAACACTCACCAATAAGTAATGGGATCTATCATGATTGGAATAGGGGCTATCCTTACAAACCTCATTGTGGAATTCCAAGTCATCGATATCCCAACCTGCTTCAATCTTCTGCTCGGACGATCGTGTCTCCACATCATCAAAGGGGTGTCTTCATCCCTGCATTAGAAGTTGAAATTCTTCGCCAACAGACAAGTTATCACCATATTGGGAGATAGTGACAACATCTAGAGTGCAAGCACTAGTAATACGATACTTGAGATACAATACAGGGTGACCGATATGCTGCTATCGGGCTTCCAAGTCGAGCCACTTATACTCACTGCAGGGGATGATTTTAAAGATTGGGTTTGTCCGAAATATGATCCCCATGGAAACATCAATGTAATACAAATATACAAGAACAGGCACTTTATGCCCGGACGGGTCTAGGGCGAAGACAATAAGGGATAACTAAACATATTATGTTGAAAAAGGCCTTTCCTCCCTGTGGTTTAGGCTATCAGCCGTCAGAAGAAGAACTCAAACTGATTCGTTAGCCTCGACTGAAGAGGAGATTTGAATGCGCTAGAACTATCTCGGGAGATTACCTAAATGGAAGATACATTAAAGAGGGTGAAGATTTCCCCTTATGCGGCTTCCCTGAACTTTTGTTTGACCATGTAGATAAGAGGATGAAACAAGGAATGGAGATATTCTTTTAAGATAGCTACCCGTGGACCGAGAGTCCCCAACACTGTGTATAACCACTCACTAAACAGACCATAGATGATGTCAGGGATTTTGAGGATAGCGACTCTGAGGATTCCCTCAATTTGCAGACACTGGGGCTAGCACTCTGCATGATCCACTCAGGGGCTACATCATCAAATCCATAATACATCATCAAGATGTTGATGCACTTCTTCTCAACTGACATGCTGCACCTGTGCCACCTGCTAATACTCAACCAAACCCCTATGTTTATCCCCTTTTCCCTTTAGTTGTTTCCTCTCACTCTGATGTAATCGAGCCTACTTGGACGAGGTTCTCAATACTATTTTTCCTATTAATAAAATAAACGAAGATTTTGAGTATCTTGTTGTGCCTTACATTAACATCTTGATTCTAATAAAACTCTTGATGATGATGACTTTGAAAATGAATAATTCTTAACTGGTCTAAATAAGGTTAATTACAAACAACATAATCGCATTTAAGTTAATGAAGATAAAATTATTGTTATTAATCTCGGTTCTAGTAGTCAAATGTGCGAGATTAGGATACGGGCTACCCTTGATAGCACGATCATACGTAACTCGAAGAACTACTGAAGGAGTTCATGGATGTCTTTACATGGTCCTACGATGATATGCCCAGTATTGACCTCGAGATAACTCAGCATGAGATTCTAACTCTCCCGGAGTATAAACCAGTCAAACAAAATCTGCGAAAGCTCCGCACTAAATGGTCACTCAATGTGAAAGAAGAAGTAGTCAAGAAATTGAATGTGGGCTTTATTTGAGTAGTAAAACACTCACATTGCTATCCAATATCGTACCCATGCCAAAATCAGGAGGGAAGGTCTACATGTGTGTCACCTACCGAGACCTGAACAAGTCCTCTCTAAAAGATGATTACCCGCTACCCAACATTAATATGATTATGGACAATACAGCCAACTACACTCTCAAGTCATTCATTAAGGGGTTTATCGGATATAACAAGATCAAGATGCACCTTGATCATCAAGAGAAAATTGTATTTATCACCCCCTTGGGGAACCGTTTGCTACATTGTCATGCCATTTGGTCTAAAAAATATAGGGGATACCTACCAAAGGGCTACCACAATCCTTCTGCATGATCTGATACAAAATCAAGTCAAGGTCTATGTAGATGACATGATTATCAAGTCCAAGACTAGGGAAGGCCATGTTACCGCCCTCCGAATGTTCTTTGAATGACTGCGATAGTACCAAATGCAACTTAACCGGCAAAAATGTATCTTCGACGTTACGAAAGAAAAACTCTTGGGATTCATGGTCAGTGAGAAAGAGATAGAAGAAAATCGTCCTAAGATGAAATCCATATTTAAGATGCCACCTCTCCGAATGCAGAAAGAAGTTCGAGGATTCCTCGGGAAATTATAGTACATCAGTCGGTTCATCAACCAGTTGACTTCCATTTGTCAACCCATCTTTAAACTCCTCCAAAAGGATTAAACCAAAGTCTGAAATAAAGCTTGCCAATAAGCCTTTGACCGAATCAAATAATACATATCCCGACCTCTAGTGCTCATACCACCACAGCCTGGTCTTCCCTTACTCCTATACCTAACCGTGACCGATACTACAGGTGGAGCTTTGCTAGCCCAGTACCTTGAAAAAACTCGCAAAGAGAAATCCATATACAATGCCAGTCAAAAATTAGTCGGTTAAGAAGTTAACTACACCGCCTTGGAAAAATCACGTGTCACTCTTATCTGGGTTACCCAAAAGTTACGGCACTACATGCTCGCCTTCCCCATCATACTTGTATCCCTAATGGATCCCATCAAGTACCTACTTGAGAATCCCGCTTTGTCCTGCCGAATGGCCCATTGGTTAATGATTATAGCTAAGTTTGATATCACATATGTCACACATAAACCCATTAAAGAAAGATCTATATCTAACTACCTTGCAGACTACCCTATGGAATAAGTCGATGTCTGGATTTTCGAATTCCCAGATGAAAATATCATTTGTGCCTCCCAAGAATACCTTTAATGGCAAATGTTCTTTGACGGTGCTGCCAAAAAGAAAGGATATGGGGTTGGGATCCTCCTAATTTTCTCCGATGACTCCCATACTCCCATTGCCATCAAGTTAAATTTCCCTTGTACTAACAACATGACTGAATACGAAGCATTCACAGTAGGACTCAAAGTTAACCTCAAGGAATGATTTCAATACCTCGATGTATATGGGGATTCAACCCTCATAATCGATCATGTACTTAGAAAATAAAAATTCAAGGTAGATAAACTCTTACCCTTCTGTGCCCACCTTGAAGAGCTAGCTTTCTAATTTTAAGAAATCACCTTCCATTACCTTCCCCGAGTGAAAACAAACCTAGCTGGCGCCCTTGCTACCTTAGCCTCCATGATTGACATGCCTGAAGGAATAAACATGGCCCCTCTCCTTGTCTAGAATAAATACAAGCCAACCCAATGCTACCACATCGAACTCAGCATGGAGAAAGAATTCAAAATGGTCGACTGCTGGTACAATGATATTTGGCACCTCCTCAAACATGGTAGGCATCCCCAAGGATCATACAAGAAAGATTGAGAAACTCACCACCGATTTGATGCATGTTACATTATCTGTGATAAAGCATTATTTAAGATAAGCTTCGATGGAACCCATTTACACTGCATCGTAGGGGTTACCATTGAAGAAATGATGAAAAAAATCAACAACGAGTAATGTGAACCCCACATGAACGGCCATATGCTCATCGAAAAGATCATCCGACAGGGTTACTACTGGACAACCATGGTTCAGGACTACACAACCTACGTTCGAAGATATCTCAAATTCCAATAATTTTCCAACATATAACACTTGCCTCCTTAGCAATTGTACAACATGACTTCTCCCTGGTCGTTCTCTACATGGGGCATTGACATCATAGGGAAAGTTACACCAAAAGCATCCTACGGGCACGAGTTCATCCTAGTCGCTATTGACTACTTCACCAAATGGTACAAAGATGAGTCCTACTTAATTTTAAATGCCAATAAAGTGGCCAAGTTCATCAAGAAAAACATCATCTGCTGATATGGGGTCCCGTACAAACTTGTATTAGATAATGGGTTACATTTCGAGGCAGAAGTTACATAAGTGGTCTAAGAGTATGGAATTCAAAGACATAAATCCTCTCCATACCGATCTCAAACCAAGGGAGTAGTCAAAGAATCCAATAATAATATCAAAGAAATCATCAAAAATATGATCGAGAGTTATCGAGATTGGGCCGGGAGGATCCCTTACGCTCTTTAGGCCTATTGCACTTCAGTTTGAATCTCCAATTGGGCTACCCATTACTCTCTAGTCTACGACATGAAAGCAGTCCTACCCGTTGAGCTGGAAATACATTCGTTGCACATCATGTTTGAAAGCAAGGTCAGTGAAGAAGACTGGTACCAAATCCGTCTTGACGAGTTGTCCTTCTTAGACGAAAGGAGGCTGTAAGCATTATATCACATACAAGGGTACCATCATCGTATAACGCAATCATTCAATAAGAGAGTCAAGGACTGCGGTGTTGGAGAAGTTTCCATCAAAGAAATAATAGATCCCATCTGGGACCCCCAGAGGGGAATTAAGCCCAATTGGAGCGGCCCATACATCGTGAAGAAGATCCTGTCAGGTGGAGCCGCTATGCTCGTCGAACTTGATGGAGAAGGAATGTCACGTCCAGTCAATCTGGACCGTCTTAAGAAATTTTGCCCCTAGTTTAAAATCTCAGCACGCTACGACTTTTCTTATCCCCATACCCAGAACTACGTGGGCCCGGTCCTTTAAAAATATTTTCAAAAATTTTAAGAACTTTCAAAACCCTTAGAGGTACGTAGGCATCTTATCCCTTACATGATCACGGCCCCCCTTTATGGTAAAATACTATTCTTTTCTTATCTCAGAGAATGAAACTTCATTTTCACATGTATATGTACATGAACAAAATGATTATGTATTCCTTAGCGATTGGTATAGATAATTCAAATGAAAAAAGTCATCAAGAGGCATAAATAGACGATCAAAAACTTTTTTTATATCATTAATCCGAATATTCTAGCGCAATTACATTGGCATAAGGGGCCAAGTGACTTCCCTCACCATTCTACGCCTACCTTCCTAAAAAACCAAATAAAAAAAACCCTACTACTCCAAAACAACCCACACAATACAAATAACCACACCCATAAAAAAATTCACAAAAAGACTACCCACAGCCGTCAGAAGAACTGGCTCCATCTCCCACATCCTCAGGTCCCCTAACCTCCGTTGACTGGAGGGAATGTTGTTGATGCTCCATTGAGCGATAAGATGGACCAGCCACGGAAAAACCATAATTACCCCTCCAAAGTATCAAAAAAAGAGAACCACCTTTGTCCATTCTCCACTGCTAGCATCTTGGCGACCACCCACCTCCATAGCTACTTTATGTATTCCCCTAGGACATGGCAGACTCTCCCGACAGATTTCGAAGGACGTGTCGACAGATGTCGATTCTCCCACAAAGAGCCCAGATGCATGCGCATACACTCTGTCAGATCCTCCACAAGAAAGGAATACAATTCCCGTGGTGCCACGATTAGCTCCCAACCATATTGGCGCAGAAGCCAGCAAGGAAAGTAAAAAGTGGTCTGCTCGAGGCCAACCAATAAGACGTATTGATACTCTCCAAGCTCCAGAATGGGCAACAACTCCCCCCACCATGGCACAGACCAATGCAAGCTTCAATACCCATGCTCTACAAACTAGTTTCCCTAAATTTCATTGTCTAAACCTATGCTAATGAAGTAACGCGATAAGAAGTTTGTAACCGCTGACAAGGGGTATTCAAGTGACACCACCGTATGAAATCTCGCAGACAGCCACACAAGCAGAATTACGGGGATCACCCTTAGAAAGTCAGAACGACCCTCCCGCCAGGCATCCAGGACATTCAAGGTCTCCTCCAGTATCACCACTGTAGGATTGTGACAATAAGACATCCAAGAAATAATAGCCCCCAGTTGGGGGTCCACTAGCGTCTCCCCGATCACTAACATAACTTTTTAAACAAGGACAAGAATGACAGCCCCAGTATATCCAACATCACCCACGTCCTGCAATTGAACGGATTGTAAAATCACCAGAAGAGAAATCATCCCTCCTATAACTAAGGGCTTGGTGGTCGAAGGCGAAATATGAAGAAGTCCAGCCATTAATCCCCCAGGAGAATGGGAAAATTCAGGCAAAGATGCTGAAACACTGGGAATTGTCCCCAGCATGGCAGATAATTACTCATAGGTAGGACAAATCTCATCCAACCCAAAAAGGAAGACATGATCCTCAGGATACCAAAACTCAATAGCGGCCATCAGCATGTTCCATTCTATGGGTCGGTTATGCCACAAAGAGACTCGGCACATGTGGAAGGCTTCATAATCAACATTGTAAGAACACATCGCCTCCAAGGCTTCGAGGTAGTTGGAAAACCACATGATACTAGGGAAAGCCATCTTTCAAGACTAAGAATAAGAATGTAAGAAGGAAAGGAAGGCGTGAGGAGAAAATCCCCATTTACACCCCTATTTATACTCAAAAATCAACAAACCAAGATAAATAAGCCTGCAGAAATCGAAGGGGTGCTTACCCTACGAAGAGCAAAACAAGCGCAATTAAATCCTTGGGTTGATTGGACTGGACTTATATATCAATAGGCAGGACAGGGTTCATGCCGATCGACTAACTCCTATTTTGGGAAATATTCCTTTTTCCTTTTTTGTCAAAATAAAAAAACCTAACAAAAATAATATCTATCTTGAGGAAATTTTGAATTTCATTTATACTTAGGCTTTTACTTTTCTCATTTTAAAAATAAGATCCTCCTCACATCAATTTTCAAATTATTTTTACGGTCTTAGCAGCAAAGTAAAAAGATCATGTGCATTAATCACTAAATAAAAGAAAATTAATAAAAACTTCATTCTTCATTGCATATATTTTTCTGTATACATTGATATTTGGTAGGAAAAGTAAAAAATAGAAAAATAATGGGACTCAACAAGAACCCAATTTTCAGTTTCTCTCTCTCTCTCTCTCTCTCTCTCTCTCTCTCTTCTTTATCTCTCTCTCTCTCTCTAAGAGTCTCCATCCTTGCTATGCACCCTCTTCCCCCTAAGAAAAGACGATGTGCCCCCACTTCCAGAGCCATACCCTTCCTCGAACAGGGCAGACAACATCAAGCAATAAGGGATCAAAACCACCTCACGAATATGGGCAGTCACCGAAGATATCCAATCCCTAATGTACTTTAGCTATGTTGTCAAAGCACTGACATGCTGCGAGGAAGAATGGATAAAAATCAAATCAGTTAAGCACGAGGAAAAAGAAAGAAATCAGGAAAGTCAAAAGAGACACCGAAAAATATACCGCAGGCTGAAGGACCTCCTCCATCAGGGTCAACTCCTACGGGTCCATCACATGAGGATGATGTTGTAAACACACCAACCCCTCCATCAGTTGGCCAAAGGATGTAATTGGGGGAATGAAGCCGCACAAAAGAAGGCCCTGACTTCGTCGCTACCACCACGGATGTGGCCGCACCACCCGCGCTCTAAGAGGACCTCACCTGTCAGCTCAAGCCTTACCTTGGGAGAGGCATCACATCATATATACTGGGTGGAATCATCTAACTTGAGATGAAGTCCATATAGTCTTACATGACTGCTATGTCGGTGTACATATAGTATGGATCTCCTATCTTCGTAGCCACTTGGGCATCCCCAGACATCTCTCGCACGCGCCTCATAATCAATGAGGGCCTCGCCAGTGGAACAACAATCTCATCCTCCACGATCTGTCAGACTACCCTCTCCTGAAGGTACCACGAGTAGCCAAACTCATGTGCCAGCAGGGCTCACATCTGTGCATGTCCCCCAGTCACACCAGTGTGCTGAATAGCCATCTCCCAGGGATAAAAGGTCACCTGCAATTCTCAACAAAAGCAAAGAATCAGTATCAATATAATATCATCAAAGAAGAAGAACATTCTCAAGATAAAATAAGGCTTACCCGCTCACTCGTCAGGCCATTCAAAACTTGACGCACCGTCTCAAGAGAAAGAGTTTTCTTTGACTGTCGGTTGGACCTCCGCCATCGGTACATCTGGAAGAAGTCCCCAATGGTGTCATCCATAAAGGAAATCAATTGGGTGTTTAACCTAATCACCTCATAGAACCACATATGCAAAGGATAAGGATCAGTATTCAAGAAACCAAAAGAAATGCATGAATGGAAAATGCGAATGCATAAAGGAATATGTGAAAATAAAGAATACCTCCATAAGATACGTTCCCCCAGTAAAATTTAGTCAGAAGCACTGTCTTAATGAATCCAAAGAATAATAATGGTTCTCCAAAGTCAGGATCCCTCATTCATAGAAACGAATGTTCGAAATCACCCTCCGAAATGGCAAAACCCACAATTGGACGATGTCGCCACCAAAAAGCCTCCCAACACCAACAAAATGAATAAATGGGTCATCTGACGCACCTGCTGCCCATCGTCCACATCGATCCTCCTCCTCAACAAAATCTCCATCAAAGAAGACAAGCAAAGAGAATCTCTAAAAAGCACCCTCTTCGTATCACATAAAGTCGTCGTCACTGCCTCCGGCATCATATTCACCGTCCTATGAACCTCAATATGGGCACCCTCATAGTCCAGTCCCAGTAACTATTGCACATCAATGGGACTCACTGTCATATCCTTGAAGTCAAAAATGGAAGGTGTGAGTAATATCCCACCACCTCTCTCCCAAAACACATAGAACCGCAGTGGAGCGGGGCGTCTCATCTAGAACAGACGCCAGCCTCCTAAAGCCAGCAGAAGATACCATCCAGCGCTCCACACGAGGAAGGTTTTCCCAAACATCCCTAAGCCCTGTCATCCCGTGGGCATGAATAGTCGACATGGAGACTTCGGACTGTCAAAGAAATGAAGGAAACACTTATCAGATTTAAGAAATAAAGCAATCTCATCAAGAAAAGTAGAAAGGAATACCAAGAGTCATACAATACTTACATAGCCACTAAGGTTCATCACCCTAGAAGAACGATGACGCGAAAGGCTCACATAAAAGAGTCTAATCATCCACCACCGGCTCAAACAAGTTATCGCTACCCAGTCATCAGCACTAAGCCATGCCACATGGATTGCACTACTTGAGAAGTCATCCATTTCAAACGTTAGGATGATTTGCATAAGTTTATGGAAGAAGAAAAGAAATGATAAATCTGTGCGAAATAAAGAGAACCCGCCCCCTTTTTATAGGAGGCTAAGGGTCATGTCAATCGACATATCCCTGCCACCCACCGATCGGCACTGACCCATCATCTGCTCGAGGTACACCAAAATACTGTGCTAATGCCGATTGGCACCCCTCTCTCTATACCGATCGGCATAACTTTTAAAATTTCGTACAAAAATTTTGAAAAAATACTAGAAAATCCCCAAAAAAACCCAGAAAATTATAAAAAATCATTGAATCCATTCTATCACCTTGTTCACCAGGGAAAACCTTTTTTCACATCCCCAGTGGAACTCCCAAAGAACATCTCTCCACACCAACGTCTCCAAAAGACACTCCAAAATTTCTCCAGCTAAAAATCCTCGGATCATTCATTTTTCCCCAACAGAACCAAAAATACAATGTTTCCCCAAATCCCCAAAGGAAGACTACACATACCTAGTGGAGCACCCAAATTTCCAAAGGTAAGATGAACCCCTCTCTTTAGGTTAGAATTGGCCTCGAACGTGGATCGTCACCTAAGTTAGGTCAGAATTGAAATTAGTCATCGGCCCTCACCTCTTTTATATCAGAATTGACCTCAGTCATGGATCATCACTTTAGTTAGGTCAGAATTGACCTTGGTTCTCGATCGTCACCTCTTTTAGGTTAGAATTGGCCTCGATCGTGGATCGTCACCTTAGTTGGGTCAGAATTGACCTCAGTCTTCAGTCATTCCCTCTCTTAGGTCAAAATTGACCTCGATCATGGGTCGTCACCTCTTTTAGGTCAGAATTGACCTCGGACCTCGATTGTCACGTCTTTTAGGTCAAAATTGATACTAACCCTATGAATCGGTCATCCACTTTCCTTAGGTCCACATAACTGACCTCCTTCCATCATGTGGTGTCTATACAACGGACATCACTTGTTCCAAGATCACCTATCAAATGGATCTATAAACAACACATTCTAGGTCCTTAGGACTTCCCCATTTCACCGTAAAACCTAGGTCGCACTCCGAGTATTGATTTAGAGCCCATCGAGCGCCTCGGGCCCCATTTGAGTCCGATAAACTCTATAATCATAGTGAAATCTCTGTGAATCTTTTAAGGGCTCTTAATACCCTTTCCAATGGTCTACCTTGTGCTCAATTCGGCATAACGGTTCGGACGAACAAACCATTACACTATCGAAAATCTATTCGGAGGTCATTGGTCACTCCCGGACCTCGAGATGACTCCAATCAACTTCACCATAGGAGAAAAATCACTTTAAATCTTTGAACTGTGATGAAAACCCTTTTCAATGGTCCACCATGTGCACAAAATAGCATAACCATTCAGACAAACGATCAATTTTCCCCCAAAAACTAATTCGGAGGCCACCGGGCGCTCTTGAACTCCATTTGGCCAAAGTTAACTCTTTATCTCGAACGATACTAAATTAATCTCCAAATGGTACTGAATGCCCTTTCCAATGATCTACCCCATGCACGGTTCTGACCTGCGGTACGGACGAACGATCCTTTTTACTCTGAGTGGTCATCGGATGCTTCCGGGCCCCAGTTGACCAAGGTTAACTCTTTGAACCAAGAGAAACTCTTTGAAATGTCGAAGTGCATCTCCTAACCTTTCCAACAGTCAACCCGATGCATGATTCTGACTTACCATATGGACGAACAATTCGCTTTCGTCCGAAGATTTCCAGTCCAAAAGATCGACGTGCGCTTCCGAGCCACATTTGACCCAAAGTCAACTACCAGACCCACGAGCGGTACAAAGGACTCTAAAATACCTTTCTAATGGTATTCCCGATGCACAATTTGGATCAACGGTTTGGGCGCTACGGTCATTTTTCCCAAAAGGTCTGTACGAGGCTTCCACTAAGAAGGTCCTGAACCCTGCCAATCGGTAGAGTGTCAAGGGTTGCGTACCGATAGACACACCCTGGGGTAGGCCAATCGTCACCCCCTTGGACCTATAAATAGAGGCCATGACCTCACTCCAAGATCATCAACAATCAGCAATAAACACAAGAAGTTCATCAGTGATCTCAGCAATTCACAAAGTTCCATATGAGAAGTTGCATTCAAGCCCAGATTTCCATCCTTTTCGCACCCAAAATTGGCAAAAATCCTTATTTCTCACCAACATTCTTCAACATTCAAGGGAGTTCATCCATGATCAAAGGAAAATATCAACATTTTCCCATAAGAGCCTGAAAGGGTAGGATGGGTGCCTAACACCTTCCCATTTTGTAACTTAGCCCCCGGACCTTAGATCTATTGGTTTTGTATGCATCAGTTTGTCCTAGATGTTGCTCTCTCTGGGTGGAAACATGTTTTTTTCCTATTTTGTGCAAAATAGGCCGGCGACTCCATCTCTTTACATTATTCCCAAATCGAAGACGGTCGAAGAACCTTTCAAAGAGGGGTGCGAGACCGTGGCACGATCCACCTTCCTCGAGGGATCCTCCTCCCCCCCGATGCCTCGCCTAGGATGGACACACCTAAACCCCATTAGAATTAAATTTCAACTCAAATTTTGAACATTTAAATCAATTTTTCTCAAGATCAACCAAGAATGAGTCTTTGCTTTTGTCGCGAGAAGATCACAATGTATAATCAAATTTTCGAGATGAATTTTTTTTAGGCATGAATACTTATGTTATTCCCCTTAAGTATTGCATGTTTTAAATGTTTCCTAAACCTTAATTAATCAAATTTTTTCAAAAGTAATTTGGAATATTAATTAGGAAAAGTGAAAGTAAATATGGGATTGTTTTTACTAAATTTAAAAATATGATTTAAGACTTGGAACAATCTCATATTTCGATTAGTGCTTTGGGTTACGGTAGATTTTTGGGATGATCCATGTGTTAGAATTAAAATATGATCGTTGAACAATATTTTGACTTATAAAATTACGATATTGATGTGTAGGTTGTGAATGGAATTATTGTTGTGTAAGTTTTTAATACGCATGTAAAAATGAAATTATGTGCTAATTGGTAAAAATATCACTTGTATTGAAATTATAAAATTTGACCACTTGTGTGACTATTTGGTATACCTTGGTTATTACATGATTAAATGGATGGAATTAAAATCGTAGGACTAATTGGAAAATTGTAGTGATAAATTAAAATATGATTTATGTGAAGATTGTCCGTGTTAATATTATGACACCATGGGAACGTTGGAATTTTGGGAGTAGTTAGACTTTTACCCTTTTTTTATAGGTTGCTTGCTAGGTATGAGACTAGAAGGTAGACTTGTTGCTATTGGAACTTTCAAGGTATGGAACTAGGGAGTGTGTGTAAGTATGGTTGGGTATTTTCTAGGTGGGGCTAGGTAGTATGCTGTTATGTTATTCTGTTAGCGTAGATGCAAGACTAAGTGATGATTTTTTATAGGTATTCTTCTTAGATGATAGATTAGGTAACACTTATCATTTATAGATCTCTAGGTATGCGACTACGGAGGATTTGGATTGTGATACTCGAATTAACGGTGGTGCTAATTGAGAATAAGAGAATTGATAATTAATAATTAACAATTAATGTATAAGATAATAAATGTGTATTAAAATGAATTTTCATCGCGAGCATGTCCATGAATAATGATAGTTGGATTGATTGGATATAAGGATGTGGGTGTGTGTTGGTGTTACAAGTATTTATAGAGATAACGATAAATGGGCTAACTGGATATAGTGACGTGTCGTGCGTGAAACCTCACGAGTATGTGCAGAGCTAAAGAAATTGGACTGATTGGATATAGTGAGGGGAATGGGTGTGATGTATTGAAACTTGAAGCGCACCAGGAGTATGTTCATGACCAATAAAAAGGTTGACTAGCTATAGTGGCATTGCACTAATAAAATTAATTAAATAATTAAATTGAGTAAGGTAAAAATGTTTAATCCTAATTCACTATAGTAATCGCATAATTGGACTTGAATATTGTGGTGACTTAGCTATGTGGGTAGTTAATGTTATTTTATTTTACTCGCATGTTCTTATATCGCATAATTTAAAGTATTCTATTGTAATATTTATATCGGATGATGCTTATGGTTGGATTCACATATTTTAATTAGGAGGAGTATCTGGTATTCATGCGATGGGCTCTCATCCATTGCATTTACTTACATTTCAAGTATAATTGCTAGAGTAGATGCATAGATTGGGTTGGAGATTCGTGGAGTGCAACTGAAGCTTATTTTATCACTTTAGTAGTTTAGATTTATTTTATTCCGTCATTTTAATTCTGAGACAACTGTTTATGGATTGGTGGTCCATTCGGTTCCATAGTTGTTTACAATTTCTTTTCAGTTGGAGTTATAGTTGAATGATTTCATTTAAATATTAATTTATCTTTTGGAGTTATCATGAAGATGAAATTTCTTATGTGGATGTTTATATTCGTTAGATTAAATTTTGGATTATATCGTGTGGGGAAAAAGTTTTACGTGTCTCATATTTTTCTCACATGATAAGAATAGTATTTTAATAATAACGCCCGACGTAACTTAGTAGCATGGACTTGCCACTTCCAATGTCAAAATATGCGGAGCGTCACATTGTATTAGCAATAGCCTTACCAAAAGTTCATGATTGACCATCATGAACCCTCATTCTATCCAAAATGTTATTTAATTGGACGAGGAACCATTATTTTCATAGTTTCCATATTGTCATTCCCTTATTATTTTTGCAAGCCAGTTGCATAGATATTTTTTGGGTTTTAAAACTACGAGATTTTAGCAAGATTATTTTACCTACAAAGAACAATGCACTCCTTTTGACCATATCATCACCCACTTTATTTTCTATGTTAACCCCTTCGTATTCTTCTTCTATTAAATCGATTTTCCTCCACATATCCTCTAGTGCTTTCTCCTTTTCAATCTCTTCTCTAGTTAATATAACCACACCAAGAAACCCCAATAATACCAGTTAGGGGAAATTTACAACCTTGCATAGTGCAAGAAAAAACTCTGCTATAAAAGTCAACGCTCCTAAGAAATTTTTAGAACTTTAAGAAATGATTTTTGGACTAAGTAAAAAGAAAAATATGTTCAATGGTCTTTTTGAAAAAGAAAGTAGTTCTACTGATAAATTAAAAAATATGATGCCTATCATAATTAAAAAATGGCTTGAATACTTTATTACGTCATCAATATTTTTCGAATGCTTATATCCACAACTCAATAAAATAAACACTTGGATACCTTACACATACAAAATAAGGGTTGTCGCAATTTTTTGAATTCGTAATCCCTTACTTTCACTTATTCATCCTCACCACTCATCATTTTTATATTTAAATTTCAGTACTTATCCAAAAACCGTAGAGTCTTTCTCTCACAATAACATACGTTGTTTTACTTTATTTCTTTAATCAAAAACCAAAACCATGTTATATATTAACATATTTTCTTTACAACCCACAATTAGCTCAAATAAATAAATTCGTTGTATTAAAATATATCAATATCAAATTCAAATTCAAATTCAAATTCAATACATACATAATAAAAGTATAAACCTACAAAATCAAAATCCAGTAAAAAAAAATTTAGCTTTTGTTTGAGTGTTATTTATTTCTTAAAATGAACAAAATCTTAGTTTTCCTAATTCATTTTCCACAACGTTCACACCAGTTTACTCTAAGCACAACAAACAACATTCCTAATGAACACACATTTATCTTAAACGAACTTTCCCATTGTACACATAATTTTCATTTTCTTTAATGCTCACCTCGAGTATTTTTTCCATTGCCATAATAGTACATTCCATTTCATCTGTATGACAATAACTAAACCTTGTGTTGCCAAAATACACTCACATATTTATCACTCAAATCCGAGTTCGATGTAGAAATACTAAAAAGGATCATAATACTGTGACACCCCGCTCAAAATAATAACGGTTGGCATGTCCTATATTAAAATAATCAGGAATCTCAAGTGGATCATTCTTAGCATCTATTGACGATTCCAAAATAAACAAGGCTAACTAAAAATTACTACAAAAAGAGGGTACCAAAAATTTTTAAAGCATTTTATTTACATCTCTAAAACAAAACCATGCAACAACTAACCAACAACATAACTCTAAATATAATAGGAGATACACACATGCTCAAATAATATAAAAGACACTAATAAAGGAGTACATCACAATGTACAAAATAAAATACCCGAAAATGATTTCGGGTAATAGACAATACAATAATCTCGGAGAGACAATATAAAAGCGCTACACTACAACACTTGGGTAAAAACCAGATATACAAACTGAATCCTAGTCTAGATACACAAAATATAGGGATCGACTAAATCAAAATACCGCAACAGTCCACTACTACCACAGCTCCACGAATACACTGGATGGATAACATCAATAGCGTCCTTACGGAGGAACACCTATAATAATACAATATATATACATAGAAAGAGAAGATATAAACGGGTTAGAGCCTGAGGTGTGAAAACATTTTATAGCAAGTGCATTAAAAGGCATAATAATTATAAATGCATTATGACAGGATTTAAGTGGAGTCGCACTCTCCATAAAATTCAACTCACCTCTTAACTAAAGTGTGCAACTAAATGTATGTACATGATCTCCAAAGAATTGCCCAAATCTATCTAGGGGCAAAAATAATCTAGCTTACTCCCAATTCTTATAATCAATTAAAATCTATCTAAATTATCTCTCAACTTCAAATATTATCGATTTCAATTATACGCCCACTTTCTAAACATACAAAATATAAATATACATTCTCTTACTAGAAGTTCTCATATTCTATTCATTGACATAAATATATATATATATATATAAATATATATGAGTTATTAGCATCTAAGTGCAAAGGACTAAACTTCTCCTAATTCTCAATATTGCACTGCGTTTTTCGCGTGGGACGTCTCGTAAGCAAAATCCAAACAAGCAAACCCCCCAATACACTACTCCTTGGGAGTATTGATTATCAAGATTCATTATTCCCTCAATGCATGACGTGTATAACCCAGATTCTCCTATACTATAAATGATTAATTAATTATTCCCAATTCTCAACACTGCACGACACTCCTAGGCACTATCGATCCCCGACACACTACTCCTTGGCAGTGTTGGTCGTTGAGGTCCATTATGCCCTCAATACCCAAAGTACTATATCTACTCATATAATTATTAACTCTTCATTTCCTTTAATATATTCATCCCCATTTGTCTGGTTAAAATCTTCCGGAATAATATTCAATTAATCTTTTTATATCTCTTTACTCTAGAGATAAATGATATCACATAATCATCTAAAATTAATATACTATTCACACAAGTATAATAATAACCATCCCAGCGAGTTATAACTCGAGGATGAAGGTTCTCAATGCTATTATCTACCAGGGAATCAATCACATATCATCCTGGGTACCAATAGTCGGAATCTCAAACCGCCATGGCAAAAACCATATCACAACGTACGGGAAGCGGTCATAGTTCCTCCCCGAAAATGAGACGAAACATACCCACCACGTCTCACCCCTAATAAAAATTACACAATAATAAATGGATGCTATGACCAGGGGACTATACGCACCCTGCTCCTCAAGCCAGGGGCCTCACCCACATCGCGTATGCTTCACACACACACACACACACACACACACACACACACACACACACATATATATATATATATATATATATATATATATATATATATATATATATATATCATTCACACAAGGTATATATATCACACTATTCACATACTCTTATTACGCTCTAAGGCGTAAATGAAATAATATCATTATTTAGTATACTTTACTCTCGATATACTATTCATCAATAACTCACATAACTTCCCCACTTAGTATACACTATACTATTTCTCACTTGAAGTTCACACCTCACTTCTATTTATATGAATCATCTCTCAATTCTATTTACGTTAAGGATATTCTCTATATCCGTATGCACAATGATCAGCATTATTATTTTCAATCCATAATGTGATTCAATCAATCATATGAACCTCTAAAGTTATCCCATTTTGGATTTTAATACTAAAATCCAATATCTTTAAGCGCATTCTAACTCTCCCTTTTAAACCCATAAACATCTCCAAGTACAAATCTCAAGGATTGTGGGCTTCCCCACTAGTCGCCACGATACTCTCCAATTGATATTCTCTCGAATTAATTCAAGATGACTCCAATAATTCCTCATAAAGGAAACTCTCTAAAAGTCTCCAAAATACACTTCTCATAACTCACATAGAGATTCACAATCGATAACCTCAAACAAAATGCGATGACACTCTCCCTAGAAAAACATCCCCAAAACAGCCCAGTTTCCGAATCGATTCGGGCCCAATCCGAATCGATTCGGCTCAGCGAATCGATTTGGCCTCCAAGGTGAATCGATTCGGGTCCAAAGACCTGGGCTTATGTCTCAATACGAAACTATTCAGCTTGGGTCAGAATCGATTCGGTCACTCAAAGCTGAGCACCTGCAACATTCCGAATCGATTCGGTAAGGGGCCGAATCAATCGGCCTATCAGAAGCTATGAAAATGGCTACCTCTGTCAAAAGCCAAAAATCCCAAAAATAATATATCTCAACGTCTATCCATTTCTCTTCAACCCAGATATATTATTAACATCAAAACTCATCGAATAACATACCTCAACTAATTTGTAACCTCAAATCCATTATATACACATCCAATCTAGGATTTTACCCAAAATCTAGGTTTTCACATTTAAAACCCAAAATTCATAATTTTATCCACAAATCATGAAATAAATGATACACGACAATTATTTAGCAAGTTTAATAGATTGCCTCAAATTCGTAGAGTCTGATTTGACCTCGAAATCGTGTAATGGCCAGAAATGCCAAGATTTATCTCTTTCTCTTCTTCTTTTCTTCTTCTCTTTCTTTCCCTCTTTATTTCTCTTTCTCTTTAAAGAGAATTGTTTCTCCCATAGTCTTAATAAGCCTTATCTCCCAAAATACACATCTTTAAATGATAATACACACTTTAAATGACTCAATCACTTTAATTCGAACCAAACGAACTCAAAATATTTTGGAACCCAAATAATCCCCAAGTATAGTCATTTCGACTTTCTCGACCCTTCCGGAAACAACCGCACCCTCAGAATTGTTATTCAAATCACTTTTTAACATCTTCAAATTTTGACCTCGATGCCAATTTAATTATTCTCCAATTAAAATAATATTTATTTCTCCAAAAAATAAATAAATTATTGCCCCAAAAATCTCGGGGTATTACAGACTTCCCCACTTACAATAATTTCATCCTCGAAATTAAGCTAAGACGAATACTCAAAATCTCAACTAGTTCCTGCTACACTTAACCCCACTAACACTATACCCAAACCTTTATCTTCTCACTACGAACTTATTTTAATTTATATAAAACCAATTATAACTACTTGGGCGACCATACACCCTTTATTCGAGCTCTACTCGTATAAACATAATTAGGCTTCACTTGCCTCAATAGTACAACAATTCTAAAAATATGCTAACATACTAATAATATAACAATTTTGAAAGGTCCAAAGATTTAACTACTCTCAATTCCTGACATTCGCTACTTTGATGTGGGGGAGGTCTCGCAAGCTAAATTCAAACAAGGAACCCTCCCAATACACTAATATGTAGCGACGTCGGGGAATGAGAGTTTGTTAGATCGGGACTAGAGTTTAAAATAGTTTTTTGGAAATCATTTTTGATATTTCCCAAAGGCCTATAAAAAGTTTATTTAAAATAGTTTATGTCTTTCGACATTTTAAATAAAATACCTTATGCTCAAGACACAAGGTTTTAAAAATTCTCATACTTATACTAATATATAGTTCTCAAAATTAACATAATTATGAGCTATAATCTCTCGCTCAACAATAATCCACTAAATTCTGAATCATTTCAGTAATAATCTCTCACATCATATTAATATATTGCCATACATGAGGCTCTTCCACAACTGGAATATAGCAAATATATAAGTCTAGCACAACTATAAACCAAATAACTTTACCATTACTACTTACCACATTACAACAATTCTTAAACTCACAACAAAGTTATAGCTCTCTATGAGCACATTACAAAATAATTTATTCTCTCAAAAGATAATAATATAAGATCCTGACTTGATGAACATTCCCTTTCGGGTCATTCCATACATAATAGGGTTATAGCACAACCCTCTCATATATATATTATATATGATATTCCCAAAGCTTCATATAGCATAATCCTATTCATATAGGAAAATAACTTACATCATACCTCTCTAGTCCGATTTCATCTCTTCATCATTGGGTTACCACACAAAGTCCCCTGGCCTAAAATGACCTTGAATATGCTGTAAGGGTTGCACCTCCAAAAGTTCCTCAAAATGTGGTCCTTTACCTCTTGTAGGACAATCTCTCTTTCTATGACCTATTCCTTTACAAAAGAAACATCTACCCGCAAATCCTCTCTGCACATCTTGAGGAACAAAATGTTGTTGCGACCCTCGATAATCCGACTTATACCCACTGGCATTACTGGCATTCTCTTCGCCAAACCTACTTGATGAACCCGAATCTCTAAATCTCTTACCCCCTTGCGAACGAAAATGATATTCATCACACTGTAACAGTGTCGCACTCACTACCTCGGCGAAAGTCACTAACGCTGGGTTCCCTAACAAATGCTGCCGAATTTTCCCATTTAAACTTCGCATAAACTTCGATATACGCTTCTCTTTTGTATTTACCTCCTCATGTACTAAATTCGCCAATCGAGTAAATTCTTCTTCATACTCTGCCACCGTTTTATTACCTTGAAACACATCCATCAATTTCCTCCTCAATTCCTTCTGAATCGTGGAAGTAAAATACCTTCGATCAAAAAGTTCCCAAAAATCTGTTATGGGCAATGTATCTCTCTGTTCCGATGTGATGGCAGACTCCCACCATTAGAGAGCTTCTCCCGTTAAAGGTAGCAAGAAATTTCTTCTGTACCCCACTATACTCAACCATACGAAGGTGTCTTTGCATACTATTTTCCCATCGACTTACAGCCACCGCATCAACTCCCCCTAAAAACTCTAGAGGATGCCCCTTACTAAAATCTTCCCGCACTCTTTCCCACAAAGACGGTCCGAATGGGTTTGGGAGGCTTGAACTGCAGGTTAATGCGCCATTGCGAAAATGGCATCAGTTACTTCTTGTGCCACAACACTGGAAAATTCATCTGTAGTAATAGTCCTTTGAGGTATTTAGGCTTCCACACTCTCAGCCCCTTTAATTTACCTGACTGAACGACCTCTCTTCGGTGGCATCTGAAACAAGAACAATTGTATCAAAACGCCTTTCAAATGTTTTCTCATTACAGAAGAAAATATGAATTTATGAACACAACAGTCCTAATAATAGGGCTCTACATCAAGAACTCTTATGGAAGATCGCAGTAAACCCACACAGATCCTAAAGACACTAGAACCTGATGCTCTGATACCACTTGTGACACCCGCTCAAAATAATAACGGGTGGCCAGCCCTATACTAAAATAATCAGGAATCTCAAGAGGATCATTCTCGGCATCAACTGACGATATAAAATAAACACGGCTAACTACCCATTACTATAAAAAGAGGGTACCAAAGTTTTTTAAAGCATTTTATTTACATCTCTAGAACAAGACCATGCAACAACTAACCAACAACATAACTCTAAATATTGTAGGAGATGTACACATGCTCAAATAATATAAAAGAGACTAATAAAGGAGTACAACACGATGTACAAAATAAAATACTCGAATATGCTATCGGGTCACAGACAATACAATAATATCAGAGAGACGATATAAAAGCGCTACACTACAAAACTTGGGTATAAACCCGATATACAAATTGAATCCTAATCTAGATACACAAAAGATAAGAATCGACTATATCAAAATACCACAATAGTTCGCTACTGCCACAGCTCCATGAATACACTGGATGGATAACATCAATGGCATCCTTGCGGAGGAACACCTAGAATAATACAATATATATACATAGCAAGAGAAGATATAAACGGGTCAGAGAGCCCGAGGTGTGAAAACACTTTATAGAAAGTGCATTAAAATGCATTATGACATGATTTAAGTGGAGTCGCACTCTCCGTAAAATTCAAATCACCTCTAAACTAAAGTGCGCAACTAAACGTATGTACATGATCGCCAAAGAATTGCCCAAATCTATCTAGGGGCAAAAATAATCTAGCTTACTCCAAATTCTTATAATCAATTAAAATCTATCAAAATTATCTCTCAACTTCAAATATTTTCGATCTCAATTATACGCCCTCTTTCTAAACATATAAGATATATATAAACATTCTCTTACTAGAAGTTCTCATATTCTAGTCACCGATATAAATATATATAAAAATATATATGAGTTATTATCATCTAAGTGTTAAGGACTAAACTTCTCCTAATTCACAATACTGCACTGCGCTTTGTGCGTGGGACGTCTCGCAAGCGAAATACAAACAAGGAACCCCCCCCCCCCAATACACTACTCCTTGGCAGTATTCATTATTAAGATTCATTATGCCCTCAATGCATGACGCCTATAACCCAAATTCTCCTATATTATAAATGATTACATAATTGTTCCCAATTCTTAATAGTGCACGGCGTTTTGTGCGTGGGACGTCTCGCAAGCGAAATCCAAACAAGGACCCCCTCGATACACTACTCCTTGGCAATGTTGGTCATTAAGGTCCATTAGGCCCTCGATACCCAAAGTACTATATTGACTCAAATAATTATTTACTCTTCATTTCCACTTTAATATATTCATCACAATTTGTCTGGTTAAAATCTCCCGGAATGAGATTCAATCAGTCATTTTATATCTCTTTACTCTAGAGATAAAGGATATCACATAATCATATACAATTAATATACTATGCACACAAGTATAATAATAACCATCCCAGCGACTTATAACTCGAGGATGAAGGTTCTCAATGCTATCATCTACCAGGGAATCACTCACTATCATCCTAGGTACCAACTGTCGGAATCTCACACTGCCTTGGTGTAAGGACATTTTTGTCCATTAACAATTTATTATGTCGCACGCCGTTATACCGTTGAAGAAATTCAAGATTCATACATTCATCAACGGATCCGAATATCAAAAGAAGAGGAGGAATCAAAGTCTGACAGAACCGGACCGGTCCGCCTGCAATAAAAGAATAGATTCGACTAACCGGACCGGTCCGCCTCAGACCCGGACCGATCCGTTTGCTGAAAGCCAGTATACCCCGGACCGCAAGCGAACCGATGAAGCCTGGAATAAAAGAACCAATCTGGTCAACCGGACCGATCCGCCCCCTAGCCGGACCGGTCCGCCTGGGATAAACTCGGCCAGATCTGTTAGAGATTTTTTAGGCTCAAAGTTTTCTTATTTAATCCAACTTCGGGGAGTTGTTTTCCAAGACTTTTCAAGACGATTTTCAGAGTCCTAAATACTCTAAGTCTTCACCTATTGAGCCCAAGACTCTAGGTTTTTTTATTCACACAATTTACAAATCCTTTGTGAATCTTTTTGGTAACCCAAGAACACAACTTTGAGTTAGTTCAAACCTTGTGGAGAAGTCGTTCTCTTCTTCATTGGTGCCCTCCTGGAAAAGGAAACTTCCTGCCGCCGACATAGGAACTGACACCTGCGGGTATTTCTGTGTCACACTGTTTCTAGCCGTTGCTTTGAAGGTTTACCGAAGACACCGTGCGTTACACTTGTGGGAGATTAACAGGTTGTATGTAAGTCAATGGTCTTGTAAATTCTTTAAAGTTCTAGAAATAAAAGGTTTTGCCCTTCGGGGATTTTTCCTTAACTTTGTGTCGCATGCTTTATTTATGGGTTGAAAATTGCACTTTAGATGCATGATTAGGGGCTGAAATTAAATAAGTGTGCTATATTAGAAAGTTGCGAAGCTAATCAATTATCACACGTAATTCTGGTGTTCTCAAATTGGTATCAGAGCGGGCTACACTAATTTATCGCATGATCCTGATTTTTCGAGGATTTACTTTCTGATACAATTTATGTACTCACGTATTCAAATTGGTATCAGAGCAGGTTGCGCTAATTTATTGCGTATTCCTATTTTCCGCAAAATCGTGTGATATTGATTTTTTTTTTTAAATTAGTTTTGTGAAAATTCGCATTTTTTTCTTATGGAGCACTTATATAATCAGATGCCTATTTTTGACGGGTCTAATTATGCTTACTAGAAAGCTCGTATGAAATTGATTTTAAAATATATTGACGAGCGTGTTTGGTTGCTTTGCGAAAATGGTGGGACTCCTCCCACGGTCACAGTTAATAACATCACCACTTTAAAACCCGTGTCAACCTGGACTGAAGATGATTATAAATTGTCCAATTTTAATTCCCGTGGTCTGAGTGCTATTTCTGGAGCTGTCTCTCCTGATGAGTTTCGCCGAATTATGATGTGCACCACTTCTAAAGAGGCTTGGGATGTTTTGAAATTGACACATGAGGGTACGAACGCGATTAAAGAGTGAAAATTACAAAATTTGGCCACCCAATTTGAGACTATCACCATGTCTGAGTCCGAATGCTTTGATGATTTTTATGCACGTTTGTCGGACATTGTTAACACATGTTTTAATTTGGGTGAGGTGATTGATAACACGCGTGTCGTTAAAAAGATTTTGAGATCTCTCCCAAAATTCTTTATTCCTAAAGTCACTGTTTTGAACTCTTTGGGAAATTTGAAATCACTTAAGTTGGAAGAACTTGTAGGAGATCTTCAAACCTATGATATTGATATGTTTCCCAAAACCATTAAGACTAAGGATAATGGCATTGCTTTAAAGACTCATTTTAAGAAAAAGAAAGAAAAAGTTTGTGAGTCCGATTCTGAGGGAGATTTTGATTTTAATGATATGGCCTTGTTTGCGAAAAATTTTAAAAAATTTCTCAACATGAACAAAAATAATTCTTCCAATAAAAAAAATTGAGAAAAATAAAAAGAAAGAGGAGGCCAAAGATAGTGACAAGGAGGATGAGATCAGGTGCTTTGAGTGTGAAGGGAAAGGTCACATAGCTAGAGAGTGTCCTACTAGGATAAGGAGAAAAGGGAAAGAGACTGCTATGCCCACCACTCTTAGTGATAGTAGTGAAGGTGAGGGTGATGAGACTAGTAGTGAGAAGTTTGTAGCTTTTTCTAGTCGTGTGAGCACACCCACCTTGTCCCAGAATAGTGCACACAAATGTGATAGTGATGGTTTGAGCGCTTCAAGTGAGGGAGAAAGTAAGAGTGAAAGTGAGCTCCAAAAAGCTTTTAGAGATTTATACACCGAGACCTTGAAAATAAAGAAGTATAATAGGGATTTAGGTCTTCAGGTTTTAGATTTGGAAACTTTGGTGTGGTTGCGTAGTCCGTTGCGCGATCTACGCGTTGGTGGTGGTTGCGGTGCAAACGGATGACTTTTGGGGCCTTGGATTGCCTTGGAAACTTTCTTCTTCCCTCTCCTATGTCCGTCACTTGTGTTTGAGTTTTCTAACCCTAGCTAACTAACCTAAATGGCTGATATAGGTTTCTGATTTTCGTGGGTTTAATTACCCATAAATGTGAAATGTCCAAAATGCCCTCTTGGGGTACCACTTAGGCCTAAAAATGCCCCGAGACCCAAACTAAACCCCCTGGTACACTTTTCTGACTATCTCAACCCTTCCGGACGCGTTGGAGCACTCAAAACGACCATACGAACAACTTATAAAATATTCACTTTTATTAATCTACATTTAGTCCTGACACGACACAGGCGCGTCCTGACTTAAATTTTCACAATTGTCATTTTATTCACACGTGACAATATTATAAAAATGAATCTCATATATTACTATACTCATCTAGTAATATTCAACAAATAACAAATTTTCCAAAATTACTAACTCTCGTCACGCTAGTAATTATTTAAAACAACATTTCGGATTAAAATTAAATTAATTTATCTCAATTAAATTTAATAAATCCCATAATTTTAAAAGCTATAAAAATACGGGGTATTACAGCTTCATGGGTTGAAGTTGGTCAAGAGGATGCTCGCCTGTGAATTCAGCTATGAAATTAGCAAGGACTTGTCCTTTGATTGCATTCCTTGGTTGAAATCGGATGTCAAATCATCCAAGCTCGACCGATAATTTAGTCAATTTGCCCGATAGATCCGCTTTCCTCAGGATTGCTTTAAGGGGGTGTGTTGTAAGGACAATGATGGTGTGAGATTCAAAGTAGTGCTTCAACTTCCTTAAAGCTACTACAAGTGCAAAGGCGAGCTTCTCTAGTGGTAGGTACCACTGCTCAGCCTCTAATAAGGTCTCGCTTGTGTAATAAACGGGGTGCTGGATTCCTGCATTCTTGCACACAAGCGCAGAACTGACGGCGTGGTTGGAAATGATGAGGTATAAGTACAAGGAATCTCTTTATTGAGGTATGACGAGCAGAGGTGGTGAGCTAAGGTAAGCCTTAAGGTCGTTCAATGCTTGCAAGCAATCTTGATTCCATTCTACTGTCTTGTTTCCCTTCAAGAGCTGGAAGAATGGCTTACATTTCTCGGAGGCCTTCGAGATGAAACGGTTCAAGGCAGCGAGCATGCCGGTGATCTTCTATACGTCACATATTGTGCGAGGGTTTACCCTGTTAATTGCATTGATCTGGTCCGAATTAGTCTTGATGCCTCTCTTACTAACCAAGTACCCAAGAAATTTTCCTGATTGGACACCGAAAGATCATTTTCTCGCATTGATCTTCATTCGGTATTTCCTGAGGATTTCGACGGTTCTCGATAGTTCTGAGAGGTGTTCTTCTTTGTTCCTGCTCTTAACGATCATATCATCGATGTAGACTTCCATGGCGTCTCCCATTTGGTCTTTGAACATCTTGGTGAACAGCTGCTGGTAGGTTACCCCTGCATTTTTTAGCCCGAAGGGCATGACTTTGTAACAGTATAATTCGATGATAGTGATGAATGTTGTCTTGTCCTGGTCTGGTGCATACAGAGGGATCTGATGATACCCCGAATATGCATCCAGAAAACTCATTCTTTCATGAGCTGCTGTGGCGTCCACCAATTGGTTAATTTTTAGGAGAGGGAAACTATCCTTAGGGCAAGCCCTGTTAAGGTCAGTGAAGTCAATGCAGACTCTCCATTTCCTGTTACTCTTTGGAACTACTACTGGGTTGGATAACCATTTAGGGAATTGAACCTCCCGAATGGATCCTGTATCCAATAATTTTTCAACTTCTTTTTCTATGACTTTTTCCTTCTCCGGTGCAGTTCGACGTGCCTTCTGCGTGATAGGTTTGAAAGTGGGGTCAATATGCAACCGATGAAAAACCACACTGGAATCAATTCCAAGCAGCTCGTATCGTTCCCATGTAAAAATGTCTACGTTGCTTCTCAACAGAATTGTCAATTCCTCATTTTCTTGAACTGTGAGAGAAGCTCCAATCAAGAATATCTTGTCCTTCTCGCTAGCACTAGCTATAACTTCCTCCAGGTTTTTGATGACCTGCTTAGAGGGGAAGAGCCTGGTCTTTTCCACTCCGAGACTTCCCTACCTTAATTGCTATTTTGAAGGTATGAGACTTTCTTATTCCTTGACCTTCTCATTGGGCTTTTCGGCCTTCTTCTCTGGTCTTGGGCAGATGGACACTATGAAGCACCTTCTTACCATCATTTGATCGCCATGGATCTCCATTACTCCTCGCTTGGTCACATATTTGAGTTTCTGATGGTAGGTCGAGGGGACTGCCTTCATCGCATATAGCCATCCTCTGCCGAGGATAGCTTGGTATGGCGAGTCAATGTAGACTACCAAAAACTCAATCATCTTGGAGATACTTCATGCCCTTACTGGTAGCACAATATTTCCCAATGGAATAGTCACTTTTCCAGCAAAGCCAACTAGAGGGACAGTGGATTCTTTCAGGTCGGTGACTCTCAATTTCAATTTTCTGAATAGGTCGAGATACATTACCTCGGATGAGCTTCCTTGGTCGACGAGTAACTTGTCGACGTCATAGTTGGCTATCCTGAGCATAATGATTAAGGCATCATGATGTGGGATTCTCACTCCCACCAGATCTTCATCTGTGAACACGATATGTTTGCTATAGTCGACATCATCTTCTCGTCGATGCTTTCATGATTCTGTCTTTGCTGGATCAATCTGAAAACCTTGCATTACTGTTGTAAGCTTTTTTACCTCCATCCAAGCTGAGTTCCCTTGAATCTACTTCATATCAGATTCCCCATGAATTATCGTGAATTCACGGCCAGCATCGTCTTCTAGTACGTTGTCAGGTCTTATTTCTTCATTGGCAGCAACTTTCTCTGCCTTCTTCTCCACAAACTCGTTTAGGTGCCCATACTGGGCTGGTTCTTTCAAGGTGATACTTAAGAGCTTTGCAGTGCCCAGTCTTATGTCCTCCCTCTTTATTAAAAGCGCATTATTTCTCTTTGAGGGATCTCCTCCCATCTTTCTGGACCACTTAATAAATGGCTCGTCTTTGATCTTCGTCAGAATCTTATAAATTAGTTCTTTGAAGACAGTGTTGACTGCCTGAAATGCTTTTAAAACATCGTTCCTGCCTTCATTCATGGTTCCATTCTTTCCCCCATTTTTGCCTCCTTTCTTCTGGTTCTCATCTTTGTCGTTGCCTTTGGCAGCGAGCTTAGTTCGACCATTTTCCTTTGTGCTAAGGTGGGTCACATCCTCCACTTTAGTGTACTTATCAATGCGAGCCCAATTTTGAAATAGGCCACTGCTACCTGCTCCGAGCAGTCCTTAACCTCATTGAATAACTCTCAGTACCTCTCCGCATAATCTCGGAGGCTTTCTTGAGGCGTCTTTTTCATTATTAGTAAAGCATCCATCCTTTTGGGATGGGAGCTACTAGTAATAAAGCGGGCCATAAAGAGCTCGGCCAGGGACTCAAAGCTCCTGATAAACCTCTGAGGGATCCTTTCGAACCATTTCTATGCCATATCATGTAGGCTCGAGGGAAAAATCCTGCACATCAGTGCATCCCGGTGGTTCCAGAGAGTCATGGCTTGCCTGTATTACCTAACGTGATTAATGGGATAAATTTTTCCGTCATAAACCTTGAATCTCAAAATAGAAAATTTCTTTGGGGCTTCCTCGTCTTCTATCTCCCTTGATAAAGGGGATTTCATCTGGGTCTTGAGAGCTCATCTAGCAAGCTCCCTGGTCTATCTTGCGCCGCGGTGTGCTGGGTGTTGGTCCATCTCCTTTCGGACCAAATCTCGTATGTTCTCATTACTGTGATTTGGGCTCCTGTAATGGCGAGTCGGTCACTGATGCTCTAGAGAGTCATCGCTTGACTCATGTTTCTCACTCTTTTGGGATCCACGCCTTGGGCTCCTTTCTCGACTGCGAGACTTGTTCGCTTGAGGGATAGGAGTGCGGTATGGACATCGCTTAGTGCTGCGATGGATCTCTTTCTCCATCCTTTCTAATTTCCTTTTGAGACGAGCATTCTCAACCTCTTGCTTTCGAGAGGACTCCCTTTGCTCTTGGAGCCTTGCCTCATAGGCATCAATCAGTCTGGAGATTTATGTGGACTTTGCTCGTCCTTGGATTTCTTCTAAGGCTGGCCTCTCTGGGCAAGCCCCCTCATCTGAATGCTGAACTTCAGATATGATCCTACGAGGAGTAGGTTGTTCTTAGATATCTCCTGCCTGAGGGGCATTACTTCTGTGACCAGACATTTCAAACTTCTTTGTTGGTGTGGGCTTTCTCAGGGAAGACAAACATTCCCACAAACGGCTCCAATTATGGTGACAATTATGTTCAACACAAGTAAATGAGAAAAACGCAATCACTAAGGAAAATAAAGAACATAAAATGACCATCACACAACACAGTATGTACGTGGTTCAGCAAGAATGGCTACGTCCACAGTGGTGCAGTCAGTATTATTTCTATATACTCCGGGGAGCGTTTACAGAGAATACAGTGCGTGCCTCTTGCCCCAGGATTAGGGTTTATTATATAAATGTTTATCTTCGGGGAGTGGGGGTGTTGGAATCCCCCACGTCCATCTTTTTCTCCTGGAATATCTCTTTACGATATTCTAGGAGAAGACTAAGTCATAACTAAATTTAGTTAAGGTGCGAAGGGTTCGGACTTTGGGCCGTTCTTATTAAGCTGCTCGTCTGGGCCCATGATGGCAAATCCGGGTACCCACAAAACGTATGTACATGATCTCCAAAGAATTGCCCAAATCTATCTAGGGGAAAAAATAATCTAGCTTACTCCTAATTCTTATAATCAATTAAAATCTATCTAAAATATCTCAAATATTATTGATCTCAATTATACGCCCACTTTCTAAACATATAAGATATAAATAAACATTATATTACTAGAAGTTCTCATATTCTATTCATTGACATAAATATATATAAAAATATATATGAGTTATTAGCATCTAAGTGCTAAGGACTAAATGTCTCCTAATTCTCAATAATGCACTGTGTTTCGTGCATGGGACGTCTCGCAAGCGAAATCCAAACAAGGAAACCCCCCAATACACTACTCCTTGGGAGTATTGATTATCAAGATGCATTATGCCCTCAATGCATGACGCGTATAACCCAGATTCTCCTACACTATATATGATTAATTAATTATTCCCAAATCTCAACAGTGCACGACACTCCTGGGCACTGTCGATCGTCGAGATATACTAATATATAAAAATGAGCACTAATGGCTAACTTCTCCTCACTCCCATCATTGCACTGCGTTTCGTGCGTGGGACGTCTCGCAAGCGAAATCCAAACAAGGAACCCCCCCGATACACTACTCCTTGGCAATGTCGGTCGTTGAGGTCCATTATGACCTCGATACCCAAAGTAGTATATCTACTCATATAATTATTTACCATTCATTTCCACTTTAATATATTCATCACAATTTGTCCGGTTAAAATCTCCCAGAATGAGATTCAATCAATCTTTTTATATCTCTTTACTCTAGAGATAAATGATATTCCATAATCATATAAAATTAAGATACAATTCACACAAGTATAATAATAATAACCATCCCATCGAGCTATAACTCGAGGATGCAGGTTCTTAATGCTATCATCTACCAGGGAATCACTCACATTTCATCCTGGGTACCAACGGTCGGAATCTCACACCGCGTTAGAAAAAACCATATCACAATGTACGGGAAGCAGTCATAGTTCCTCCCCGGAAATGAGACGAAACCTACCCACCACGTCTCACCCTTAATAAAACTCACACAATAATAAATGGACGCTATGACCTGGGGACTATACTTTCCCTGCTCCTCAAGCCAGGGGCCTCACCCACATCGCGCAGCTTCCCATCATATATATATATATATATATATATATATATATATATATATCATTCACACAAGATATACATACATAATCACATCACATAAATGTATACCATCACACAAAGTATATATATCACACTATTTACATACTCTTATTATGCTCTTAGGCGTAGATGAAATAATATCATTATTTAGTATACTTTACTCTCGATATACTATTCGTCAATAACTCACATAATTTCCCCACTTAGTATACACTATACTATTTCTCAGTTGAAGTTCACACCTCACTTCTATTTATATGGATCATCTCTCAATTCTATTAACGTTAAGGGTATTCTCTATATCCATATGCACATCGATCAGCATTATTATTTTCAATCCATAATGTGGTTCAATTAATCATATGAACCTTTAAAGTTATCCCATTTGGGATTTTAATACAAAAATCCATTATCATTAAGCGCATTCTAACTCTCCCTTCTAAACCCATAAACATCTCCAAGTATAAATCTCAATGATAGTGGGCTTCCCCACTAGTCGCCACAATAGTCTCCAATTGATAATCTCTCGAATTAAGTCAAGATGACTCCAATAATTCCTCATAAAGGAAACTCCCTAAAAGTCTCCAAAACACACTTTTCATAACTCATATAGAGATTCCCAATTGATAACCTCAAACTAAATGGGATGAAACTCTCCCTAGAAAAACATCCCCAAAACGGC
Organism: Sambucus nigra; assembly: GCA_949130495.1. Taxonomy (NCBI): domain Eukaryota; kingdom Viridiplantae; phylum Streptophyta; class Magnoliopsida; order Dipsacales; family Adoxaceae; genus Sambucus; species Sambucus nigra. The sequence goes on along the minus strand of OX422210.1, from coordinate 276,273,864 downwards.
TTGTTTCTTAATCGATTCGGGCCCAATACGAATCGATTCGGCCTCTAAGGCGAATCGATTCGGGTCCAAAGACTTGGGCTTCTATCTCAGGCCGAATCGATTCGGCTTGGGTCTGAATCGATTCATTCACTCAGACTTGGGCACTTGCAACATTCCGAATCGATTCGGCCTATCAGAAGCTACGAAAATGGCTACTTTTGTCAAAAGCCAAAAATCCCAAAAATCATATATCTCAACTTCTCTCCATTTCTCTTCAACCCAAACATATTATTAACATCAAAACTCATCGAATAACATACCTCAATTAATTTGTAACCTCAAATCCATTATATACACAACCAATCTAAGATTTTACCCAAAATCTAGGTTTTCACATTTTAAAACCAAAATTCATAATTTTATCCACAAATCATGAAATAAATGATACACAACAATTATTTAGCAAGTTTAATCACTTGCCTCAAATTCGTGGAGTCTGATTCGTCCTCGAAATCACGTAATGGCCGGAAATCCCAAGCTTTCTCTCTTTCTCTTCTTCTCTTTCTTTCTCTCTTTCTTTCTCTTTATCTCTAATGATAATTGTTTCTACTAGAGGCTTAATAAGCCATATCTCCCAAAATACACAACTTTAAATGATAATACACACTTTAAATGACTCGGTCACTTTAATTCGATCCAAACGAACTCAAAATATTTTAGAACCCACCCAAATAAGCCCAAGAACAGTCATTTCGACTTTCTCGACCCTTTCGAAAATAACCGCACCCTCAGAATTATTATTCGAATCAGTTTCTAATATCTTCAAATTTTGACCTCAATGCCAATTTAATTATTCTCCAATTAAAATAATATTTATTTCTCCCAAAAATAAATAAATTATTGCCCCAAAAATCTTGGGGTATTACAAATGCCTGCAATTTTAAAAAATGAACACGGAGCCATGTGTACCATAACATTCATCCAAATTACACGCATATTTTTTAGTTAATATTATCTTTTCCAGCTATTCTTAAGCAACGTCTCTCAAAAAGTACACGTTATATCACCAAATGCAAAACAAGATTCTCACATATTATTACCGTAGTCATTACTTCTCTACATTACATGCATTATTGGTCATCTCATAAATACCCAATTAAACACAGTATTGATATAAATATAGACTACACACATACACAACTATTGCACAAAAATATTGTTATAATACAATCAATATCAAGTAACGCATAAGTAAAAAAAATTGCACACATAAACGAACTAGTAGACATACGATTAGAGTAAATATTAATACATACATGAATTAAAAAATTACATGCGTAAGCGAATTGATATGTGTATTCATATTAAAGTAATATAAGTATGAAAATAAATAAAAAAGGATACGCATAAATCAAAAAAGCACACACATAAATAAATAAAGTGCAGATAAATCCTAAGTTTATTTCATTTCAAACAACTGATCTATTAGGCTCAACGATCGACTGTCCTTTACTTTTTTTACCTTTTATTTGTCACGTAAGAGAGATTATTTCTTCTAGTTATTTTAATATTGTGTGTGGGGGTTCCAACCCTCTTCGTAAATAAAAATCAATAATGTTTACACATAAAGTATACACAAACGATATCAATACAATACACTACAAACTAGTGAACTAGTAGAGATATTCATATAATAGTAATATAAATACATAATCACTTAATAGCATACACCCATAAGTAAATAGTTATACATACTTCTCTATTATATATTATAAAACTAATTTTAGTGCATTTACCTTGTCATCTATATTAATTAGATCATATTCCCTCATTTTACTTTCGTCGAGATGGTATTTTTCCTCATTCATTAAATATCACATCTTCTCATTTTCGATTCCACCCAAAGGGCCATTTTTCCATCATCCATTAACGATATCTACATCAAGAAATTTAGACATTATTCCTCCTTGGGTGACTCTTCCTCCCTCGTCTCGTTGTTTACATATGCTTCCCCCAACCAACATGGATGCCACATCCCAACTAATTGTCGACTCCCAATCCCTTCACCACTACTTTTTTTTTGCCTCCATCCCCCAAACCATCTCCCTCTCCCTCTATTTTAATCTCTCAATCGATGTAAATTCTATATTGGAGAATTAAGTTGCTTTATGTGGAAGAAATATACAACAAATGAGTCATCTTAATGCTCATGGTGCTTGAGATAGTTCTCTATAATATTCTTCATCAAAATCGAAGTCCTAGATTTGAGTTTGAGAAGAGTACAATCTAGAACTTTTATTTTAAAAAAATTTAAGCAATCTCATAATGAAATTGTGTTGTTGTAATTAAAAAAAAAGTATATTTCATATGGCGGTAATTATATGCAGAATTGTGAATGGGTAGATGATGTGAATGTGTTGGTATTGTGTGGGTGTACGAATTTATGAATGTATATACACAAAAATGCTTTACTCAAGGGTGTGTACAATTTTGTTCCTTTTTTTTGGTAGTAATTTCCTTTTTAATTTATTATAGTGTTTGTAATTATTGTACTATGCGGTATAACAGAGAGTTGGTTTTTCACAAAGCTAGATATTGTGTACTATTCATGAGTGGTAGGCAACTGCCTTTAAATTGTCTTTTATATATCTAGAATTTTTTAAAGGAATCGTGTTAGTTTTGGTGGGTTGATTGTTCAAAGGGGTTTGTTGTTGGTCTTTTAAAATGAAGGGATGACCCATAAATTTATATGCTTTTACATTTTGAAAAACCACTTGCGCATTGATTGGTTTTAGTAATCACGGGCATGCACCGCGCATCGTGCAGGTTGCTTGCTAGTATTAAAATAATATTGACAAACAATTAACTAAACAAATTACGCACATAAATTTTTGAAGTCAACGCTTTGAACATCAAAATATATGTATAAATCCTCAAAATATTATACAATTTGAAAAGTGACAAAACTACGTACATAAATCTTCAAAGTACATGCATAAATTATCAAACTATATGTATACATCATCAAAGTACACACATAACATAACTGCAAAGTACACACTAAATTTTTCATGTACTTTGCCTAAGTTTATGTTTACTTTCATTAAAATGCATCCGGTTTCATAAAAATAATGCATGTGTTTTCTTAAAAAAATGTATGTAGTTTTTAATTGTGCATGTACTTTCATAAAAAATGCGTTATATTCATAAAATGCCCATATTTTATAACTGAAATGCACACATTTTAATAAAAATATCTATACATTTATTCTAAGAAAACTTAAAATTTTCAATCATATCTGTGCAAATAGTCCCAAATATTTTTTCATTAAAACCAAAGATAGCACATAGTTTTACCATTCTTTCCTTGTAAAAAAGATTTGGAACCACTTATCTTACATCAATTATTTTTTTTGATCCTATAAAAAATTCACATTATTACATATACTTTAAATCCCATATTCTAAGCCCATGAGGAAAAAACCATACTAATACCAAAATATATAAAATGTTAAGGGTGAAAACAAAAATTTTAAACTTAAAAAATACTTATGCTTCATAGAACTCTGGAGTTGAGATAGATCGCGTCTAGATTTTTCCAAATATATGAATTTTGTGTAAATTGGAGTTGTATATTGAGAAACATGTAATTTCAAAAATTTTAAGACACAAAACTTAAGGATGAATACAAAATTTTTATAAGTTCAAAATAATCGATTTTATGTGGAAGTGTAAGTTGAACTTGTATTTTATAGATTTAATTTCAAAGTTTGTAAGAAACAAAACTAAATGGATGAAATTAAAAATTTTAAAACTCCAAAAAAACCTATCCCTCAATAACTTTATAATATATAAATTTCATGTAAATTAAACTTTATTTGATAACAAGTGTATTCGTGTCCAAATAGAGTTCATGTTAGAAATATAAACAAACAAGTTTCTTCCTATATATAGATATTAGTTAAAGAAATAAAAGAACATAGAGTGATGGAAGCAAAATGCAATAAAATGAGATTATTTTGAGGCTATGAGCCCAAAAATAATGGAATAATGATAGGGAGACCCACTTCGTGGACACATTTCGTAGACACACTGCATTAAAAGCTCATACCGTATTGTTTTGGTCCCTTGAGCGCATCCACCAATGCATTGAAAACTTGTATCTATTTTTGTCTTATTCACAGGTCCATGAAATGGGTCTACAAAATGGGTCTCCCTATCCTCACTCAAAATAATGTAAGTTGAACTTGTATTTTATAGATTTAATTTCAAAGTTTGTAAGAAACAAAACTAAATGGATGAAATTAAAAATTTTAAAACTCCAAAAAAACCTATCCCTCAATAACTTTATAATATATAAATTTCATGTAAATTAAACTTTATTTGATAACAAGTGTATTCGTGTCCAAATAGAGTTCATGTTAGAAATATAAACAAACAAGTTTCTTCCTATATATAGATATTAGTTAAAGAAATAAAAGAACATAGAGTGATGGAAGCAAAATGCAATAAAATGAGATTATTTTGAGGCTATGAGCCCAAAAATAATGGAATAATGATAGGGAGACCCACTTCGTGGACACATTTCGTAGACACACTGCATTAAAAGCTTATACCGTATTGTTTTGGTCCCTTGAGCGCATCCACCAATGCATTGAAAACTTGTATCTATTTTTGTCTTATTCACAGGTCCATGAAATGGGTCTACAAAATGGGTCTCCCTATCCTCACTCAAAATAATGTGATGGTTAATGAGGTGAGAGGTCCATTCCAATCGTAGATGGAGAAGATATGCTGCTATTATCTAATTATTTCATCAACCACACCATTAATGATGTTTTGGCAAGGAAAGAGTAAGGGTCATCTTAGTCTAAAATAATCATTATATGGGATCCAAAGCTTTCTTCAAATATTAAGGGATCTCCCATACGCAAGATAAGAAACCTATCTTTCATAAGAAAGTAATAGACAATGTCTGAATATAACAAATCAAGCAATCATGATGCACAAAGGAAAGAGGACCAAGATAACATATACTCAATATTTATGTGATGTGGCAAGCACATCTAAATTGATAGGTAGACATGCTACTATTATTTGACAAGTAAGCCATAGGCGTTAAAGGATTTATGAATGATACACATCTCAATGTCATCTAATTATCGTATATAACTAAAGTGGACAGCGAAACCAGGTGTTGACATTTATCGCTTCCACAAGAGTACATGTGTACAATTTTAATGACTAAAATTAAGTTAACCACTTAAATCCTTTTGTATTCCACAAGTTGTAATCTAGCTACAAACTCCATTGAAATCCTCAACCATCCAATACCCTGTACTCTTCCTCTTCCTCTCCCTTGGTTTGTCTCTCTCTTTAAATGTCATAAATCATTGTAACTGTTGCAATGTCATCTCCCAACTAAACAAATAAAAATTCAAAGAGCCCACGCATTGTGCGGGGTTTAAATGCAGTCTAATATAAAAAATGGTGTCTCCAAAGAGGAGATTTCCGTATGGAAAAAGAGTTTAATATATGTGATAAATTCGAGCTCTCTCTCCCCCATTATTCACGAATTTTATGTCTATTTATATCTTCTCTCAACCTTTTTCCCTTCCTCTTACTTTATAATATGTATTATCTCTCTCCACAATTATTCTGCCATGAAACACGTTTGAACGTGTTCTCTCCTTCTTGAATAAGATCTATGAGATTGTAAAAACTCCCTAACCGGTGTTTCTCTATGAATTTCTAAGATTAGATTCCTTTTTCACTAGTAATTCTAAAGGTTAGTATGTTGGAACCTCTTTTTCATAATTTTGGCACTAAAAACCATTGGTCCCTTTTATAACACCTTAATTGTGAGTGTTTTCTTCTTTACATAATTATGACTTTGCTGTCCCTTTCACAACACCCAGAATTCGATCAATTGTTGCGTCTTTTACCCTTTCCTTTAGTTGATTGTATCGTGGTAAGAGAATAAGACCTCTGTTCATCTTATTCTACACCCCTAAAATGCATTGAATGTATACCCAGCAACACCGACGAACTCCCCGATCGCCGGCAAATAAAGTTCTATTTTCTCACACCTCCCTCTAAAGAAATGTAACAACAAATAAGCCCAAAATCCCATATAGATTGAGAAGAAAAAATAATAAAATTTCTAATTTAAAAATTCTTCTCATCAAATAGTTAAGTATTAAATTACTTAGAAATTCCCAAAAAATAAAAAAAAAATATGAATTTAGGTACTTCATATTCCAAAATAAACCCTAATCTCAAATTTACCAATTATTGTTAATGTTATTGTAACCCTTATTCTCACTTTCAAGAGGGGGGTAGAAACAAAACAAGCGAGGGAGAAATGAGTGAAGAATCTCAAAAATGAAAGAAATGGTACACGAATATGAGTTTGGCCATTAGAAAGGAAGAGGAAGAAGTATAGTCTGAAATGGGTTCTTAAAAGCTAAGAATATAAGGTTTTCATTTTTTTTCTTCTATATACACCATCACTTTGGTGGTTTAAAAATATTTCAGCCCATTAAATTGGGTTTATAAAAAGTTGTGGTTTTAATAAGAAAATTAGGGTTTAAATAAAAATAACCCTTAAGAAATATAGAAATTGGAATTAATTTTTATAAGTAAAAAAACATTATAGCGACATAATTTAATTGTTTCCAATATTACAATTTAGTAGTACTTTATATAAGTTATTTTAGTACTACTTTCTCTCATTTATTGATATTTTGCCACACTATACATTATGAAACCCTTTTGCATTCAATTATTATACGAATCGATTAATATCCCAAGTTTATAAAATGATGTCTCTTGATATATATAGTTTATCTACTAATGAAACTACTAACCACTAAGTTTATGGAAAGATCATACATGTCATATGTGAATTTTTTTAGTGTGCTCAAGTAGTGAATCATTATTTATAAAATCCTTAATAATTTGATATATATAATATAGTTTTTTAGGCTTTAATCCCACTTTAAAAATTTTAATTGTCACCCATTACATATATTTCTGTAATTGTAATTAGTCCCATAACCTCTCATAACCGTTTCCAACCACCTTTCTGTATTTTCTTAAAAAACGACACATGTCCCATTAACTTTTTGACCATCACTCCATAGGACCAACAACTAAAAATAAAAAGATATGGAATCAAATGTAACTAAATCATCCCTCGTGGGGATAAATACTAAATATACCTATATGATATATGGAATTAATCATATACAATTCTTATTTTTTTAATTATAATTTCCCAACTTTTGCTTTAGTTTGGCAATCATATGTTTTGAACATTTTTCTTTATATGCATATTGAAAAATTCAGTTTTAGCAATAAAAATAAGTTTTTAGTTCAATAATTCCTTATATTAACAATTTAGACTTTTAGAATGATTATAAGATTGTTAAATATATGATTTTTTCCCCATCTTTGTCGTTCATATACCAATGTTGGCCCGGTATTACTTTACGTACCTTTACTCATTATGTTTCATCTTCTTTATGCCTTTTGTTTTTTTAATACCAACTTTTTTTTTCTTTTATGCCCGCACTTTTTTCATTTAGTTATAATTTTGAATTTATATTACCTTCTATAATAAAAGTAGAAGGAGTCTGCGCATCGCACGGGGCTAAAACCTAGTATTAATATAATGAAAGCCTTTAATAAAAATAAGATAAAATTCCATAGAGGAAAGAACTGATTGGATAAGGACCAATCTACAACCTTTGGATAACCATTTCGAGCTCCACCCATAAATTTTAGATCTGATGGATTCAATACGAGGCCCAAAATGAGATTTTGATATCCTCCCTTTGAAAAGAGGGCATCCCAAATACTTAATGGGTTGATGCTTGATGTTAAAGCCACAAACCTCCTTAATCAAGGAAGTCCTATTCAATCTATTACCCACCACAATACAAGATTTTGGGGAGTTCATTTTCTGCCCTGAGCTAGCCTCGTAAACCTTAAGGAAAGTCATTAAACCAGCTAAGCTTCTTTTGTCACCTCTGCTGAATATAATAATATCATCTGCATATGCCATGTGAGAAATAATTGTGGTGTCTCTTGGATGGTAGTAGGGATTAATCACACCAGACAACATAAGTTGGTTCAGACCCCTACTTAGGCTCTCAGCAGCAATGATGAAGAGGTTGGGAGATATAGGATCTCCAACTTTTTTATCAACATTACGTATCATCTCCTGAGCAAGCTAGATGTTGTCTTGGATGTTCCTACCTTTGACAAAGCCCCTTTGATTAGAGGGTATCAATTTAGGGAGAAACTTGTTCAATCTAGTGGCCAGAAGCTTAGAAATCAACTTGTAGGAAAAGTTGCAAAGACTGCTGGTTCTATAGTCCTCACACTTCTGGGGGTGAGCAATCTTGGCAATTAATACCACAAGGGTGCTAGTCCAACTTCTAGGGAGATCCTGACCAGTCATGAAGGAATTGGTGGCAATAATGAAATATTTTAGGTAATATTCCAGCATTTGGCGTAGAATGATCCACCAAAATCGTCAGGACCTGGAGTAGAGAGAACACTCATAGACTTTAGAGTCTGAGAAATCTCATCATCAGAGGCAAAATAGCTAAGCATTTCATTGTCCCCTGAGGTAATTAAGTGAGGGATGCATTTTAGCAAAACCGTAGGCTGCTCAATCTCTTCAGCAGAAAGCAGCAGCTTAAAGTGTTCCACCATGTGGTCAACAATATCCTTCTAATTATCGAGGTTAACTCCTCCATTCCCTAGAATATAATGGATCCCCAACTTTCTGTGTTTACTCTTTAAAAAGGAATGAAATAATTTTGAATTGGCATCACCTTCGTTCATCCACTTGACACTTGCTTTTTGCCTCTAGTAGGTATCCACATTTTTCATAGCAGTTACCAACTCAACTTTAGCTTTATTCAGCTCACATCTAATGTCATTGTCCTTGTTACTTTCGAACTGAGCTTCCATCATCAACACTTTATCTTCCAAGTCGTTAACGTTCTGAAAGATATCCTTGAACACTGGTTTACTCTAGGTCTTAAGATCTCCTTTCAGCCTTTTTAATTTGTAAGAGAATAAATGCAGACCTCTATCATCACAATCAGTATCCCAAGAGCTGTTAACAACATTCATAAAATCATCATGACTCATCCAGAAGTTTTGAAATATAAAATATTTTGGAATGTTTTCCATCCATCTTTTAACCTCAAACAGGAGGGGATGATGGTCAGAGCGAGAGCTATTCAGATGATTGACTGTAGAATTAGGGAATTGGTCTCTCCAAATATCATTAAAAATACCTCTATCCAATCTTTTAAAAATTAAATCCTATTTTCTTCTTTTATTACTCCAGGTGAATCTCAAACCAGAGAAGCCCATATCAATTAGGCCACTATTATCAATGCAGACGTTAAAGTCTATCACTGCTTGAAAATCGATCTCATTACCCCCACTTTTTTCCTCCTGAGTAGCCACTATATTAAAATCTCCTGCAATTAGAAAAGGATTAAAAGCATGTCTTCTGCTTATGACCACAATATCATCCCATAATTGGCATCTCTCCTGAGCATTACATTTGTCATAGACTACTGTAATCTTAACTACCAAAATTAAAGCTGAATGAATGACCTCCACTGCAAGAAGTTGATCAGAATTTCATTCCATGCTAATGTTGACCCCAAATCTCCAAAAAAAATCATATCTTACCATTTTGATTAGACATACTACCCTCCATAGACCATTTGTGCTTCAACTTCTCCATTTTGTCAATTCCAATTTTGGGTTCTAAGATAGCAAAGATTGGACAATTCTGCTTTTTAAGAAGCCATTTTATTCTCCTAGAAGTAGCAGAATTACCAACCCCCCTCACATTCCAAATAAAGAAGATCAACATTTAAAGGTGTTTGAAATGGTGCTACTATCTTGTTTAGAAGAAGCTCAAGTGGTTCTAGCACCCATATTGGATAGTTTAGCCTTGCCCAAGTCAGGAGACTTCATATCTTGATTTTGAGAACCACTAGTGGCCATCTTGTTCTTTGACATCTTTTTTATAACTTCAGATAATTATTTAACATCAGTAGCTTCTTGATTCCTCAATTGAACCTCCAAAACTTCATCAATTGCATATTATTTGGCTTGAGTGTATTTCTCAGTGACAAGAGTAAGAGAAGCATACCTAATTAATCCCCCAACACTGGTACGCCTTTCAACATTCAACTTCTGATTACCCACTTGATCCTCTCCACTTTTAAGTTGTCCACCTGCTTATAAGGACTATTGTTTGACATAAATTCCCTCTCTTCCATCAGGTCTCCACCCTTCCTAAGATATAATCCTTCATCAACACCATTAGTCGGCACATTTTGTTTTTTTATGACAGAGTGGATAGTGTTTTTGTTATTGTCTTGACCATTCCTATTGTTATGCAGATGAGAGCTCTCATCAGTGTATTCTAAAACACCTTTCTGCTTATGACGACTAATTTTTTCAACCCATTCCTTGGTATTCAGCCTTTCAACTCCTCTATTATCCTCACCAAGAGGCTTTTGACCCTCTAACGGATCCACCAAGTGTAATACCCCGTATTTTTATAGCTTTTAAATTATGGGATTTATTAAATTTAATTGAGATAAATTAATTTAATTTTAATCCGGAATGTTGCTTTAAATATTTACTAGCATGACGAGAGTTAGTAATTATTGGAAATTTGTTATCTGTTGAATATTACTGAATGAGTATAGTAATATATGAGATTTATTGTTATAATATTGTCCCGTGTGAATAAAATGACAATTATGGAAATTTAAGTCGGGACGCGCCTATGTCGTGTCGGGACTAAATGTTGATTAATAAGTGAATATTTTATAAGGTGTTCGTATGGTCGTTTTGAGTGCGCCAACGTGTCCGTAAGGGTCGAGATAGTCAGAAAAGTGTACCCGGGGGTTTAGTTTGGGTCTCGGGGCATTTTTAGGCCCAATTAGTACCCCGGGAGGGCATTTTGGACATTTCGCAATTATGGGTAATTAAACCTACGAAAATTAAAAGGATTATATAAGATATCTAGGTTGTCTTCTAGGGTTAGAACAACCAAAGGCAAATGACGGCCATTGGAGATGAAGAGTAGAAGCTCTCCAAGGAGTTCTAGGCCAAGAACACCTCCGATTGCACCGCCTTCACCACCAACGCGTAGATCGCGAGACGGGGAACGCAACCACACCAATTTTGGCACCAAACCAGATTTCTAAAAATTCCAGGCAAGTGTTTATCTTGCTTATTTCGTTGATGCATCTTTCATATTGGTTTAGGAATGATTAGGATGGATTATATGGAAAAAAAACCCAATTTGAGATAGGAAATTGCATGTAGTGATGACTTAAATGATACTCTGGAAACCCTTTGTCATGTAAAGGATTAAGAGTTTGATTAAGAAAAGAGTTATAATTACATACAAACACTAAAAATTTTATTCCGGATGATCGGACCATTGGAATCGCTTGAAATTTTAGTATGTTGTAGCGAACGACGAGAGAGGGTTGCTGACAAAAATTCAGCTTGATTGAACGGTCAGATTTCTAAAAATATTATTTTTACTAGAGAGTTTTATGTTTTGAGGACTCTTAGAGAGTTTTATATTTTGAGGACTCTTAGAGAGTTTTATATTTTGAGGACTCTTCTAAATAATAAAAAAATTCAATTAAAACTCCATTTTAATTCTGATTTCGAAACCATTTGAAATTCTCATCTTTGAAAATAAAATTCAAAATCCTTTAATGTAAGGCGAAATCTATATTTTTAGGATATCTTACATGAGGGACAATGTAAGTATATGTTAAAGGGGAGAGACACGTAAGAGGGTTACGTTGGAACATAATGAATACCTACTGAATTGTACCTTTGGAAGGATAGAGTCCATGAGGGCTACATAGTAAGTTGGAGAAACCCTTCGAATTAAAGTGAGAAATGAACCATTATACGTGATGACTAATAATGGGAAAATAAGGATAAATGTTGTGAATATGGGTTATGGGATAAACCTAAATTGATATGATAAAAGTAATATATTTATATGACTGTGTATGCATATATTATATACATGTGAAAATCATGCCCCCGCTACTTGCTATCCCGGAGGTTACCGCGCTGGGACGATCTTATCCTGTGTTGCCTTATGGGGAATATTGACTCGTACCGTAGAAGATAGGAATCCTAGGTACGGACTATCGGATCGATAGTCGGATGGTCCTAAGAGACGTGAGGGTATGTACTGACCTCTTGGACTTGGATACTATGCTTCGCCTCAATATTGTTTGTGTATGTATTTGTATAGTTCGAGAGTGATTCCGAACTTGTATTCCCTTTAGTATGATTGATACGGGGATTGGATAGCAGAGTATGTCCACACCATAGTTTTTATGTGGGGTGCCGTTATGATATATATATTATACGAGTAGTTAATATATATATGGAATTCTGAAATATGGAACTGCCTACTATGAGTTGATATGTAGGACATGGTTGATGACTCAAATTATAAATACTTGTGTTGAGAAAGTATAATATGACAGTGGAAAACTTTAGTGATTAATAAAGTTAAAAGGGATAACTTTGGTTATATATTGAAATCTTACGTTTTAAATACTTGTGTTGTTCAGTTGTAAATCCTGCGAATAACCTAAGATAAGTTAAATCATTAGGGAAAGATAGTGTGGTATATGACAAGATAGACCATTGGGAAGGTTAGTGTGATAGGTGTGCACATTAGAAGAGAGGTGAGAATTTCTCAAGAGAGTGTCGCACTAATATGTTGTGGCATTGGCCTGTAATCAATTTAAATACTTGCTAAACTATTTTTAAAACGGTTCTACATTTGGGCTCTAACCCGTTTGCTGTTACTTCTTCTCTCTTGTGTCTATATATATATGTATTACAGGTGCCCAGCCACAGGGGTGTCTTGCTTAGGATTCTTTGGATGGAACGTGCTGTAGCTTTTGTGGGAGTTGCAGGTCATTGCTTAGACGACCTCATTGTTGACTCTACTTCTATTTCAACTTTATCCAGCAGGGGCATGTGTCGCCCTTTTCCATTATTTAGTTGATATTGTCAGAGATTGTAATTTTTACTTTCAGTACCTTTATTTCGGGATTTATTACTGTCAGGAAGTTTTCCTTTAGTATTTAAATGTTGGGACTATTTATTGATGGTTAAATTCTTGAATGTTCATTTCTATTCTCATTCCTAATGTGTGACTCTTAAAAATGTAAACGGTTAAAGGTTATATAACTGGATTTAATGAAATGAGAATAAGGTTTTAAATGGTTTTGACACTTAGCTTAATTATTTAGGGTGTTTAAATTGAAAAAGTATTTTTACCACAGTGATGCTAAGAATGAACCAACTGTTCACCTTGATGTTAATTTAATAAAGGAGTGATCGCCCGGTATTTAATTAGGCGGGGTGTCACAGGTGGTATCAGAGCATCAGGTTCTAGTGTCCTGAGGATCTGTACGCCTTATTATGCTTTCAGCATTGCTTTGTTTGTTACAGAGCCCTATTTTTAGGATTGTCGATTTCTTTGATGAGATTTCGTTCTCCTGTTATAATGTGTATACATTAGTGAATACTAATTTCGTTCGGATGTGTGCGCGTGCCGAGCGATGACTGATGTTAGAAGAGGACCGTTAAGCGTACATCAGAAGGCAGGGTTCAGTTGAGATTATAAAATATATCCGAGGATGATGACCGTAGTCGAGGTCACCTCCATTATGGCACGAGAAGACAAGATTAGAAAGGCGACTAAGGCGCAGCAGTGATTTCCAAATGCTGTTATAGTCAAATGAGGTGCGAGGGTAAACTTACCCAACGTATTACAAAAAAAAATCGTGTAGAGACTGTCAATGGGAAATTTTAGAAATGCGAAAATTGTATGTGTCTTTACCAAAGGAGGTAATGTACCCAAAGTCTTAGATATAGGACGAAGTGTGGCAAACTGAAAGTGAAAATTTAGAGAAAATTTTCTTGGCTTTCGGGACGAAATTATAATGGTTGGAGTCAACCACCAATTTTAGAAGTGGAATGCTATGCCTATATGAGAACCTTAGGTACAGTGTTGACCGTATGTTCCTTCCTCAACTGTTCAGGGTGAGAAGCAAACGTGGTTCTGAACTCATCGCGGGAGGGCATGACAGAAGTTCGATTGTGGATATGAACCCTAATCATTAGCAAATTTTGTATCAAAAGATGTAGATACGAGTGGAGGAAACGACTCCAAGTGGGAGACCAACTCGTAATAATAATTGATAATACTCGAGGAGGAAATTCTGATAGACGGTTGATTCAGAGGTTGACAATGTTGTATTTTGTCAATAAAGATGATAATGCTCCTTGTGTAGGAAGCTTAAAGAAATCGAAGATTTTAGTCGAGAATAAGACTGAATACAACGGTGGTGATATAGCACCAAAAAGAGATGTGGATATACATCAGGGGACCCATTTAAATGATTCGGATAATGTAATTCTTACCAAGTGATGGTAAATTCAGTAAGTGTTATTATAGATAGTAACATGATCTTTATGACCTAAAAAGTTAAAGGAACAACTGGGATGGTTAACAGGAATCGAGTTTACTAAAGTCCAAGAGAAGGACAATCCTAACCTGGTTAGTAGGACAGCTGATAAGTGGATTATGTGTTGAGGTATTTTGTGCGGAGTGAGATCGCTCGCGATAATATGTTCCAAAGTGAGTATAAGGACAAGAATACGGTGCCTAGTAAAAGGCAACGATTAAAGTAATTTTGTTTGGTTTGAGTAGACGTGTTACGTCCAGAAACCATTTGCGCAGTCAAGACGATTGACAAGGTAGAAGTGTAAGTTGTATCCTCAGAGGATGAGGCGTGTTTATGTGACACGAGTGAGTCACTATATTTTGTTCCTTGCTAGATTAGCATGTGAGACGAGCTTAATGCATATCGTTTTAAACGTTATTAAAATGTGAATATTTTTCCCTAGTGTAGCGGGATTTTTCTTTAGTGCTATCCGCAGAGGATGAATGAGTATATTAACAGTGTCACGTATTTTTTTGAGATTACTCGTTGTAGTGATGCGATACACGAGTATGATATTATCTTTGTTAAAACATTATAGAAATGGTTATACAATAGTGGGCATTTATTGCAAGACTATCGGAGTGGTTGCATTAGTGCAACATGTTTTATGTTTGTTTTGGCGAGGCTTTACCTGTGAGAAGGTTGGACTCGCACTTATATTATCTATCCTAGAGACTTCGGAGGAGATAGTGGGCTCGAGATATTCGATGCCAAAGTATGCATACACTTTGTCAATATAATTCCGTATGTATCGGGATTTACCGTTGGGCGAAAAGATTTGACTCAGTATTATGTTTAGCACTTCGGACTTAGTGATAGGAAGAGTGCATTGTTATATTTATCATTTAGAGATGTGGGAGTAAATATTTATACCCCAATTATTAGGGAAAGGAATTTCGAGAATTTCGATCATATGTATCCGAGATTTATAGAATGTAATTACTATCAACCAATACGGGACGATAGTGAAATTGGTGAAACATTCTTTGTTAAGCATAATTACGGGAGAAATTGTAACTTTTCTGTCAAGGGACGGAATAAAGGGGTATATACTATGGACGGAGGACCTAACGGATTTCGATAACCGACAATGCTAGGTAGTAGTGTATCGGGGGGTTCCTTGTTTGGATTTCGCTTTGCGAGACATTCCACGCATGAAACTTAGCGTAAGGCTGGAAATAGGGAGACGTTTGGTCACTATTCCATGAGTTCGGTACCCTGGTCGAAATGGGATCAAGTAATTATGTATGTAAGTTGGAAGTTGAATTTTGTTTTAAGGTCATTGGAGCCGGATTTTTGTGGTAGGAAAGCATTGAAAGTTATCCCCACGAGTTGAGGGGTGGAACGATGATAAGGAGAATTTAAGAATTTTGATTTCTAGGGTGATTGAGAGTATCCAAATGTCATAACCGCGTACAGAACACAAGGTGAATAAAGAGTTGGAATGATTTTTAGCACGGATTATCTGGAAAGAACTTTATATTATACAAAAGAGATGACCTGCAATTATTTTGATGAATAGAGCGTTAGTGATTTATTTTGGTTGTTGTACCTATTTGGGAAAATTATTGTACTTATCTGAGGAAGGTTGAGAATTATTATTCCTCTTTTATTGTCATGGAATTTGAATGCCCTATTCCTTCTATTCCGTTGAATTTAGTTAGTCCTACAGATGAGTAGCACGCCGTTCGCTCTCCCAGGGCGGTCGGAGTGTTGCAAAAATGTGGGCATCTTGGTTAACTACAGTTAAAATAGTCCGAGTCGAAGGGACGTGGTAATAGACGTGTGAAATATATGTTTGTGGGACTAGTATAACGAAATGGAAGTGATAGAGTGGATTAAACATCACATGAGGGGCGATAATCCATACATAAGTGTACAATTAGAATAGCACGCCCTAACTTGATTGGAAGGTTGTGGGAAGCCATTCAAGAATTGGTATTCCTTGAATATAGTAGAATCTAATTGTTATGAAGCACACCCGGAGCGGAGTTGTTATTATTCAAGTGTGAGAGCGACTCACACATATAAAGAGTAATGATGTTAGTATAGTATAAGAGATCCAGAAGTGTGCTTCGTGGAGAGAAGAGCACGGGTGGAACTTTCGGCATATTACAAGGAAGGAAGGGGAGTATTACGTGTCACTTAATATGAGACATTTCAAGGGAAGAACCCATGTTTAGCGCGACGTAGTGAGTAGTCTCTACATGCACTGCCCATAGGTAAGGTTTGGTTGAAAGAGGAGAATCAACCAAATAATTTTGTGTTTATCGAAAATTCCTGAAATTGGAAGAGGTTGGTAAAGTCGGTAAAGTTCTTGGATGGGTTGCCATCCTCAAAACAAGATCAAGGGTTTATCCCTAACATGTGAATTAAGTCTCCGAGAAGGAAGTGATTGATATTCCTTTGGGCTGGCTTACAATATTAACTAGTATGCCCCAGACTTCCTTTGAAAGGACGGATCGCGCCAGTGCATGGTCCGACGCAGTATAAATTTCTGAATCAGGATGAGATTGGTGAATACCACCTTTGATATGGGATTTCAGGAACTAGCGGAGATAAGATTTCGTTTCAAGTAGGATGTATCAACCTTAGCCAAGGAATAAGCGCATGGTGATTAAAGATTAGTGGAGCCACGTGAAGGAGATTTTGGAATCTTGGTACGATGATTTCAAGAATGCTCTGTAGAAGCACTCGTACCTGTTTGTCGCGTATGAGGTACTTATTAAGGTTTTGTTATGGAAGAACCTCGACTATTCTCCTTCCGTATGTTTAGAGGAGAGTAGATAATCAGAATTTTTGGATCGGTCGAGAAAATATTCGATAACTATGGTAGAATTCCACGACTGTTTTAGACGAGCAAGAGTGATCAAATGTTCGTAATATTTTCTCAGAATGGGAGTTTTGTATATGAATAAATCCGAGTATTTGTCATGTAGTGAGATGCGGCCTCCTAATCATAGTGAGATAATGAAATGTATAACGTATAGGCGTGACCTATGAGAATGTTATCGGTTGGGAGCACAATGTGAAGTGTCTCCAAAGAGAATGGAAAACAATGTTACTGTGAAGAAAGGGCTATAGTGATTGAGCGCCGTAATGTGTAGTTAGTTTGTGTACGGAAAAGGATATCCAGAATTATGCAACCTGATAGGCCTTATTTTCCGAATTTCGAGACGAATTTCAGTTATTATGGGGGAAGTATGTAATACCCCGTATTTTTATAGCTATTAAATTATGGGATTTATTGAATTTAATTGAGATAAATTAATTTAATTTTAATCCGGAATGTTGCTTTAAATATTTACTAGCGTGACGAGAGTCAGTAATTATTGGAAATTTGTTATCTCTTGAATATTACTGGATGAGTATAGTAATATATGAGAATTATTGTTATAAAATTATCGCGTGTGAATAAAATGACAATTATGGAAATTTAAGTCGGGACGCGCCTATGTCGTGTCGGGACTAAATGTTAATTAATAAGTGAATATTTTATAAGTTATTCGTATGGTCATTTTGAGTGCGCCAATGTGTCCGGAAGGGTTGAGATAGTCAGAAAAGTGTACCCGGGGGTTTAGTTTGGGTCTCGGGGCGTTTTTAGGCCCAATTAGTACACCGAGAGGGCGTTTTGGACATTTCGCAATTATGGGTAATTAAACCTACGAAAATTAAAAGGGTTATATAAGATATCTAGGTTGTCTTCTAGGGTTAGAACAACCAAAGACAAATGACGACCATTGGAGAGGAAGAGGAGAAGCTCTCCAAGGAGTTCTAGGCCAAGAACACCTCCGATTGCACCGCCGTCACCACCAATGCGTAGATCGCAAGACGGGGAACGCAACCACACCAATTTCGGCACCCAACCAGATTTCTGAAAATTTCAGGCAAGTGATTATCTTGCTTATTTCATTGATGCATCTTTCATATTGGTTTAGGAATGATTAGGATGAATTGTATGGAAGAAAAATCCAATTTGAGATAGGAAATTGCATGTAGTGATGACTTAAATGATATTCTGGAAACCCTTTGTCATGTAAAGGATTAAGAGTTTGATTAAGAATAGAGTTCTAATTAGATACAAACACTAAAAATTTTATTCTGGATGATCGGACCATTGGAATCGCTTGAAATTTTAGTATGTTGTAGCGAACGGCGAGACACGACTGCTGACAAAAATTCAGCTTGATCGAACGGTCGGATTTCTAAAACTATTATTTTTACTAGAGAGTTTTATGTTTTGAGGACTCTTAGAGAGTTTTATATTTTGAGGACTCTTCTAAATAATAAAAAAATTCAATTAAAACTTCATTTTAATTTCGATTTCGAAACCATTTGAAATTCTCATCTTTGAAAATAAAATTCAAAATCCTTTAATGTAAGGCAAAATCTATATTTTTGGGATATCTTACATGAGGGACAATGTAAGTATATGTTAAAGGGGAGAGACACGTAAGAGGGTTACGTTGGAACATAAATGAATACCTACTGAATTGTACCTTTGGAAGGATAGAGTCCATGAGGGCTACGTAGTAAGTTGGAGAAACCCTTCGAATTAAAGTGAGAAACGAACCATTATACGTGATGACTAATAATGGGAAAATAAGGATAAATGTTATGAATATGGGTTATGGGATAAACCTAAATTGATATGATAAAAGTAGTATATTTATATGATTGCGTATGCATATATTATATACTTGTGAAAATCATGGTCGCGCTACTTGCTATCCCAGAGGTTACCGCGCTGGGACGATGTTATCCTGTGTTGCCTTATGGGGGGATATTGACTCGTACCCTAGAAGATAGGAATCCTAGGTATCCTAAGAGACGTGAGGGTATGTACTGACCTCTTGGACTTGGATACTATGCTTCGCCTCAATATTGTTTGTGTATGTATTTGTACAGTTCGAGAGTGATTCCGAACTTGTATTCCCTTTAGTGTGATTGATACGGGGATTGGATAGCAGAGTATGCCCGCACCATAGTTTTTATGTGGGGTGCCGTTATGATATATATATTATACGAGTAGTTAATATATATATGAAATTCTGAAATATGGAACTGCCTACTGTGAGTTGATATGTAGGACATGGTTGATGACTCAAATTATAAATACTTGTGTTGAGAAAGTATAATATGACACTGGAAAACTTTAGTGATTAATAAAGTTTAAAGGGAGAACTTTGGTTATATATTGAAATCTTACGTTTTAAATACTTGTGTTGTTCAGTTGTAAATCCTGTGAATAACCTAACATAAGTTAAATCATTGGGGAAAGATAGTGTGGTATGTGACAAGATAGACCATTGGGAAGGTTAGTGCGATAGGTGTGCACATTATAAGAGAGGTGAGAATTTCTCAAGAGAGTGTCGCACTAATATGTTGTTGCATTGGCATGTAATCAATTTAAATACTTGCTAAACTATTTTTAAAATGGTTTTACATTCGCGCTCTGACCCGTTTACTGTTACTTCTTCTCTCTTGTGTCTATATATATATATATATATATGTATTACAGGTGCCCAGCCACAGGGGTGTCTTGCTTAGGATTCTTTGGATGGAACGTGATGTAGCTTTTGTGGGAGTTGCCGGACATTACTTAGACGACCTCATTGTTGACTCTACTTCTAGTTCAGCTTTATCCAGCAGGGGCATGTGTCGCCCTTTTGCATTATTTAGTTGATATTGTCAGAGATTGTAATTTTTACTTTCAGTACCTTTATTTCGGGATTTATTACTGTCAGGAAGTTTTCCTTTAGTATTTAAATGTTGGGACTATTTATTGATGGTTAAATTCTTGAATGTTCATTTCTATTCTCATTCCTAATGTGTGACTCTTAAAAATGTAAACGGTTAAAGGTTTTATAACTGGATTTAATAAATGAGAATAAGGTTTTAAATGGTTTTGACACTTAGCTTAATTATTTAGGGTGTTTAAATTGGAAAAGTATTTTTACAACAGTGATACTAAGAATGAACCAAATGTTCACCTTGATGTTAATTTAATAAATGAGTGATCGCCCGGTATTTAATTAGGCTGGGTGTCACACCAAGGTCATGGTAGTGGTCTTACTATTAAAAACAATTCTCTTGTCTACCTGACTAAACTTCTTAGGGGCATCCACTTTAGGGAGGTCAATTTGATTCTGCTTGGAAAAATAATTTGTGATTAAGTTATGGCCACATTTTGGAGTACTTATGGGGTGAGAAGCGCAACTTACCACCTTAGTGACACAATCTACTTCAGCATTTTTATTACATCCATCATGGGAATTAACATTATCACCCTCTTCAGACTCTATCTCCCCATTTTTTATTTTAAGCTTCCTAACAATCTCATTCCTCAAGTCTTTTTGTTTCAATTTCATAGGGATAACATCACCCTTATTTACCTTTTTGCCTAGCTCAGAGTTTTTAAACAAACGCCTATCTTCAATGTGACCTTTTTTATAGCAATAGAAGCAATACTTAGGTATATCTTCAAACTCGAAATGTTGCCAAAATCCACCATCTGAGTCTTTGTTTCCAAGCCACACCCTAGTAGGGAGATTCTTTTCAAGATTCACAAACACGCATACTCTAGCTAGACCTGGTCGAGTAAGAGCTGCTGTAGTAGCATCCATTTTTAGGGGAGAGCCAACCACATTTCAAATAGAGAAAATTGAGTCTTTATTTTAAAGATGTATGGGAAGGAGTGGAAGCTTGACCCAGACAAGAGCAATAGGGGACTCATGATCAGGGTGGAACTCAGGGGACCACTTAGAAACTCGCATTGGGCATCTGTTAAACCACCACGTTTCTTTCAGCCAGAGTTTTAGAAAGTCCTCTTCATTAACCAAATGAATAAGAACATGTTTGTTATTAACCAAGCCTAAATTCGCATCAGCCTTCAACCCAATAGCCAACACAGCCTTCCTAATTTCATCCAGAGGAGGCCTCCCTTGGGAAAATTTTCCAATCAGCATGTTCTTATAAGGTCTAGCCAACAATTGGATCTCCTTATTAGAGAAGAAGATGGCAGCCTCACCTTTGAATTTTTCCACTGTTTTAAGGGCGGCAATTGGGACCATACACTTACCCACGACGTTCGTAAAGGAATATTTACTCAGAGCCTTGGGAGGAGAAGAAGTAGCTATCGAGTCAGAGGTTACCCCCACTGGAGGGGAGGTAGTCGGAGTCGCAGCCATGGGGAGCGTCAAACCCTGGGAGAGAGAGAGCATTGGTTGAGCTGTGCGGCTTTTCTCTAGATTGATGCCAAGTTGTTAACATCCAAAACTCGAGGAAATAAATAATCGAAAAGATAGTCGAGGTGAAATAACAATTATAGAGAATGGGGATGAGAGACAATGAGAACATAATGATTTTTATGTTGTTCGGACCTTTAAGCAAACCTACGTCCACGGTGTTGCTAATTTGGTATTGCACTTGTTGACACAGTTATAATTAGGGTTTCTGATATAACTCGAGGCTTGAGAAGGTATCAGTAGGGAACCTTTATTTTCGGGGCTCAAATCCTATTTACATGTGAGTTGCAGATATTTACAAATGGATAGGTGGATTGCCCTTATAAGTAGGGAAGTTACATCTAGAAACAAGTTTATCATAATAAATATAGATGCCTTGAAGTACGGAATAACTTTTGATGATATGCGCCTAGATAATCATAAGATAGCGGGTGGGTCGTTATAATCCTACGTGGTAAATAAGGGATGTCTTGCGTGTATGTGTTGACAAGAGTATAAATGTGTCCAATCATATTTACAATAGATTGGCCGAGCAGACTAACACTGAGACGACCTCCCTTAGGGGTGAAGCCGAGAACATTTACTAATAGCCTTAGGTTATTTAGAACTTATCCTCTATTGGGACTATATAGGTATAACAATTACCATTCTATCCTTTTGTTTCCAAACTTGTCCTTTTCTTCCAATTTCATAAGTGTTATCCCCGTAAAAATATTATTAATTTATACACACTAACTTCTCAATGTTTTAACTCATTAACACTTATTCAACACATTTTCTAACCATTTTCCAAGTTAGGCATGAAACCCAATTCCATTTAATGACTACTTTTATACAAAAATACCATTTCCTCTTATTAACACATATAGTCTTAGTTCCTTACACTTATAACATTTCCAATACCTTTTCACACACATTAAGGGCTGAATTTTCTTCTTCTTCATTTCATGTTTAAACCCAAATAAACCTTCATTAAACTTGTTTATATGTTTATCATAAAAATACTATCAGTTTATATACATAAGAGGATGGATTTTAAATCCTAAAATCCTATTAAATGTGTTAAAAACATGATTTATTTTAGAAATTCATAACACTTGCAATGAAGAAGTTTTAATTGTAAATGACATTTTTATTTCTTCAAAACTTCAAACAAATGTCCCATTTTTGTATAAATCTTCATTTCTGCAAGAACTCAAACTTAATTTACTAAATATCTCTAGCAAGATAGAAATGTAAATTTCAAACATTTTTACTCCAAATGTTTAGAACCCAACTTCTTGAAATGCCCCATTTTTCACAAATATCCCAAATCTTTATTTCCAGAAAATCTTAATATATTTTCTCATGATTGATTACCAATGAAATAACATTTTTATTTCACAAAACTGTTTAAACTCCAAGTTCTCTTGGAATATCACATTTTTCTTCAAAACCATTAAAACCCATTTTCTTACAACTCATAAGAATATCAATCTTATATCTCATATGCATCCTACTTTTAATTTCTACAAGCAAGACTACTACTAAGAAAATAAAGTCATAAATCTAGGAGTAGAATGTTTCCCGCCTCAAATGGAGCTCCAAAATGGAAGGCGTGAAATGTCTACAAAGATGGCAACCTCCCACCTCCTAAGGTGTCCTTAGAGAGGCTGACTAGCTCCATCAAGCTTGTCTCCATAAAATTTCCATCAAAACCCTCTTCAAACTCCATTAATCTTCCATCTTCATCTTCTCCAAAAAAAACCAACAAAATTCCAAAGTTCATAGCTCCACTGAACAATGGCGGAATTGGGTGTGGTGGGCTTAAATATGGTGGGATACTAGAAGAATATGGTGGTGTAAGTTGGAAGAATAGTGGTGGCATGGCGGTGTGTAGTAGAGAGAGGTGGAGAGATGCATAAAAATGGTGGAAGGCCCACCCCTCTATCTCATCTTCCAACTCTAAATTCCCCAAAATAAACTCAAAACCCTTATAAAAACACCACGACACACAAAAATCCCAGTTTGCCCAATCTGGACACGCTAGAATTCGACACCTCACTGATCTAAGAGTCCAAAATGTGACAACGCACAAGGGCAAGTCAAAAACTTCAAATCTGTAAAAACCTCATTTGAACGAGAATCGCCTCTCGTTCGAACAAGATGGCTTCTCATTCGAACGCCCTTCGAACTACCCAGACATGTTATGTAGACGACCCTCATTAGAAACTCGTTAGATCCCCACTTCGAACGGCTTGTGATTCTCATTCTAATGACTCTGAACTCGTTCGAACGTCCCTTCTTTAATTTCTCCAAATTTCTCAATATTACCCAAAACCTCCAACAATTATAACCAGGACCCCCAAAACGGCTAAGTAAGAATATAAACCCGATCATAATGACCCAAATTTCAATGTCTTCATATTATTACAACTAGCGAGGGAGAATAAATGGTCCGGGGTATTACATTTGCATATTATTTTGTATGGTTTTGTTATTTTGAAGCAGTATTCGATGTCTGTGGAAGGTAGTGATGCAGAAGAAAACGTTATTATCGATGAGGATAATTAAGTGGCGGGTGAGAAAAAAGGTTCAAATATGTCGCGACTTGGGAGGATAGTTCGTGCTAATGTTTCAATTACATACGGTGATTGGCGTAATGTTTCAGTCGAATACAAAGATGACGTTGGGATTGGTAAAACATTAATAATATATATTTATTTATTCAGTATTTATCTTTATGAATTATCTCACATTCTAAAAGGTAACTAATGTCTCTTCATGCCATGCAAGATATGATCTTTCATCATCTCATAAGAAATAATATTTCAAAAATACGAGCTCTAAATACAAGTCATGGAAATCAAAATTAAGGAGGTTATATTACATCAAGTACACAACGGATGTAGAAAGGTTGGCAATGTACCTCCCTATATTATGTCGGAGAAGGGGAGGGAGTTCGTGGAGAATGAGGGTACGAAAGTTGTAATAAAGAAAAGTGAATTAGGAAAGCCTAATAGATATATAATTGGGCTACTCACAATAGTGGGAGCAACGGTCAGGCCCAAGTCCTATACAAACTTGTAAGTACATCTTTTTTTTTTTTGCAAAATTGGTATTCTTTCTCGATGAATTGTATTCCTGTAATCGAATATTTTTTAATCGGTGCATTGTATTTTTATAATCGAATATTTTCTAATCGGTGAATTGTATAGCTGTAGAAAAAGAAAAAGATCGATAAGCCAAATGCCAACTTTAATCACACTGACGACAACTTCGACTACAATCCTAATGCCAATATCAAATATATTGATGTGTGGATATCCTCCCACTCGAGGGAAAATGGAATAGTATTGGATAACATTGCTTCAAGCATGGTATGTGTTTGAAAACAATAATGATCTGATAGGATAAAGGATATGATTGGTTATGTTCAATTATTTTCTAATATTTTTATTACATAATGTACTATAGGAGAAGGTAAAAGCAAATAATGTTGAGATTAAAGAAAAAAGTATGAACAATCCAAATCGTTGGAAACTGATGCGTTTTCACAAGTATTTGGGAAACAGAAAAGGGTACGCACTCGAGGTGTGGGGGCTCTAATGTCACTATCATTTATCAAAGCTTCCATTCCATCCCTTGCTCTGCTTCGAATCGAAAAAAACTTAAATGAAGTTATGAAAGATCGATTGAACACAATGGAAGCATCTATGAAAGGCATGGAGAAAACAATTGTTGACTTGGTTACATTTGTAAATTCTAATATGGGAAACCATCACTCTAGCCTCACAAATGGAGAAAGTGTCATACATTTAACCTCTGCTTCATCTAATGCAACATGGTGTTTACTAGAAGATGGTGTGTCATGTGAGATTAAAGGTTTAAATTGTAAGGTGGTTGCTAAAGGAATGATAGATGGGAGTGTTCAACAAAAAGTGCACTCGCGCACCGTTGATTATGAGTAAGATATAATAGTGGTACTAGGCAGGATATTTGACCTCAATATTAGTCTTTACTTGGGCCAATAGGGTGGAGCTGAGGATTTGAGAGATGTTTGTACTGGGAGCTAGATTTTATGGTCGAAAGAACTTGTCAAGCGTGTTTAATGATTTCCATTTTTTATTTTTTTGATATAGACTTTGTAATTATGGATTTTAATTGTTTATGTTAGGTGTTGTTGCCTTATAGTTTCGTTAGGAACTTTCCATAATGGATTGTATGTCTTTTGTGTTATTATGTTTTGTGCATATTTTGAACTTTAAATAATTTTCTTATCTATTAGTTAAAACCTTTTTAACTCCGCCAATGTAAATACATGTTTTGTATTATCGATCCCAAGAACGGATAAAGGAGGAGGGAAGGGGTTTGAAGAGTTAGCGGATATTAGTAAGACCTGGTTGTTATCCTCGTAGAAAAGTAAGAGTTTAAAGTTTTGATTAATTACTACTGTTTTGATTAATTACCATTATTTAGATTATTTCATATTGAATTTGATTTACAGGAATACATGTGGATGAAGGATAGAATTATCAAGTAAAAAAAATAATTTAAAATGTATTGAGAAGAAATAAACTAGCGTTTAAAGGTTTTGATCATTTTATGCACGTTAAAGAAGAATGTTATTAATGTTTTTCTGAGTGGATGATCTGTTACTTGAATCTATTTTTTGGTGCTTTATTCTTTTTGACATGGTTTGATATGTTATATACTTTTTGGTTAATTAATCTCAAAATTATGATGTTTTCCCCTGTTAATTTGTACTTACTATTCTTTAGTCATAAACATATATTTGTGATATTTGTATTAAAATTCTGTCACTAAATGTTTGCGATTTGGTGTCATTATACTTTCTCTTCTATGCATGATATAGGGAGGAAATTATACATGTAATTTAATCTTATTTGTTGATATGGTCATTTATAGATTTAAGGCTAATGCATAAAAGGTGAATACTGATCACTTTTATAATGCTCCTCTCCGTATGTGGGAATAGTGGAGATGATAGGCTTGAAATTTGGATTTATTGATTCTTGACACACTTAGCTTGAAAAGATGAATGGTTTATTAGCTTGAAATTTGCTATGACTATTAATATATTACTTTAAGTTATTTGTATTTACATTTTGACATATGAAAAGAACTCTAATCTAAATTAATGAATGATTTGATTTAATAAATGAATTTTCTGAATTAGTATTAAGATCGTGTCATGAAGGTATGGTTGTCTGTCGACTGTTAATTAGATCAAGAGAATGTATTCCCCACTTTGTGTATGCATATGATACTATTTGTTCCTCTGTCATTTGGCATTATTGCTTCGAGATAATGATTTGAATTTGTTGACTTGGGACGAACCAATAATTACAAGATTCAGCACAATTTCTTTGTGATTCAGATCTTTACTTTATGTTTTAATTTCATGTTGCATGTATCCTACCCGTAATACCTCTATGCTCTATTTTGCCTACTTAACCCCACACCAATGACAATTAGACCAATAACGCATTATTAATTTTTGTCCATTTAAATAATGAATGACTATATAGGATTTGGGGGGTTTGGTAGAAAAAGATCAATAGCAATTAGTCATTGCGAATTTCAGATCTCCAATTTTGTTTTTTTACTAGAAATATGAAATTAGAAGTGAAAATAGTATTCTGGATAGCTATTTTTAATCAAATGATTTGATTATTTTCTTAAGGGTCATGTAGTGGAGTTTACAATGTGTGGGTGTTAAAATTGTTATATAGTTGTGTTTTACCTCCCATGGTCAAGATATCATGTCGTGGACTAAAAAATTACTTGACTATGAAATATTAAAGTAGCACTACACTGCCCGTGCATTGCACGGGCCACTAGTATACATACAGGGGGTAGCTAAGTGAGGGGCTTGGTTGGGCTCAAGCTCAGATCACTTTAAAAAAAAATTAGTCTAAATTTTAAGGTCCAATACATCACAGTCCACCCATCAAATAAAAAAGCTAGTCCGCCCAACTAATCAAACCTCAATAACCCACTTCAAAAAAAAAACTATACGAACCATTATTTTGGGCATTATTTTGCGCCTATATTTTTTAATTAACATTACTTTTCATTATTTTTAAGTAAATACTCAAAAAGGACCTCAAAAAAATTCGGCTCGGGGAAGGGCGGAACTAGGATTCCTCGAAGGAGTGGACTAAAATTAGTAACGGACCCGAGAATTTTTGTCAATGAGGCCGAAGTTCGGGCCAATGTTCGGGGTTGAGGGGGATTTCTCAAGAGGAGAAATTTATGAAGTTTTTGTATCTATTTCTCTATATTATTTTTTATTTTCCATCAATTTTTAACCCTACACATTTTGGAGTTATTTTTCAATAATATTTTAAATTCAAGTAGCAACCTTCAACCCTTAAACATTTTTTTTTCAATTTTGGAGGGATGGGCTACAGCGCTGGTGGGCCCACCCATGGATCTGCCCTTGGGCTCGGGGGCTCCTGCCCCTCAAACTCCCGAACATCCGTGTTAAGTTAGTCCGCCCGGATATAAAATCCTGATTAGGCCCTTGTATACATATGTATGTATGTTTGTATATATGTATACGAGTTTACATGCTATCTATTTATTGATGGTCTGTCTCTACCAACATATCTGATTCAGTCGAAATTCTTAAATCCTCAGATCAACCGTCCAGTACCGGGGGAGCTCTAGACATTTTTAAAACCACACACCAGCTACAAAGTCTAGAACCAAATCTGATTTGAAATCCCAGATTTGAAGCATCAGAGGCATGAACTCGAAGCTCGAAGTAATTTCCATACCGACAAAAACTCTTTTGTTGACCTTGGCGGTGGGGGACATACCAAGATAAGTCGTAATTAACCGAGGGGGTCTTCTGTATAACGCTTGGAATAGATTCATACCAACGAATTGATTAAAGGTTGTGTTGTATAGAAATTCCACCTAGGGGGTGAATAAGATCCACTGTTTAGGTTGTGCTTGGGTAGTGATTGATGACCTCAATTTATTTGTAGGGTGAATAACTGAGTTAATAAAGAATACGCATGGTGCGTATCATTTCCAAGTGTAAAATATGCAATATGTATGAAAATCTAATACTACGTTCTTATATATAGCACGACAGTGTACTAGATTATGTTCAAATTGAAACGCACGTCAAGTTTGACAGCACATAGGGTACATGTATTCTTGTCCGGCCACACCCAGATACTTAGAGATATAGAGAGACAGAAACCTGATGTTAAAACAAGCTTTCGTATTTTCTCTTATTCCGGTCTCACCAAGTAAACAAACTCTCAACTTATGGGTTTTCACTTTTCAGTTTTGGGATCTGCTTATTACTTCCTTCGATTGTGTATAAGGCTTTGTTTGTTTCCTGATAATATAAGAACATTAACAAACCACAAGAATCTCTATAAGGTTTCTATATCTAAATTAATATTAGAATTTTCACTTCTTAATGAAACCGTATGGTCAATATTTACATTTTCTGTAATAATAAGTCACTGAAATGCATAAAACTTATGAGATCTGATTCTTCATTTTCTTTTGTATTTTTCAGCCTATCTAACTATAATTTTTCACCCTGTAGATTTTATTTTGGCACGAAAAAGTAGCATTTTTTTAAAAGCATCCTCATTCTTATCTAGTTATTAATTTGATATTCAAGCAAATGCTAGTTTCATACATAATATGTAATGTTAGTAAGTATCTAATCTATGCATATTAGCCAAAATTAAAATGAAAGCCTTCACACTTATTTATTTATTTCATTTGAGCTCCCAATTGTTAGATACAAGCAATAAATAAAAAAAGTCATAAAGACACCTATAGTATTAGATTTTATTGACATTGGTTCCTTGCAATCTGAAATGTTCATTTTGAAATCTGTCATTTTCTTTTTCTTTGAATAAACTATAGGAAATATTGTTCAATTGACATAAAACTATAAATAAAATACCACGTTTATTCAAATTCCCTTGCATAACTTGGGCGAGAAAACATAATCTATGTAGCCTGGCTCAGTTCTTGAATCAGAGAATTTGATTGGTCTCTCCCAGATCAATTTTAATGCAAAATCTGATGTGGGGACGGTTTGAGAACTTTTTCCCCAAAGTTTGGAGAAGCAAAATATGTTTTGCATAGTCAGAGAATTCACACCTAGTCGATCATTTCCTGATACTCTGATTGCTCACTCCAATCCTTTCATGATTGTCTTTTTGATGGTCAACAACACCCCATCATCGATCGGAATATAACTGTGAACTAATTACTCCCTAAGAGTTTATTCAACCAAATTATTATTTCCAGCCAAATGATTTAGTGATAATTTTTGTTACGAGGCCACTGTGATCGAAGTATTTTTTATTTGCATCGAGATTTGTAAATGTTTAAAGCATTTACTATATGCACTCCTTTGTAACGGTTTATACAGTTATTAAATATAATATGTCGCCCCTTATATGGTTAAACAGTAATAGTTTATAACCGTCATACAATGACAATATTCATAATGGTTTATAACCATTATATAATGACAAACAGTAATGGTTTAAATTTGGAGCAAATTATATCTACGTCCCATTTATTAGGTCAACAAGCTTATAAGTCCTATTGACTTTTTCATAATCCCATAGGTCCTATTCCAACTTTTTAGGAAATTTTTTCACAATTTTACCCTTTTCAAACCAATCATCCGTAACTTCCTTGAGGAAGTTACATAAGTGGTTGGACTTTTTTTTTTAATCTTTAAATGATCATAGCTTTTGATTCACAAATCCGTTTTTCGCAAAATTACTATTTTTGAAATCTGCTCGACGAGATCTATCAAACAAGATCCATGAAGACTATAAAATTCCAAAGAAAAAAATTTACACAAACAGTAAACTTTACTGTATGCACTAGAATATGAAATAGTTTTATATATGTGACATTTCACAAACAGACAGTAACATTTACTGTGGTAATACTACACAGTATATATATATATATACACATCCGGTGGATCCAAACTCACTTTTTTCAAAAATACCTTATATTTAAAGGTCCGCGCTAACGGCATCCAATCCTTACCACCATTGTTGGAGCTTCAACGACCTTCGCCAGAACTCCGATTTGGGGTGGGTAAGGGTGACATGTGGTGCCGCTGGCGCGGACCTTTGAAAATAAGATTGGATCAATGGGATCGGGATCATCTTGAGCGCCAATTTGAGGTGAATAGGGGTGGCACAGAACTTAAAAATTTACAAGCATATTGGATATATATATATATATAGTTTGTAAAAATGTCATAGATATTAAACTTTATTGTATACACCAGAAAATGAAATAGTTTTATATTTCTGACATTTTCACAAACAATGACATTTACTGTGATAATATATTTATGAAATAGTTTTATATATATAACATTTTCACAAACAGTAACATTTACTGAGTTAATATTACACAATATGTATATAACATTTTCACAAACAGCCATTTACTGAGTTAAGACTACACAGTATATATATATATATATATACACGGTAGATCCAAACCTCTTTTTTTTTTTTAATTACCATATTTTTAAAGGTTTACGCTAGCGACATTCAATCCCCACCACTACCCACCCCAATTGTCGAAGCTTCAACGACTTTCATCAGAGCTATGATTTAGGTGGGTAGTAGTGGCATAGGGTGCCGCTGGCGCGGACCTCTAAAATTAAAAGAATATTAGATAAATGGAGTTTGGATCCACTGGCGCTCCGAGTAGGGGTGACAGTGGGTTAGGTTTATATCTATAACATTTTTACAAACGTTAACATTTACTGTGTTATAACACAGTATATATATATATATATATATATATATATATATATATATATATATAGGGTGGATCCAAACCTCTTTTTTCAGATATTATCTTATTTTTAACGGTCCGCACCAGCGGCATCCAATCCCCACCCCCTTTATCGGAGCTCCAACAACCTTCATCAGAACTCTGATTTGAGGTGGCATGGGATGCCGATGTAACATTTTCACAAACAGTAACATTTATTATTTGTAAAAATATTACAGATATAAACCTAATCCAATGCTACCCCTACCCACCTCAAACTGGAGCGCCGGTGTATCCAAACTCCACTTATCCAATATTCCCTTATTTCCTAAGGTTCGCGCCAGCGACACTCCATGTCACCCCAAATCAGAACTCTGATAAGGTTGTTCGAGCTCCAACAATTGGGGTTGGTGGTGGTCGGGATTAGATACCGCTAGCGCGGGTCTTTAAAAATAGGTTTGGATCCACCGTATATATATATATATATATATATATATATATATATATATATATATATATATATATATATATATATATATATATATATATATATATATATATATATATATATATATATATATATATACTGTGTTATAACACAGTAAATGTTAACGTTGGTAAAAATGTTATAGATATAAACGTAACCCACTGTCACCCCTACTCACCCCAAATCGGAGCGCCAGTGGATCCAAACTCCATTTATCTAATATTCTTTTAATTTCAGACCTCCGCGCCAGCGGCACCCTATGCCACTACTACCCACCTATATCATAGCGCTGATGAAAGTCGTTGAAGCGTCGATAATTGGGGTGGGTAGTGGTGGGGATTGAATGTCGCTAGCGTAAACCTTTAAAAATATGGTAATTTAAAAAAAAAAAGAGGTTTGGATATACCGTGTATATATATATATATATATATATATATATATATTAACTCAGTAAATGTTACTGTTTTTGTGAAAATGTTATATATATATATATATATATATATATATATATATATATATATATATATATATATATATATATATTGTGTAATATTAACTCAGTAAATGTTACTGCTTGTGAAAATTTTATATATATAAAACTATTTCATAAATATATTATCACAGTAAATGTTATTGTTTGTGAAAATGTCAGAAATATAAAACTATTTCATTTTCTGGTATATACAATAAAGTTTAATATCTATGACATTTTTACAAACTATATATATATATATATATATATATATATATATATATATAATATGCTCCTATTTTTAAAGTTCTGTGCCACCCCTATTCACCCCAAATTGGCGCTCCAGATGATCCCTATCCCATTTATCCAATCTTATTTTCAAAGATCCGCGCCAGCTGCCCCCATGATACTTCGGTGGATTCAAAGCCCATTTATTTAATAGTCTCTTATTTTTAAAGGTCCGCGCCAGCGGCACCACATGCCACCCTTGCCCACCCCAAATCAGAGCTCTGACGAAGGTCGTTGAAGCTCTAATAATGGTGGTAAGGATTGGATACCGCTAGCGCGAACCTTCAAATATAAGGTAATTTTGAAAAAAAAGGGTTTGAATCCACCGTATATATATATATATATATATATATATATATATATATATATATATATATATATATATATATATATATATATATATATATATATATATATGCTGTGTAGTATTAGCACATTAAATGTTATTGTCTGTTTGTGAAAATGTCACATATATAAAACTATTTCATATTCTAGTGCATACAATAAAGTTTACTGTTTGTGTAAATTTTTTTCTTTGGAATTTTATAGCCTTCATGGATCTTGTTTGATAGATCTCGTCGAATAGATTTCAAAAATAGTAATTTTGTGAAAAATGGATTTGTGAATCAAAAGTTATGATCATTTGAAGATTAAAAAAAAAGTTCAACCACTTATGTAACTTCCTCAAAGGAAGTTACGAATTGTTGGTTTTAAAAGGGTAAAATTGGAAAAAAAGTTCCAAAAAATTAGGAATAGGACTTATATGTAAGAGAAAAACATGATGGGACTAGAATGTCTATAAGAACGTCTAATATGATCTAAACGTAAATATTTGTTATAAAACGTCCAATAGTAACAGTTTAAAGCCATTATAAATGTCTAACAGTAACGGTTTTAAACATTTTTAAAATGTCAAACAGTAGCGGTTCATAATAGTTACAATGTGTTAATAAGAGCACACATACATCTGAAAATATTAACCAACTGAGCCATTACTAATTTTCGTTTATAACAATTTTGAAACGCTACAAATAAATTATAACCCCTATTTTATATCAGTTTGAAACCGTCACTGTTTTCTTTTTAAGTGTTTAAAACAATTATAAAATAAGACATTTGGGGCAGTTCGGGTGAGGTGAGTCAGTTTCCCGGAAATATTTGAGAACCCATGAATGAGCCTCCTATAGTATCCCATTGAACCTAATAAACTCTTAACTTTTGTAGGCATCGTGGTTTGTTCGCAATCTAGAATTGTAGAAACTTTACTAGGTCGACCTAAATACTAGCTATTAATACAACGTGGCCCAAGAACTTGTAACACCCCGTGTACTTGTAACACCCCATGTTTTTATTTATTATTTTAATTAATTAATTGAAATTTTTGAGAAAAATAAATTTTTGAATTTAATAATTTTTATTGGCTAAATATGTTGGTTATGATTTTAGAAGAATAAAACTTCAAGCGGAATTAAAATCGGAGTTAAAACGGATTTTATATTGATTTTATTATATTTTGCCTTATAGGCATTTTTTGGGCAAACTGTCAGTTTTTCGGGGTTATCGATCGATCGACCCCTGGGGGTAGATCGATCGACCCTCCCAGAAAACGTGCGCTGTTAGCTGTTTTTAGAGTTTGTGTAGGATTAGGACTCCTAATCACTATATAATCTTGATAATCCGTAGGGAGACTTCTCATAATCACTTTTTCTCCAGTTTTTCACCAGAGAACACTTCCAAATATTTTTCCTCTCACTCATAATCATCAACCTTCAACAAAATCAAGTTTTTGTCACAAGTTTTGGCACAAGTTTTTGAAGGCTTAATTGGGGTTTAATCAAGATCGTTCAAGAACACTCTTTTGCTAATTTTTCGAGAGGAATCCAGATTTCAAATCAGATTTTCAACACAGTCTTTACAAGCATGAATACTCTATTCTTTTCCTTTAGTATTATGCGTTTTAAGTGTCGCCTAAACACTTAATTACATGTTTTCTTAAAAATAATTAGTAACTTAATTAGAAAAATTGAATACTAATTATGAGGCTGTTTTTAGAAAATCTTTTAATCTGAATAATATTCATAACCCTTTAGGTACGTAGGATTGATGAGTGATTTTGGGTTTTATTGGTGTAGGTTGCATGTAGAAAAGCCCTAGCTTTAAAATAAATGATTTTTGGGTGCGTACAACTCATGTAATACATGTAGAGATAATAAAATTTGGTTTTGATGAATATATGATTAAAAGTTGGTATATTTAATTTAAAATAATTAAACGAGATTAATTGGGTATTGTTGACGAGGTGATAACTAAATTAAAGATTTAATTGAATTGGACTATCATGCGTAGTTTTATATATTGATTAATTATGCTTATTTGTGTGACTTGTTGGTATTATGATGTTGCCTTTGTGACGACGGGTTGTTGGGTATTATTGATCTCCCTATATTTTAGAATGCCTTCTAGGTATGGGACTAATGAGGGTAGATTATCGCGTTTTTATCATCTTGGGGGTGTGCTGCTTTTTGTTACTTTATCGTCGTTACGCTAGCCTAAGCATGAGACTAGGTCGAAATTTTAAGTTAGAAATTCATCATATACATAGGTTAGGACGTATTGATAACTTGGGGACCCTTAGGTATGGGACTAATGGGTATTTTGAGGATCTCACATCGATTAAAAGGGTGGGGTGATTATAAATTGAGAAATTGAGAATTAATGCCTAAGATAAAAACGGGTATTAAAATTTGTGGCGACATAATGTGTCGGGGCCGACAGTTTAAACGGGCCAGAGGGCTATTTATGTCGTGTCGTGTGTGGAACCTTGTCATGTGTCGGGGTCGACGGTTAAACGGGTCAGAGGGCGATTGACAAGGAGAACCTTGTCATGTGTCGGGGCCGACAGTTTAAACGGGTCAGAGGGCGATTGACAAGGGGAAGTGTGATATTTTAATAAAAAGTGAGAACTATAATGAAAGTTGGTTAATTTAATTAAATTAACATCGTGGGACTTGGGAATTTAAAATCATATTGGTGTGCCTTTTTAAATGGGGATTTTTGCGGGTAGTTAGTGGTTTATATTTATCGCGTTTAAATTATTTCGTTTAATTTAAAATATTCTATTGTGATATTTATTGCTTATAATGCTACTGTCTGGATTCAAGAATCCTATTTGAGGGGAGTAGTGTGTATTCTTGCTCAGGGCTTTGGCTCTGACTCATGCGTTGACTAATCTTTTTCAGGATTTAATTTGGAGAAGCTGCATAAGTTTATCGGAGTTATCATTGGAGGTGCAGCTGGAGTTATTTACTTTATGGCATAGTTTAGTTAGACTTTCTTTTCCAGTCGTATTATGAGACTTCATTGGAGTTTTATTGGGCCATTCGGTTCCAAAGTTGTTTAGAGGATTTCTGTTAGGATTATTCAGATTTTATTTAATCATTATTGGAGATTGGATTTTTGGAGTTAGCATGTGATGGATCTTTTATCGCTTAGTTATTTGTGATCATTTGAGATTGACTCAATTGTTTATCTTATGGACTGATTTATTTATGTCTCATATCTGTCTCATGCTAAGAATGATATTTTATTTACTCACGCTCGGCTTAGTTTTGGTGGCGGCCGACGCCAGAATTAGGCGGGGTGCGACAGATGGTATCAGAGCATGGTCTTAGGTCTCGCAAGTTATGAGTCCGTTTAGCTTTCGCGTTGCCGATCTTTGATTCCTTTTGTTATTCGTACTCCTTAAGGTAGAGGGTCTAGCATACGTGTTAGATGTGTTTCTTGGAGATGTAAAGTTTGGAGATTAGGAACGTTGTAGGCATTGAGTTTAGAATTAGTAAGCTTGATGTGAGGATCCTAAAATGGATTTTGGAGACGATAATTATTTTGAAGATTTTAGTACATATGTTAGGTATCGTATGTATCGATTTTTGATGTTGAGATTTAATTTGAGGACGTTAGCATTTTGATGACTTTCGGATATCGGATCGAGTGGGGGATTTGTGAGAGCGTGTGGTACGCCGTTATTTTCATAGTTATGCGTATGTATATAGGCAATATATATATTATTTTGTTGTTCGTGGGGAAGTGCGCGTAGGATTGGGTGTATGGGCGCCCAATTATGGTATTCTACGGGTAGGCATATATGAGCCTTATTTTCTTTTTGCGATATTTATGTGTTGATGTGTATGCTTCGTCTAATTTCGAGGACAAAATTCTTTGCTAGTGAGGAAGTATGTAACACCCCGTGTTTTTATTTATTATTTTAATTAATTAATTGGAATTTTCGAGAAAAATAAATTTTTGAATTTAATAATTTTTATTGGCTAAATATGTTGGTTATGATTTTATAAGAATAAAACTTCAAGCGGAATTAAAATCGGAGTTAAAACGGATTTTATATTGATTTTATAATATTTTCCCTTATAGGCATTTTTTGGGTAAACTGTCAGTTTTTCGGGGTGATCGATCGATCGACCCCTGGTGGTAGATCGATCGACCCTCCCAGAAAACGTGCGTTGTTAGCTGTTTTTAGAGTTTGTATAGGATTAGGATTCCTAATCACTATATAACCTTGTTAATCCGTAGGGGGACTTCTCATAATCACTTTTTCTCCAGTTTTTCACCAGAGAACACTTCCAAATATTTTTCCTCTCACTCATAATCATCAACCTTCAACAAAATCAAGTTTTTGTCACAAGTTTTGGCACAAGTTTTTGAAGGCTTAAATGGGGTTTAATCAAGATCATTCAAGAACACTCTTTTGCTAATTTTTCGAGAGGAATCCAGATTTCAAATCAGATTTTCAACACAATCTTTACAAGCATGAATACTCTATTCTTTTCCTTTAGTATTATGCATTTTAAGTGTCGCCTAAACACTTAATTACATGTTTTCTTAAAAATAATTAGTAACTTAATTAGAAAAATTGAATACTAATTATGGGGCAGTTTTTATAAAATCTTTTAATCTGAATAATATTCATAACCCTTTGGGTACGTAGGATTGATGAGTGATTTTGGGTTTTATTGGTGTAGGTTGCATGTAGAAAAGCCCTACCTTTAAAATAAATGATTTTTGGGTGCGTACAACTCATGTAATACATGTAGAGATAATAAAATTTGGTTTTGATGAATATATGATGAAAAGTTGGTATATTTAATTTAAAATAATTAAATGAGATTAATTGGGTATTGTTGACGTGGTGATAATTAAATTAAAGATTTAATTGAATTGGACTATCATGCGTAGTTTTATATATTGATTAATTATGCTTATTTGTGTGACTTGTTGGTATTATGATGTTGCCTTTGTGATGACGGGTTGTTGGGTATTATTGATCTCCCTATATTTTAGAATGCCTTCTAGGTATGGGACTAGTGAGGGTAGAATATCGCGTTTTTATCATCTTGGGGGTGGGCTGATTTTTTATACTTTATCGTCGTTACGCTAGCCTAAGCATGAGACTAGGTCGAAATTTTATGTTAGAAATTCATCCTATACATAGGTTAGGACGTATTGATAACTTGGGGACCCTTAGGTATGGGACTAAGGGGTATTTTGAGGATCTCACATCGATTAAAAGGGTGGGGTGATTATAAATTGAGAAATTGAGAATTAATGCCTAAGATAAAAAAGGGTATTAAAATTTGTGGCGACATAATGTGTCGGGGCCGACAGTTAAACGGGTCAGAGGGAGATTGACAAGGTGAACCTTGTCATGTGTTGGGGCCGACAGTTTAAACGGGTCAGAGGGTGATTGACAAGGGAAAGTGAGACACTTTAATAAAAAGTGAGAACTATAATAAAAGTTGGTTAATTTAATTAAATTAACATCTTGGGACTTGGGAATTTAAAATCATATTGGTGTGCCTTTTTAAATGGGGATTTTTGCGGGTAGTTAGTGGTTTATATTTATCGCGTTTAAATTATTCCGTTTAATT
The DNA here is from genome assembly GCA_949130495.1 of Sambucus nigra. Classification (NCBI taxonomy): domain Eukaryota; kingdom Viridiplantae; phylum Streptophyta; class Magnoliopsida; order Dipsacales; family Adoxaceae; genus Sambucus; species Sambucus nigra. The sequence goes on along the minus strand of OX422210.1, from coordinate 276,235,027 downwards.
TAAAATATTCTATTGTGATATTTATTGCGTATAATGCTACTGTCTGGATTCAAGGATCCTATTTGAGGGGAGTAGTGTGTATTCTTGCTCAGGGCTTTAGCTCTGACCCATGCGTTGACTAATCTTTTTCAGGATTTAATTTGGAGAAGCTGCATAAGTTTATCGGAGTTATCATTGGAGGTGCAGCTGGAGTTATTTACTTTATGGCATAATTTAGTTAGACTTTCTTTTCCAGCCGTATTATGAGACTTCATTGGAGTTTTTTTGGGCCATTCGGTTCCAAAGTTGTTTAGAGGATTTCTGTTGGGATTATTCAGATTTTATTTAATCATTATTGGAGATTGGATTTTTGGAGTTAGCATGTGATGGATCTTTTATCGCTAAGTTATTTGTGATCATTTGAGATTGACTCAATTGTTTATCTTATGGACTGATTTATTTATGTCTCATATCTGTCTTATGCTAAGAATGATATTTTATTTACTCACGCTCGGCTTAGTTTTGGTGGCGGCCGACGCCAGAATTAGGCGGGGTGCGACAGAACTTTACTTATCGAACCTAAAACCCACACTTAGAGAATTTTGCATAATGTTCTTGTAGTGTCTGCAAAACCAATTGAAAATGCTTTGCATGCTCCTCCTTCAATCTGGAATATATTAGGATGTCATCAACAAACATGATGAAGTGGTCAAAAAATGGCCAAAACACTATTCTCATGAGATCCATCAACACTGTTGGTGCATTGGTTAACCCAAATAGCATGACTCGGAATTCATACGATCCATTTTACGTCAGAAAAGTTATCATCGAGACATCTTCCACCCTAATAAGTAATTGATAATACCTCGAGCATAAATAAATCTTAAATACGAATAGCGCACCCTTCAATTGATCAAACAGATCATCGATATGCGGTAATGGATACTTATTCCATATCTTAACCTTATTTAGTTCCCGATAGTCTTCAGGTATTCAGAGTGAACCATTCTTTTTCTTTGCAAATAATACTAGAGATCCCCACTGAGATGTACCCCTTTGTATGAACCCCTGACTTAATAGTTGTTGAATTGTTCATGTATCTCCTTCATCCCTAAAGTAACCATCATGTGTGCTGCCCTCGAGATGGCTTAGTGCCCGGTGCCAAATATATACAAAAATCTACCTCTCTCACTAGAGGTAATCCTGGCACCTCATCTAATATGTTTGCAAACTACTGGACAATGGTTATCGAATCTAACGATATAGTGACCACCTCAGATGAAGTCTCATCTATATAATACAAGTGTGTGCTAAAACCCCTCGAGCCTAGGCATAACAACTAAGAACATCTCCTGACAGGGAATAGAAAATGTAATCGCCTTCCCGCTACAGTATATTTGTGCGTGATACTGAACTAGACAATCCATGCACAATATAAAATTATAAGTCGACATATCTAAAAGTAATAAGTAAGAGAAAAAACACAATCGCTAGATTTTAACTACCATGCCTCTATAAATTTGGCATAATGTAGAACCCCTACCTACTAGGGTATCCAAATGTAAAGATGCATCCTCAACTATATCTACCATTCTCGATATAGATGAAAACATATAACTCACAAATGAGTGTGATGTGCCAGTGTTAAAAAGAACCATTGCATAACTGTCATAAATGTATAACATATACTCGATCACCTGGGGCTGTGCTGGTTGGGTCGCTTGATGGATATTCTAAACACATCGGTAATGAAGTTGTGGGCATCCATACGCCTAAGGTAAATCCAAATACGATGGAAATAGTGGCAATGCTTGGTACTGTGGTGGGGTTGGGAGAGACTGTTACTACCTCGGTTGCCGGTGGCCTAGACCAACCTGATTGCCCTTAGGGTAATTATGAAAAGAATGGCTTGACTCACGGTAAGTAAAACACTATCCTCTGATGGAATGGTAAGGAAAAAGACCTTATTTCCACTTTCCCTTGGGCATGCCCTGGTGTCTCTGACCTTGGCTTTATTGGTCATGTCCTCTCTGGCCCTGTTGGTTGTACTGTCCCTAGCCTACCTGACGTCTATGATCATCTCCCCCTTTAAATAGCTTCGAGGGATTCTCCCCTTGAATTTGTCATCACTAGAACAGTGATCCTCTTTTCCCTTTGGATGACTTATCTGACTCGATTACTTTCGACCCTTGGTCGTTCCCCACCTTCTCCTCCATTGGTTCTTTTTCTCTCAGAAACTCACTGTAATCCTGATAATGTCATAATGCAGTGTCCACTATCTGAGTGTATATAGTGTATGCTAGATATTCCATCAACACCCGCCTGATCCCCATGTGAGGCCTTTGACAAACATATTTATCTTCTTCACCTTTAAACCATCGATCTCAGGGTTAAATTGTACCAACCTATTAAATTATTTCTCATACTCAGCAATTATGCGTTCCTCCTATTTCAATTGATCAAACTTTGACCCTAAGGCTTCCTGTTGTGATAGAGGGAAATACCTCCCCCAAAACTTCTCCCAAAAATGTGAAATGTTCATATATGACTGATCCTTCATAGTGGTAACCAACTCCCGGCACTTGGAGAATCTCATACAAGCCTGAAGATGGCTAGCATACAAATTTGAATGTAAATAAACTTTAGTAAACGTATATGTCTCTCAATGACATGCCTCCACTTCATCATAATAATAGGGTGTGTATATCCAAAGAACTCTAGTGTGCGCCTTTTCTCAAAGGTAGTAATATCTCTATCCCAAGAGGATATAGTATATTAGGCAGGCATAGTTCTACCCATAGGTGGTGGTGATTGTTGATGCTACATGGCTAACATAGTCATAATTGTCGTCTATGCAATAATAAAGGACAAGTTTCCTGGGTGATAATGAGTGCATGCCCCTAGTGTGATGGTGGATGTGTTTTTAGCTGTTGTTAGGGCGTCGTTGCCTCTAACTGCCGTTGACAAACTACTCATCGGCATCGTGTGTTCACCATCTGAAAAATAGTAAACAAAATTGTATAATTATGCGTACAAATATATTGTACAAAATGACGATGACAAACTCTAACGTATCAAATAATGCTACATGGAAAGCGATGGACACACTCATGATCCCTAGGACACTAGAATTAGGAATGCTCTAATACCAATTATGTCACCCTAAAATCTAATCTATATTGATCAATGATAAAATAAATAAAATATGAGTCGAAACATTTGGGTATCATTCTAAGTATGACTGGAAATAAAGTTAAATGCATAATTTAAATAACTGAACGTGATAATGGTAAACAACCATTACTCTCGTACAAAATCAACCAATAGTAATAGAATCATCTCATACTACAACTGTCTCATAATAAATTCCATACCAAAAGTAATAATAGTACTAACTCAATCTATTAAATATAAATCTAACAGCACCCAGACTCGACACCCAAATCCTATCTGAACGAAAACTGAAAGGGAGATGAGATTGGATCAGGGTGAGGTATCACCGGTTCCCTATGTCCTGAAAATAGGATTTAATAACAATGTTAGTATAAGTCTATGAATATGAAGATTATAATGAGTTTGGGCTTCAATGTGACTACCCACCTTCATCTCGTATTTTAGTTTCTTTTAAGTTACCCAACCCATCCATCAAAATATCTCATGCGTTTACTCCAAAACCAAATTAAACCCCATGATAAGATATTATTCATCTCAACTGAATATAGATAAAGGTTCCATTATGAAATATTTAACACGTATCAAATATATTAATATATTAGTGAATAAACACAATTTCTACATCCACATAACTAGGGTCCATGCAATGTACATCATAAATGGAATACTCGTTAACCCTCACATAACTAATACATACATTATAAATGGAATAATCATTAGCCCTCATATTACCAAGGCCTATTTCAAAACCAAGGTAAAGCCTACCCCTATCTACTGGGGTACCGAAGTGCTCTCCGTCATAAACATGACCATGGTAAAACCTTTCTCTATCTACCAGGGTACTGAAGTGGTCTATGTCGTACGCGTGTTGCACATAATACCCAAAATAAGTATTTATGTAGATGTTATTAATGGTCTTATATCATTAGTTCTGAATAGTTTAAGTTTATTCCTTATAAACTTTTCCTTAACTGTTCCTTTTGACCATCAAAAGAGAAACTTTCAAATTTGCTTCATCAGTATGCATGGTACTAAAACCTTGCCATTCACACAGATGTCGTTCGGACGGGGGCACTTACCATTCTCATGGTATCCATTTGCATGGACCAAAAAGGAACCCATGTGCATGGTTTTTAAAACCAAAACTCCCAGAACTTTGAGATTCATTAACCTTATGCTCCTGATCATAAAACCACATTCAGAGCCACCATTAACATCCAATACTAAGGTCGTACTACCTCCCATATATACCATAATGTCATAAAAACTTCAATAAACCAAACCTTATAATCTCGTTACAAGTTTTAGTTAATTTACTAAGCATGTAGAGGTATATATTTGAGAATTTAGGATTAAGAACCCTGCATATTGTATTTCATTTATAAATATCACATTTATAATCAATTTATGAATAAACTAAGGGGATTTTGATTGATTGTTGAAGTCTAACATTATCTTAACAGTTATACTCAATGTTGTCTCCAATTCATAAGAAAATTAACTAATTTCAATATGTCAAGAACATGAACAATAACCTAAACTAATAAACGAATTTAATTACTAAACAAGTTAATTAATCTCTAAATCATATATTAATCAAATTATGTTTTGATTTCAATGAATAATTACATTATAACTCAAAAATTATTAAAATCCTATTATAAGTAAACTTTCCTTGATTGAAAGGGATGAAATCTAAGCCCAAATGCCCCAATTCTCTTCTTTTCCAAGTTGCCTCCTCTCTTTATCTCAAGGGTTTCTCTCCAAAAGGTTTAAAATGAATTAGGTTTTATAAAATGACTTTTTATTAGGCTAATTTCGAAATTAGTCTTAGGATTATTCTAAACCTCAACCAATTGAGTCCAACTACTTCTCTAAACGACCCAAAACCTAACCCCAAGTCCAATTCCAATCCATTATACCTAAACCCATTGCTTTAATTCCTATTTGAAAATTCCACATGCCCCAAAAGGCCTCAATATATTACACTAACATCTACTTACGAAATGTCTTAATTCCCAAATTAAATTATTTATCAACTTAATTACTGAGTTACCATATTTTATATTCGATTTAAATTTCTAATAACACTAACACATGTAACATAGATAACATATTTAAATAGTGAAGTCACATGTCACTGCAGGAAAAAGTATAATAATTTATAATTTATTTAATTTAAATCATTTATATTACGGGGTATTACATAACCTCACGAGTGCCTCCATGTCTATGGAGCCTCAAGTACTTAGCTTTTGTACCTCTTTTAATTATTTCTCTTAACCTATTTTCTTGTTTTCAGGTTGACTCCACGAGTGCTCATATACCTTTGGAGCATCAAGTACTTAACTTTTGTACCTATTTATATTCTTTTTATAATAATTTATAAACATTACTCATTTGCCCAACCTATTTCCTTGTTCTTAGGGTGACACCACGAGTGCTCATATACCTTTGGATCCTCAGGCACTTAACTTTTGTACCTATTTTTTATTCTTTTTCTTATACTTTATTAACACTACTCGTTCGCTCAACTTGTTTCCTTGTTCTTAGGTTGATGCCACAAGTTGTCTTATACCTTTGGAGCCACATGTACTTGAATTTTGTACCTCTTTCTTTCCTTTTTTGCATACTTTGCAAATAAACATTTTTCCTTGTCTACTATCATTTTATTTCGTTTATATTGATTTGTCAGTCTGAGCAAGGAGGTGGTCATCCGCATATCTTTATTGTGGACCTTTCTCATGAGCAATAAGAGAGTTGTTCGTTCTTTCTCTGTTATGCTTATCATTTAGCTAGATTTATACCTTATTTTGACTACGTTACTTTAACCTTTGTATGAAAGGGATAAACATAGTCTTTCAGGTGGTATGCTTACTCCAATAGGATTGAGAGTAAGTCTAAGTCCTTTAAATGACAAGTACTCTTCATACTTGGAATACTTATTGTTCTCCATTTTCATCAGGCTGAGGAGAGTGAAGAGGAAGAAGGAAACAAATAAGATGAGCAGGACCTAAAGGACACCCACTCCGAGAGAGGTGTGGACGAGCAATTTGATAAGGAGTTTAATGTTGGTTCTGGAGGGAGCTATATGGACACGGGTTTTAACCTAGTGTAAATGGATGCTTCTGACAAGTATATAAAGCAATTGTGGTATAAACACCTTGTGAATAAAATTTGTGAGTAAGATAGGGACATATTTGATCTAATATATAAGCATCATCCTTAGACTTTCACGAGTAAGTTCGTTCACAATGTTAAGGGCATCGCCATTACTGACCAGTGAACTCTTGCCAAACAAATTCATTAATTCACTATTACCTCCCCAAGAAACATTACTCCAGCTAAGGCGTGTCACTTGCTTCCTGTTATTAAAAATCTAGAGGATTTTTACCAATTCAAATTGGATTGTTTGGATGCTTTTTTTTGCAATATTATTCATCCTTCACTAAAGAAGTTAATCAAAGTCGAGTCCTCTGAGAATGCCAAAGCCGAGTAGCGTCTTCAATGTGTAACTTCTTTAAGGGAAAAATAAATTCCCTTAAACTTGATATGAGTAAAGTCTTATCTGCAAAGGAAGAGGGTGTTTCTTAAGTAACTAAGGATAAAGAAGAGGTTAAGTGGGATACAGTCACCCTTTGAGAAGGTTTTTACAAGAGAGAGAACCTCATTTTTCTTGTAAGGGATGGTTAGCTTAAATATTCTTTTGCTTCCTTTTTTTGGATTCTTGTAATACTTTTTCCTACTCTCCGAGTGGGACATTTTTATAAACTGAAAGAGAATTTATCGTTATTTATGTCTTATGATTATACTTTGCACTTAATTTTAGTGCCTTTGGGCAAGTAGTTAAGTCTTTTTCTTAATCACTTTGTGGATTTTTCCTTGTACTCTTAGATATATTATTCCATTGCTTGCCATATTTTGTGTTTCTTCACAAAATACTCAAGAGTAAGTAAACTATAGTTAAAGAAAAAAATGTTTATACTTTGGGAATTCTTACTTTGCTTGCTATATTTTGTTTTTAATCAATGCAATCCTAACTTTGAAAATATTGCAAGTAGATATATATTCTTAATAAATAAAGAAAAAAAATTCACATACTTTGGAAATTCATGGACTGTTATGCTCATTGTATTTCATTTTTAAGCAATGCAATCCTAACTTTGAAAATATATTCCTTCAAAATATTGCTAATAGATATATATACTGTGGGAATTCATGGACTGTTATGCTCATTGTATTTTATTTTTTAAATGATACGATCATAATATGAAAATGTATCCCCTTATAAAACATTGCGAGCAATGCCTTGTAAAACAAAATATTTTCCCTTGTACTTTAGGAATTCATGTACTGACTTATTTGTTAATTTTTTTTTATTAAGGCAATGAGATAATAAACTTGAAAATATATCCCCTCAAAATACTATGAGTAGTTATATCATGAAAAACACTTTCCCCCACAATTTGAGAATTCATATACTAATTTGCTCTCTATATTTTGTTTTCAAGTAACACAATCAACTTGAAAATAAATCCCTTTTCAAAATATTACAAGAAGATACATCAAAACTTTAACTTTTGTTATAACACAACATACATGATTAATATGGTGTCATGAAATTGGAAGCAAACTTTTTCCATAACACAATAAGAGAAAATTTATTCATTCAATCATAAACTTGGCACTTTTAAACATCATTCATTATGAGAAAGGATTTTCTTTTCAAAGGAAGAAAATTCTAACTTTTCATAAATAAGGAAAATAAAAAATTTTAGGTACCTTATGCATTGTACTTCTTTAGACATTTGCAATTGATGTATTTGAGACAATCACTCTCTGGCTCTAAGATCTGGCAGTTACCTAATTTCTTAACTCCTTTGGCTATAAACAGTTCCTCCCAATTAGGTTTGAACTTTGAGGTGGACGTTATCTTCAAGTGATGGATGGATGCTCGAAGAATTAAATCAACATCTCGGAACTTCCTTGGCCTAACTAAGTTCTAGTAAAATCGTGAGAGTTGTTGAGTATAAACCTTGAAGTTTTCTTTAGACTTGTCTCTATGCTCCTCCAAAGCGTCCAATTGAAACTGCCTTGGCTCTAGGATTAAGTCATTGTTCAAAGCCATTCTTTCAGAGACCATCACTAAATCCAATGGTGGGATAATTTTAGTTCCATATACAAGAGAAAAGTGAGTGAACCCGGTTGGTTTCCTTTTCGAAGTTGTGTAAGATCACAAGACCATTGGTAGTTTATCATCCCATATACTAGGGATATCTTCCAACATTTTCTTTAGCCTGCTCATTCCCCTTCGAATAAGAAATGGTAATGCTATTATAAATGATCGTGTATTTGTCTGTTAACAATCCCATTTATTTTCACACAAATTACTTCCCATTATCTATGAGTGACATTTGGGATGCCAACATTATATATTCACGAATAAATTGAGTGACCACTTGAGTAGTAATTCTCCGTAAAGGGATCGCTTCTACCCATTTGGTGAACAAATCTATAACAACCAAAATAAAATATTTCCCTCAAGAAACTGATGCGATCTTTCCTACTAACTCAAATGCCAACTGTGGAAAGGGTAAGGATCAACTAAACTTTACAATCTTACCAATAGGGCATGCACCATGCTTCGTGCACTTGGCATTCTTTACATCATATTAAATAGTTAATGGAGTCAGCCTCCATCGTCGACTAATAATACGCTAATTTCATTAACTGATTATATAGTTTGTCCCTTCCCATATATGGTGGTTCATGAGCCTCTTTTAGCACTTTTTACATCTTCTCCTTGTCAATATACATTAAGACTTACTCATCGTACCCTTTTTTGTATAGCTCCCATTTGGCTATGTAAAAGCAAGCAACTCTTTTCTTCAGGTAGATCTCATATGCACTTTCAACAGGAAAGTCTCCATCTTTGAAGTAGGTTATGTATAGATCCCTTCAATCATCCAGTGCTTCCATGAAATGAGATTATGTTGGCTAGTTGAACTGGGTTTGTCATTTTAAAAAGCTTTGCTGCAATCGAGTGGCATCTTTGCTCATATTAGTCCAATAGTAACCCCATCGTTGCAAACGTATGTAAAGGGAAATATCTATGTCCCCACAGTGGGTCTCGTGCATCGCTCATAACTTGTCATGGACTTCCTCTTCTCTCGTACACCTTGCTAAATACCCCATGTACTCTTCAACTAAAGAGTTCCTGGTAGCATTGAAAAATTCACCAATTCTGACAGTCTCACATTTCCGTCGCATATTTTTAATTTCTTACCTATTAAGGCTTTTTAGTCTTTAGGTTCCTTGTTTGGAAACAAAGACTCCACTGTTGTAGGCATTGTTCTCCTCCATACAATAATTGTTATTACTAGTTCAACCATTTCCAATTTTACAACAATTGTTGCTAAATCATCTGGCTGTATGTGTAACACCCCGTATTTTTAGGAATACTTAAATGACACGTATCGCAGTAATTTAATTAAATTGCAAAATAAAGTGACATGAATAAATATTAATTAGATAGATATAGATTAATATTTAATTGATATTTATGTGATAAGTAAATGAATTTGCAATATTTTATATTACATCGTAAGTGAGAAAAAAAATGACGGGTTGATAGTATCTTATTTGGGACACGCGTATGGGGTCGTGTTAGGAATAAGATGGCAAATTGATTATGGGTGACTCGGATGATGATTTCGAGTGCACATTTGATCCGAAATTCGAAAAAATAGTCAAAATTAAATACCCGAGGGTAGTCATTGTGTTTTGCGGACTTTTTAGACTAGTCAGGACCCGTATAGGGGTATTTTAATCATATTAAAGGAATGTGTGACACCCCGACTAATTAAATACCGGGTAGCTACTCCTTTATTCAAATTAATACAAAATGTCAAGTTGGTTCAGTTCGTAGCATCACTGTCGAAATTTTTTTAAAACAATTTCTAGCCACCTAATATTTAAAAAGTGAGTTGTCAATTTTATATAAATTAGATTAACATACAACCAATTTAAATTATGAAATAAAGATACCACAACCACATCACAGTCACAATAAAATAATAATGGAATAAATGCATCTGGAGGAACACTCCTTTGAATAATCCGAATACTGAATACAACAAGTACAAAGTCTGAATCACTAATTAATTAAATCCGAAACAAAAATAGAACTGAGTAAATAAGGTGTCTCTAAAAGAAAAGGGGTGACATGCCCTACAGATGAACAAATATGGAATGGAGTCAAAGTAGAAAGTGGAGGCGTCTACAATTGAGATCCTGTAACTTCCACAGCAGCTACAGCACGTCACTGAAATGGAACTCCTAAGCTTGGCGTCCCTGTGGCTGGGCACCTAAAAGGTTTTTACAAGAAAATAGATTTGAAAGCAAACGGGTCAGAGCCCGATTGTGAAAATAGTTTAAAATATCGTAAGTGTTTTAATAACATTAAACAGTGAATATAAAATACATGTTAGTACCTGCACTCACGTGAGTTCCTCACCTCTCAACTAACTGTGCACTCCGAACGTATCCATAACCCGTCCTAGTTATATCAGTATCTAACAAGTCTAATACACAACTTGACCTGTCTTTATAATATAAGGGTCAATAAGCGACATTTCCAACTAAACTGTGAGTTTTTCTTTTTTTTTTCTCAGATTTACTTAACATAATTATTATGTGAATTTCCCATTTTTAACACTACTAGAAATGTTCCAAGTATTCACACTTACACTTTAATAAACAGTTCATTTCAATTATCAGTATATTAATTGTGACACCCCGCCTAATTAAATACCGGGTGATCAGTCCTTTATTAAATTATAATCAAGGTGAACGGTTGGTTCATTCTTAGCATCACTGTCGCAAAATAAACTTTCCAATTGAAACACCCTAAATAATTAAGTTAAGTGTCAAAACCATTTAAAACATTATCTCCATTTATTAAATCCAATTATGAAATCCTTTATTACATAACAGTTTAATATTCACACAATTATTAAGACTGGAAATAAACACCCATGAATTTAATCATTCAGATAATCCGATACCAACTTTAAAACTACAAAGGAAAAACTATCCTGACAGCAATTAAATCCCAAAGAGTAAAAATTGCTAAAGATAAATGAACATAATCTCTGACAAATCCAACTGAATAAGGAAATGGGCGACACATGCCCTACTAATCATAACTAGAATGAGAGTAGATTCAACATCGAAGTCGTCTAAGTAATGTCATGCATCTCCCACATAAGTAATGTCATGCATCTCCATAATGATATATCATGTGAAAAGCCAAGTTATGATATTTACTTTAGGAAATCATTCCCTTCAAGATTCCTTACGTTATTTAAAATAACTCATTACCGTTATAAAGTTCCCGAACACTTATAATAAAGTTGAAGCATTTATTCGTTTCTTATCTACTTATACGCACAGTAGAAAGTATCCCTATAAATATACGTATATGTATTAGTCACACATATAATATATATACTAACGACACCTCACATAAGATCTAAGGTGTTGGCATACTCTGCTATCAAGTCCCTATATCATACAAACCAAGGGAAATACTAGTTTGGCATCACTCTCGAACTGTATTAACACAGAACATAAATAAATGGAGGGGAAGCATAGTTCCCAGTCCTAAGAGGTCACCATTTGACTATAACTCAGATAGCCCGTAATCAAGGATACTATCTTCTAGGGTACAAGTCGTTATCCCCCATAAAGGTCCAATCGAGATAGGACTGTCCCGGCATGGACACCCCCGTGATAGCGAGTAGCTCGGGTATGATTTTAACACAGATATATAATATAAGCATAATCACACAGTCGTATATATATAAATATCCACATTTATAAATTAGGTGTGCTCACGACCCATAATCATAATTATCCGTTATTAACACATTTTACTCGATTATTACGCATAACGAACTCGTCATTTTTATTCTCATTTATAATGCACTTCATACTCACTTCTCCTTTCTCGAAGTATTCTAAGTATAATTTCAGTAGGCATACACTCACTTACGTTTGGGTCTAACTCCCTTACGAGTCTCGATCTTTTTATTAAATATACGCATGATTTCTTATACACATGAATCATTCCTCGTTAACCCAAAATCTCATCCTACACTAAAATGTTACTCAACGGGGTCTACCTAGGCCCTACTGGTCTTATCTATATCCCATTATACTCCAACAACAACAATCAAGGGTTTCCATGCATCTTAATCGGATTAAATCAACGAAAGAGAAATATGCAATTTTCCAGGAGTGGTCGATCGATCGATGGCAGGGGGGTCGATCGATCGATCAAGCAGTTCTTGCCCAGAAACTGCAAATTAAACCTACGGGTTTCATCTTCCAATTTCTCTAAAAACGTCATTAACAAGTCTAAAATTCTCAAATAACGATACTACAAGTTCTATATACATATATACAAGATTTCCTACGTGAAACATGAATAAATACATCAACGATATCGAATTAATGGGGTAAAATTGACATAATCTTCAAGAACCCTAATTTTGGAAGAACTGTCCATTCCTCTAATTATTTCCCAGATTTCTTGTTACTAAACTCATGGTAATTAGTGGTTAATCCTCTACATGTGATGGGTATGTCCAAAATATTTTGAATCTCTCTAAACATGTGATTTAAAGTTTCTAAATTAATAATTTCTTTCATAAACCATGATCTTGGCAATCCTAAACTAACATGGGTGAGGCATTAACCAAAACAAAGAAAGATAGATACTTACCTGAAATTCAAGGTTCTGATTTCGTGGATGAAATGGTATGGCTGCGTTCCCCGTCGCGCGATCTACATTTTGGTGGTGGTGGCGGTGCAACCGGATGAGTTCTTGGCCTTGGATTGCTTGGAAAGCTTCCTACCTTCTTCTCTAATGGACGTTCTAACGTTTTGAGTTTGCTAACCCTAAGAGACAACTCCAAATGGTTGATTTAACCTAATTAAATTCGTGGGTTTAATTACCCAAAAATGCAAGATGTCTATAATACCCTCCCGGGATGTCAAATAGGCCTAAAAATGCCTCGAGACCCAAACTAAACCCCCGGGTACACTTTTCTGACTATCTCGACCCTTTCGGACACATTGGCGCACCTAAAACGACCATACAAGCAACTTATAATTTATTCACTTTATATAATAATAATAATTTAGTCCTGACACGACACATGCGCATCCTGACTTAAATTTCCATAATTGCCATTTTATTCACTCGTGACAATTTTTATAACATCAATCTTATATATTACTTTACTCATCTAGTAATATTCAACAATTTCAATAATTACTAACTCTTGTCACACTAGTAAACATTTAAAATAAATTTTCGGATTAATATTAAATTAATATCTCAATTTCAATTAATAATTCCCCAAATTTAAAGTCCATAAAAATACGGGGTATTACATATTCCCCCCTAATAACGGAATTTCGTCCCGAAATTCGAAAAATTAAGGCCTACCTGGTAAAACAATTTTGGATACCTTATCAGTACGCAAACTATCTACATAGTAAGGCGCTCAATCACTATTGCCCCCGCCTCACAGCAAGCTTGTTTAACACTCTCATTAACGACACTTCATATTGTGCTCCTAACCGAAAATATTCGCATAAGACACGCATATACACTATTAATTCCCATTATTTCCATATCATTGGGAGACCGCACCTCACTACATGAAAACTACTCGGCTTTATCTAAACACAAAACTCCCATTCTGAGATAAACCATACGAACAACTGATCACTCTTGTTCGCCTAAAACAGTCATGGAATTCCACCATAAACATCGGATTATTCTCGACCGATCCAAAATTCTGATTATCCGCTCACCTCTAAACATATAGAAGGAGAATGGTTAAGGTTCTTCCACACAAAAACCTCATTAAGCACCTTGTTCACGACAAACAAGTACGAGTGCTTCCCCAGAACTCTACCATACTATACTTCAGTTGCTAGTTATATCCGTTATGGAAATGAAATGATCACCAAGATTCCAAAATTACCTTCACGCAGCCCCACTAATCGTTAATCACCGTGCGCCTGCTCCTCGGCTATGGGTGATACCTCCCACTCATAACGAAACATTATCTCCGTTGTTTCCTGAAATCCCATATTGAAGGTGGGATTCACAAATCTCATCCCGATTCAAACAATAATACCGTGCAGGACCACGTACCGGCATGATCCCTTCCTTTCAAAGGAAGACTGGGGCACAATAGTTAATATTTTAAATCACCTCAAAGGAATGTCAATCACTTCCTTCCTGGGTGATTTGTTCCACACATTCGGATGAACCCTAGATCTTGCCTTGAGGATGGCAACCCATCCAAGAAGCTTTACCGACTTTACCAGCCTCTTCCATTACAGGAATTATCGATAGCCACCAAATTCTCTGGTTAATCCTCTTATTCCAATCGATTTCTATCTATGAGTGGTGCCCGCGAAGACTACTCACTATGTCCCGCTCAACATCGACTTTCCTTGAAATGTCTCACATTAAATGACACTTAATACTCCTCTTCCTTCCTTGGTATATACCGAAAGTTCCGACCTGTGCACCTTTCTCCACAATGCGCACTTCTGGATCTTTTATACGATACTAACATCATCACTCTTTGTATGCGCAAGTCGCTATCACATTTGACTAATTATAACTCCACTCCGAGTGTTCTCCATATAGTTAAATTCTACCCTTCTCGAGGAATACCCCTTTTTAAATGGTTTCCCACAGCTTTTCAACCAGATTCGGTCTGCTACTCTGATCGTACACGTATATATGGATTTATCGTTATTCTTGTGATGCTTAATCCACTCTACCACTTCCACCTCGTAATGCTAGTCCCACAAACATATATTACACATGTCAATTCCCACGTCCCCTCAACTCGGACGATTCGATCATCAGATAACCAAGATGGCCACACACCCTATAAACGATGCATACTAGCGTAAGCATCACATACTCTACACACCTAATACCCAATTATTTATTTTCCCTAGTGCTCGCAACATGATTACAACACTTGGGTACTCTCAATCACCCTAGAAATCAAAATTTTAAATCCTCCTTATCATCATTCCACCCCTTAACTCATAGTGATGAAACAAAACTTTCAATGCTTTCTTACCGCACAACCGGCTCCACTGGCCTTAAATCAAAATTCAACTTTCAACTTACAGATATAATTACTTGATCCCATTTTGACCGGGGTACCGAACTCATGGACTAATGACCAAACGTCTCCCTATTTTCCAACCTTACGCTAAGTTTCATGCGTGGGATATCTCGCGAAGCAAAATCCAAACAAGGAACCCCCCCTCGATACACTACTACTTAGCATTGACGGTCATCAAAATCCGTTAGGCCCTCCGTCCATAGCATGTACCCCTTTATTCCGTCTCTTGACTGAAAAGTTACATCTCTTCCCGTAATTATACTTAACAACGAACATTTTGCCAATTCTATAATCATTCAATATTGATGGTAATCACACTCCATAAACCTCGAATACATACGCTCGGGGAGGGGGTCTCGAAATCCTGCCCCCAAACACATGGGTCCAACTCTTAACTCTCACATCTCTAAAGGTCAGGTATATCAATGCGCTCTTTCTATCACCAAGTCTTGAGCACTAAACATCATAATGAGTTAAATCTTTTCGCTCCACGGTAAACCCAATACATACTAAATCATAACGTCTCTATACACATTGGGATCGAATATTTTGAGTACACTATCCCCTCCGAGTCCCTAAAGTAGATAATATAAGTGTGAGTCCGACCCTCTCTCGGGTGAGGCCTCGGCAGAACAAAACATGTTGCACTAATGCAGCCATTTCGATATCCTTACAATAACTACCTACTATCGTGCTAACCATTACTATAAAGTTGTAACCAAAACAATATCATACTCGTATACCACATCACTAAAACGAGTAATCTCAATAAGGTATATAACACTATCAATACACCCATTCATCCTCCGCGGATAGCACTAAAGATAATCCCGCTACACTAGGAAAATATTCACATAATAATATCGTTTGTAGTTATACGCATTAAACTTGTCTCACATGCTAATCTAGCAACGAGCAAAGAAGTAGTGACTTGCTTGGGTCACATAAAACACGCCTCATCCGTCGAGGACAAAACTCATACTTCTACCTTGCCAATCGTGTTGACTGCACAGATGGTCCCCGAACGTGACACACCTGTCTAAACCAAAACAAAACTACCTTAATCGTTATCCCTTACTAGACACTATACTCTTATCCCCTATACTCGCTTCAGGAAAAATATTTTAGCACGTGTAATTTAACTCTCCAATAAATACCTCGATACTTACTCCACTTATCACCTGAAATACATTCGGAAATTCACGAATGACTGGAATCGAATCCAGGAGAATCACAATCTCCTTAGAGGTATCCTCCTTTATATAATAAAAATAGGTGAAAGATCCCCCTTATGGGCGAGGCATCGCCACTCAAACATCTCCTACCCCGTAATGACAAAGGTAATACTCCTACCGAATCAATTTATCATGACTATATATCGAGCCAATCCATGCCAAATATTAACGTCGTACTTACGTATGACTAAAACTAGTATGACTGCAGGTAAAACCAAACTACCAAAATATATACCTACCCTCGGCGTATACAGAAAATAAATAGCCCTTTCCTCAATGATGAGTCTATGCATGACACCGTACTTTAGTAATTGTCACACCCCGCCTAATTCTGGCGTCGGCCGCCACCAAAACTAAGCCGGGCGTGAGTAAATAAAATACTATCCTTAGCATGTGACATATATGAGACATCAAATTTTAATCCATAATATAATTTATTTTAATCAAACCCAAATATGAAATGACATTCAACCGATAAAGCTCCAAAATGCGATTAAATCCATCACATAATCTCCCAACATCTCAATAATGAAATAAATCAACCCAACTGAAAACTTAAAACAACTTTGGAACCAAAAAGGCCCAATAACTCCAAAATAGTCTCATAAATAAAACGACTGAATGAAAAGAGAAAATCCAACTACTAAAGAAGTAACATAAATCCAGCTGCACCTCCAAAAGTTCTCCAATGAATCCTATGCAGCAACTCCCAAAAATCCTGAAAAAGATTAGTCAACGCATGTGTCAGAGCCAAAGCCTCGAGCATGTAAACCGGGTACTCTCCTCAAATAGGGTCCTTGAACCCAGACAATAGTGCTATATATATCGACTATAACAATAGAATCTTTTAATTACAAGATTGATAATCACCATAAATAAATTCACAATTACCCGCAAGGTTTTCATAAAAGCCACACCAATATGATTTTAATTAACCCACCTTCCCACAATGTTAAATTTAATTAATTTAACCGTGAAGAATATTACCAATACCCGTCCCCTTGTCAAGTCCGCCGTCTGATCCGTTTTTATCCTGTGATCCTCGCGATATGACAAGGTTCCACACACGCACCCGTCCCCTTGTCAAGTCCGCCGTCTGGTCCATTTTTATCCTACGACCCTCGCGATATGACAAGGTTCCACACACGACACGATATAACTCGTCCCCTGACCCGTTCAAACTGTCGGCCCTAGACACATTATGTCACTAATAAATTTTTAATATCCGTTTTAGTCCTGCGATATTAAATTCCACATTCCTTATTTTCGTTAATCACATTAATTTCCCCCACCCTAAAAAAAAGCGATGTGAAAATCCTCAAAATAACCTTTAGTGCCAACTAAGTGTTCCCAAAACACAATATCGTCCTATCTTAAGCAAAGAATGATTACAAAATTTCACTCCACCTAGATATCAATCCTAGGCTATCACAATAAAGGTATAATATAGAAAATCATCCCCCACCCCAAATTATATAACACGCATAGACTTACACTAACTAGTCCCATACCTAATTAGCATAAATCGTAATTAAGTCCCACTTACTAGTCCCATACCTAACAAGTGTACTATAACAAGGGTGAAAACCAATTATCTACCATACCCAACCTTTTCGAAATATTAACATATTTCCATAAAGTAACACAATTCCAAATTATAACAACATCCATAAGAACACTAAATCCCCATTTAAATAATTTAATTTAAAAAGTGGAAATCAAAGACACCCAAATATTATGATTTTCAGAATAATCGCTACATGCAAGTCCTATCATGATCCTTATATTCCAACACAAGAAATTAAATTAAACTAGGGTTTTCACATGAAATATCAAAATTTACCTTTAAAAAGGGCTCCTCGACATGCACATGCCCATAGCAAAATCGACTACACCGACACAACCCAAAGAATACACAGTTATAAGTATTCGGTATCATTAATTTTGTTCATGTAAAACAGCCCCGAAATTTACCTCTTCAATATTTATATTCATATCTTATTTTAGAAAACATGAGTTTAATGGAGGCTACAATCAAGAAACATAACACTAAAGGAAAAGAATAAGGTCAACATGCCTGTAAAGATCGTGTTGAAAATCTGATTAGAAATCTGGATTCCTCTCAAAAAATTAGCAAAAGAGTGTTCTTGAACGATCTTGATTAAACCCCAATTAAGCCTTCAAAAACTTGTACCAAAACTTGTGACAAAAACTTGATTTTGTTGAAGGTTGATGATTATGAGTGAGAGGAAAAATATTTGGAAGTGTTCTCTCGTGAAAAACTGGAGAAAAAGTGATTATGAGAAGTCCCCCTACGGATTAACAAGGTTATATAGTGATTAGGAGTCCTAATCCTACACAAACTCTAAAAACAGCTTACATCGTACGTTTTCTGGGAGGGTCGATCAATCGATCACCCCGAAAAACTGACAGTTTGCCTAAAAAATGCCTATAAGGCAAAATATTATAAAATCAATATAAAATCCGTTTTAACTCCGATTTTAATTCCGCTTGAAGTTTTATTCTTCTAAAATCATAACCAACATATTTAGCCAATAAAAATTATTAAATTCAAAAATTTATTTTTCTCAAAAATTCCAATTAATTAATAAAAAAAATAGTTAATAAAAACACGGGGTGTTACAGTAATGTCTAAAAATCCTAAGGTTCGTGCCAAGCGAGTATCTATAAAATAGTATGATGCCCCAGTATTAAATAAAAATGTGTCATATAGTACTAGAAGGAAAGAACGTACCATCAATGGCCGATGATGGCTGTTGGGTTTCAGTATGATGGGCGTCGTACACACATTCGTGCTTTTTCTGCCCCTGTTGCTGGGGTATCTTACTCTTATCTGGGCAATCCTGCCTTCGATGACCCATCCTGCCGTAATTAAAGCATCTACCTCTGAACTATTTCATTTTACGGCCCTGTTGAGTATCTTGATGAAAAATGACATTTGGTTGAGGACAGTCCCTCCACTTGTGTCCCATTTGTACACACTTATAGCAGAGTCCTGAAAGTTCTCGCTGGTTGGGCTGGAGTTCCTCTCCAGGCTGATTCGGACAAGTTCGACGTTCATGATCGTCAATTCCACATTTGAAACACCTCTTCGTGACTTCACTCGGACCCCGACTTTATTGGCCCTAACACTTTTGGGTTTCCCTACACAATTTTTTACCTTCGTGGCTTTTACGGTCTTGAGGCGCTTGTTGTTGCGATTTTTATGTCTTCACACACTTGTTATTTCCAGTCATGACAGGCTGACTATACTTTCTAGATCTTTTGCCCCCCATAAACTGTGTTGCGTTCTTGATACTACAAGACCGCAGTGGTAACTGCCTGTGCCACAATACCTGCTAACTCGGTGATTGATATTCTCTCTGGAGACACCATAGGTGTGAGTCGACCTTGCTTGTGGACTCCCCTAACGACATTAGCTAGTTCTTCTTGACGATCCATCTGAAAATTTAGATAATCTGAATGAGTTCATCATTCGCATAAACAAATCGCAGAAGCATGAATTCCCAATGCATAGAGATGAATACAACATTCCTAATATTAGGGCTCTATATCAAAGATGTTAAGCTGGAAATGAAATAAGCCGTACAGATCCTAAAGGGCACTAGAACCTGATGCTCTGATACCACCTGTGACACCCCGCCTAATTAAATACCGGGTGATCAGTTCTTTATTAAATTATAATCAAGGTGAACGGTTGGTTCATTCTTAGCATCACTGTCGCAAAATAAACTTTCCAATTGAAACACCCTAAATAATTAAGCTAAGTGTCAAAACCATTTAAAACATTATCTCCATTTATTAAATCCAATTATGAAATCCTTTATTACGTAACAGTTTAAGATTCACACAATTATTAAGACTGGAAATAAACACCCATGAATTTAACCATTCAGATAATCCAATACCAACTTTAAAACTACAAAGGAAAAAACCATCCTGACAGTAATTAAATCCCAAAGAGTAAAAATGCTAAAGATAAATGAACATAATCTCTGACAAATCCAACTGAATAAGGAAATGGGCGACACACTCCCTACTAATCATAACTAGAATGAGAGTAGATTCAACATCGAGGTTGTCTAAGTAATGTCCAGTATCTCCCACATAAGCTGCAGCGCGTCCGATCCATAGAATCAACGCAAGATGCCCCTGTGGCTAAGCACTTAATATATATATATATATATATATATATATACACACAAGAGAAAAGAGATAACAGGAAACGGATCAGAGCCCGAGTGTAAAACAGTTTAAAATTAGTTTAGCAAGTATTTAAAATGCTTACCTGCTAATGCAACAACCATGTTAGTATGCGACACTCTCTTGAGACTTCTCACCTCTCATCTAGTGTGCACACCTACCGTACTAGTAAATCTCATCAATTTCCCTATCTTATTCTCCATAATGATATATTATGTGAAAAGCCAAGTTATGATATTTACTTTAGGAAATCATTCCCTTCAAGATTCCTTACGTTATTTAAAACAACTCATTACCGTTATAAAGTTCCCGAACACTTATAATAAAGTTGAAGCATTTATTCATTTCTTATCTACTTATACGCACAGTAGAAAGCTCCCATATAAATATACGTATATATATATTAGTCACACATATAATATATATACTAACGACACCTCACATAAGATCTAAGGTGCTGGCATACTCTGCTATCAAGTCCCTGTATCATACAAACTAAGAGAAATACTAGTTCGGAATCACTTTCGAACTGTATTAACACAAAACACAAACAAATGGAGTCGAAGCATAGTTCCCAGTCCTAAGAGGTCAGCACATACCCACACGTCTCTTAGGACCATCTGACTATAACTTAGATAGCCTGTAATCAAGGATACTATCTTCTAGGGTACAATGTGTTATCCCCCATAAGGGTCCAATCGAGATAAGACTGTCCCGGCGTGGAAACCCTCGTGATAGCAAGTAGCTCGGGTACGATTTTTACACAGATATATAATATAAGCACAATCACATAGTCGTATATATATATAAATATCCACATTTCTAAATTAGGTGTGCTCACGACCCATAATCATAATTATCCGTTATTAACATATTTTACTCGATTATTATGCATAACGAACTCATCATTTTTATTCTCATTTATAATGCACTTCATACTCACTTCTCCTTTCTCGAAATATTTAAAGTATAATTTCAGTAGGCATACACTCACTTACGTTTGGGTCTAACTCCCTTACGAGTCTCGATCTTTTTATTAAATATACGCATGATTTCTTATACATATGAATCATTCCTCATTAACCTTAAATCTCATCCTACACTAAAATGTTACTCAACGGGGTCTACCTAGGCCCTACTGGTCTTATCAATATCCCATTATACTCCAATAACAACAATAAAGGGTTCTCATGCATCTTAATCGGATTAAATCAACGGATGAGAAATATGCAATTTTCCAGGGGTGGTTGATCGATCGATCAGTCGATCGATCAATGATATTGGGTCGATTGATCGATCAAGCAGTTCTTGCCCAGAAACTGCAAATTAAACCTACGGGTTTCATCTTCCAATTTCTCCAAAAACATCATTAACAAGTCTAAAATTCTCAAATAACGATACTAAAGGTTCTATATACATATATACAAGATTTCCTACGTGAAACATGTATAAATACATCAATGATATCGAATTAATGGGGTAAAATCGACCTAATCTTCAAGAACCCTAATTTTGGAAGAACTATCCATTCCTCTAATTATTTCCCAGATTTCTTGTTACTAAACTCATGGTAATTAGTGGTTAATCCTCTACATGTTATGGGTATGTCCAGAACATTTTGAATCTCTTTAAACATGTGATTTAAAGTTTCTAAATTAACAATTTCTTTCATAAACCATGATCTTGGCAATCCTAAACTAACATGGGTGAGGCATTAACCAAAAACAAAGCAAGATAGATACTTTCCTGAAATTCAAGGTTCTGATTTCGTGGATGAAATGGTATGGCTGCGTGCCCCATCGCGCGATCTACGTTTTGGTGGTGGTGGCGGTGCAACCGGATGAGTTCTTGGCCTTGGATTGCTTGGAAAGCTTCCTACTTTCTTCTCTAATGGACGTTCTAAGGTTTTGAGTTTGCTAACCCTAAGAGACAACTCCAAATGGCTGATTTAACTTAATTAAATTCGTGGGTTTAATTACCCAAAAATGCAAGATGTTTATAATACCCTCCCAGGATGTCAAATAGGCCTAAAAACGCCCCGAGACCCAAACTAAACCCCCGGGTACACTTTTCTGACTATCTCGACCCTTTCGGACACATTGGCGCACTCAAAACGACCATATGAGCAACTTATAATTTATTCACTTTATATAATAATAATTTAGTCCTAACACCACACAGGCGTGTCCCGATTTAAATTTCCATAATTGCCACTTTATTCACTCGTGACATTTTTTATAACATCAATCTTATATATTACTTTACTCATCTAGTAATATTCAACAATTTCAATAATTACTAACTCTTGTCACGCTAGTAAACATTTAAAATTAATTTTCGGATTAATATTAAATTAATATCTCAATTTCAATTAATAATTCCCCAAATTTAAAGTCGATAAAAATATGGGGTATTACATTAATCCCATCATAAATATACAGTAAAGGCACCCCTAGGCTAAGCTGTGATGCACACATACTCTGCTATCGTATCCCGGTACATCACGTACATAAGGACCATGTATTTCGAATCTCTCAGGAACCGTTTTTCATAAGCAACAATCACACAAAATGGAGGCGAACATAGTTCACATACCCATGGGTCACGCACATACCTACGCTCCAATGATCAGCTGACTTATTAATTCACTAATAAATCATTCACAGCCCTATGCCTTTGAGGTACCCATCTAAATCCCCCCGTAGGCAAACAAAGATTAGATGGCCCTATCCGAAAGCCGACCTCCCGTGATAGCAAGTATGGTAGGTATGTTATACACATATAAGTCATATACTAAGCATTCACACATCTTAGATATCTTATAATATTAATAGAGGAATATTCTACATCCCTATACCGTCATTCAAGTTTTCACATTTATAAGTACCTAGATAATAAAAAATATAGACCGCCGACACATCTCACGTCGAAATCTCAAGTACTTACGACCTAACTCATAAAGGTTACCAAGTCTTTTATATATTTGTCCAAAATTAAATCCTAAATCATACTCTGGTCTCACAAATATACCTACCAGTCTTCCTCAAGTCTAAGTGTTCACAAAGTTACCAACATTAATTCTCTAGGGTCAAAGTTATTAAAATTAAATAAAGGGAAGAATATCACTCATATGACTAAGCCTACACGAAGTTCGAACCAAAAATCGACCGAAAGAGGTCATTCTGATATCTCGTTAGAAGACCCAGAAATCTCGTTCGAACGAGGTCGTTCGAACGAGTGTCGTTCGAACGAATGGCTTCTAACGAACTATGAACTCATTAGAAGGGGAACTGGAATCTCGTTAGAAGCTCGTTCGAACGAGGTCGTTCGAATGACCTGGGTTTGTCTTCTAACGAGATTGCAGAGAATGATCAGAATTTTCCCAACTTCATTTTTCACCATATTCCTTTCTCCAAATCCATCCTAAGTTCATACTAATTAAGTTTTTATGTTACCAAACTACTCTAAATCACCCTAGATCACTTCTTAACATAGCTTTGAGGTCGAATCTTACTAATCTACATATAAAAACCATAAATCCCCAAATTTTTCCCCAAACCCAGTGAACATGAACTCATAATTTTATTAAACCTAAATACTCATCATTAATCCGTTTTTAAATCATCAAGGTTAAGTTTTGGGTAATAATTTCGTCCATAACCATTCTACATGCAATCCCTAACCAAAATTATGAGTTTCTACCACAATCCCATTAGGTTTTCATTAAAACTTTCAAGACATATATTAGTTTCTACACTAAACATGGAGGAAACATTCATTGAAATTAATGCAACTAAACCACTTGCCTTAAGTTTGTTCTTCTGATTTGTTGTTGGTGATTATGGGTTGATTCTCTTCTCTTTCTTGTCACAAATCCTTCCAAAATGGTGGTGATGGGTGATGGTTTTTGGTTTGGAACCTCTTGTAACTTCTCTCAAACCCCCGTAGCCCACTATCTTGCCTTTTGCTGATAATGGCCTTAATGGCCTCTCTAATAATATATAATTAAACTCTAAAATTCGTGGGTTTTAATTCCTAAATTTTTAAAATTACCAAAATACCCTTTTAGGTTGCCGGATTGGCCTAAAAATGCCCCGGGACCCAAACAAAACCCCCAGCTAGTGTTTTCTGACTATTTCGACCCTTCCGGACACATTGGCGCACTCAAAATGACCATACGTTTGATAAAAATCTAATTTACTTTTTAATCTAATTAAATTCATTCCTGACGCGACTGACACACGCGTTTTAGCTTAATTTTCCAAATTGTCGTATTTATAACTCTTGAAAATTTTACGGCTTTCAATACTCATATATTACCATATATCCTCAGTAATATTTAATATTAACCTCATACTCAAATACCAACTCACGTCTCGCTAGTATTTAATTACGGATTAATTTTCAATTAATTCTCTTTTAATTCAATTAATCCATTAAATAAAAATCAATAAAATTACGGGGTATTACATACTTCCCCCCTAATAATAGAATTTCATCCCAAAATTCGAAACTAAAGTGTACCTGGCCAAAATAGCTCTGGATAACGCTCGTGCATCTCATCCTCGCGCTCCCATGTTGACTCTTCGGCATTATGATGCCGCCATAGAACACGTACTAACGGTACTATCTTCTACCTCAGTTTTCTCTCGCTGTGGTCCAGAATAGCAATTGGCCCCTCCTCATAGGAACTATCAGGCTGAAGATCGATGTTCTCCAAAGCAATGTGGGTATGAGCCAAATCGTCCCTAAGATATCTCCTTAGCGAGAAAATATGGAACACGTCATGAATCCTATGCAAGTGCTTCGGTAACCCAAGTCTATACGCTACTGGCCCAATTCGCTCGATGATAGGAAATGGCCCCACATATCTTGGTGCCAGTTTCCCCTTCTTCACAAAATGCATAATCCCCTTCATCGGAGATACTCTGAGTAGCACCTGATACCCCACCTGGAACTCTCTGAAGAACCTCTTGGCATCAGCATAGCTCTTTTGTCGGTCCTGAACTACCCAAATACGGCTCCGTATCATCTCTATTCTCACTGAGGTATCCTGAATCACCTCCGGCCCAAGAATCTTGTTATCCCCCACCTCTAGCCAACATGCTGGGAAACGACAAGGTCTACCATACAATGCCTTGAATGGAGCCATGCCAATGCTGAACTGGTAGGAGTTATTATAAGCAAACTCCACCAGTGGAAGGTACTGCTCCCGACCACCTCCAAAGTCTAGGACGCACATACGCAACATGTCCTCCAACATCTGATTCGTCCTCTCGGTTTGCCCATATGTCTGCAGGTGATACGCCGCACTCAGCCGCAACTCCGTACCCATGGCCTCCTAGAAACTCTCCCAAAATCATGAAACAAATATGTTATCTCGGTCAGACACGATATTGAGAGGTACCTCGTGAAGTCTCACTATCTCCGCTATGAAAATCTGGGCATACTGTCCCATAGTGTAGTCTATCCGGGCTGGTAGAAAATGAGAAACTTTGGTCAACCTATCCACGATTACCCATATGGAGTCATGAACCCTCTATGAAGTAGGTAACCCCGTAATAAAGTCCATGGAAATGCTCTCCCATTTCCATATAGGAACCTCTAATGGCTGTAGAAGTCCTGTCGGTCTCTGATGGTCCACCTTTACCAGCTGACAAGTGGCACATTTAGAAACGAACTCGGTAATATCTCTCTTCATACCGCTCCACCAGTACTGTCGCCTCATATCCTGGTACATCTTATCCCCATTAGGATATACCGTGAACCGTGAACCGTGAGACTCTGTCATAACCTCGTGTCGTAAGTCTTCCCCTTCAGGAATAACCAGTCTCCCATTGAAGCGTAAGCCCCCGTCTGAACCAACGGTATAGGACTCGGCTCCCTCTGCTAGTAAACGAACTATCTGCTCTTGACAAAATGAGTCTTTTTCCTGGGCTTGTATCACCCTCGTAACAATCTGTGGCGTAACAGTCATTACTGACATGAATGATCGGGCCACTGCATCCTAGTGTCCCAACTCCTTCCACTTTGCTCTCCACACCTCGGCCACCTCACCTACTGGCCTACGGCTCAATGCGTCTGCTACCACATTAGCTTTCCCGGGTGGTACTGGATATCGAACTGGTAATCCTTCACGAACTCAAGCCACCTATATTGACACATATTTAATTCCTTCTGCGTGAAGAGGTATTGTAAAGACTTGTGGTCCGTGAATAAATGGAATTTCTCCCCCAGAAGATAATGTGTCCAAATACGAAGAGCAAATACAACTACTGCTAACTCCAAGTCATGGGTGGGGTAATTCTTCTTGTGAGGCTTAAGCTTACGGGAAGCATAAGCTATGGCCTGAATCTCCTGTTGCAGTACACCTCCAAGTCCTTGTAAGGACGCATCGGTGTAAACTAGATACTCAACTCCCGATCTGAGCAATGATAATACTGGAACTGCGGTCAACTTGTCCTTCAACTCATCGAATGCCAACTGACAGGCATCGCTCCAGATGAATGGCACACCTTTGCGAGTCAGATGTGTCAAAGGACCCGCTATATTTGAGAAATCCCTAATAAACCTCCTGTAGTATCCTGCTAGGCCCAAGAAAGTACGGATCTCAGTCGGTGTCATGGGTTGTCCCCACTCTCTCACTGTGGATACCTTCCTCGGATCAACAGATATCTTCCTTTATGAAATGATGTGCCCCAAAAACTGTACCTCCTTCAGCTAAAACCCACACTTCTCGTACTTTGCATATAGCTCGTTCTGACGCAGCGTCTGCAAAACTTGCCTCAAGTGCTCGATGTGTTCCTCCTTTATCTGGGAGTAAACTAGAATGTCATCAATGAAGACGATGACGAATTGGTCTAGGAACTCTCTAAATACCCTATTCATCAAGTCCATAAACACGACTGGGGCATTGGTTAGGCCAAAAGGCATAACCCGGAACTCATAGGAACCATATCTCATCAAGAAAACAGTCTTCGAGATGTCCTGTTCCCTGATACACAACTGATGGTATCCTGATTGCAAGTTAATCTTTGAGAAGAAGGAAACTCCTCTCAACTGGTCGAATAAGTCATCGATTCGGGTCAATGGATACTTATTCCATATCGTGAATTTATTCAACTCCTGGTAATCTACACACAACCTCAAAGATCCATCCCTCTTCTTTACGAACAGCACAGGGGCACCCCACGGTGAAGTACTCCTACAGATAAATCCCTGACCCAATAGTTATTCTATCTGATCCCTTAGCTCTCTCATCTCCGTTGGATCCATACGGTAAGGTGCGTGCCCGACGTTAAATCGATAAAGAAATCTATCTCTCTACTAGGAGGTAATCCAGGTATATCCTGGAATACATCAACAAACTCCCTAACAACTAGGATCGAATCAAGTGGTGTTGCCACTTCCTTAGAGGTCTCCTCCTCTATATAATACAAGTGAGTGGACGATCCTCCCTCAGGACGAGGAATCGTCACTAAGAACATCTCTTGTCCGAGTATGGAAAAAATAATACTCCTGCTGAAACAATCAATCATGGCTCGATGTGCAACTAGCCAATCCATTCCAATTATAGCATCGTACTCAGCCATATCTAACACTAACATATCAGTATGTAAAGTAAACCTCCCGATCTCGATACCCACACCTCTACATATAAGGGAAATCATAGAACCATTACTCAATGGTGAATCTACGCAAGTAACTATGCTCTCCGCAATGTCTAATAACCCCATAGTGAGTGCAAATATCATGGCAATGAAACAGTGTGTGGCCCCCGTATCAAATAAAATACACCCTATAGTCCCCTGAATAGAGAACATACCCTCAATAGCAGGTGGATCCTGTGAGACTACGGCCTGTTGGAGCTGATAAACTCGCTCGTACTGAAGTTGTCCCTGCTGGACTGTGACTGCTGGGATGGGTGGCAAAGCTGGCATCTGCGATGGTGTTGGGAGGGCGGTGGGAAACATAGGTCTCTGGGGCTCGTGTCGAGAACCATGCTGCTGCTGCTGTGGGGCCCTGCCCTTATCAGGACACTCCTGGTGTGTGTGACCAATCTTGCCATAAATAAAACATTTCCCCGTAAAGTTTCCCCCTCTCTGACCCTGTTGCCCACGGCCCTGGTGGCAGTTGCCATTCCTCCCCTGGACATACTGGCCCTACTGAAACTGCTGCTGTTGGCCATGCTGGCCCTGATGGCCGTACTAACCCTGCTGGCCATGCCAAAAACCTCCCTGGCCATTTATGAAACCTCCAAATCGAAATCTCTTAGAATCCCCCTGCTGGGAACTCTGATCACCCTGCATGTGCTGACCCTTAACTGATTATGCCCCGCTGGCACCATTTCCCCCCTGTCTTGCCCTGATAGCTGGACTCTCTTGATCGTTTACCCTCTAACAAGTGAAAGCGGTGGTCCTGGAAGTGAAGCAGTGCTGCGTTAACTACATCATAATAAGTGGCCAACGAGAAATTTCCTAGTAAGTGCTGACGGATCCTCCAAGTCATCCCATCTATGAATTTATGTATCTTCTTCTCTTAAGTCGGAATCTCATCAGGAACGATATTCAGAAGATTTTTGAACTCAGCCTCATATTCAGCTACTGTCCTCCCCTCCTGTTTGAGGTTCATCAATTTTCTCCTCATCTCGGTGTGAACGGCTGAGGGAAAATACTTGCGATCGAACCGCACCCAGAACTCCTGAATAGAAAGGACATCTCTCTCATACGCAGTGGTAATGGATTCCCACCACTGTAATGCTGACCCTACCTGCTTAAATGTAGCCAGTATCTATCTCTATACATCCATACACTCGTACATCCTCAAGTGTCTTTGGATGTCCTTCTTCCACTGACTGGACACAACGACATCGGAGCTATCTGCAAACTCTGGAGGGTGATCCTTCTGAAAAGCATCACGAATACGTTCCCAAGCAGACGGGAATGCATGAGCCTATACTAGTGCTACAACCGGCGCCTGGGGCGGTGCCTGTTGTACAACTGTTAGAGCGGCATTTATCGCTTGGGCTACAATAGTGGCAACCTCTTCGGCATTCATGGAGCCCTGAACTGGTGCAGGTTGTGGCTCGGGCTGGGCATTCCTGGGAACTCGTTGTGCACGTCATGGAAGCATCTGAAATGAGAGAAAAGTCTTATAAGTTCGCAGTTATTATCACAAAATAGCTAAAGAGCGTATGATACACCAAAGAGTACAACAATCCTAACATATAGGGCTCTATATCAAAGAAATCTATGCGAAAACATAACAAGCCGTACAGATCCTAAGGACACTAGAACCTCATGCTCTGATACCACCTGTGACACCCCGACTAATTAAATACCGGGTAGCTACTCCTTTATTCAAATTAATACAAAATGTCAAGTTGGTTCAGTTCGTAGCATCACGGTCGAAAACATATTTAAACAATTTCTAGCCACCTAATATTTAAAAAGTGAGTTGTCAATTTTAAATAAATTAGATTAGCATACAACCAATTTAAATTATGAAATAAAGATACCACAACCACATCACAGTCACAATAAAATAATAATGGAATAAATGGATCTGGAGGAACACTGCTTGTAATAATCCGAATACTGAATACAATAAGTACAAAGTCTGAATCACTAATTAATTAAATCCGAAACTAAAATATAACTGAGTAAATAAGGTGTCTCTAAAAGAAAAGGGGCGACATTCCCTACAGATGAACAAATCTGGAATGGTGTCAAAGTAGAAAGTGGAGGCGTCTACAATCGAAATCCTGTAACTTTCACAGCAGCTACAGCACGTCACTGAAATGGAACTCCTAAGCTTGGCGTCCCTGTGGCTGGGCACCTAAAAGGTTTTTACAAGAAAATAGATTTGAAAGCAAACGGTTCAGAGCCCGATTGTGAAAACAGTTTAGAATATCGCAAGTGTTTTAATAACATTAAACAGTGAATATAAAATACATGTTAGTACGTGCACTCACGTGAGTTCCTCACCTCTCAACTAACTGTGCACTCCTAACGTATCCGTAACCCGTCCTAGTTATATCACTATCTAACTAGTCTAATACTCAACCTGACTTGTCTTTATAATATAAGGGTTAATAACCGACATTTTCAACTAAACTGTGAGTTTTCCTTTTTATTTCTCAGACTTACTTAAAATAATTATTATGCGAATTTCCCATTTTTAACACTACTAGAAATGTTCCAAGTATTCACACTTAAACTTTAATAAACAGTTCATTTCAATTATCAGTATATTAATCACATCATAAATATACAATAAAGGCACCCCTAGGCTAAGCTGCGGTGCACACATACTCTGCTATCGTATCCCGATACATCAGGTACATAAGGACCACGTATTTCGAATCTCTCAAGAACCGTTTTTAATAAGCAACAATCACACAAAATGGAGGCGAACATATTTCACATACCCGTGGGTCACGCACATACCTACGCTCCCATGGTCAGTTGACTTATTAATTCACTA
Organism: Sambucus nigra; assembly: GCA_949130495.1. Lineage (NCBI taxonomy): Eukaryota > Viridiplantae > Streptophyta > Magnoliopsida > Dipsacales > Adoxaceae > Sambucus > Sambucus nigra. The sequence continues at coordinate 276,203,697 of OX422210.1, read as the reverse complement.
ATAAGTCATTCACTGCCCTATATCCTTGAGGTACCCATCTAAATCCCCCGTAGGAACACAGATTAGATGGCCCTGTTCAAAAGCCGACCTCCCGTGATAGTAAGTATGGTAGGTATGTTATACACATATAAGTCCATATACTAAGCATTCACACATATTAGATATCTTATAATATTAATAGAGGAATATTCTACATCCCTATACCGTCATTTAAGTTTTCACATTTATAAGTATCTGGATAATATACAATATAGACCACCGACACATCTCACATAGAAATCACAAGTACTTATGACCTAACTCATAAAGGCTACCAAGTCTTTTATATATTTCTCCAAAATTAAATCCTAAATCATACTCCGATCTCATAAATATACCTACCAGTTTTCCTCAAGTCTAAGTGTTCACAAAATTCCCAACATTAATTTTCTAGGGTCAAAGTTATTAAAATCTAATAAAGGGAAGAATATCACTCATATGAATAAGCCTACACGAAGTTCAAACCAAAAATCAACCGAAAGAGGTCATTCGGATATCTCGTTAGAATACCCAGAAATCTCGTTCGAACGAGGTCGTTCGAACGAGTGTCGTTCGAACGAATGGCTTCAAACGAACTATGAACTCGTTAGAAGGGGCACTGGAATCTCGTTAGAAGCTCGTTCGAACGAGGTCATTCGAATGACCTGGGTTTGTCTTCTAACGAGATTGCAGAGAATGCCCAGAATTTTCCCAACTTCATTTTTCACCATATTCCTTTCTCCAAATCTATCCTAAGTTCATACTAATTAAGTTTTTATGTTACCAAACTACTCTAAATCACCCTAGATCACTTCTTAACATAGTTTTGAGGTCGAATCTTACTAATCTACATATAAAAACCATAAATCACCAAATTTTACCCCAAACCCTATGATCATGAAGTCAGAATTTTATTGAACCTAAATACTCATCATTAATCCGTTTTTAAATCATTAAGGTTAACTTTTGGGTACTAATTTCATCCCTAACCATTCTACATGCAATCCCTAACCAAAATTATGAGTTTCTACCACAATCCCATTAGGTTTTCATCAAAACTTTCAAGACATATATTAGTTTCTACACTAAACATAGAGGAAACATTCATTGAAATTAATGCAACTAAACCACTTGCCTTAAGTTTTTTTCTTCTGATTTGTTATTGGTGATTATGGGCTGATTCTCTTCTCTTTCTTGCCACAAATCCTTCCAAAATGGTGGTGATGGGTGATGGTTTTTGGTTTGGAACCTCTTGTAACTTCTCTCTAACTTCTCTCAAACTCCCGTAGCCCACTATCTTGCCTTTTGCTGATAATGGACTTAATGGACTCTCTAATCATATATAATTAAACTCTAAAATTCGTGGATTGTATTCCTAACTTTTTAAAATTACCAAAATACCCTTCTGGGTTGCCGGATTGGCCTAAAAATGCCCCGGGACCCAAACTAAACCCCCGACTAGTGTTTTCTGACTATTTTAACCCTTCCGGACACATTGGCGCACTCGAAACGACCATACGGTTGATAAAAATATAATTTACTTTTTAATCTAATTAAATTCATTCCTGACGCAACTGACACACGCGTTCCAGCTTAATTTCCCAAATTGTCGTATTTATAACTCTTGACAATTTTACTGCTTTCAGTACTCATATATTACCATATATCCTGAGTAATATTTATTATTAACCTCATACTCAAATACCAACTCACGTCTCGCTAGTATTTAATTTCGAATTAATTTCCAATTAATTCTCATTTAATTCAATTAATCCATTAAATAAAAATCAATAAAATTACGGGGTATTACAGAATGTGAAAAGGAAAATTCAGGATTAATCTTATATAATAATGGGTTTGAGTAAGGTGGTATTCATTTTACAATACCAAAGGTTTTCCTTGACTTATATCAAAGGTTTGAGATAAAGTGAAGAGATAAAAAGAGAAAACACTCAAGACTTTCAAGAGGAAACTAAAGGAAATGCAAGGAGGAATCAAATTGGAATAATAGTGAAAGAATTATGGGATTATAATTATCATATTCATTCAAATTTAGACCCTACAAATATCACGAAAAGTAATTATCTTTCTAAATAGTTATGTGTACAATTCAATTCATATCATAATTAGAAAAATGAATTTTAGTGGAATTCCTATGCAAATGGGTTCTGGGATAAATGAATTCATAGAATATATGGGTGATTTATGTGAATTGAATTCTGGAATTAGGAGCCATTGTATAAACATGGACTCTTGAATTAAAAAGATTGAGAAATTATTAATCCTTGTATTGTTGTTGAGAATTTCATAATTTTTGGAAAAATAATGATGAATCTCATGTTGTGATTATTTGTAGATAAACTATATATGAAAAATGATCGATTTCATGTTTAGAATTAATGAGAAATAAGAATGTTTGAGGAAATTATCTTTGGAGATGATTTAGATGAATTAAACAATGCTGAAAATTGGGGGGAAAGACGAGATGAATGAGAAGAGTCACTTTGGAGAGTTTTAGATCTTCTTTTTGAGTGCCTTCGGAAGATATTTGGAAAAAAAATCAAATCACATACCTGACTCAATTTTTCATGTGGAATACAAATTTGAAGTCTGATTGGTGATTTGGATAACGCTTGGATCTGAGCATTTTTAAAACAGGCATGTAATTGCAGATTTTGACTTTGCTCGATTGCCCTATTACAACCATGTTATATTATTGATGAAATTTGTTCCTGATTTGATTTTAGGTTAATCTTTTATATTCGAAAATTATTTAGGACCTCTGAGAAAAATTGACATGGATAAACGCCTTAGGAAAATCGGGATACATCCAAGGTGAAATTTGGAGTATTCTAAAATGAATAATGCTTGGGGAATTAAATAATGAATTTTGAAGAAAATTCGATAGAAAAAGGATACTGGATGGTTGGGATTTTATAAGTGCCCAGAACATTATCTTAAGTGATAAATTTATTAAACAAGTGAATATTTAATAATTTAAAGTCAGGTTTAGGCGCAGAATTTTTGGCTAGTGCTACGAGTGACATGCACAGTTAGTCGGATTTATTGAAGATATAAATACGAGTGTAGAGACAGTACACATATGTAATACCCCGTATTTTTATGACTTCTAAATGTTGGGGATTTATTAAATTTAATTAGAGATATTGATTTAATATTAATTCGAAAATCATTTAAATATTTACTAGTATGATGAGAGTTAGTAATTATTGGAATTTTGTTGTAAATTACTTTATGGGTAAAGTAATATGTGTAATTAAATTTAGTAGAATTATCACGAGAATCTAATTTTATAATTTTGGACATTTATCGGGACGCGCCTGTGGCGTGTCGAGATTAAATTCGAATTATTAAAAGTGACTAAATTATAAGTCACCCGTATGGTCATTTTGAGTGCGTCAATGCATCCGAAAGGGTCGAGATAGTCAAAAGAATCTACCCGGAGATTTTATTGGGGTCTCGGGGCATTTTTAGGCCTAATTAACATCTCGGGAGGGCGTTTTTGACATTTTGTATTTTTGAGCATGGAAACCCACGAATTTTCTAAGGTTATATCAGATGGTAGGAGTTGTCTTCTAGGGTTAGAATAACTAAAAACCAAAGACGACCATTGGAGAGGAAGAGGAGAAGCTTTCCAAGGAGTTCTAGGCCAAAATCTCCACCGTTTGCACCACCGTCGCCGCCAAATTATAGATTGCGCAACAAGGATCACAACCACACCAATATTTTCCATAAATCTGAGACAAATATTTCCAGGCAAGTATCTATCTTGCTTTATTTTAGTTAATGCTTCAATTATATTAGTTTAGGGATGATTAGGACTAGTTTTCATGAAAGAAAGCATATATTGGAGACTAGAAATTACATGATGTAGAGGTGATAATCATATTCTGGAAATCAAATTCATATGTAGAGGTTGAACCACGAATTTGCATTGAGTTAGGAATAGAAAATATGGAAAAAGAATGGGAAGAACTAAGTTAAAGATAATATTAGGATTCTTGATATTTCTATGGATTTTGGCCCTTTTAATTCGTTATACTTGATGAAACTCGCATGTTTTACGTAGAATATTATCTGTTTGGGTATATGAATCTTGTAGTATCAATTGTTGGGAGTTTGGGAGTGAAAAAGGATGTTTTGGATAATTTTGGAATAGGATTCCTGTAACTGTTAATTTTGCAGTATCGCCATGCTTAATCGATCGATCAACCAAAGAGCATCGATCGATCGAGCTCCTGCCATCGATCGATCGACCCCCCCTGGAAAACTCATATTCCCCTTTTTAAAATAGTTCATTCCAATTTAAACGAATAGTAATCCTTGGACATTATTGTTAGAACATTTTGGGATATAAATAAGACCAGTAGGACCTTATAAAAATGGAGCCTTTAATGTAAGACGAGATTAACATTAACGGAAGTGTTTTACACTTAAGGAATAATGGGAATGTGTGTCTGAAGGGTGAGGCTTGTAAGGAAGTTACGTCGTAAAATAAAAGAGTACCTACTAAAATTACACATAGGGATATAGGATTCTACGAGTGTTACGAAGTAAGTTTGGAATAATCCCATAAATAAGAATAAAAGAGACGAACCGTTATACGGGATAATCTAGTAATGTGTACTAAGAATGAATATCATAAGTATGGGTCGTGGGTGTACCTAAATTAGAAATGGGAATGGTAGTATGCATATATAACTGTGTTTGTACATATATTATATACGTGTAAAAATAATGCCCGCGCTGCTTGCTATCACTGAGGTTACCGCGCCGGGGCAGTCTTATCTCGATGGGACCTTTATGGGGGATATTGACTTGTACCCTAGAACATAGAAATCCTTGGTACAGGCTATCGGATCGATAGTCAGACGGTCATAAGAGACGTGAGGGTATGTGCTGACCTCTTAGTGACTTGGAACTATGCTTCGCCTCAATTTGTATGTGTTTTGTGTTAATACAGTTCGAGAGTGATTCCGACTAGTATTTCCCTTAGTACGAGTGATACGGGGACTTGATAGCAGAGTATGCCAGCACCATAAATTTATGTGGGGTGCCGATAGTATATATATATATATATTATGAGAGTGATTATATATGTATATATATATATATATAGAATTTAAATTGGGAAACTTTCTACTATGATTAAAATTAGCTGAGTAATGAATAAATATTCCAAATTATAAGTGTTTGAAAAGTTTGAGGCAATACTGAGAAACTTTATAATAAGATGAGATTTATGTGAAAACTTTGCTTTCAAAAATCAATTATCTTAGCACTAGTAATTGTCGGCATGAAACCTTATGAGGATTTTAAGATAAGCTAAACTGTTGGGATTAATAGTGCACATTAGAAGAAAGGTGAGAATTTCTCAAGAGAGTGTCGCATACTAATATGATTGTTGCATTAGCCGGTAAGCATTTTAAATACTTACTAAACTAAATTTTAAACTGTTTTACAATCGGTCTCTGACCCGTTTCCTTTTATCTCTTCTCTCTTGTATATATATATATATATATATATATATATATATATATATATATATATATATGTGTGTGTGTGTGTGTGTGTGTATATTACAGGTGCCCAGCCACAAGGGCGTCATGCTTAGGATCCTTTGGAAGGAACGTGCTGCAGCTTAGGTGGGAGTTGCAGGCCTCTTTCTTAGATGACCTCATTATTAATTCCACTCCTAGATCTGTTTTATCCAGTTGGTCATGTGTCGCCATTTTTCCTTATTCAGTTGGTTTTGTCAGAGATTGTGATTCATTTACTTTCAGTATTTCTACTTTGAGATTTTTACTGTCAGGATGTTTTTCCTTTGATGATTTAAAGTTGGAATTAATTATTTGAATGCTTAAATTGCTTGGATTATCTTTTCCAGTCTAGTTATTGTGTGACTCTTAAACTATGAATTATGAAAGGTTTTATTATTTGGTTTAAATTAATTATGGAATTAATGTTTTAAATAAAAATGGTTTTGTCCCTTAGCTTAATTATTTAGGGTGTTTAATTGCAAAAGTTATTTTGCGACAGTGATGCTAAGAATGTACCATCCGTCACCTTGGTTATAATTTAATAAAGGATTGATCCCCGTGTATTTAATTAGGCGGGGTGTCACAATATATATCTTATTATAACTATGTGCACGATATAATCGTATGAACATACCACTCTAGTTCTATCATCGGAGGTTGCGCGATATGGGTGATCTTCCCTGGCAAAAAATATCAAGCTAAGTATCGACCCCAGATCATAGCGTCATGCATGCCCTTGTGAGGTTGGAGTCAAAGTGAGGTAATTTTGGTATGGTTCTGACTCACTGTCTCAGGACTATGACCGCCTCCAACATGTTTTCAATTTGTCAGGTTCGGTGTGCGAATTCGACCCGATAGTCCAAGATGATATGTGTATGTCTTGGTGCATGATAGCATTTTAAACACTCGCATCTAGTGAGTTATTACTCTGAGGGATGGTGGTTATACGCGACATATGTGTGCCTGTTGTATTATATATATGAAGAAAAATATATACGGGTATATTCCACTAGTGTATGAACATTGAATTAATAAATAATGAAAGTTACTTGGAATGAATCAATCAATTATAATTGATAATTATAATTATTGAAAGTTATGTGAAATGAATTGATTAATTATAAGGGTGGGGGTTATCTCATGTGAGTGCGAGGAAAATTTAAATATGGAAGAATGTACCCATAATTATTATACATTTTAATTACTTGAAAAATATTTTCAAAAGGTTTTGGGCTCTAACCCGTGTCAAAATATTTTCAAAAACTTTTTAGTGTCCAGTCACAAGGGCACCATGCATGATTATCGCTTCCAAGTCATCAGAGTTGCAATAGTTGTGGAGTGTTAAAGGGATTGTTTAGTGGTTTTGTACCTTTGAGAATCTAGATCAAATTCAATCAGTATCCAGGCATGTCACCCAATGTCAGTTTTATTTAATTCCATTATATTGTATAATTGTATTAGATTGTAAACCAATGGCTAATGAGGCTAATGTATTTTATTATATTCTAGTATTCATATTTGATTATGTGATTATGCATTTAATTATTGATCTAGCATAGTTGATGGTCAATGGTTTTATTTATGTGAATTTAATTAAAGTTTAAAATTGACACATGATTTGATTAAATAATAGGTGGTTAGTAATAAATTAAATTTTCAACAATGATGCTAATAATGATCCATTTGATATTCCTGTTATTTTAATAGAAGGTTAGCCACCCGTTATTTTAATAAGAAGGGTGTTACAGATGGTATTAGTGCACCAGGTTCTAGTGTCCTTAGGATATGTGCGAACTTGCTACGTTTTCAGCGTTGCTTTTCTTTGATATAGAGCCATATGTTTAGGACTGTGGATTCATATTATGATTTACATTCTTCTGCTATTGAGTATAGTTAAAGTGAATCATATACGAGTTTGATTATATTGTGTATTTTGAATAATGGAGGACAACCAACGAGGGTCGTTAGGAAGACTATAGGAGGAGAGGCTCGACTGTAGCCACAGACTATCTAAGGAATTGTGATTACAGTAGAGGATGCCACTACTGTTGCTCAGGAAGCTAATGATGCAAAGATCGCCGAGGCACAATAGTTTCCCAAATGCCACCACAGAGGGCGATGGCACTAATTCAGACTCACCCAATTCAGTCAGTATGAGAGAGTGTCAGCGGGTCCATTTAGAAGAGATACCCGCCGGAGTCTCCGAGAAATTTAGACGTTATACTAACTAACCAATGGAAGGGGAATATCAAAAGGCATTTGAATATGGTGGAGTGCAGTGACACTTAGAAATAAATTTTGGCGACTATTTAGATCGTAAGAGCAGTGTTACAGTGGTAGGAGTCAGATGCCAGATCTGCGATAATATATACTATAAATATCAATAAATTTGGGTGCATTTTGATAGCAAGCCCTTTTATCTTCTGTCCAAATAGAGATGCGAAGAAAGTTACAGGACTCGTCATAGGAGGTTCAAACATGGGCCTAGTATGAGGAAGAATTTTCTTGTTTAGTGCGTACCCGACGTAAGTTTGATGATAGACTCATGAGTAGATTTCCCAGCACTTAAGAGGAAATTTGGTTGGGACGACTTATGTCAATCTACTCAATGTTGTACTTTTACAAGGTCAATATCAACTCTTCTATGTGAAGGGTGCTAAGAGAATTGGAGTGTCCAGTTAGTAGGGAAAAATTGGATATAATCGGTGATAGTAGGCACCCAAAGGGTGATAACCAAGATAGGGACCCACTTAAAAGATTTATATCAAAGGAATTCCGATCAAGTGAAGGTAAATTCAGATATGGCCGTCAGATCCAGCAACATGTTCCGCAGGGCCAGCAGAGCCAAGGCAATAATTGGGGATCCATCACAACCAAGGATACCAGGGCCAGATAGTCAGTTAACCCCGACATGGCCAATAGGACTAGAGACGGGGGATTATACAGGAAGGTGTTTTATATGTGGAGAGCAGAACCATATGTGTCGATTTTTTCTGAAGAGAGATAAGGGACAAGAGTATGGTGTCGAGCAGGGGCTACAGTTACAATAGTTTTTGGGATAGTTCAAACGTGTGTATTACGTTCAAGAACCATTTAAATAGACAATTCATTGGAAATGGAAGGTAAATTTTTTATCCTTAGGCAAATAGGGTAATTTTTGCATGACACGAGTGTGTCGTAGTATTTTGTTAGCAGTAGATTCACGTGTGAGATAGGTAACTAAATGTATTATTAGTATCACTATTCTTTGTTTATATTTACCATTGAGTAACAGGGATATTTTTTATTCCATCTATAGAGGAGAAATTATGGACAATGAGAGGATATGTTTTAGTGGATTTGCTCATATACGAGAGATGCGTTATGCGAGTATGATGTTATCTTGGCTATGGATTGGTTAGCGATGGTTTGAGTTATGGTTGGCTATTACAGTAAGGATATCATGTTCACTATTCAAGAACATGATGTGTTTGCTTTTTGTGATGTCTCACCTGAAAGAGGGTCGAGCCCGCGTATATAGTATATTATAGTGGAGACTTAGGAGAGTATAGCCATCTTGTATTATTCGATTACGGTGCATAGGGACTGTACTGATGTGATTCAGGGTATATCAAGTTGATCGTCGAGCAGAGAGATTTAACCCGTTATTGATTTAGTGTTGGGGACTTAGTGATAGTGCGATCATCGTAGTGTAATATTCTTTTAGAGATGTGGGAGTTGAAGATTAGACTTATACTTTTAGGGATAGGATTTGAGTGTTCAAGTTATGTGCTTTGGGTCGAAGGACCTCGATAATTGACAATGCCATGTAGTAAGGCATTGGGGAAATTCCTTAGTTGGATTTTAATTGCGTGACATACCCTTCATAAACCTTAATAAACGTTGAGAGTTGGGAGACATTATTTGATGCTAGAGTATCGATTTTGAACGATAATCATTGTACGTGTGGAGAAAATACTTTGAGCTGAGAGCTATTATACAACATAACGCTAGTGGACTTAGGTAATGCTCTATAGGACGCACTAGGATAATTTTTACACCACTAGTGGATAGGTGGGACAATCTTGAAGAATTAAATGGCAATTAGTGGGGAGATTAAGAATACCCATACGATATAATTATGTCAGGTATGCGGGACTGAGCATGAGATAAATATATTATGTATGTGTTATTTGTTCAGATATGCACGGGATATAGGGTGTATGGGGTGCCCTAGTTAGTTTGATTTTCATAATCGTCTGAAACAAATGGGACGTGGTAATAAATGTGTTGAACTATATGCATGTGGGATAGTATAAGCAGTATTGGAAGAGAAAAATAGACTGTACTTTGGTTGAGGATATATATATATATATATATATATATATATATATATATATATATATATAGAGAGAGAGAGAGAGAGAGAGAGAGAGAGAGAGAGAGCAAGAAGAGCTATTACCCTCGAGATAGGTTCGCAGACAATGGAGATACGGATGAGGGATCTCTAGAGCCAAGGGAGGGTTTAACAGTTTTGGTGAGTAGAGAGGAGTCTGACTTAGTCAAAGGTTGAGTGTGGCTCGCCCATAAATAAGATGTCAATTTCTACCGGTCAAAAAGTACTTAGGAAATGTGCAGTTTTGGAATAGACGAATGGGTCACGATTTTTGGCGCAACTAGACAAGGGAGTAAGAGTTACCACATGATGTGGGATAGTCAGCATGTGGATTGGTGTGGAGTGAGACATAGTAAAATTATCTCTAGGTGCACCACTCATAGATAGGAAAAGGTTGGCCCGAGGTAATCCGCCAGAAATTTTAAATGATTGGTTATTCCAGTGATGGAATATATAGGATGACTGATTAATTTCATTATGGGTTACCAATATTATGGAACAGCCAAGACTCCTTCTAGGTTGGTGAAATGGGTTGAACGAGAGGGAGCAGTTATTATTAATTTGGAAAAATTACACTATCGGACAATGTGTCCATCATTTCAGTAAAAAGAAATGGAATAATTCGGCACAAGGTATCACCCAACCTTATTGTGAATCAGGATGAGATCCTTGAATCCCACCTCTGATAGAGATTATTAAGAGCTGATGGGGGCAAAGTTATGATTGGAGCAATACGTATTATCGTAGACCGAAGGGTAGATGGGATAGGTGACTAAAATATTGGAGAATGCGAGAGATGCATATTCTGGGTTGTAAGGCAATCGGGAAGAGTAATTACCATGACAAAGCAACTTTTTAGTCTTTGTGTGGGAAAATTTATCGGTTGCCCTCTAGTTGATTAAAAGCGGAGGAAACAACAAGTTTTGTGGACTGAACGTGATTTAGAGTCCATTATCATGGATCAAATTAATTGAAATTATTTTTGTAAAGTTTAGTAACGTCGTAAGAGTTACGTCATCAAAAATCGAAGAGTTAAAGACTGACGTGAGTGGTCAAAAATTATTTCATGAAGGGAGTTATGTGATTTGGGCAAGAAGGGAAGTTGGCACCTAGGGAAATGGGGCCTTTCCCCGCATTTAGACAATATAGGTCGTGGTGTATAGGCTCATCTTATTAGAACACTTTTAGAAGTTTACGATGGTTTTCGCTATTGTTGTATAACTGAGACCTTAAGAATGATAGAGTATATCAGAATGAAAGGACTTGAACAGAGTTGTCACCAGATTTGAGCCATAGTTAGTAGGCCTTTAGTGAGGATGGTACCACTAGCGGGGGTATAGCTGAGGCACCATAAGGTTATCCCGATTTGAATTTGGGTATGTTCGGATGCCATGCAGGTAAGGGTGTGAAGTTTGACCACGAGGCATATCCAAATTTTGGGGATGAAATTCCTTTGTGGGGGGGAAGTATGTAACACCCCATATTTTTAGGAATACTTAAATTACACGTGTCACAGTAAATTAACTAAATTGAAAAGTAAAGTTAAATAAATAAATATTAATTAGCGATAAATGGATTAATATTTGATTAATATTTATGTGATAAGTAAATGAATTTGCAGTATTTTATATTATGTTTTAAGTGGGGGGAAAAATGACGGGTTGATAGTATCTTATTCGGGACGCGCGTGTGAGGTTGTGTTGGAAATAAGATGGTAAATTGATGACAGATGACTCATATGATGATTTTGAGTGCACGGTTGATCTGAAATAGGTCAAAATAGTCAACATTAAGTACACGGGGGTAGTGATTAGGTTTCGACGGCTTTTTAGACTAGTCGGGACCCGTATATGAGTACTTTAGTTATATTAAAGGAATTTGAAAAGGAAAATTCGGGATTAATCTTATATAATAAAGGGTTAGAGTAAGATGTTTAGTCATTTTACAATACCAAAGGTTTTCCTTGAGTTATATCAAAGGTTAGAGAGAAAGTGAAGAGACAATAATAGAAAATCCTCAAGAGTTTTAAGAGGAAGCTAAAGGAAATGCAAGGAGAAATCAAATTGAAACAATGGTGAAGGAATTTTGGGATTATTATCATCATCTTCAATAAAATTTAAACCTTATGAATTTCAAGGAAAGTTATTATCTTACTAAATAGTTATGTGTATAATTCAATTCATATCATAATTGGGATAATAATTTTTGGTGGCATTCCTATGAAAATGGGGTTCTGAGATAAATGAATTCATAGAATATATGGGTGATTTATATGAATTAAAATCTGGAATTTGGAGCTCATGTAGAAAGATGAACTCATGAATTAAAAAGATTGAGAAATTATGAATCATTGTAGTTGTTGTGGGTCAAATTATGCATGCCACGTGGACCTATGATATTAGGACACCTGCCCTCATAAGTATATATCTTAGTGTTTCATTATACTTGGTCGGCTCTAGAACTACTTGGTTCGCATACCGACCGACCAGCTTAAGAAGATAAACCATCAGGAAGAATAAAGATCATTCACATGGGAATTCTCAAGAGACATTCCACATGTGCCTTAGAAGATCAATAGTCTCATTCATTATGTACAGGTGTAAATGTCTAGACCCCGTGGTTTCGGGACCATTATATATATCTTATTTTCCTTAGATCAAGGGATAAGTCTATTACGCATAAGCAAGACTACCCAGAATTCGATGTAACTACCCCCAATAATAATGCCATAATAGTGGACGTTGGCTTTTCCTAAGCTAAATGAGTTAAAAACATTTGTTGTCTTTTATTATTTTCATTTACAATATTCATCTAATTATCTGTGATTATGAAATTCGAAATTTCTGGCTAAGATAAAATCTCTACCAATATTGGACATCAACAGATTGGCTCTGTTTGTGGGAAAGATTTATTGTCATCATTTTCTACCCATCTTATTGACTTGTTCACCTTAGAAGTTTTCTAAAGGATGACAAATGTTCCTGAGAGCAGCCTTGCAGTTGCACAATGCTCTATATCCACATATTCCTCCTAGTGTAATAGATCTTTAAGGAATTTTATTCAATCTTGCCAAAGGGAAGGAATCAATGAAAGAGTCACTTAGATAGTTAGCTCAAACGTTGCAGGATAAGTCTAGAATCGTACCATCCCGGAGGGAGATGCTACCACCTCTTATCAAAATAAGAGAAGTAGCTAATCCAGATCCTCCCGTGATAGATCTTATCTCCCAGGAGCAATACCGTCCATCTGATCTATTCATTACTATAATGGTCGATATTTTACTTCTGAGTGACCGAGCATGCTAAAATGATTGAGCAAGGCTTGTGCTATGGATCGTATTGGTTCCCGAGAAACTAGAGGTCATCCAGAGCGAGCATTAGAGGATCTATACGTGTCGAGAAGACTTCTCGGGAAGACAGGTCAGCACAAATGCATAGTAAGGCCACCAAAGCTGCTTTAGCCAAATCCAAACTAGAAGAGCACTCTTAGAAAGGATCAATACAAAGATTGGAAGATCGTTTGGGAGAAATTGGTAAGACCAAGAATTCTTTGCAGATGAGTTTTGTGAAAGGATCTCCTTTCATCCAGGCTATTATGGATTACCCTACACCTTCCAAATTCAATCCACCTATGGCCATACCCAAGTATGATGGTAAAATTAATCCCGTCCTTCATGTTGAATGATACTAGGCCTCTACTGATATTTATTTCGTTCCTGACGAGATGAGATGTTGAGATTTTTCAAGTATAATCACTGGTCCAACTAAGATATAGTATAACAATTTACACCGAGGACAGATTGTTAATTTTCATCAGCTCGCCGAACTATTTATCAGCAATTTCTTTTTTGGAGCAAAGCCAATCAAGAGAGTATCCTACTTACTCAGTGTCTGCAAGTGACGAGGAGAAACTATCCGGGAATATATCACTCGTTATAATAATGAGAAACTATAAAAAATTTATTATGTAGAGAAAACGACCATTACAACTTTAATGAGCAGGCTACTTCTTGAAAAGATGTATTATGCACTGGCAAAAGAGCCTCTGAAAACCATAACTGAACTAATGGCAAAGGCTGGTAAAATCATGAATGCTGAGGAAGCCATGACTACTAAGCAAACCCCCGAAAAAAATTTGAGGGCCATAAGAAATATGATTAGAAGGAACAAAAAGATAAGAAAGATGAGAACCTTAAAAAGTGTGAGGAATATAACCCTCTTACTATATTACTCACTAGTAAAGATGGCTTCTGGCCTAAAAGTATTTTCCTAACAACTATCTTCATGATTTTTTCATAGCATACTTGGTTGAGCTTTGTACTACTATTGGTTATTCTAAATAGATGCTACATTTGTTGCAAAAATTTATAATGTGTTATGTATTGTATTCATCTTCCTAGGTACCTCTAACTTCTCTGGTATCCTTGAGGTCTTTTCATCTTGTTGTTTATTACTCCCAGGTAGGTGGTGAAAAGACAGGTTGGTCTAACTTGGGTTTAGAGGGAAAAGAAAAAATGGTCGTTGGACTCTAAATCACTCATATATCAGGTAATTACTAAATCACTGCCGAATTGTAAATTATATAGGTCGGATGGTTTCTAGATAATATCTTTCAATTTAATAGGTTATTTTGAAGCATGACTTGATGACTGTTTTTGCTGAATTCTTCTTGAATGGCACTATTTGTAGGAGTATTAACTCTATTTTCAAGCTGATGAAGCTCATTTTCGAGGAGTCTCTAATGCTCGACTCTAGAGGTAATTTTTAAGGTTGTGGAAATCAAAATTTCAGAGGTTTCAATGGTTTATAGGAGGTTCCAAGGAAACCATGGTGGATTTCATGATAATGTTGGAGGCAGAGGTTGAGTAAGGAATCCAATACACGGCTACATGTAATAATTCACTAGACGAGGATGAAATCCTAATGCTGTTATATATATATATATATATATATATATATATATATATATATATATATATATATAACTGCTATAACAACATTATAGCAGCTGTTGTCGCTTCCTACACCAGCTGTTGATGCTGTCGATTTTCGTACCAACTGCTACTAGTGCTATTATTATACCAGCAGTTTCTTCCCATACTAATTGTTGTTGTTGTTGTTTTGGAATAATGATCAAAATCAAGCATACACGGATTCTTACTTCTAATTTTGTCACCAGATTGTATATAAATGTTCTTTAATCTTTTTTAATTGTTGTTATTCTATACTGGATAACTTTTCAGCAGGTCCACATAAAATTTAATACATTTCCTTCTATATGGTAGTAGTAAGAACCAAAAAAGAAAGGTTCATTGAAGTGCAAGGTCATATATTCTCTTTTGGTCATTACAACAACTATGCTTGCAGCACAGAGTAACCAGTTAGGCATTAATGGTGGCATTGAATGCTTGTTTAATATACTTAAATACCTAGCAGAATGTGTATATTTGACAGGTATTTCCCTTTCATGATCATCGAAATATTTTTGGATCATTATGTATAACATTTCATTCAATAAAATTTGAGTAATATTATGTATATTTCTGGAGTTTTCTATTTTGTACTATTTTTGCAATGCGGACTTTGTATTATTATTGAATTTTTATTTTGGTAAAACATGTGCGAAATATAGTGGAAATGTTGCTGATTTTTTTTTTGGTATTATTATTTATAATTATTTTTTTTTGTTTGATCCAAAAATTTGGCACTGCTCAAAGTTGTGCCAGAAGTGTTCCGATTTGACCAAATATGGCACACTTTTAAACCGTGCTAGAAAAAAAAATAGTCATTTTCGAACACATGATTCTGGCACACTTCAAGACCGTGCTAGATTTGATCTAGCACCGTTTTAAACCGTACCAGATTGTTGTTTTAGGTGTAGTGATACCCATAATATAACATTGTAGTCTAGGATTCTTTGGATAAATCATCACCGACCCAGGCTTCGCAAGACGATCTCATATGAACGACTGTGTAGGTGGAGTACCAACGACGTTTCTGGCCTTCTTCTCTCTAAGCACCTTATGGACCTAACCTTTTGGTTAATGTGTAATACGGTCGAATGAATCATGCGGTCTTTTTACTACTTGGTTAAGGTGACATTGAAATGTATTGTTAGGTTGTGGTGTTTTCTCGGTACAACTTTCTTTCTTGCCTGAAAATTCTCCTTTATACATTATGTATTTGTCTAGAAATTATTTGACAAATAAAAAATGCCCAACAGTTCAAAAAACTATTCAACAACAACGACTCAGATAACAACCAATTTTAAATTGGGTAATAGGTAACAAGTCCCATTGACTTGGTCAATGAGGTAAAAGATCCTTTGACCAAGTCACTGATGTCAAGTGTCCTATTTTGTCAACTGAGCTCATTAAAATGACCAATACCACTCCCCCAAGATATATATATATATATATATCTTTGACACCTGTTACCTAGTTTTTCTGCAAAAAAAACTCATCAAATCTTTAAAAGTCCATAACTTCAAATCTACAAATCAAAAACTCACAAATATTTATATTTGGAATCTACTCGTCAAGATTTATCAAACAACAACGACATTCGATATTTTTTGACAAAAAAATCAAAACAAATAAATATACTGCTTCTATACAACCTCCATTTTTTTAACGAAAACTCCATTTCTTTAGGCAAAAAATCTTCTTTTTCAGCTCGGATGACGGTGTTGTTGTCTCGGACTAGAAAATAAAAAAAATAAATGAAGGGAGAAAGAGAGAGAAATGAGGAGAGAGAAATAATTCGGCGGCCTCCTGCGAGTCTCCGATGGGGTGGGGTGAGGGTAGAGGTGGGGTTGTTAAAGAGAGAGAGTGTGTGAGAGAGAAAGAGTGGGGTTATGTGTTTATTTTTAGATTGAGAATAAGTGGGTTTAAAATGGCTATAAGTGAATGGTACATTTGTCTAAATAGATGTGGTCTATAATGAAAAAGGATTTGACGCATTAAAAAAAGTCAATGGGCCTTGATGCTTTTTTTACTCAATAAATGAGACTAGCTAATAATAATGTCATTTAAACAATCTAACCATTTGAATAATATCATAATACATTGGCATCATAAAGCGTATATAAAATGTGGCCCTATATCATCTATATAACAATATTTTTTTCCATGTTCCCGTATTTTGTCATACTACACGCCAAATGATAATGTGTGTGTGTGTATATATATATATATATTCCTTCAAATATGATTCAAAAATGATTACACGTATATATATAACATGTGGAGATATTTCATATTGAAAATATTTAAGTATAAAAACTAAATACTAATTGTAAGTTTAGGAAATCACAAAAATATTTTTTTTGTTGAATGAGAAATAGGTTACCGGGGCAGGTACTTGAAGTCGAATAAGGTGGAGGAACAAAGGGTTGGGGATAAAGGAGCAAAGGGTTTCCTTCTTAAGATTTTAAAGTGGCTGGTAACACAGAGAATATCTTCACTTTATAAGTTTACTTAATTCACATCTCCCATGTGTAAAATCAATTTAAAAAATAATAATTAATCATACACTTGGCAATTGCGAAATCCGTACATAAATTTTTTTTTGAATTCGTAATTGTCAACCGCGATTTCAGATTAGTATGAGATACCATTAAATTTAAGCCAATTTATAATCCAGGGGGAATTCTCACTTCCCAACTGCGAATTCATCTTTGAATTCACGGGTCCCATGTACGAATTCAAGAAGTACAATATCTTTATAAATATAGTTTTGAGAGCATTATTTTTATAAATAAATATTTAAAGTACAATTTATTAATAAGAAAAATCTTACCATTGAGTTAGTACCTTGCATAACATTTATACCGATAGCAAATTATGTTGGTGAAATATTATTTAAAGATATATATATATATATATATATATATATATATATATATATATATATATATATATATATATATATATATATATATATATATATATATATATATATATATATATTTCAGAATTATGTTTAAAGTGGACTTAAATATATATTAGATTATTTTTCTTTAATATATAAATTGATTTCAAATAGGTAAATAAGATATTGTTATAGCATATATATTTTTGAATTACTTTTAAAATTTTCAATTAAAACTAAATTTTTATTCATTCTTGTCTAACATTAAAATAAAATAAAATTATGTAGTATAACTAAATAAAAATACAATATTAGCTTTGACATAATGGAGTTAATGAACAACTACAAGTCCACAAAAATATAAGATATAAAGAATCTAAAAAATAAAAATGTGTTATTTTCGATTACGGTTGGTTACAGTAGATTTTTGGGGTATTCGACGAAAAGTTCTTCGGACTTTTTTCAATTAATGTTTAATCCCAGCTTTATTATTTTGTTCCAAAAGTTTCCTAGGCATATAAAGCACTCACAAAAGACTATTTCTTTTCTTATCCTAAATCCCTTTTTTTGTTCAAAAACATAAACAATGGATATTTTAAACCATATAAAAATAAGGTGAATTAAGTTCAAAATGTACTTAGCTCCTGGGGACTGAGCATTAATCATCCCTAGTTTTTTTTAATCCTACGGTATTGTTTTGGTGAGAAAAATATAATTTTGGTTTATTACTTTCCATTGCTGAATACTTTGTGGTTGTATTTAATATAGACATTTAAAAATGAATTTATTAAAATTACTGTACCAAAATTAAATTACAAAAACTATTGTCCCAAAATAAAGATTTAATATGCCAGAAATATCTAATATATTATATTTGTTAATTTAAGTCATCAAATAGACTCATTTATCACACTATTAATATTAAAAGTGATCTCAATCCTTAATTTCATCCCCAATATAAAAGATGAAAGAGTGGCCCTACACAAGTGTGTTTCAAATCAAACCAATTTTCACCAAAAATTATTCAACTTTTAATTAGCACCAAACAAAGTTGTGAAAAATCAATTCTTACTTTAAACAAATTTTATCTTGATTAATCCTAAACATGCATCTAGTGATTAAAGCAAGTAAAGTAAAGTAAAGTAAAAGAATACTCACAATGTCGGATGTACGAGAAAAAAATCCAAAACGGGAAAACAACCTCGGATGGCTCAAGTCAGACAATCACTATGAACAAAGGTTTTACAAAGACAGATTAGGCTTACTCAATGACTCGATCTCCATGGGTCTGGACGCTCCTTCTGATCTTCTACCGTACTTCAATAGTACCCACGTAGAAATTCTGTCTTCCACGATACCTGTCCATAATACACGCGTCCACGTATGTCTCGGTGTCCACCGAATGGCTTTGATACGTCTACGATGTCTAACAAGAAGTCCTTCTCTTTTCTTCACCGCAATACCCTGATGTTCAAGTGTAGAACAAAACTTCTTGGTGCAGCAAGATCACATAAACATATAATGATGATAACTCGGATCTTTGCAAACTTTAAGGATGTGTTTAAGCTTTGAAACCTTAGAAAAATATGTGCAAAACTCGTACTAGATCGTAAACTGTTTTTTTTCAGAATGCACACTTGTAAACTCTGGCGAAACCACGCTTTAAATATTAAAAAATCACCGCCTCAAAAACTGTGTCGCTCGAACGAGATTGGCAAGTCGTTCGCGCGACCTAGCCATCTCGCTCGAACGAAGGACTGATGTCGTTCGAACGATGCTGAGTGTCAGTTTGACTTTTTGACTTTTTTTTTTAAAACGTCTCTTCCAAAAGAGATTTAATTAAGTCAAACTCTATTTCGAGCTTATCAGAATAAAACGTAGTGTAAACATTTAAAACACTTTTAAAAACATTTTAAAATTTTTTCCTTGTAAAAATTACATCCTTATCTTTTATAAAAACAATTTCGAGCACCATTAATTATACGCATTCATACCTGTATGATCTCAGAATGCAATTATCTTGAAGACGAATAAACTTACACCAATTAAACTTCGGCATGATTAATTCTTTGAAGCTTTGCCGTAACGTCTTCAATTTCTTCAATAAGTCATAGACCAAGTGGGATCGTGACAAAATAAAATCTCCCTATGACATATTACAAACACAATTTTGTTCACGTAATTAAGTCAAAACAATACATGGACTCAATTAGAAATTTATGTCCTTACAAATTTTTTGGGAGGTAAAATATAATATATTAAACCAAAGGCAAGGCATATTACAAAGAAGCCCAAAAAAAAAACACCCAGGGCCAAAAATAAATCCTAATTAAAACCCAATCAACAAAACAAAAGGCCCAACGGCGAAACATATAGAAAATACAGACAAACGTTTCCAACAAAACCACAATTCAAACCACAACACTACATTTTCGAACAAAAACAAAAGCTTAAACCAAATAATACGCTAGAAATGTTTATGGATCACAAACCACCACACCACACTGCCATGCAAAAAAATACGTGCAGTAGCCTTCAATTTGCCCAATAACCAAGCTCCACGCATGCCACTTACATTCAGCCGAAGTAATGATACCAAACCACCAAACTCAAACCACATTTGCAAACACTAACCACATTCTCTCCATTTCAAACAAGCCAATTCCTACCTTCAAGCTCAACCAATCTGAAACAAAATACCAATCAACCATGAAATTACTAGAAACCATCAGATCACACTAGATCATAAGATATCTCAAAACCTCCATTCAATCCTTCAACGATTTAGCAGAAATAAAGAAAAAAATGACCACCAGAAGCCTCAACAACAAACCTACTTCGAAGCATAAAAAGCTCAGAAAACTTAGGTACATACAAGATCTTCATCATCAACATGAAGGACAACCACGATCTAAAGCCCCACAACCACTATAAGAACTCAACGAAGATAGTGAAATAAATCATCATCACAAGCTTATCAATAGCTATCACCACTTCAATAAGCTCCAACGGAGGAACAACTTAGAGGAGACAAAAACACACTTGCATGCAAAGGCATCAGAAGAGATACTATGATCCATTAATAAGCTCCAGCAGAAAAACAACTGAGAGGAACACACATCTATGCAAGGCAAGTAAAATAGGCACAAAGATCCATCAAATCAACCATTCCAGAGGCCAAGACAACATCAACCATTCCAGAGGCCAAGACAACATCAATAAGGAGGAAACCGCAAACAAACAAACCGCAAGAGACATAAGAAGGAGCATGCAAAGCATTAAGCAACCCATACCTAGGGGTGTTCATCTTCCGGTCCGGTCGGGGTTTAGACATTATTATGGGCCATACCCGACTATTTACTCAAGTAAACCCTCAAACACTATACCCCCTTATTAGCTTTTGAAAATGTCTTCTGTTAAACCCCATCTCTGACTAATTTCCTGATTTCTGACTATTTTCCTCCATTTGCATGTAACGTATTGAATGCTAGATTCAATTTGCTTCATGACTTGATCTCTGCTCCTATTGCCATTCTTAAAGATCTGCAATTTCTAACCCTCCAAATATAGTACACATCAGTAGATATTGGCATTCTCCCAATAAGATTTTTAGAAGACTTACTCTTACTGGACATAGTAGCAATTTCATCATCAAAGCTTTTAATTCCCCTGTTGTAACCATTGTAAAATAGGCAATTCTTGCATATGTACTCAGAAAAGTCACACGAAAAGAAGTCTCTATTTTCTACCTTTTAATTACACGAAATAAATAAATGACAATCAATAATACCCCATTTTTTCAATTTATCCCGAGTTCTCAACTTATCAATACACACCAACCACAAAATAAAATAAAATTTAGGAAACCACACTGCATCTACCCATATAATTTTTTGATTCATTCTTCTTAAAACATTATAAGTATTTCTATAACTAAACACACCATCCTTAGAGGGAATCCAAGAAACCCAATCCTTATAGTCCATCTAAGGTCTAATATTGGTACAAGTAATCTCTGCCAATCTAATAGACACTAGTCTAGGAAAATTCCAATTACCATTGATAATAAAATCAGAAACCCTTATTTTATCACTGCTAGTAGCATCATAGACCACTCTCCTGCCATAATGGTCAATAAGAGGCCTTTTATCATACCAATTGTCAATCCAAAACGAAGTCTCTTCTCCTTTCCTAATATAATATTAAATGAGCTTTTTAGCCTCATTTCTTAATGTCCATATTCATTTAGCCTATAAAGAGTCCTTTTACTGGCCAAGTCATATATGTGTTTGAACTTACAAGCTTTATTCCATTCAACCAAGTTTTTCACCCGAAGCCCCCCTTCATCAGTAGGCATACAAACATCACTCCAAGAGATTTTAGCTCCATATTTCCTTAGGTCAACCCCAGACCATAAGAACTTACTTAAGACCTGATCAATTTCCTTAATAACTTCTTTAGGAAGGATAAACATGCTGAACCTATATATTTGGATACTACTAAGAACAGAAATAATAAGCTAAATTCTGTCAGCATAAAAAGCCTAATATTTAACCAATTCTTCACCCTATTCATCAAATTTCAACCAGCACTTTACAATCATACTTCTTCAATCTAGTAGAGATCAAAATAATCTCTAAATATCTAACAAGAAGATGCCCTTGCTTCATACCCAACATATTACTCAAACTATTTTTAGTAGACTTATTAATTCCATCAAAGAAAATCTCAGATTTAACCAAGGTTCTAAAAAACGCGGGGCGTGATCGAGGCGTGGAGGCCAAGCCTTAAGTCTTAGAAGCCTAGGCGGGCCTTGGCGTAAAAAGGCGTGAAAAGGCGTTTAGATCTTTTTAATATATTTTAATATTTTTTAACCGTAACAAGGTTATTAAAATACTAAAATTGTACATATCATAAAAATATGTCTGAATATTTGCAAATAAAAAGTACTATTTGATTATTTTGGATGAGATAATGGTCCGGTTTGCAAAAAAATCTTTAAAAGGCGATATCGTTTCCCTAAAACATTGTTGTTTTTAGAGAAAAAGTACGCCTTAAGGGTTTTACCAAGCATAAGGCGTCAAAATCTTAAGGCGGGGCGTTTCTCCCAAGCCTCAAGCCTAGGCGTGCCTAGGCGGAGCCTAGGCGGGTTTTTTAGAACAGTGGATTTAACATAACTAGGGCCTAATACAGAAAACTTTTTAATTTCTTTCAACACTTTATCAATAGCCCTAAAGGTTCTATCATCAGCACTAGCCACAATAAAGAGATCATCAACAAACATTACCTGAGAAAGATCCAATTGCTCACATTGAGGGAGAAAAGTAAAATCACCATTCTGAACAACATCATCCATAAGCCTAGAGAAACTCTCCATGACCAATAAGAACAAATAAGGAGAAATGAGATTCCCCTGTCTAAGCGCATTTGTCCCCTTAAAAATTTCATTAATGCCCCTTGAACACTCACTGTATAACTAGGAGTTTGAATGCATTCCGTAATCCAACTAATCACAATACAAGGAAAATCCATTAATTCCCAACACCATCCTTACAAAATTCTAATTAACGAGTCATAGGCCTTCATTAAATCTATCTTTAAGGCACATCTAAGAACACCTTTATCCGAGTGATACCCCTTAACTATTTTCAGCATTAGGAGAATATTATCAAATATATTTTTACCTTTAAAAGCTTTCAGTTAATTTTCTCTTCCATTTCAATAAGTGGATGGTATGTTATGTTTATGGCAAAGTTGACGTTATTTTTTAAAGGGGTTTTTGGGAAAAGGTCCTTATAATGATTAAAGTGTATAAAAATAGGACACTCCATATAATTTTATAAATTTAGTCCCTGTATAATAAACACAATGAAAAATGGTGAAAATTAGTGCCGCTGGTGCGGACCAAAAAAATAAATGCATTTGTACCACATGGACTAGATTTATAAATGTTATTGTACCACATGGACTAGATTTATAAACTTAAAAAGTATTGTCCTAAAAATTCAAATATAGAAAGGAACATGACATTTTCCTTAATTCTCTATTTTTTAAATGAAGAATACATGTTTATCTATTAATATTTCACCGGTATGAGTTTTTTCAGTTCCTATCTCATTTTGGGTCTATTTCTATTTCTATTTTATATTTTATGTGCATTGCATTTAAACAAACATGTAAAAAAAGGTTACATGTTAAATTAGTTGCTCCAAAAGGGAATTGAAAATCTTGAAAAACCGAACAATATTACTAAAAAAAAACAAAAAACACCAAGTACCGAACAGTTTTATTTTGATAAATGTTTCAAAAGAACAAAAGCCGAAACTATTGAAACCGATTGTAAAAAACAAAAAAAAAAAACGATATAGTACTTTTATGTGTCAAATATCATCATCGAAACAAATCCATGACCACCCCTATTTCCAATTTCCAACCTCTCATTACGTTCACCTTTCACTAGGAAAAGCAAATGAGTTATGTTTATTTTTCTTTTTCCTTTTGACTTGAAAGACAAAAAAAAAAAAAAAAATCAGTATCCAAATATGAGTATCATCTTTTTGGCACCTCAAAATAAATGTTCGCTTTGAAAATTACTTTTCTTTGGATGTCTACTTTTCTCACCACCTACATTGTTTTGCGAAGAGAATAACATACAAATCACTCAAAAAGGAGGGGAAAGAAGAACAAAAAGCTGGTTCAAGTGGGAAACTTTTCAGGGTCAAACATGTGGTCATTTGAGCACAGGGTTAATGTGTGATTTCCAAATCCTAAAGACAACTGTTAGCAAAAGTGAATTTCTCACGACCTGTACTTGAGCTACAAAATGGCCTATAGAGTTAAATTTAATGGATCTCCATTTGCACAACTTTTTCTTTGAGCACTTTTTACAAGCTTGGTTTAATCATCATACCTCGTCTAAAAGTTTAATCTGTTAAAAAACTACTAAGTAGCGTGCATCAAGATTATATATCTCCATGTGCACCCACATCAAGAGGTAGACAGAAATCATAAGTACATAATTTATTAAGAGATTTTAGACCTCAGATGCAGAGATCCAAACTCTTTATATGCTATTACTACTTAGATATTTTAGGATGGGTTAGAGTTTTACATTAGCACAATACAATTTAAAAGGATTACAAAAATGTTTGTCTCTTTTAATAGAAGTTCATTTATAGTTTAAAATCTTTAGATTATTCTTTTCTAAATGAAAATATGAAGTCTGAATAAGAGATATTTATTTATTATCTGCAGAGTTGTTATAAGAATTTATATTACTTTTTAATGAGATTCCTAGACAATATTATCTAAAAACGTGAGAGTATATTATAATTTAGAAAAAAAAACATCTTTTAATACCTCTAAATTAATCATATTCAACTAATAGAAATAAACGAATGACATCTTAATAAGAAAGTACAATTTATATATTCAACGATCAAGATCATATTTGATACATTGATTTTTTAAATCATTCTAAATTTGAGAAAAAATGAAAAAATTGTGACTTTTAATTTCAACATCTATGTTTTACTCTCGTACTTTAGTTCAACTCCCTCATGATATATATCACGCTCTACTATACCCACCTTATCCAAAATTTACAGTATTATTATATAAACTTTATAAATAAACACTTATTAGTTAGAAAACATAATATTATAATAGGATGTGGCATAAGTACAATTTTTGTTTGGTGACAGATAGCATAAGTACAATTATTTTGATCCAAAATTATAACTTAACTGCTTTAATTCAGTACTTTATTCCTTCTCTTATCAAATGTTAATTAATGAAATGACTAATGATTTTGTGATAATTTATTTAGATCATAATTTAATTTTTAAAGTTATACAGTTTTTTACTTATTTTACTATTATAAATTAACTTAAATAGTGTGATAAACACTTACATATGAGTGTACCACAAACCCTTTAAATTTGAAAGTTAAATAGGTTTTTCAAGTACCGGATAAGATTAGGTGAAATGTTTAACTGGTATTCTTTCAAAGGGTAATTTAAACCTTTATTCTTGATGTATAACAGTTTACAGTTTTGTCTCCATTTCTCCATTACCAAAATGCTTTTTGCAGCTGGCTCATATATGTTTACAAGGCCCCATGACCTCGACCTCTCTATCTCTCTGATGTTTTGATTCTCTTCCTATGTCATTCCAGAGTTCTATGCCTCTGTCAAAATTATTTTGTTACTAGTTATGTCTCTGCCAAATTCTATCTTTACCTAAACCCAATAAAGGTTAACCATTTCATCTATTCCCATATATAAGCATATATAGTCACAAACAGCCTTTTACTGTTGCCAAAAGAAAAACAACATAAATAAGGAATCGAAGTTAATCACGTAAACCTCTCATTGTAGGCTTAGCCTTCATCATCCAATCATATTGCACTGAACTGATGGTCCTGATGCAATATTAATACTTACAAAGGATAGCTTATAACCTTATGCTGCAAAGTGCTGCATAGGATTGTTGTTCCAAATAAGATGCTAGAGAATGAAAAGCTAGGGCCATGTGTCTCCTAATAATTTTCAACATATGAGAGAGAGGACACAACATAATTTCAATGGGAGCATCAAGTAGCAATCATCATGCGTGCCCTCCGTGTTCCACCATCATTACGCTCTCACAACACCTACCCCTTTTCTTATCATCCACCAACCCCATCACCGTTGTTACGATCACCCTGCAGAAGAAGAAGAAGAAGAAGAAGAAGAAAAAAAAAGAATAAAATCAAGTGGATGAAGGTATGATGGTGGTGTTGCTTGTGCTGGTGATTTTGAAGATAAAGATTATGAAAAAGGATTTACCCACTCAAAAACCCTACGTTTAACTTGCAATATTTTCTGAGTTGAAGTTCAATTTCTTCATCATCAAAAGACGATTCCATCTCTATCTTTCTTTGACCCTTTGTCTCTCCGGGGAATCAAGCGTCTCGGTCCGATGGTTTGCTAGATACGGCAAATCATACAAGTTTGTTTTTTCTCTATGGCTTTCTTCATGTATACTTAAAATCTAATCTAATTTTTTCTTTTTTTTGGTTGTTGTTGTTGTTGGTATGTTCTGTTGGTGTTTTTCAAACCATACGTATGTATCTAATTGAGACGGAAGAGGACATGATACTGTTTTTGTGACTACGCATATGACTCTATGTTACTGCTCTCTTTTTCCATCGATTAATTACATACATGTTTGTATTCTTGGCCTGATAGATTTTTAATTTTGTTTTAAAGCCGTTGATACATACTAGTTCAATCATGCATGCATTAAATTCCCCGAGCTCAGTCGACTTGGAGTCCTTTCTCATTATAAAGCTTACAAGCCTCTATCCTTTCTTATTATAAAAGAGAACACAGACAATTTAGAAGTAGCGAGTCTTTTATTTTATTAATAATATTGGATATAGTTTTATTTTATAAAATTATACGAGGATTCTCCTGTTTATAAGGTATAGTGAGATATCTCAAAAGACAAGAATGTGAGTGTACATTTATCCAAAAGTCAAAAGCTACATTATTTAACGCTCTTCCTTGGATGTATACCATATCCACTATTCAATGATTGTTAGTTCATTAAAATCTTACTAAGGAAAAATCCAGTGGAAAAAATCCAAAGTGAAAGAAAAAGAGTACAACTTTTGTGATCATTGAATCGGTGTTGGACGCGCTTAGTGTTGCCTCGTTGAAACCTTTAACCGGAAAACTCAATGGGAAAAAACCTAGTTAAAGGAAAAAGAGTACAACGTGCATATGTCCAAAAAAATCATGTTCTTAGATTCTCCCCCTGATTAAATGCTCCCCCTGATTATGATATTTCTCCGGTGATTGAGTCGATGCATATCCGTCTCATATACAATCTTCTGAAATATTGTTTTAACATGATGAATAGATTTGATTGGTTGTGATTGCAATTTTTTTTTCTTCATAAGATCGACTTCCATAAGACTTGGGTGATGAGGGATGAACATGTCACTTTATCGGATCTATTCGACTTCAGTACCATAACTGTTTTGGAGCTCATATATGTAGAACAACTGAAATGTGTTAGTCATTTCTCCCCCAATGTAGTCTCTTTGAGTTTGAGCTGTACACGCACTATTGTCTTCATAAGTAATAGCAGGACCATACGTTGTTTGAGTCAAGTCATAAGTGCTTTGATTATTCTTTGAGATGATCCCAAAAATAACATGCATCTATATAACTAACTAGACATAGATGGTTAGATATAAAAATATCATATGATATGATTGATATTAGTCTCATGCTATGCATATCAATGGTAATGTATTTCTTGCCAAGATATTGACTGCAATTATAATATCCAGTATCATGCATTAGGTCATGTATATGAGTATACTAATAACGTACATGTATGGTACTTCTAGACCAAATACTATAATAACATGCACATATGGTACTTATGGACCAAATTTGTAATTGTCATCCTCTTTAGGATGATATGGATAATTTAATATCCAAATACCGGAGACCACGGGTATACTAAAATTGTATGCTTAATATATGCTAAAGCATTGTAGGACTTTTCAATCCATTTGACTAATAGATATGAGTTTAACATAAATTGTGCTCGATCTGTCGGCCGAGACGATAATTAGTTATCCCAAGGTCATTCATTTTTGCATTTCTTATTTGGATATTTTGCATTTTAGTTGAGCTCTTCAGGAGCACATTGTGACACCCCGACTAATTAAATACCGGGTAGCTACTCCTTTATTAAATTAATACAAAATGCCAAGTTGGTTCAGTTAATAGCATCACTGTCGAAAACATTTTAATGATTTCTAACCACCTAGTATTTAAAAAGTAAGTTGTCAAATTTTAAATTAAATCTGATTAACATGCGATAATTGAAATGTAAAAGAATGACATCACCAAACACCATAAGGTCTCAATAAAGTAACCAACAAATAATAATAAGTCTGGAGGAAATACTCCTCACAACAATCTCAATATGGAAATAGATGAAACAATTCTGCATCCTGAATTAATTACAAACCAAAGTCTGAGTAACTGAAATATACAAAGTCTTTAATAGAAATGAGCGACATGCCCTACAAATGATGAAACTGAATATGGAGTCAAGACTGGAAAATGAGGCGTCTAATATCAAAGCCCTGTAACTTCCACAACAGCTACAGCTCGTCACCTGAATAGAGATCCTATGCATGGTGTCCTTGTGGCTGGGCACCTAAAAAGGTTTTTACAAAAATAGATTTGAAAGCAAACGGGTCAGAGCCCGAAAGTGGAGAGTATTTTAAAAACAGCAAGTTCTTTAATAACATTTAAAACAATGAATGCAAGATACATGTTAGGACGTGCTCTCACATGAAATACTCACCTCTCGTCTAATTGTGCACTCCTAACGTTCCTGTACCCATTCATGTGTTATTTATATCTAACTAAATCATCATAAGTTCTAACCCAACTACTCGATTCACAATATGAATTCCCAATGTTATCACTTAAATAGATAGCTTTACTTGAACTCGGATTCTCAATTATTAGCATTACCGTTTACTGGAGGTTATCCCCTTATTTATCTTCTCAAGGAGTTACTATAAATGATTCTCATAAATAAACATAACAAATTCCTTTTCATTTAACCGTATATTATTCACATCATAAATATACAATGTAAGCACCCCGAGGCTAAGCTGCGGTGCACACATACTCTGCTATCCATCCCGGTACATCACGTACATAAGGATTACAAATTCCGAATCTCTCAGGAATTGTTAGAATAAGCACAACACACAAAAATGGAGGCGAACATAATTCAACATATCCATGGGTCACGTACATACCTACGCTCCATAGTCAGCTGGCTTAATAACTCACAATTAAGTCATTCCCTTGAACTATGTCCTCTAGGTACCACTCTAAATCCGGGCACACAAGGATTAGATGGCCCTAAGCGAACGTAAACCTCCCGTGATAGCAAGTATGGTAGGTATGTCATACACATAAAAATCATATACATATACTAAGCATGCACACATCTTAGATATCTCAATATTAATAAAGGTACTCTCTACATCCTTATACCATTATTCCAATTTTATACATTTTAAGTCTTCCGATAATATATAATGTAGACTGTCGACACATCTCACGTCATAGTTTCTTGTACTTAAAACCTATCTCAAAGGGACTATTAAGTTTCCTATTATTCCCACATATAACATCATTATTCTTAAGGTCCTTACTTCTGCCCCAAACCTCATTTCATCAATTTATTCAAATTTACTCTTTTAACCCTAATATTATCTCACTCATCGAGTTTCATTAGCTTTTAGAATAATTCCTCAATTTGAATTCTAATTAAGGTCCAAACTTTATAACCATACCTATTGGTCTTCCTTAAGTCTAAGGATATTCATAAAGTCTCCAATAACATTTTCTAAGGTTTAACATCATTAAAATTTAACTAGGAAAATTTTACTCATTCTGGCAAGGTCGATCGATCGACCTTGAACCTCGATCGATCGATGGTGGTCGATCGATCGACTGATGAATGTCGATCGATCGATCGCACCAGGTAGGCTACGGACTGCTTCGTTTTGCAGTCCTCAAATCGTTCCAAAACTCCATTATAAAGCATGAAACTCTAATATAACGTTATAATATCATCATACAACCATCCTACAACATTGTTAACGTTCTAAAACCAATAATTCATCAACCAAGGGCTTTATTTGGATCAAAACTTCATCAAGAACTCTAGTTTTCTATTTCTTTCAAGAACATTAATAAACCTCTTCTTAAATCCGTTTTTAGATCATCAAGGGTTATATTTTGAATCCATAATTCGTCCAGAATGTTTCTACATGCAATTCCTAACATAGTTCATAGTTTTAATCTTCAAATTCATGGGTCTATATCAATCTTCCAAGATAAATTTGATAATTTCCCTAAACATGGAAAAGCATAACATTGAACCAATTGTAATTAAATCACTTGCCCCTAATCTTTCTCTGAATTTGATGTTGAATCTTGAAGGTTGAATTTTTCTCTCTCTCTCTGCAGAATTCTCTTTTCTCTCTCTCTCTCTCTACAAGTTCTTCTCTAAAGATGATGACAATGGAGGTTTAGAGGTTGCCTTAGGAACTTCTTTTCTATTTCTTCCAATAACTCCCGTAGCCCATTAAGTCATTTAGTGTAGTTAGTGGGTTAGTGGATAAAGAATAAGTCAGATTTTATTTCTAATTTTCGTGGGTTTTAATTTCCAAATTTCCGAAATTACCAAAATGCCCTTTTTAAGTTACCGGTATGGCCCAATAATGCCCCGGGACCCAAACTTAACTCCCGGCTAGTGTTTTATGACTATTTCGACCCTTCTGGACACGTTGGCGCACTCAAAATGACCATACGGTTAATAAAAATAAAATTCACTTTTTAATTCAAATAATTACATTCTTGACGCGACTGTCACGCGCGTCCCGACAAAATTTTCCAAATTGTCGTATTTCAGCCTCGCGACAATTTCAATATTTTCAATATTCATATATTGCCATATATACACATTATAATCAAATACCAACTCACATCTCGTTAGTATTTTATCCGGATTAATTCTCAATTAATTCACATTTAATTTAATTAATCCCATAAATAAATATCCATAAAAGTACGGGGTATTACATACTCCCCCCCTAATAACAGAATTTCTTCCCGAAATTCGGATAAGGCACACCTGGAAAAATTAGGTATCCTCCAGTATTCAAAATAATTATAGAGAAAAGCCCAAATCACTAAAACCCTCGCTTCACAATAAGTTTGTTTAACATACTTGATACCTTATCAGAATAATCTTCGATAAATGCACCTCACGTTGTGATCTTATTAAACAACCTTCAAATAAATATAGCCTATACATCATTAGTCGCATTATTTTTATTAGTATTGTGAGTCCGCACCTCACTACTAACTCCCGCGTTTATCAAAACTCCAAACTCCCATCCTGGGATGAATCAATAACATATCTTACTACGCTTGTCCATTCCTTGAAATATCCTGACGTTGTGACTTTCACACGAGGGAAAACCACCTCAGCCTGTTGGTGTCACACAAACCTTTGTAAGCACCTTGTCCCCCATAAATAGATACGGGTGCTTTTCCCCCAACTCTACCATTAGGTAATATCTCCACCTTATGATTTCAATATACCTCACTAGTTATACCCGAATTTTGAAATTGAAAATATCGTAATGAATCCAAAATTTCTTTCATACAATCCATCAGTCGTTAGTCACCTTGCGCCTGCACCTCGGGTTATAGGTGATACAACCCTCAGTTTGAATCGTTATTTCCCACTACTTATTGTCACCCCACCTAAATGTGGATTTCGTGGATTTTATTCCAGTTCTAAATAATACTACGTCGAACCACGTACTGGCATGTTCACTATCTAATAGTGTAAATCATTCGAGTATATAACAATTTGTCTCCTTCTGAACAACATGACTCACGTATTTGAAGGAATTTGTTACCCCTCAAGGAATTTACTAACTTGACTCTTCCATCCCTGGTATCATCGGTTGGATACAAAATTAATTGGTTAATCATCTAACACCCAACCGTTCTACTACTTACTACACCCCTTTAAATGCTGACTTTCTTGTAAATATTCTTCCCGTTAAGTGATACTTAACGATCCTCTGCTTCTCTTGGCGTATGCCAAAGTTTCGACCCTTACACTTTCTCACCTCTTTGTGAAAACCCGGACTCCTTATACCTTATTAACATTCTCACTCTATTTACTCTTGAGTCACCCTCAACATTCGATTGATCGGAACTCTACTCCAAATTGCTCATAATAATTTATTTGCCTTCTCAAGAGATATCCTTTTATTAAATGGCTTTCTACTGCCTTTCCTCCAAATTTGAACGTGCTACACTGACTACACATGATATTCACTTACACCTTTTCTTATGACGTTTAATCTCATAAGTAATAATCTCACCCGTTCATGTTCCCTCTTCCTTTGATTTACACTTTAGCAAATCAAGATGTCTACACCCTTTATAACCCAACCATACGGTTTTTAAACATTATATACGCTTCATACAAATCCCAAACTCTTTATTATCACTGTAAATACAACGGTGCTATACCACTTGGGCGTTCTCAATCTCCTCTGAATTAGAAATCCTAAATCCTCCTTATCCTCAATGCGTCCTTCAACACGCTGTGACGAAACCAACATTATTAGTACATATATCGTAATTTACTAACAATTGGCTCTAATGGCCGTACATCATAATTTACTCCTTGTAACTTCTCGTTATAACTATGTATTCCCATAACGATAGAGGTATACAAATCAGGAACGAAGGGCCACACATTTCCTTACTACCAACCTTACGCTAAGTTTCATGCGTGGGGTGTCTCGCAAAGCGAAATCCAAACAAGGAACCCCCCCGATACACTACTACCTAACATTGTTGGTCGTCGGAATCCGTTAAGCCCTGTCCATAATATGTACCCCTATACTCTCGTCTTTTAACAACAAAGTTTCATCTCAGTTCGCGATTATACATAAACAAAGAACTCCTTCTGAAAGACACTTTTCTCTTTACAGTGATGGAAATTACATTTCATATACAACATGCGAGATATTTGGGACCCTCAAATTTCCGTCCCCAGACACACATCTATTAGTATAAACTTCCAAATCTCTAACGGGGAATAAAACAATGCACTCTTTTTGTTACGACCTCTCTATCGTTAATTATAAAAACCAATTAACTCTTTGTTGACTAGTAAATCAATTACATACGACTCATAATAATGAAATCCCTACGCATACTGGGTTTAAATATCCGAGACCATTATGCCTTTGAAATCACAACAGTATTTATATATATACTCATGTATACAATAGTACAATTTTGAGCCCGACCCTCTCCCAAATGGGGCCTTTCCAGGACCAAAACATTCTACCCCAAGGTAGTAACTTCGATAAACTTGTAATACCAGCACACTATCGGTACAATTATATAAAACACAATAATTAATATCATATCATACTCGTATAACACAGAACTAAAACGAGTAATTTCGATAAAGTATAAACCGCTATTAATATACCCATTCATCCTCCGTGGATGACAATAAAAGTAACCCCCACACTATCAGGGAAAATATTCTTATATATAATAAGTTTACTGATATACTCACTAAACTCGACTCTCACGTAAAAATACAATTGTAACAAATATAGTAACTCACTCTTGCCACAAATGACATGCATCCTCATCTGAGTATATAACTCATACTTCTATCCTAATAGTCGTCCCGGCTGCTCGAATGGTTCCTGGACTTACCACACATGTCTGTCCCAAACCGGATATTTCAATAACTGTTGTCCTCGCCAGGCACAATACCTTGATTCCCTACTCTTGTATCGGGAAATTTTTTATAACGCACGGGTTTCACTCCCCACAGAAATACCTCTGCACATACTCCACTTATCTTTTGTCTCACAAATCATGTTAAGGTGGTCCATCTCTCGGACGTTGGTAGTCTCGACTCAGACGACTATCTCCGTTGTTCCCTTAGTTTTGACGGCCCTAAGGGACACGCTACTAATTTCTACATCTTTCACTGAAATCACCTTTGCCCGGTAGTAATTCAGCTATCCGAATCATTTTAACTGGTTCTCCGTTGGGTCTTCCCATTGTGGTGCTTCACCAACACTGTTTTTCCCCGTCTTACCTTATATAAATCCTTCGATTCTTGTATCTCCCCACCCGGGGATGTTTACCTCCAAATTAACACTATGCGACAATACCATTTGCTTTAACCGTCCAACCGGAATTCTGCCAGAAGGACTAGCAATTCTTCTATGTAAATTCTCTCTGTAATATCCCCTTCTCCGTTTTACCTACTTCATCCGGTGTAGGGCTCACTAAATAATTATATTTCTTCTCACAAGGTGACCTCTGTCCGGATCTCTCGTGTGAGTTCAGAACGACATTCGGTTTTCATCCTAAACATCTGATCAAGGAACTTATGGTCAAACCATTCGTGTACGCCTTCTCTCGACGTCACATTCCACTTATAAGTGTGGTGATTGTTCTCCCCATTGAAACTCCGCTCTCACGGGACAAGAAAAAATTTTCCTCAAATTTTCACTCTCGATTGGCCATACTTCGACATATGTCCAAGCCTTTGGATACATTGCGTTCGTTTGGCTAGCACATGTCGTCTTCGCCTTTCGAGTATTTCTACTGCTGGTTCTCTTCAATGTTACACCTAACTCTGTCTCTCCCATTCCAACCTTGTTGGATGTGTCTAATTTGACCCCATTCCTACTATAGCTGTACCCGGAAGTCTCAAGTCGCGCCTTAGCCTTCTATATCATCCAGGACTTCCGTTCCATAACATCGGTGACTTCGACTACGGTCATCCTTCTTTAAATAAATCAATTAACCTCAATATATATTTGCCTCCTGCTTTCCACCCAACTGTCTTCGCCTGACGTACTACATTGTTTGGCACATGAATACACCTGATCGCAATACGATTCGCTATCATATACATCATAGCAGGAGAACGAAATTTTACTAAAGGAATCAACAATCCTAAACATAGGGCTCTATCGCAAAGAAAGCTCAGCGGAAACATAATAAGCCGTACAGATCCTAAAGGACACTAGAACCGGATGCTCTGATACCACCTGTGACACCCCGACTAATTAAATACTGGGTAGCTACTCCTTTATTAAATTAATACAAAATGTCAAGTTGGTTCAGTTAATAGCATCATTGTCGAAAACATTTTAATGATTTATAACCACCTAGTATTTAAAAAGTAAGTTGTCAAATTTTAAATTAAATCTGATTAACATGCGATAATTGAAATGTAAAAGAATGACATCACCAAACACCATAAGGTCTCAATAAAGTAACCAACAAATAATAATAAGTCTGGAGGAAATACTCCTCACAACAATCTCAATATGGAAATAGATGAAACAAGTCTGCATCCTGAATTAATTACAAACCAAAGTCTGAATAACAGAAATATACAAAGTCTCTAATAGAAATGGGCGTCATGCCCTACAAATGATGAAACTGAATATGGAGTCAAGACTGGAAAATGAGGCGTCTAATATCAAAGCCCTGTAACTTCCACAACAGCTATAGCTCGTCACCTGAATAGAGATCCTCTGCATGGTGTCCTTGTGGCTGGGCACCTAAAAAGATTTTTACAAAAATAGATTTGAAAGCAAACGGGTCAGAGCCCGAAAGTGGAGAGTATTTTAAAAACAGCAAGTGTTTTAATAACATTTAAAACAATGAATGCAAGATACATGTTAGGACGTGCTCTCACATGAAATACTCACCTCTCGTCTAACTGTGCACTCCTAACGTTCCTGTACCCATTCATGTGTTATTTATATCTAACTAAATCATCATAAGTTCTAACCCAACTACTCGATTCACAATATGAATTCCCAATGTTATCACTTAAATAGATAGCTTTACTTGAACTCGGATTCTCAATTATTAGCATTACCGTTTACTGGAGGTTATCCCCTTATTTATCTTCTCAAGGAGTTACTATAAATGATTCTCATAAATAAACATAACAAATTCCTTTTCATTTAACCGTATATTATTCACATCATAAATATACAATGTAAGCACCCCGAGGCTAAGCTGCGGTGCACATATACTCTGCTATCCATCCCGGTACATCACGTACATAAGGATTACAAATTCCGAATCTCTCAGGAATTGTTAGAATAAGCATAACACACAAAAATGGAGGCGAACATAATTCAACATATCCATGGGTCACGTACATACCTACGCTCCATAGTCAGCTGGCTTAATAACTCACAATTAAGTCATTCCCTTGAACTATGTCCTCTAGGTACCACTCTAAATCCGGGCACACAAGGATTAGATGGCCCTAATCGAACGTAAACCTCCCGTGATAGCAAGTATGGTAGGTATGTCATACACATAAAAATCATATACATATACTAAGCATGCACACATCTTAGATATCTCAATATTAATAAAGGTACTCTCTACATCCTTATACCATTATTCCAATTTTATACATTTTAAGTCTTCCGATTATATATAATGTAGACTGTCGACACATCTCACGTTATAGTTTCTTGTACTTAAAACCTATCTCAAAGGGACTATGAAGTTTCCTATTATTCCCACATATAACATCATTATTCTTAAGGTCCTTACTTCTGCCCCAAACCTCATTTCATCAATTTATTCAAATTTACTCTTTTAACCCTAATATTATCTCACTCATCGAGTTTCATTAGCTTTTAGAATAATTCCTCAATTTGAATTCTAATTAAGGTCCAAACTTTATAACCATACCTACTGGTCTTCCTTAAGTCTAAGGATATTCATAAAGTCTCCAATAACATTTTCTAAGGTTTAAAATCATTAAAATTTAACTAGGGAAATTTTACTCATTCTGGGAAGGTCGATCGATCGACCTTGAACCTCGATCGATCGATGGTGGTCGATCGATCGACTGATGAATGTCGATCGATCGATCGCACCAGGTAGGCTACGGACTGCTTCGTTTTGCAGTCCTCAAATCGTTCCAAAACTCCATTATAAAGCATGAAACTCTAATATAACGTTATAATATCATCATACAACCATCCTACAACATTGTTAACGTTCTAAAACCAATAATTCATTAACCAAGGGCTTTATTTGGATAAAAACTTCATCAAAACCTCTAGTTTTCTATTTCTTTCAAGAACATTAATAAACCTCTTCTTAAATCCGTTTTTAGATCATCAAGGGTTATATTTTGAATCCATAATTCATCCAGAATGTTTCTACATGCAATTCCTAACATAGTTCATAGTTTTAATCTTCAAATTCATGGGTCTATATCAATCTTCCAAGATAAATTCGATAATTTCCCTAAACATGGAAATGCATAACATTGAATCAATTGTAATTAAATCACTTGCCTCTAATCTTTCTATGAATTTGATGTTGAATCATGAAGGTTGAATTGTTCTCTCTCTCTCTACAAGTTCTTCTCTAAAGATGATGACAATGGAGGTTTAGAGGTTGCCTTAGGAACTTCTTTTCTATTTCTTCCAATAACTCCCATAGCCCATTAAGTCATTTAGTGTAGTTAGTGGGTTAGTGGATAAAGAATAAGTCAGATTTTATTTCTAATTTTTGTGGGTTTTAATTTTCAAATTTTTGAAATTACCAAAATGCCCTTTTTAAGTTACCGGTATGGCCCAATAATGCCCCGGGACCCAAACTTAACCCCCGACTAGTGTTTTCTGACTATTTCGATCCTTCCGGACACGTTGGCGCACTCAAAATGACCATACGGTTAATAAAAATAAAATTCACTTTTTAATTCAAATAATTACATTCCTGACGCGACTGTCACGCGCGTCCCGACAAAATTTTCCAAATTGTCGTATTTCAGCCTCGCGACAATTTCAATATTTTCAATATTCATATATTGCCATATATAAACATTATAATCAAATACCAACTCACATCTCGTTAGTATTTTATCCGGATTAATTCTCAATTAATTCACATTTAATTTAATTAATCCCATAAATAAATATCCAGAAAAGTACGGGGTATTACACACATCCATTTAAGGATTTCTTTTCAATTGAGCTCTTCAGGAGTACATCCATTAAGGATATTTTATAATGTCACATTTTATATATGATTATTTTCATACTCTTCCTTAGACAAATATTTACTAAGACGGTTGTACCTATATCCATTTGGATTGCCTGCTGTACAATGAACGTCTTACTGCATTTGAGTATGTACTCCTTATCTTTGCTTTAGAAAAAGAAAATCCTTCTAGGACTTTTATATGTATTCTTTGTCTAAGTCCCGTATACATAAGGAGTTATAATATTCACGAGTCTCACTTAATATATTTTTAAAAACTGCTAAGCTAGTTAGATATCTGAAAGTACTTACGATCAAAACGGGATGGTATGTTCTTATATAATCAATTTTACTTCTTCAGGAAACCTTGTGCCATAAATCATGCACTTTTGGTGTGTTTTAACACTTCACATTCTTATAAACACCCATTCACAACCTTCAGGGTTAACATATTTCGCATTTTTTACTATAGGTCCAAATACACCACGTATATTGAGAGACTCGAATTATGCCATCATGGCATTTTCACATTTTGGTCAATATATTATTTGTTGACATTCAGTCATAGTACGTGGATTTTTAGTATCATTGCCCTTTGATTTTTGTGTAGCTACAACATATATAATTATATCATCGATGATCATTTTGTTTATCCCACTTTTCTCTTATATATCTATAAAACATAGACATCTCATTTAATATTAGGTACATTTGCCAACTTCAAGGGCTTTATAGTCACTTCAGGGACTTGTGTCTTTTCATAGATAATAACCTCTTCTGGGGTTTTTGAGAAAGTGGATATTTTATTCATAACCTCTTCTGGAGTGTTACGTATAACCTCTTCTAGAGCGTTATTTGGGCATGATTTATTTAAGCTCCACTTCCAGGGAGTCAAATAGACCTAAGGTTTGCCACGCTTCTGGCGTACAGTGAATTTATTTGCTGCGAGAATTTATTTTATCCTTCTAGGATAATGATTTTGGCAAACACATTTGCAACTAGTACATGTGACATTTTGATGTTGCAATATAAATTTTTTTCACTTCATTTTCGCATTGAGCGATACAAGGGATTATATAAGACAAAGTTGAAGTATTCCATGATAATTTTCGTCGTTCTCCAAGAACGGACCGCTCTTTAAATATAATTTGTACTTCTAGTATGTTCTATCATCCCCCTAACGACGAGAATAGTGTCTCATCAAAATAAAATTGCACATCTACTATAAACATTATATTTATCAATGGTTCAATAGAGTGTGAATCATAAAAACCATATATACCCTTGTGATAAATATCCTTTGCATTCGCAACGTTGCTTTCATATAACTCATCGCATATGTATGGGAGGGTACCCAATACAACATCATATAGGCTCTTCTGGAGCCTTAAATTCGACTATGGTTAAAAGCTTTACTATAACACATTCCTCTGGAAAAGCTTCAGGTTGTTCAGAATAGCATGAGTTGTTCATTGTCGGTTAGACTAATGTCATCATATGATTATTGTTCACAATTACCACTTTCAAGAGTCAAGAATGGAATATAAAGATACTTAAAAATACAAGAATATTTTATGATCAAGCTTTTGTTAACCAAACTTTAAGAAGTGAAAATATTTTAAAAAAATCATATTAGATAATTATCAGATATACAAAGAATGGGATAGATAAAAAAAACTTTCCCAATTAAAGTTTAAAACTTTGGGTCGATAACTAATAAATTAAAAGTTCATAATATTATGATATGTGTGACGCTTTAGGATCGAAATTAAGAAACTTTAGGCTTCTAAATGTAAGTAAGGTCATTAAAAAAAATTATGACAAATATTTCTCTTTGAAAAGTAATGAGAACTTAATGTTCTTTATTTAATGTCACATGTATATGAATCTTCAGGTTCACATTAATTATCAAATTAAAACCTAGGTTTTTTTGGTCCTATGTGAGAATAACTCACAAAGTGCGTAGTGAGAACTATGTATAAAAATTGGAGTTTTTTTTTCATTTGTATATGAGAACTTCTGGTTATACACAAATAGTTGAACTTCAAGTTCAATATCACTAATGTAAAAGTACATTAAATCATCTACCCATTTCTATCAAAACTTCAGGTTGATTGGGTGGTAAAAAATTTAAAGAATCTTTCAAACAAGTGACAAATAATTTTTTTTATTAACATCGACTAATAATAATAATACATCCTCTTCATTAAAAAAATGAGAGGATTAATGTTTCACATTCTCTACACATGCCCAAGACTCCAATGTACATTAAATAATTAGAATGTGAAAAGGAGTTCAAATTAAATACCAT
The DNA here is from genome assembly GCA_949130495.1 of Sambucus nigra. Classification (NCBI taxonomy): domain Eukaryota; kingdom Viridiplantae; phylum Streptophyta; class Magnoliopsida; order Dipsacales; family Adoxaceae; genus Sambucus; species Sambucus nigra. The sequence continues at coordinate 276,162,862 of OX422210.1, read as the reverse complement.
TAAAAGTAATTTAATACTCAAATGAAGTCAAAAAGTCAAGAAACTATTAATGGAATAGTTAAAGGAACAATTAACCATTAATAGAGTATTTAAAAAGACATTTCATTTAAAAAAAGAAAATGAAAAGGCCAAGAACTTGAAAAGATATGTTTAAATATCCAATTGATTTTGAAATTAATCCCAATAAAAATAATATATTTGGCGCTTCAAGTCCAAATCATAAAAAATTATTTGCGAATTCTTAAATTCATTACCTATTGCATAATCAAAACTTCGAGTTTTAATTTATGGTGTATTTTAGTTGGATTTTCAAGTCCAAACAATCAGAAATAACATGAAAGCTTCTGACTTTATATTATATATCCCAATTAAAAATATATTTTCTGAACTTCTGGTCACAATAATAAATATGAACATTCATATCACAAATCAATGATAATTAGGATAATCTTGGTCTATACCGTTTTAATTTGACAATCAAAACTTTAGGTTTGATTGTGATATATTTTCTGTTGACACTTTAGGTCCAAATAATTTCCGTACTTCACGTCCCAAAATTTGAACGGAGAAATTCAATTCCCATATTTGAATAATTATTAGAGAATTTCAGTTCTCGATTAGAGATAATGACAATTGCATATCATAACATTAAATATTAAGAGACTTTAAACAACCGCCCAATTATATTCAAACTTCAAGTTTGATAAGGGGTAAAATTATTTGAAACTTCAGGTCCAAAAAATATATAATCCTTAACCTTATTATATAAGTAATCAATACTTCATCTTTGATTATAAAATTATTGGAGCTTCGGGTCCAAATTATAAATAATTATTATTGAACTTTTAGTATCCCTTGCCCTATTACGAAAATAATCAAAACTTCAGGTTTGATATTGGCGCTTATTTCATTGTCAAGTCAAAAAATTGACCAATAATTGAGAACTTCGGGTCTTAATTTTAAAATAATTTGGGAACTTCTAGTCCCCCCCCCCCCCCCAAAAAAAAATAAAAATAAAATATATATATATATATGGAATCTTCTAGGTCCAAATGAAAAAAATTATATGGGAACTTCAGGTCCCAAATTAAAATAATTATTTGAGAATTTGAACTGCCAAATTATAGATAGTCATTGGAAACTCCATGTCCTCGTAAATAGTAATTGGGAGTTTGAGATCCAAAATTTCAAATAGTATTGAGAACTTCAGGACCCAGATTTGAATGATAAGTAGGAACTTTGAGTCCTAATAAAAAATAGGAAACTTTTAGTTCCATATTTAAATATAAAGGAATGTAAAGTTTTAAGACTAATTGACAAGCATAAGGTCAATATAAAAAAAATAATCTAAAAGTATAGATATAGACACTGTTATGATTAAAATAAAAGTGCGGTGTCAAAATAATAATAAAAGGTGTAGAAGCTTCCCATATATTAGTTATATGTAAAAGTAATTGTTGTGATCCTTAATTAGAGCAAGTCCCAAAATCTTTCTCTGTCGGGTCTATTCCCCCCCAAAAAAACTCATGGTATGCCAAAGATACTATATGGGATTTTGGGACAAAATATAATTGAAGGCTTATTATAAAAAAAAAACTGGGACAACATAAATTTGTACAAAGGATAACTATTTTGTGGTTGATTAGGTTCCTGTATATCATCATTAATCTATGACTTGTCATGAGTTTTACTTTCTAGGATGGTATATAAAACTTACCTGGAATGAACTATTGGATTTTTCACACATGGAACAGGTTCATATATTTTTCGCAAATATACACCACACAACTTGATGTGTCCAATAGAAATATATGAATTTTGTCTTTGTTTTGGAATGACACCTTTATCATCGGATAATAGTGGCTAGGCTATAGAGACGAAGTAAAAAAATAGAGGGTTTGAACTTTCGTGCTGATAACGTGTTGTAAAATAGAGGAAACACACATAGATAATTTAGAGGGAGTGAGTCTTTCATTTTATTGATAATATTGGGTATAGTTTTGTTGTACAAAATCATATGAGGATCTTCCTATTTATAGGAAATAGTTAGGCATTCCAAAAGACAAGAAAGTGAGTGGACATCCACCCAAAAGCCACATTATTTAACAAGCACATACATATATATATATATATATATATATATATATATATATATATATTGTGCGAATTAGTCCGCATTTTAAGAGTATGGATCAGACACGTGTTACCTGACGGTGAGCTCAAAAAAGAGAGAGAGTGGGCGTATAATTTACCTATAATTTCTAGGCTCACCACTAGATGACACGTGTTCGGTTCGCACGTGTCCGGTCCGCACTCTTAAAATACAGACTGGTCCGCACAATAACAGTATATATATATTTTGTGGCGGATAAACGAGACTATAAATCATTGAGACCAGTAGCTCCATTACCCCCACACTAGGCCCGTTGGCTAAACGTGAAAGCATCGACACGATGTAACCTGTTTGTCCTATGATCTTGGAAATTATTTTATTATATTGTTATAATAATTTTATTTAAGTGAAAATTATATTTAAAATTATTTTTGATAGACATAATTTTTCGTGAAAATTTATGTTCATTCACAAAAGGTTGCCATCATTCACAAAATACATGAGTATTCATGAAATGTTGTGTCTATTCAAAAATAGTGTCTACTTATTATAAATAGAACACCTCTCCTTCATTCTCATCAGTCATAATTTTGAGTGTCAAATCTTTGTCATTTTTTCCTCCCATCTTGATTCAAATCTATGAGAGAGTACAACATATAAGTTGGATTCATAGGAGATTATAGAGCTTATAGATTGAAGTGTCACTTTTACAAAAATGAAATTGTCATTTTATCTTGGGAGACAAACGTTTATCAAACTCTGGACAACGATGAGGGGTGTGTAAAACACAAGGCTCGACACCAATTTCCTTTGCATGGTTCATAAGTTTTGATGTATTTATTTCATCATTGTTTAAATATACATTCATATGAATTTGTTCATATTTAATCCCCCCCAAAACACAAAAGCACGTAAGTTTTATCCAACGAGTGATTACCTCATTCATTATAGCATGTATAAAGGTTATCTACCTGAACTATTCTCTTTCCCTTCTTGTTGGGTTCATATGCATATATTTATTACTCCATCAGTCCCTAATTAAGAGTCAACTATTCTCTTTTTTGGTGTCCCAAATTAATAGCCCATTTTCCTTTTTTGAATATAATCAACGAACGAAATTTCACGATAGTGAATAAGTGTTGATCATGGCTATGGATTTGGCATATACTTAAGCAATACAAAAAATGGATAAGAACTTATAATTTGGGACACGTGAAGTATATTATATGTAAATAACAATATTAAATGTTGCATTAAATACACCTACACTTTCTAGTTATCCACAACTTATTGTGCCCGAAAATATATCAAAACACATGTTCGTATTGTGTGTTTTCTAACTTCGCTACTTTTCTTTTTCCCCAAACCCTCATCATCTACAAACTCGCCTAATTCTTTAATTAAGCATTTTCGATCTCAACTTCTTGGTTTTCTATGTATTACTTTGCATACAATGAAGTTTCTTTTGTATTTTATTACTCTATAATTGACCCAGCATATATCTTAAATTATTAACATAATATTTAAATGTTTTCATCACACGCTCAAATTATATATTCTTCAATACCTAATCAACCATGCTTCATCGATTGGTGCACCAACAAATGGGTGTGTATTTCAAAGAATGAGAGAGAAAAGTAATTTTTCTTAATAAAAGTTGACTCGATAAGAAAAACTTTTGTTATCATTATGTGTTTCCTATTAACATCTTCCACGTAAAGAAAAGAGAGACGTGTGCTTATTTGCATAATAGTCCTTACGGTATAATGCCTAAATAATTGAACTACCATTTGCATAATAACATGCCAATCATGAAATTTGTATTATTTCAAATTAAGATGCGGATTAATTGGAAGGAACCTCCACTTCTATTAATGTATCTATCTTCTCATTTCTTTCGTCATTAGCCAAAGTAAAAGTTGCCACCACATATTTTCTTCTTTGCAATTTTAGGATATTCTATTACCCACAATAGTCTTTTAATATTCAAATTGTGAAGATCATTATACACCATCTCTCCATCCTAGGAATGAGTACCATAAAGGCATGTGTTCTTCTCTATGTGCATTATATATAACATATGGTCTATTAAATGTTCTTCCTCATATGAAAAATTAAACATAATCAACTTTTGGACCTTACCCTCTTCATACCAGCTTATTTTCTTTAATGCTTCCCTACTAAGGTTTTAGGTGTTCCCCCTAAATTTTCGATCATCTTGTGATTCTCTATATTTGAGTTCATATCCCGCAAGTCTTGTTGAAGCAAACTTTTTTATGGTGACTTCGGGGAGAAAATTTCTTTACAGTAACATAAACTTCTAATAAGGGGGAATATATCTCGAGTGGATATGATAAAATAGCTCATTATCTTTTTCAATAGGACAACCTAAGTAATCATTGCATTGTACTCAGATAACATCCTATACATATGAATCGTGGACTATCCAAAATAGTATAACTCTCAAAGGGAATTCCGCCTGCCTATATAAGCCAAATTCCCTCTCTTATTAAACCCAAATCTTATTCTGTACACTTTTTTTATAGTTGACTCCCTAGGATTGCTTGAGCCTACACTTTTTAAGTGTTCAACTATGTAAACGTAATATCAATCGAGTTTGCAATTCTCCAATGGAATTAAACACACTTATTTAATTAGGTGTCTGAATTTGAACAAACCAAATTCAATTTTAATTTATCCCCTATGCATGCATCTAAGTGTCATAAAGCATTCCAGTCAAGCATATAAAACAAAGACAACAAATTCAGAAGAAGAAAAAACCTTTCGGGTGAAACCTTTTTAACACTTTGAAAAGTTTACAAGACCATTGACTTACATACAACTTGATAATCTCCCACAAATTTAATGCACGGTGTCTTCATCAATCCTTCAAAGCTACGAAAGACAACGAAAAACTCGCACGTGGCGGTTCGTCGTATTCGGCTCGTCCACATGCATAGATTTACGCTCGGTGTCCACCGATCAAATATGGAGAGCCTTCTCCGCAGAGGTTGAACAATAGCACGATTGTTCTTTGGGTTAAAAAATAATTCACATAAAGATATTGGAATTTTGTGAATTGAAAACAAAAAGGTTTTAAGACTTAAATGAATAAGCCAAAAGTATTCTGCTGATATGCAGTGTTTACATAATGAAAAACAAAATGACTTCTTGAGAAAAACAAAGTTTGAGAGTCCTATATATAAAAGACTTAAGGCGATGGCTCGTTCAAACGAGATTGGATGTCGTTTAAACGAGATCCAATGTCGTTTGAAGTATCGCACGACATAGCCTGTCGTTTGAACGACATAGGTTGTTGTTCGAACGAGCCTTATTAAATAAATATTTTTTCCTTTTTCTTTTTTCAGTAAATGCACCACCTCAAAAACTCTGAAAATTAATTTTTGACGAAAAACTTTAAAACTCTGCTCCAACACTTAGAAAATTTTTGATAAAAAATGTCCCAATACTCTAAGTGCATTATTAAGGTACTCTAAAATGTAACCTTACCAAAGTTAATCCCATGGAGGCTATTTGCTGAAGAACCTTGATTATTCGGATCCGTCTTGATTTGAATGTGATCTTGAACTTGTTCGACGGTGTAGCGGTATATGTCATACAAATTGATAACGGACACAAATGTCCTTACAAATCTCCCCATATGTCTATTCCGGTACAAAATAAGAAATCTGAATTATCAAAACGTAAATATGACCTATATAAATCTACCCTCCCATGAACCCAAAACTGAAAAGGTAAATGACAAGTCTTCAAAAAATTTCAATCTTCAACAAACTTCAAACATTCTTTGTCATCCTCAGGGTGTGCAAAAATGATCTTCAAATGTCTACACACAGAGACAAAATAAATACAGCATGACATATAGAGTTTGAAATGTATAAACATAAAACATGTAAGCATAACCAAATCTCCCCCATACATAAACTCCCCCATAAAATCATAATTCGTTCTCCCCCTTTTTATTTGTCCGAAATAGACAAAGAAAAGAATAAATCACATAAAGCAAATTGGGGTGTCACGGTAAACAAGACAAACAAACTATTTTTTATTTTTTCAGATTTTTCAGACAAAAATGCAAAAATGATGTTACAAAATCACACACCATGAATTTACACTAAGATAACCAAATCATGAAAACGAAATGAATAGGTGAGAACAAATTCGATAGGAAAATTGACCCAATCATGACATGTGTGCAAGATGCATAAGTGTACTCCTAACGAATGAACATCAAAAATAGTCCTTAGGTGTAGAATTGTTAATTTTAGATGATATTGTCTTAATTATATCAACAAATCAAAGTAAAAATGATTTCCACGCCAATAACGTCCAAAACTATGTAATATTTTTTCCCTGACTTTCAAGGACGTGAAAATCGTTTTAAATTCCATCCAAACTCCCTCATTAAAATATAGTGCTTTTTATTTTTCTTATGAGGTTATGAAACTAAAACCTATTAGCCCATTTTTGGCATATATTTCCTTTTATTGCCTTTTAATTTTTTCGGGCTCTTTTAAACCTCATTGGACCCCGAATAATTTTCAATTCCTCACTTTTTTAGGTCGATTTAAACGGTGTCTTTATCCCAAAGAAAAAAATTAAATACCTTTCGCATCCCTTTTTCATTTTTCAAAATAAAACAAATAAACTCATAAACGGTTGTGACATGCACTACTTTCGTGTCAGGTTTTATCGCATTTAGTTCGTTATATAGACAAATTGAGATGGAAACACTCAACGAACATGTGATAGACAAGCACAAACGTCAATTAAATCCATGCATGTGTGCAATAAAGGATAAAATGAGTCAAACATATAGGTAGTAACACTACATCATCTCATAGACTCCAAACTTTGTAAAGCACGTGAATGACTCAATATATTGTCTCAAAACGCTGTCAAATAGTCACATGGATATGGAATGAAGTTGTGACTTGGTCATCCTAAATGTCAATTCATATATGGTGCAAACAAAATACAAAACTCTTTTTGGATTTTTCAAAACTTTTATCAAAATAAAATCTTTTTGACTTTTTTAAAATTTCTCATACAAAAATCCAATACAAAAAGTATATGTCAACACACTAGAAAATATATATCATGAAACCACAACTAGTGTATGACAAAAAATCATGCAAGCAATCAGCGATATAAAACAACAAGTGACGAATCATGTGCAAGCATGTGAGAATCAACACGTCTGAAGTCTAGCGTATCCAAAAGTGATTTCCTAACCCAAACAGATGTGACACGTCGACACGGGGTTTTGGGAACCAATAAAACACTAGGCTTAAACTTCCTAGGACCTCTTCAAAGATCAAAACGGAAACGCCTAAGGTTCCCTTTCCTACCACAATGTGAACAAATGTAAACGGGTGGAACGACACTTATAGGTTGACCTTTTCTAATGTCCTTGAGAATGGTTTACACTCTAAAACAAATAATGGTCTTATCTTTTAGCAATGGAAGCATTTGAACAGGACGAGCCATTACCACTACTACACAAACTACTCGAGTCTTTTAAATCTTTTTTCAACTCCAAAATTTTTAACTCAAGCAAAGAATTAGACTCTTTCAAAATTTGGGATTCTTTTTTCAAATTTTCAATCAAAACTAAAAGTTTATCTCGGTCATCCTCAATTAAAAAAAACTTATCCCTAAGAATCTCTTCATGTGCCGTAAAATCATTGATTAAAATATTTTTGTCCTCAATGGCACAAACGGGAAACCTATAAATTTTTAAGTCCTTCAATTATTTTTTCTAAAAATAGGACTTTATCATCACTCTCCTTTTTGGACAATTTTAAAGCATTAAATTCATGGTCCAAAGAAACAAAATTTTCACAATAGGCATCTCTTTGATTTTGAACCGTTTGCAAAAGATCCATCACGGATTTAAAACGAGAATTTTCTTTTTCCAAAACTTCAACTCTTTTTGCAAACGTCAAATTCAAACTATTTAAATCGTCAAAACTTTGAATCGTGTCATCAAGAGGGGGCATCTGATTACATAAGTGATCCATTGAAAAACTTGCGACAAATCAAATTTAAAAAAAAAAATGATATCACAATTTTTTTGCGAAAAATAGGAATTCAGAATAAAATAGTGAAACATGCACTGGTACCAATTTGTAAACGTAATATCAATCGAATTTGCAGTTCTCCAGTGGAATCAAACACACTTATTTAATTAGGCGTCTGAATTTGAAAAAACCAAATTCAATTTTAATTCAGCCCCTATGCATGCATCTAAGTGTCATAAAGCATTCGAATCATTCATATAAAACAAAGACAACAAATTCAGGGAAAAATCTTTTTAACAATGTGAAAAGTTTTCAAGACTATTGACTTACATGCAACCTGATAATCAACCACAAGTGTAATGCACGATGTCCTCGTCGAACCTTCAAAGCTACAAGAGACATCGAAAAACCCACTGGTGTCGGTTCATCTTCTTCGACTCGTCCACACGAGGAGATCTACGCTCGGTGTCCACCGATTATATATGGAGATGCCCTCTCCACAGAGGTTGAACAGTAGTATGGTTGTTCTTTAGGTTCCAAAATAATTCACATAAAGATATTGGAATTTTTTGAATTGAAAACAAAAAGATTTTAAGCCTTAAAAGAATAAACCAAAAGTATTCTGCTGATATGCAGTGTTTGCAGAATAAAAAATAAAAAGACTTCTTGAGAAAAACGGACTTGGAGAGTCATATATATAAAAGACTCAAGGCGCTGGCTTGTTCAAACGATATTAGATGTCATTTGAACGAGATCCAATGTCGTTTGAAGTATCGCGCGACATAGCCTTTCGTTTGAACGACGTAGGCTGCTGTTAAAATGAGCCTTATTAAATAAATATTTTTTCTTTTCTTTTTCCAGTAAATGCACCGCCTTAAAAACTCCGAAAATTAATTTTTGACAAAAATTTATAAAACTCCTCTCCAACACCTAGAAAATGTTTGATAAAAAATGTCCCAATACTCTAAGTGCATTATTAAGGTACTCTAAAATGTAAACTTACCAAAGTTAATCCCGAGGAGGCTATTTGTTGAAGAACCTTGATTATTCAGATCCGTCTTGATGTGAATATGATATTGAACTTCTTCGATGGTGTAGCGGTATATGACATACAAATTAATAATGGACACAAATGTCCTTACAAACTAGTTTGGAATTTGTGCAAAATAATTTTTCTAGATTTAAAAAATTCTGTAATATACTTAACAGCTCATGCACATTGTTAGGATTTGAAAAAAATTCGACAGCATGTCCCCGTAGTTCTCCAAGTACACGACGTAGATTGGCAGGTGTGAGTGTTATTTCAATTGATCAATTGAAATAACAGTCACACTTGTCAATCTAGTATGTACCCAGAGAACATTAAGATACGACTGCAGAACTTCCTCCAAAAGTAACAACTTTAAGCCAATAAAAATATTATACAGAAATTATACATTCTCAAACTGTCCAAACGGGACAATTCGAGAGATCTCATTACAGGGATAATGACTCTCGAACGGGTCTAAGGGCTATTGAATGCGTACGCATAAGAACTAGAAGGCTAGTATCTATGCGCACTACATTTAATTTCAAGTATGTTTCATTTAATTATCATACTATATATATATTGTTCGATATACAAAGTAATTTTCAAAAAAAGTTGAAAAATCCCACCCTTATATGGACAATAATCCAGTTGTCATGCCACTTTTAAAACTAACCAACCAAACATTTACTAAACAAAATAATCCAACAACAATATCAACAACAAATGTGTATCCCGTACTCCTTCTAATTCATCTACTCAATTAATTCATTTCATCAATTAAACTAACAATTAACGTATAGAATTATTAATTTACTAATTTACACTGAGGGGCAATCCTACTGTCATATGAAATGGGCATTAATTATTAATTTACTTTCATCTAAAACTGTTTCATTTATTGATTATGTTTTAGTGGATGTAATTATAGAATCTATGGATGGATTCAATTTAATTTTACTATGTGAATATTTTTATCTATAATGAGTTAATCTTAAAATAATATATATTATCTCATAGAATCATCAAAACACGATATTAAGAGAATTACAATGGTACCTTGACTTACCCCCCTCCCCACCCCCCCACCCCACACACACAAACAAATTGACAAATTCATGGGTTATTTCCAACATATAAACATCATATACACCTAACAAACATACACAAACATATATTCACGAGTTAGTTTCAACAAAAGTGCAACAAAATTCAAGAACCCATATATATACAAATACAAAAATAAATAACTCTTGAATTTGTCAATTTGTTTGACAAATTTATGGGTTAATTCATGGGTTAATTCAAATACAAAAATAAATTCATGGGTTAATTCAAATACACACACACACACACACACACCTCCCTCCACACCCCCCACTCACCACATACACACACACCCCCACCCCCACCCACCACATACACACACACACACACAAAATATCCCCCACCCTGCCCCACCTCCCTCCACACCCCCCACCCACCACACATATACACACACACACACAACAGCCCCCCTACCCCCACCCTGCCCCACCCCCCACACATACACACGCACATATATACACACAAACATATATATAAATGGAAGAGAGAGAGAGAGCAGCGTAGAGAGAGAGAGGGAGGGAACGGCGGGAGGGAAAAAGAAGGGGTAAGGGTTTTTACTGTAGAAGTTGTCACGGTCGTGTCAAGGTCTTTGACCGTGACAATTATTTAAAGAATTATCACGGTCACTGATTGTGACAATTCTTTGTCACGGTCATGTCAAGGTCAATGACCGTGACACAAAACGCGTGTTTTTTATCACGGTCAATGACCTTGACAAGGGTGGCCGGCTGAAAGGTGACAATTTTGTCATTTTGGTGTAGTGTTTTGAGACTATATTCTAATACATCATTTGAAGGCATTCCAAGAAGTCAAGATAATCAACCAAGGTTAAAAAGGTAAAATGACCAAATGGATTGGTTCACACACATCATAAACACATTTCATATTTTTCTCATAGTTTTTTGAATAATTTTTCATATATTTTTATTAATTTTTGGCAACTCTAGGAACTAAATAAATATAATAACGGTGTGCTAAAATTGGAAAAAAATAAAAATATGTTCATAATGAGTTAAAATAATTTTCTCACGTTTTCCCTCCTTTTCAATAACTTTTACTAGGTTTTGAATCATTTTTAAACAAGTTTAATCTTTGAAATACAATTTAGAAATTCATTTAAATCATTTTAAGAAAATACAAATTGTATGTCAGTATCTCATTAGTTGGTGCTAGTACGTGTCATTTGACGATTGGCTAATCAATAAAAGTTTATTTTTAAATTTTACAATCTTGCCACGTATTGTGCTTATTTCCTTTTCGTCTAACATATCTGGAGAGACAATAACACCATTAGATCAAAATAATCAATGGCTCACATTAAGAGGCGCGTGATACTTTGACGGTCCAATAAGACTTCTCAAATCGGGTAATCGACTATCATCACCTAATATAGTTTAATCTCACTCTGACCCTTTATTTACCACCGCCTGATCTAGTATAATCTCGATCAGTCGTTGTTTTAAAAAGATCTTATTCGGGTTCTAGGAGCTTCTCCACCTGCATGTATAAACCCTCATTTTCTTAGCTTTGGAAGGTTAGACACTATAGAGAGAGAGAGAGAGAGAGAGAGAGAGAGAGAGAGAGAGAGAAGAAGAAGAAGAAGAAGAAGAAGAAGAAGAAGAAGAAAACAGAGAAAAGATAGAGAAAACTAACGTGTGAGAAAATAGAACATAATGAGTGAGAAAAAGGGAGAAATGAGGAAGAAAGAGGAAAATCGAGTGAGCGAGAGATAGAGAGTTCCTTCTTAGAAGAACACCACTCTTGAGTGTTTCCTCTCTAGATAAAATCAACCTAGGGTTTAGACTTACAAATTCTCAGGTTTTGTCCATAAACTTAGAGTAGTGGTTCATAACCTAAATTTTCTCATATACACCACACATGAGATTAGGTTTTCTAAATAAAAGAGTTTCTAAAACTGTTTACACTTTAAAATGTTTTTTAAACATGTAAATGTTTGGAAACTATTTTATTCTTTTGGATCTGTTGTTGCATGTATTAGTTCTTAAAGATCCATACTCTCTTTCTTTAAATAAGAACTTTTCATCTTCAAAGTTTTTAGATCTAGCTTTTAATAAAGTAAATATTTTGAAAGATTTTAGATTTGGTATATCTTTTCTAGATCTAACTCTTTGTACTCTTAATCATTCAAATATAAGAAACTTGTAAATATATTCTTAAGATTTTGATTTAAACCCTGGTAATAAGTTTTGATAGTTTATAAAGCATAAACTACACTTAAATCTATAATAATTTATTTAGGACTATTTGTAATAATTAAGTGTGTGTGTGTGTGTGTGTGTGTGAGAGAGAGAGAGAGAGAGAGAGAGAGAGAGAGAGAGTATGTGTGTTAGTGTTTTAGATGTAAAAAACTAGTAAATATATTCTAAAGATTTTAATTTAAACCCTTGTAATACTTTTGGACAGTTTATAGAGCATAAACTACATTTAGATCTCTTATAATTTATCTAGGACTGTTTGTAATAATTAAGTGTGTGTGAGTTAGTGTTTCATGTACATAGTTTGCCAATAACACTACACTACATAGTCCATTTTGATTGATTATTTGGAGGGTTATCTAACTTCAGTCTACTCAAATTGGGGATAACAATATATACAACAAAGGAAGTCTATCAAGATACCTAGAGTATATTTTTCCCATATAGGTATATTTATTGACCTTTTGTTTTTCTTATTTGTTATAAACATGTAAACATATTCTTTTATTATTGACTATTTTTAGTTACCTCTTAGAGGAGGTCGTGGATGTTTTCTCACCCGGTTTGGTGTTTTACCACGTAAAAAATATCGTGTTATTCATTGGATGTTTCTTATAAACCGTCTATACTATCTATTAGGCCATCTTAATTATTACATGTCAGTTTTACTTTCCTAATATTAATATCAAGAATTTCTCAACTAAAATTTAAATTAAGTTATTACCAAACTAGTCATCACATCTTGTACTATTTTAAACACTTCTAGTTTTAAATCAAAATAGGGTTTATCAAAAGGATTTTCAGATTACACTCTTCAACTTTTAACTTTGTTAAAACAATAAAGGGTAATTTCAAGTGGTATCAGATCTTTATTTCTTAGAACCTTTTTGAATCCTATTCATCTTAACCCATTTTGATCTAAAACTTGAATGAGAAAAATGGAAACCTAAGCAGGTCCTCTATTTTTTATGGGAGAGTTTTTCCTTATTGGAAGGTTGAAAAACGTGTGATTGCTTAAATAAGCTCTGATACCAATTTATAAAATATGACGGTGTGATAATTGATTAAATTCGCAAATTTCTTATTTGACACACTTATTTAATTAGATTCTACTTTTAAACCAAATTAATTCAGCCCATAAACATGCAACTACGTGTGTGCGTGTGTCAACCCATAAATAAATAAAGCTTGTGACACAAATTTCCAAAAAAATCCCCGCAAGGCAAAACCTTTTATTTCTAGAACTTTGACAAGTTTAAAAGACCATTGACTTACATACCATCTTTCTTTCGCCCACAAGAGTAACCACGGTACCTTTGTCAAACCTCCAAAGTAACGGCTAGAAATCAGCAGTGGTTCACACACAGCTATACCACAAGGACGCGCAGTCCAGACATGCAGTCTAAGATCTTCACAAGGACTCTCTCCACAATAGCACCCAGCTCTCTGGTTATAGAGTTTTTCCCACAAAGAATGAGCATAATCAAAGTGTGTTCTTGAACACCAAAACAATTCACCAAAGCATATGGGATTTTTGTGAATTCAAAACAAAAAGGGATTAAACCCTAAAAGAAGAAGCCAAAATAAAAAACTTTTAAAAATAAAAAACATTTTATAAAAATTTCCCAATACTAAATATGAACTTTAAGGAACGTAAAAACATAATTTTACCAAGTTCATCTCGCAGAGCCTATGATGTTGAAGACACTTTGATATTCGGATCGGTTGATGTAGATGCGATCTTGAGTTTCTTCAACGGTGTAACGGCGTACGACATACAAATTGATAATGGACAAAAATGTCCTTACAATACATACTAGCAATAGGAAAATAATGTCATCATGAAAAAACATCATATGCTAGTAAACAAGTCAAACCTCAATCGTTAGGTGCGGGGATGGGGGGGGGGGGGGGGGATCCAAAGTGGTGCCAACTTATGAAAAACTTCCATCAAATTTTCTGAAGTTTTGACCAAAAACTTAACTCGCTCACCTAAATGTGCAAACTCTCTCATGTAGTCTCCAGGAGCATGTAAAGTATCATGTGTGGGTGCATGTGTGACAGAAACACGTGTAGTAGCAAAACGTGACACATAACCCAACTTAAAGCAATATTCCCTAAGGTGTCCTCTCCTCTTGCAATGGGAACAAACATAAATAAGCCTAGGAACACCTCTCTCAAAAACTCTAGGATGTGCTATCCTAACGGGAAACATACGCCTAGGTGGGTTAATTTTTGGGCCATGTGAATCTGTCACTAAAGTGAGAATCGGCTCGGGTGTGACAAAAGAAGTGGAAGCACCGTCATTACCTTTTCCTAGACCGTCAACTCTACCCTTATTGGGATTAAGAACCACCTTTTCAACCTTCTTAAGTGTGTTCTCAAAATTGACTTTGACCTCCCTGGCACGTTCGAGATCACTCTCGAGTTGGTATACACGTGTCGTCAGACTAGACACCATGTCGGTCAAATCACATTTTTCCTTTCTTAAAACCTCCTTATATCTCTCCAAATCTGACACTCGACGACCTAAATCCCTATTATACTTCTTTGTTTTTAAGGTCTCGATGTGCAAATATTTAAAAGATTTTTGGAGCACACTTTCATCTCCACTTTCACTCTCGCTTTCTCCCTCACTTGAAGCACTCAAATCATCACCATCGCATTCGTGTGCATTGTTGTGGGACAAAGTGGGTGTACTCACACGACTTGCTAAGAAAGCAACAAACTTCTCACCACTAGTCTCATCACCCTTACCTTCACTACTATCACTAAGTGTGGCGGGCATGGCTACTTTCTTTCCTTTCTTTCTAAGCCATATAGGACACTCAAACAACTTATGCCCCTTACCCCCACATTCAAAACAAGTCACGTTCTCAAAATCCTCCTCACACTCCTCGTCTGATTCATTCCCTTTTTCCTTCTCACCGCTTTCTTTGGTCTTTCCTTTCTTTTTATTTTTCTCAAAAAGTCTCTTTTTATTGGAAGAATTATTTTTGTTCATGTTGAGAATTTTTTTGCAAACAAGGCCATATCTTTAAAATCAAAATCTTCATCAGAATCGGACTCACAAACTTTTTCTTTCTTTTTCTTAAAATAAGTCTTTAAAGCAATGCCTTTATCCTTAGCCCTAATCGTTTAGGGAAACATGTCAATCTCATAGGTGTGAAGATCTCCTACAAGTTCTTCCAACTTAAATGATTTCAAATTTTCCAATTAGGAATAAAGCGTTTTGGGAGAGATCTCAAAATCCTTTTAACGACCCGCGTGTTATCAATCACCTTGCCCAAATTAAAACTAGTGTTGACAATGTTCGAAAAACGTGCATAAAATTCATCAAAAGTTTCGGACTCTAACATAGTAATGGTCTCAAATTGGGTGGCAAAATTTTACAATTTTGATTTTTACTACGTTAGTACCCTCATGTGTCAATTGAAGTACATCCCATGCCTCTTTAGACGTGGTACACGTCATAATTCGACGAAACTCATCGGGAATGACGGCTCTAAAAATAGCACTCAAACCACATGAATTAAAATGAGACATTTTAAAATCATCTTCAGTCGAGGCTGACACGGGTTTTAAAGAGGTGATATTTTCAACGGTGACAGTGGGAGGAGTCCACCCTCTTTCACACAACAACCAAACACGTTCATCAATAGCCTTTAATTATGATTTCATGAGAGCTTTCCAATAGGCATAATTAGACCCGTCAAAAATAGGCATCATATTATATGAGTGTTCCATCGAAAAAATTGCGATTTTTCACAAAAGTGATTTTTCAAAAAAAAAATAATATCACACGATTTTGCGAAAAATAGGAATACGCAATAAATTAGCGCAACCCTCTCTGATACCAATTTGACGATTTGAGAAGTCGAATTGTATCAAAAAAAATAAATCTTTGAAAAACCAGGATCACGCGATAAATTAGCATAACCCGCTCTGATACAAATTTGAAAAACGTGTGATCGCTTAAATAAGCTCTGATACCAATTTATAAAATATGACGGTGTGATAATTGATTAAATTCGCAAATTTCTTATTTGGCACACTTATTTAATTAGAGTCTATTTTTAAATCAAATTAATTCAGCCCATAAATGTGCAACTACGTGTGTGCGTGTGTTAACCCATAAATAAATAAAGCATGTGACACAAATTTCAAGAAAAATCCCCGCAGGGCAAAACCTTTTATTTCTAGAACTTTGACAAGTTTACAAGGCCATTGACTTACAAACCATCTTGCTTTCACCCACAAGAATAATGCACGGTGCCTTCGTCAAACCTCCAAAGTAACGTCTAGAAATCAGCAGTGGTTCAACGCAACTATACCACAAGGACGCGCAGTCCAGACACGTAGTCTAAGATTCACAAGGACTCCCTCCACAACAGCGCCCAGCTCTCCGGTTGTATAGTTTTCCCCACAAAGAATGAACAAAAGTAAAGTGTGTTCTTGAACACCAAAATAATTCACCAAAGCATATGGGATTTTTGTGAATTGAAAACAAAAAGGGATTAAACCCTAAAAGAAGAAGCCAAAAGAATTCTGCAGTTTCGCAATTTTCTGTCTTTCAAAATGCTGGGACTTCTTAATGAAAATGAAACCATTTATTGAGTATTTATAGGAAAACGTGTCGCCTCAGTCGCTCGAACGAAATAAGGATCTCGCTCGAACGACGTACACGTGTCGTTTGAACGACATTGCGCGAGATTTACATGTCGCTCGAACGAAATGACATCTCGCTTGAATGACCTGGTGTCAAAAATGAGGAATGCTACAGGACTTAGAAAAATTACTCATTCTCAAATTTTGACAAAAAAAGTCTGCTCCAACACTTAGAAAATATTTTTAAAAAATATCCCAAAGCTCTAAGTGCAAAGTTAAGGTATTTAAAACATAACCTAACCTTCTCAAATTTTGCGGAGTCTTTTTTATTAAGAACTTGTTATATTCGGATCCGTCTTGATGTAGATTGCTCTTGAACTTCTTCGATGGTTGTAACGGTATATGACATAATTAATTGTCACATACATTTATAAAAATATGTCCTTAAAAATAAGGATAATTGCATTCGTCCAAGGCTTTTTAGGGGTCGATGTTTGGGACATGATAGTTAATGTCTATACACCCCCTACTAAAACTGTGAGTCAAGGTAGTGATCAGACAATTAGGAGACTTATAATGTAATATACGAATAAAGAGAAACTGTTTCCATAATACAATAATAAAGGGAAGAATGCCATTGGTATGGTTGTTAATGAGGCTGGACTTAACTTCTAATATACCAGTTTAATACCACAATCATGTCCGAGGAGGAAACTTTTGACGAATCTTACATGAAACTCACAGACATCATTAATAAACTCAATGTTAATGGAGTGGAATTTGATAAGATTAACAGTGTCATGAAGATTTTAAGGTCTTTACCCCCACGTTTTAGCTCCAAGTAATATGCTACTGAAGAGATGAGTGATTCAGATTTGAGGCCTGAGTTGTTGTGTAGCAAATTAAGAAATGTGGAAATATAACTTGAATATAAAAAATATTTAAAGTTTGCCTCTAATTCTAAAAGAAGTAATGAGTCAATCTAGTATTCTCTTATAAATTGAAAACACTTGACATGACCCTGACATGAATCCTAAAAACCTGGACCAATAAATTGCAATGCTTAGTGAACACTTTTGAAAAATGGTTAAATTTCTAAACACTGTTGCTGCAAAGGAGAGTCATTTCAATTGTCAACGGAGTCAAAATAGAAGACCTCAGGAACGAACCTTTCTTCAACTAAATAATAAGGGAAAATACATCACCATACCTCATCAAGATATGTCTAAAGTATGATATCACAAGTGCAACAATTATGGGCACTATGCTAATCGATGTAAAGCTAAATTTAAACCCACACCAAAAGCCCATTTCACAAAGACATGGGATGAATCATCCAATTTTGATGATGATAATGATGACTCAGGCCCATCAGACTGTAATGAATCTTACGTGTCATTATTTTCTGAAGTGATTGAGAATGAATATGACGTATGCATGTTTCAATGTGAATCTGGTGATAATTTTACTTGTGATATTGTGGATTATAATGATGCAATGAATTTTAAGTTTGTTGATTATGGGTTTGTGAGTCAAACGAATACGAATCACATAGTCAAGAATATAATGGGTGAGTGAGTCCCATGGCTTTTCAAAATAAATTTGATGGGGAACTATTGCACACCCCTCACTTAGTGATAGTGACAGTGTTAGTGATGTTGAGACACCTAATTATCAAGAGCTTTATGCTGAAATCTAAAAATATGTTCAAAATTTAACAAAATGCTTAAAAAGTTGTCAAATTAGATTGCTGAGTTGAATAAGAGAATTAGGAACAACAGTTAGTGCCAAAGCTTTGAGCCTGAAGAACTAGGTTTTGAAAGAAAATTAGAGACTTGGCTGATTCAGACCATATTTTGGAACAAAAATACAAAGTTACTTTAGTAGAACTTAAGAAATCCAACAAAATTTTTTGTAATGATTTTAGAAAGTGTCAAGGGTTTGAATCAAGTAGTTTTGGGAAGTCTGAAAATGATAAATGTGTATTAAGTTAATATGAATCTCAACAAAATATTGCCAAAATAAAATCACCACATTTGTCAAAGCCTCAAACAATTTTGAAAAATATCCATCACTTAAGAAGTCTGAACCTTTACAAAAACAAACTTCTCTAAGTTAACACAAATTGTTGGACCTCCAAAGCATGAGTTATGCCAAACGTCCATAGGTCGATCGAACGAATAGCATTCAGTTTTCAGGATGTTTCGATCGATCGATGAATACAGTCGATCGATCGATCAAGCAGTTCTTGCCCAGATTTTGCTATTCCAACCTACGGATTTCATCACCTTTCAACCTCTAAATAGTTCTTAATACATACTAAACTCACAAACAATTACACCACTGATTATATACGCCTATCTACATGATTTCCTACGTAAAGCATGTACGAATTCATCAAAGTCATCGAACTAAAGGGGCCAATTCAGCAGAATTATCAAGAACCCTAGTTTTGTATTGATTTCCAAAATTCTCATTCTTCTTCCAGATTTCTTTCTATTAAACCATTACAAATTCGTGGGTAATCCTCTACATATGACAAGGCTTCCAAATTTCATGAATTACTCCTAAAACATGCGATTTAAATCTACTAAATTATGTAATTCTTTAATAAAAGCATGTATTCTTAATCCTATTCTAACATGGGTGAAATATCAACTAGGAATTAGAAAGATAGATACTTGCCTTAAGATCATAGGGTCTGATTCCACGAATTTGATAGGTATAGACTTGATCCCCTCGCTCTGATCTGCGTTTAGGTGGTGGTAGTGGTGTAATCCGGTTAGTTCTTGGCCTTGAATTCTTGGAAGGCTTTTTCCTCTTTTCCTCCCACTGTCGTTCTAATGTTTTGAGAATATTAACCCTAGAAGACTCTCCCAACATCTGATTTTAATTCCTAATTTTCGACATTAACTAAGGCCTAATTCGGAAAATGACTAAATCGACCTCCCGGGGTGCCAGTTAGGACTAAAAATGCCCCGAGACCCAAACTAAACTCCTGGGTACACTTTTTTGACTATTTAGACCCTTCTAGACACGTTAGCGCACTCGAAATGACCATACAGGAGACTTATAATTTATTCACTTTTTATTATAATAATTTAGTCCCGACATGACACAGGCGCATCCCGACTTAATTTTCATTAATAAATTCAATTCTACATATTACTTTACTCATTAAGTAATATTCAATAATTTTTCAATAATTACTAACTCTCGTCACGCTAGTAAATATTTAAAATAAATTTTTGGATTAATATTAAATTAATATATTAATTAAATTTAATAAATCCCCAATTTAAAAGCCATAAAAATACAGGGTATTACATATACCAAACGCACACTTATATTTATAAACATAAAAAATTGAATTTTGAAACTGTATTTAAAAGTAGTGTTTAAATCGAGTTTTCTGAATACAAAACCAAACGGGCCTTTAACAATTATAATTCTCAACTTAATTAATCAATTCATTTCAAATAACTTTCAACAATTATAATTCTCAATTATAATTTATCGATTTATTATAAATAACTTTCACTAGTTATTAAGTTAATGTTCACACATTAGTGGCATACAGCCGTATATAATTTTCTTCACATATATATACGTATTTTCTATACCACATCAGGCATACATATGTCGCGTATAACCACCATCCCTGAGTGTAATAACTCACTAGATGCGAGTCTTGAAAATACTATTATGCACCAGGACATACACACATCATCCTGGACTACCGGGTCGGACTCTCACACCGAACCCGATAAATTGCAAACGTATTGGAGGCGGTTATAGTCCTGAGACAGTGAGTCATAACCATACCAAAATTACCTCACTTCGACTCCAACCTCACAAGGGTATGCATAATGCTATGACCTGGGGTCAATACTTAGCCTGATATTTTTCGCAGGGAAGATCACTCATATCGCGCAACCTCCTATGATAGCACTAGGGTGGTATGTTCATACTATTATGTCATACACACAGATATAATAAGATATATATATATATATATATATATATATATATATATATATATATATATATATATATATATATATATATATCTATTGTCTCTATACCTCTCTCTATCTCTATCTCTCTATCTCTATCTCTATCTATCTATATATATACTAGCGGAATGCCCGTGCCTGAAGGCACGACGAAAATTTTCAAAGTACGTAATCGTAAAACAGCAAAAAAAATTTTGAAGTACATAATTGCAAAACGGAAAAAATATCGATCCCCGACAAAATAAAGTGTAATTTTTTTAGAATATTGGTTATAATCTCCTTTTTAAACAGCAATTCCATTGGAAATTCAAATCCCCCTAAATCTACTAATTAACAAAATAACATGAAAATGTACAGAAGCTAAAATAAACCTCAAAATTAATTTTGAAAAAATGGTCTACTTCAAGTATACATAAGAGTATAATAGAATAGATCTAAAATAAACGCACATTTGAAAGATAGAACACTCTTTATTTCATAGAACATAGAATCGGTACACAATGAATATTGATGTAGCTTTTATGTATTTGCTAAATCTGCTAATCTGCTATAGTACATAAACGCACATTCGTAATCTGCTAAATCTGAATATAGAACATAACAAAAAGTAGATGCACATTCATAATAGCATTCATTAGGCCCTATTTTAGTACATAAAACATTGAACATTTGATGTCGGTTTATTTCATAAAACACAGATGCACATTCGTAATTTGCTAAATCTTTACAAAGCGTAATCTGCTAATCTGCTATAGTACATAACTTGCCTCTCCTTCTGAGAATGCCTTTTTGGTTGTAGTATTCATTAAGCCCTATTTTAGTAAGGACTGCTTGAGTTATTTAGCTCTAAAAATAGTTAACTGGAACATTGAATTGTTGTTCAACACTGCTTTCCAATATGTACCTGTCAAAAGGAATATAGATTCATTATGAATATACTTTAAAAGACGGGATACATAAAAGTGGTGTTGTTCAACACTACTTTCCAATATGTACCTGTCAAACAAAAGTAGTGTTGCATTATATTGGTTCAAGCCATACAATTCACTGTTTTTAATACATAAAGAATACTTATAGTCTAGCATAAATTCATTATGAATATACTTTAAAAGATGGGATACATAAAAGAGGGGAATACATACTTTCTATGTACAGAGAAAAAATTTCAAAATAAGGCCCACTCTTAAGGTAAGATAAACTGAAATGCTTCATTGCACATAAGCACATAATAATTCTGAAACTTAAAAACTAAAATAACCACATCCACCAAATAAGTTTATGTGTCTTCGATATACTCAAGCAAACCAATAACAATAGTCACCGAATAAAATTAGGAAATTGTCATATATTTTATCAAATAAGTGTACCTTCTAAAAAGCAAAATCAATATCCATAAAAATAGAATTGATTATTCACTCAATGCAACGCAACTCACTATTGGAGTTCTTCAAGTCTAACTGTGTAAACAGAGTTGGTTAATAATATAGCATGACGGTTGGGTGATGAAAGAGTGTTTAAGGAAGATAATGTAACAGAAATTGGGAGGAGTGGAAAAAGGGTGTACTTATGTCTAGAGTTCAAATACATCATAATAGCGTAGAATTCAAGTCCATCGGAACAATTTATTTACTTGTACGCCTTAAGCTCGGATACTAATATACATTGGTTTGTAATTCATTCATCTTAAATGAAACGTACACACGATATAGAGAATAGAGACCATTACCGAGCACAATATACGCCCCAAAAGCAGGTGACTAAGGGAGCTCTCACCATGACCTGTAAGCACAAAGTAAGTCAGTAGTTAAACACAGTGGGTGAATGTAAAAGCAAAACTGAACATAGAAATAGATCCTCATACACTGAAAATGCCATGGAACAAAGTAGGTGAATGTAAACAACTTGAAATTTCCATGAAACAACTTGATGGAACGGTAAATTAAAGTAGGTAAAAGAAAAACTGAACAAAGTAGGTGAATGTAAAAGCAAAACTAAAAGAAAACACCAATTCATCACACACTGACAATGCCATGAAATAACTTGATGGAGCGAGAAATTGGATAACTTCATCTTTTCATCCATGATACCTCTTAAATGACATTAAATTCAGGTGTTGTGGTGTTAATTATAATAATGGGCTTCGTTGGGCTCCCAATCTTAAATAGATGTACCTCTGCTGCTATTAAGGAGTCGAATTGGCTGGGCTCACAGATATCATCACTCTCAGCTACCAATAGCCTCTCCCCGATAATATCTGATTGGCTATCTGTGAAAGATTCAACATAGGCTATGACCGACCTATGATCATTAGCGAGTGATGATTTTTGAGCCACTGCTTTCAGCCTGCGAGACTCAGCTTCAAGCTTAGCCACCTTATTTATGCTCTCCAGATGTTGTTTGCTAGCTGTTTCAGCAGCTTGGTTGCTCAAATCTCTCTCAATAGTCCTAAGTTTTAACTCCTCGGCTTTGGAAGAGAACTCGAGTTTCAGGACTGAGTTCTCTCTCTCTGCTGATTCAAGCTTGGGGTGACAGTCTGTAGCTTTAGCAGCTTCAAGTTGTTTCTTGAGTTCAGATTTTGTAGACTCCCATTCAAAACTTTTCTTGGCAACAGCTTCATGGATCTTCTGGTCTTACTCTTCTCTTACCTGACAAAGCTATCTCAAAAACTCCTAAAGGCACGGAGGAAAACTTTCTAAATATTGAATAATGTATAATCAAAAATGAACTTTTAGATCTCTTAAGAAATAAGAAAATAAAACATGTAAATTGAAGTCCTACGCATGAATAACAAAAACTCCTATATATATTTGGAGAATATTTGTGAACCCACGATCTCAAAGAAATGAAAAGTTCATTGGTGGTGACCATTGCTGCAGTCGCTGGTGTTCCATTGGTGGTGAACAGAACACCATCCCCCCTTGACACTGAGACACAGATTCAAATAGAAGCAAGATGCATTAGCTCAAGCATCAGTACCACCTATGCCAATATTCCTAGTACCTACTACCTAAGTACAGTAGATTTTTTGGGGTAAGTAATTCTCAGAATTGATCTCACTGGACATAATCCCCATGTGCCTACAATTTTAGAACAAAAGATATAGAAAACCTTGAATTATATCCACAATCTATTATCATAACTTGAATAAAACGCATTATAAGTCACCACGGTAAAACATGGGTCTCATTTGTGCGTGTACCCCATTACAAAGTCACCACAGTAGAGTTTGGTTATCAACAGCTCAATGTTCCTCATGAGAACCTCATAATACTCCTTATGTAGCTCATGGATGTTAGAGGTCAACAGGCTCTTCATGACATTAATAACACATAAAAGACTTAATAAAAAAAAACCTTAAAAGATTCAACCTCGTTTCTTGATCTTTCAGCTTCTTTGACAGGTGCTTTCCAAATTGTTTGAATTCTTCAATTTGAGAGTGATTTTGAACATCTGCTACCTCATTATCTGATACAGTTAATCGAGAATCCAATGTGTTTTAGATTTTAGATTTGGTTTTTGAATCAGACATATAACTCCTTTCTGGAACTCCCACAGTGATAACACATTTTAGACTTCGTACAAAAAAATCATAGACATCATCAAAAACTAATTTCAGTCATAAAGTTTTTAAAAAAATTCATGGTAATGATAGCAATGCACAATTTATTATAAATAACATACTTTAGTTCAAGGGAAAGCCAACATATGCGTATGAATAAACAGTAATAAGGTAAGGGGTATAAAAATTACACAAACAATACATCAATATTCATTCAAATGGAACATATACATTATAAATTATTATCATACATGGAGATCAATTTCGAAAAAAGGTGCACATGAGAGTTTGAAAGTTAAGAGAGATTGTACCTAAAACAAAAAGGACTGAAGCTTAATTAAACAAAGCATTCCATCTAATTCCAACATATTACATCACGTGGTTATACAGACGCATCAGTCATAATTCTTTGTCACAAACTAAAAATTTAATTAAAATGTATCACAATCTTCATAAATTACACTAATGCGCTCCTTGTACATCATAACCCCATTTCAGTTACAAACACAATGGCTATGTAAAAATAGAGTATAACTTTATTTAATCTCGAAATGTAAAAATAGAGGATAACAAAATAGTATTGTGTGGGGCAGAGATTATAAGTTTTTTTTGATAAAAAACATGGGAACTTAATCGTAAATATGTAATTTGAAAATTATTATATTTGATTTATAGTATTACTACATGTTAGACACACTTAATCGTAAAGATGTACTTTGAAAGTTATTTGGATATCAGAGGTATTATCGGTTACACGCTGACTATAGACATTCTTCACACCGGCAACATGCTTTTTGTGTGAAATGCCTTTGGCTAACTTATAATAATATGGAAAGTGGTATGTCCATTATATCAGTTTTCCTCGGATTCCTAGACATAAGGTATGAGGGAAAACAACAAAGCCCGTTTGAACCTTACCCCAAGAGCCTGTGGGCAGTCTTGACTGCTATGTTTTTCTCGACTACTGCTTGATTGCTCTGCTCAGCTACTGCTCGGCTACCATTTTAAACTCACCCCATAAGTAGGTAGTCCATAACAAAGAAGCATCATGGTTACTCGTGAATTCGTATATCATGGAAATTTGATTTCACAAAAAGGATGATGTAGGATATGGTGCTTTCCAAATTGTTTGAACACCTTTAACATCCACTGTTTAAAATGAAAGTATGTTATTCAGTATAGAAGCCTCTTGTCTTTAGTTAAGGGAAACTGGGAAATATTTTGAATCTTAGTATGATGGGAGTTAGTTAAGGAAAATAGTTTTAGTTTTGAATCTTACTAAAAACTATTTACCTTAACCAACACCCATTCTACTAAGTTTCAAAATATGTTCCAGTTTCCATTGACTAATGAATGTAAAAGTGGAACCAATCAATGTCAATTGAAATTAATGTTATTTTGTTACCCGAACACATTCTCATAATGTTAACTGAAATGAATGTAAAATTAGTGTACATGCCATAAAGTAATGCACAACGACATTCATATGAACGATATTTCATATCAAATGCTTGTTTAATATACATTAACTGAAACATATCTTCTATAAAATCTATACATAACTTCTGATACAGTCTTACATATACCTAGCTGATTTCAAGCCAGAATAATTCGCCATTGTTGATGAAAAAAGCAAATGATGGGGAAGATCATAGATTGGCTCCTTGCTCTTAATCTCTACAAATACTTCCTCTGAACAAAAGCTTGGGAACTGTCATGCATTTGCAATATCACGAAATGATAAAAAAATAGTAACTCTTGTGAAAACTTTAACTCATAAGGACAATATACACAAATGTTTTCTACTCTAAAAAGTCTTTATATAAATATACCTCTGAAAAATGGTTTACCTCGTGTCCGTAATGCACCACACGATCATTCATTGCACAACGCTTTTGCCCATATTCTGCCATCAACCTTGAAATCACTGTATCCGACGCATTTACCCCTCTCATCACCAAATGATCTCAACATGAACGCAAACTTGCAGAAAAATGTGAAGATGAAAAGCTTGTTGTACCACCCTACAAATACAGGAATGCAATCCTACAAAAGAATAAGAACACAATAAAAGAATAAATTAATTACACACGAAACCTTATTTTTTCTCACACATATAGAAGCCTATTCTTTAACCACATAAACCCAACCAACACAAAATCAAAGGGGAATTTTTGAAATATCACTTTTTATAGTTATACTTCCAAACCCCCCCAAAAAAAAGAAAATGAACAAAAGCATGAAACTACAAACACAATAAACCCAAATTAATATGATATAATACATTAGCTTTGCTGCAAAAAAGGAGAAAATGGTTCACCTTGGCATTTTGTCAAACATGAATCATGGTATGTGGTATTGTACTACATAACCTGCGGATACTATGAAATGAATTAGTTGAAATCAATAATCCAAGCAACATTTTTTTCGAACAACTGAGAATAATACCACGTCCGTTCGACTCATAGCCAAAAAAGTAATATTACTCCGTGAAATTTAAGACACAACCTTCAAGATGTGAACTAAAAACAGGTGGATGTTATTCCTAGAGAGAGAAGCTTAAACTAAACAACTAAATGCGGGCTAAACATGTAAATGGTATACAAATAAATCCTTGTGATGACACAAAATGATACTTCCATTGGCATATTTTGATAATCATTTTGAGAAAACTTATGCACAAAATGATAATCATTTTGAGAAAACCCCATTAAAAGGTAATTACGCAATAGAAAAGTACCTTAAAATGATATGAGTAAATAATGAAAAATGAGTAAACAAAAAATACAACAATGGATGTTATGATATGTCATCAAGCACATGGTGCTCTCCATGTGAAAACATTTAAAATGGATAAGTACTAACAATCTAGAATTTGACACTACAGTTAACTTGCTTCAAATATATCAATTTTAAAACACATCCAGGTATATCTATTTAAAACCCAAAAGCATTATCTGAGTTCAATACTATAAAATGCATGAGGGATATATATAAATCCATCCATAAATGACCTAATCTAGCACAAAAATTATAAACCCTAAGAGATGGTTATAAAAATTAGCACAAAAAACAATTATTTGGAAGAAAAAATTAAAAAACCTTACCTTAGGGTTATGTATTAAATACACATAAAACCATCATCCAAAGCCTTTGAATCGACCCTAAAAGAAAATAAATACACAGATATTAGCTTGATAGAGAACCAAATGCCCTAAAAGATAAAATATACAACACAAATAAATCGAAACCACTATCGATGTGTGATCTTTGAAACCCTAGCAACGCCCTCAAGCTATTCCTCATCTTACTCTTCGATCATCGATGTATGAGCTTTGAAACCCTGGCATTCTCATGGAGAGGGGGGAGAGTGAGCATGATGAGAAGAGGTGTGGGTCAGAAGATGAGAGATATTTGAGGGGGAGTGAAATGAGAAGACAAATCGGGTTTAGAGAAATGAGTGCAAGGGAGAGAACTGTGGGAAGACTATTTTACCCTTATTTTTGAATTTTGAAGAAAATGGAAAATAAAGTGGAGTGTCTTAAAAGAGGGAAAAACCAAATATTTTAGGGCAGAAATGATAAAAGGGGTATTATAATTTCAACCATTGGATCATTGCATTGTTGGCAGAACCCTCACCCCTAATTAAGTTATCATCTTATTAAATAGTAAAAATATTCTACTTCTTATTATATATATATATATATATATATATATATATATATATATATATATATATATAGAGAGAGAGAGAGAGAGAGATATCTTCAATAAATCTGACTAATTGTGCATGTCACTCGTAGCACTAGCCAAAAACCCATGGTCTAAATCCGACTCTAAATTATTAAATATCTAATTATTTGATCAATTTATCACTTAAAATAATATTCTGAACACGCATTAAATCCCAACCAACTTGTATCCTTTTTCTTTCGAATTTTCTCCATAATTCACTATTTAATTCCCCCATCATTATTCATTTCAAAATACTCCACCCTAGATGTATTCTGATTTTCCTAAGGCATTTTATGCATGTTAAATATTTTTTCCAGAAGTCCTAACTCATTCTCGAACATAAAATTTTCATCGAAATCAAATCATGAACAAATTTCATCAATAACATAACATGGATGTAACAAGGCAACCGAACAGAGTCAAAATCCATAATTATTAGCCTGTTTAAAATTTTTAGAAAAATCAGATACAAAAATTATCCAAATCATCAATCCAACTTAAGATTTGGATTCTACACGAAAAACTGAGTCAAGTGTGTGTTTTGAGTTTTTTTCAAATATCATCCGAAAGCACTCAAAAAGAAGATCTAAAACTCTCCAAAGTGACTCTTCTCATTCCTTTCGTCTTTTTTATTCGAATTTTCAGCATTGTTTAATTCATCTAAATTATCTCCAAAGTTAATTTCCTCAAACATTATTAATTCTCATGAATCCTAAACATGAAATCAATACCGTTTCAAATATAGTTTATCTATACATAATCACACCATGAGATTCATCATTATTTTCCCAAAAATTATGAAATTTTCAACAACATTACTGTTGATGTCCAAAATTGGTAGAGATTTTAACTGAGCTAGAAATTACCAATTTCATAATCATAGATAATTAGATGAATAATGTAAATGAAAATAGTGAAATACAAGAAAGGTTTTTAAAGTGGTTTAGCTTAGGGAAAGCCTATGTCGATTATTATGGAATTATTATTGAGGGTAGTTACATAGAATTCTGGGTAATCTTGCTTATGCGCAATAAACTTAATGCACCATAATTTCATTGATTTTATTTAATGGGATTAATTAAATTAGATGGGAATTAATTGAAAATTAATCCGGATTCAAATACTAGCGAGACGAGAGTTGGTATTTGATTATGAAGATAATGTTGAATATTACTGGGTAAATATGGTAATATATGATTATTGAAATTATTAAAATTGTCGCAAGTCATAAATACGACAATTCAAAAAATTAAGTTGGGACGCGCGTGTCAGTCGCGTCAGGAATCAATTTAATTGAATTTAAAAGTAAATTATAATTCTATCATCCGTATAGTCATTTTGAGTGCGCCAATGTGTCCGGAGGGGTGTCGAAATAGTCAGAAAACACTAGTCGGGGGTTTAGTTTGGGTCCCGGGGCATTTTTAAGCCAAACCGGCAACTCGGGAGGGTATTTTAGTGATTTTAATTTTTAAGGGATTTTGACCCATGAATTTTTTTTTGATAAGCAAGACCCACGAATTTTAGGCCTTATTTATCAGCCAATATTAGGGCCATTAGGGCCATTATCTGTCAAAAAGCAAGGAGTGGGCAACGTCAGAAAGAGGAGAAGTTACAAGAGGGTTACAAAGCCATAACCACCACACACCACCACTATTCACTGGAATTATGATCGGAGGGAGGAAGAGAACCAGCCCTTAACATCACCAACGGATCAGAACATCAATTCCAAGGCAAGTGATTTGATTTCATTAAGTTTCAGCGAATAATTTATCCATGATAGTGTAGGATTTTATAATAGCCATGAACAATGATTAAAACTTATGAAATTTGGAGAAGAAACCTAAACTTTGGATAGGATTTGCATGTAGTTTAATTATGGAAGTATTTCAGTAAGAAAATTATAACCCTTGATGAATTAAAAACGGATGTAGGAGGAGAAGTATGATGGTTCTTGAAGAAACTAGAAAAATAGGGTTTTTATGATAATATCAGGAGTTGATCCAAGAAAAGTCTAATTGTTGATGATTTAAAAGTTTTGGAATGTTAAGAATCATGTAATTAGGTTGTATAATGACCCTATATACTCACATTAGGATTTCACATCATGTAATGAAGATTTAAGACAAAACTGGGACTGAAAAATGAAGATACCCGTAGCCTGCACCTTCTTGGTCGATCGATCGACATTCATAGGTCGATCGATCGACCATCGATCGATCGATGCTCAAGATCGATCGATCGATCTCCCCAGAAACTGTGAATTTTTTCCCTTTTTGATTTTAAGTGTTTCCGGCCATCGAACGTTGTAGTTGGGGATCATGTGAATACATTAGGACTTGAGGGAGATCAGTAGGGATATATTTGAATCCTGGAACATATTAGAATTTGGTTGAAAGGTAGTGTTGAATTTACGAGTGTCCAACGAGAAATTTCCTATTTTATGATGCGATAACATGATAAAAACTCTTAGGAGTGATAAGTTAGTATTTGGGATATAAATAAGGACTTAAGAGTACTTAATTAATATGTGGGAAAAGTAGAAGACTTGGTAACCTCTTCGGTTAGGTTTTAAGTACTCAAAACTATACGACATGAGACGTATCGGCGAAATATATTGTAAGGACAAAATTTTATAAATGTCCAGGGTAGAATCGAGGATTTTTCTGTCTTCCCTAAATTACAGTTTGTATGTCTGATACCGCTACATTCGGTATGTCATCATGATCATCCACAACGGCCTTTATTCGAATCCATGCATCCTTCATCTTCACACATGCATCATGCTACATGCGACGTGCTGCTCATCCATTTCCCACTACTCCACGACGCATTATCAGTAAAATGATTTATTGGAATTGTTTATATTTGCATAAATATTTGGGAATTTTGTAGAAAATATTTTTTGAAGTCTAAATTATTTTTTATCAATTGCAGAAATTCTTCTATGTAGAAGCTGACTTTTTTGGAAGGCGTTCTCATTCAAATGATATCACATGTCGTTCGAGCGACATAAGCATGTCGCGCGAACTAGTTCGAACAACACGTGTCCTCGTTCGAGTGACAGGCATATGTCGTTCAAACAACGCAGCCGCCTCGATTTTTGAACGAATTTCTGTCACTTTCAAATTGATTGTTCAAAGATTTTTCCATCATTTTATTCTGCACTAAATCGGCCTATGACGGCTCCCTTTTTAGACTTAATAATTGTAACACCCCGCATAATTAAATACCGGGTGGCCAGTCCCATACCAAATTAAAACAGAATATACAGTTGGCTCATTCTTAGCATCACTGTCGAAAACATTTACAACTCACCCAATACCCAATTAAGCTGGTGTTAAAAACTTTCCAAATTTTTAATTTAACAAAATCCATTCCCAGTTTAAGAATAACTCAACACATTTTATTCTACAACACAGATCACTAAATAAATAACTCAAAAGAATTTAAATGCAACTGGAATAAACATTCCCAAATAATATAAATCCTTTACAATAATCCCAACAATGTTAAATGTATTAAAAAGACACAAATACAATAGTTTAACTCCGACAGAAAAATGATAACTGAAATCCTTTGGGCGACATGCCCTATGTAAGAATACTGTGAATCAAAAAGATGACAAGCGTCTAAGCAAAACCTCCTTAACTCCATAGCTCGACAAAATCAACTATGGTTGGCGTCCCTGTTGCTGGACACCTGATATAGAGATACAATAGAAGAGAAAATATGCAAGGAAACGGGTCAGAGCCCGAATGTGTAGATTATTTTAAAAACAGCAAGTATTTAACAAGTGCAATAAAGCATTTATTATGTACATGTTAGATCCCACTCTCACTTGCAATTCTCACCTCTCAACTAGAGTGCACACTTAACGTTTCCTATTAACCTCCTAGTTAATGGTTCCTCTTTTCTAGTCTCCATATTATAATTCCATTCCCATAACATAATTCCCGTATGTCCCATACCATACGTCACATTATTATTCATTTACATTTCTCATTTATATGATTAGTTTCTCATTAACATGAATCATTACTCATTAATATGAGTTAAGCTTTTCAATTCTTTAAGAATAAACATTCATTAACTTAATTCCATTATCTTTCTCTATTCACCGTTATCTACAATTATCACCGTAGATAGATTTAAACACAATATATAATTATGTAACCATTTAATCCATTATATATATATATTCATATATAATACAGCACCCCGAGTCACAGCTGTGGTGCAATGCATTACTCTGCTATCATGTCCCATCATCGCATGTCGCTGAATAGGGGACTACAGGTTCGGTAAGATTCCACGAACCACAAACAACAAACAAATTGGAGGCGAACATAGTTCTCGTATCCATGGGTCATGCACATACCTACGTACCCACAGTCAGCGGACTTATTAACTCTCCGATAAGTCTTTCATAGACCTATGTTCTCGAGCGACAAATCAAAGATCCCATGGATTCATCAGGATATGACTGCCCTCACGCGTAAACCTCCCACCGATAGCAAGTAAGATAGGTATGTCATACACATAATCATCAATCAATCAAATAGGTATTATCATACCTATAATATAATATCAATAAGGTAATTATCGCTACCCTAAGATATTTCCCATACGTAGCATTATATTTCTTTTAAAATATCATATCTATACTTCATAAATTAATTATCCTCGCATCCTATAACATATCTCCACTACCGACGTCGTTAAGGTTCATGCGCGGAGCGTCTCACAAAGCGAAATCCAAACAAGGAACCCCTCCAATACACTACTACTTAACTTTGTCGATCGAGGAGGTCCGAAAACTTAAACTATGTGATCGGGATAACCTCATACCCTCTTTAAAACAAATGTATTCTAAGCTCCCATCTCATAAGATTCAAATAGGTTTTTCCTCATCTTATATTCAGTAAGAAGTCACTAATATCCTACTGGTCCATAATATTATTTCTCCCGAACTACTACGAGTTTAGTTCTCCTTTTAATTACGATTAAAACCGATAGTTTCAAATCTCTTATAAACACATATTCTTTCTCTTAGGATTAAACTCTCTTGTAAACTTAAGGATACCCAGGTGTTATATTAAATCACCCCTACTGGTCCTATCTTAAATCCTCATCCATCCCCATTTGGAATTTTAACAAATGAATCTAGCAACCGAAATTTCATTCAATATAATTTTCATCATTTAAATCACTCGAATCCAAATCAAATTAGTTCACATCTTATCAAGGGTTTACTGATATTTTCTAGGTCCCATAATCTCCAAATAATAATCACCAAAGATCCACAAAAGGTTTGGGATAAGAATCAACATTTAAAAAGAAACAACTTTACATAAACTGGGGAGGTCGATCGATCGAAGGCAGGGGTCGATCGATCGATCCCTCAGGTCCAGGCCTGATTTTCTGCATTTTCTGCAACTACGGGTTTCACCATTTTTACTCATTCAAACCTTCATATTAATCTCCAAAATGAGTTATTATGTTTACTACATGATATACCAACATATATGAACGATTTCCAGTACACTAAACATCCTAGAATCATCAAGGGTTTGGATTAAAGAGCATGTTTATCTCCTTAATTCCAGAAATTATTAACATAACATCTTCAAGAACATATTAATGGTTTTCATACTTTCTTCAACAGATTCATGACTATTTCGTGGATTAATATCATCCTAAAACATGAGTTAAATTCCTATATCATTTCAGTTTCCAGAAATCCATTTAATCATTCCATTATTTCTTCCAAACATGAATAATCTTCTCTTTTCATATTATTCTAACATGGACAATATACAAACTTAAATTGCCATTATCAAACACTTGCCTTTCTTGTAGGTCTGATCCTTTGGTGTGGTATATCTCAGTTGGTTGTCCCTTCTCCGGTCAAACTCCGGTGGTGGTTGGTGGTGGTGAACCTTGGTTCTTGTTCTTCTCCTTCCCAAGTGACTTTTCCCTTCCCAAGCACTCTTACACTCTCTCTAGGAGGATGGCTGCTCTTATTTGTGAAGAGGAGATGAATCACCCCCCATACACTTAATCTACCAATACTTATAATAGTTCCAAATCCGAAATCACTATTCATCCCCCCTAGAAAAATGACCAAAATGCCCTTTCGGGTTGTCTATTCATTCCCAAATGACCTGAGACTCAAAATTAACATCCAAATAGACTTTTCTGACTATATCGAACCTTCCGGACGCAACAACGCAGTCGAAATGACTATTAGATCGATAGTAAATAAATTTCCTTTTTAATTTAATAAACTAGTCCCGACACGTCCCATACCGCGTCTGACTAAAAATATAAATTACCGAATTTATATCATACGGTCATATCAATGACATCACATTCATATATTACCTAAATATCTTTAAGTAATATTCAGAATCATCCATTTTAATATCCACCGTCCGGATAACCCGAATAAATTAATTAATAATAAAATCTAATTAATCCATTAATTTAAAATATAACCCATTTAAAAGTCATTTAAAATTACGGGGTATTACAATAATTTTAAGGCTTTATGCCTTGTTTATAAGCACAATTCATTCCCTTGTATCAGTGCACATTTTAAACCTTCAAGAGGTCATTTTTACTCATTTGGAGTATTTTGTGGAGAAGCCAATCTCTTCTTTATTGCTGCCCATCTGGAGTTCTTGCGATAGATTCTAGCCGACGACATCGGAACCAACACCTACGGATATTTCGTATGTCACACTTATTTTCATTATAATCTGTGTAACCATTTTTACATATTATAGTGAAAATAAATGGTTTTTGCCCTGCAAGGATTTTTCCTGATATCTTGTGTCACATGCTTTATATATTTATGGTTTGACACAAGCACACATGTAGGTGCATGTTTTAGGATTTAATTGAAAAACTATGTTTAATTAAATAATTTCTTAATTTGAATAAAAGCGCACTCTTCAAATTGGTATCAGAGCCAATTACACAATTCTACCGTATAATTTTTCGCAAAATTTTTCTATGATATCAATTTTCTGAAAAATTGATTTTTGAAAAAGGGCGTGTTCAATGGAGAAATTATATAATAAAATGCCAGTTTTTGACGGGACAAACTATGCTCACTAAAAATCCCGCATGAAATCTGCTTTAAAATCCATTGATGAACGTATTTGGATTTTGGTTGAAAGAGGGTGGACACATTCCTCCATCACAGTTGATAACGTGACTAGTTTATAATCTGTGACTGAATGGACTGAAGATAAATTTAAATGGTCATCTTTTAATTCTAAGGGTTTTAGTGCTAATTCTGGATCCGTCACAGCTGACGAGTTCCGACGGATTATGACGTGCACCACGTCAAAGGAGGAATGGGATGTTTTGCAACTTACCCATGAAGGAACTAATGTTGTGAAATAGTCTAAACTGCAAAATTTAACATCTCAATTTGAAACTATCACCATGCTTGAGACTGAATGTTTTGATGAATTTTATGCTAGGTTATCTGATATTCTAAACACTAGCTTTAATCTTGGTGAACACATTCCTAATGCTAGAGTTGTTAAAAAGATTATAAGATCACTGCCTAAGTGTTTTATCCCTAAAGTCACTGTGTTAAATTCTATTGGTAATTTAAACACGCTTAAATTGGGGAAACTTGTAGGAGACTTACAAATGTATGAAATTGATATGTTTCCTAAATCCTTCAAGCCTAAAGATAAGGGAATTGCACTTAATGCCCAAGATAGAAAAAATGAGGGGTCGACAAGAAATAGACTTGAGTCATCTTGAAAAAAGGAGATAGAAACGTCAGATTCTGAGTAAGATTTTGATTTAGATGATTTGGCCCTGTTTGCTAAAAATTTCAAGAAAATTCTCAAATTCAAGAAAAATGGAAATATCAAAGATAAAAAGATTTTTGAGAAAAATAAGAAAAATGAAAAAGATTTGAAATACCCTCCTAAGAAGGACGGTGAGAGATGCTATGAGTGCAACGGTAAGGGTCATAGAGCTTTTGAGTGTGCTACTAGACTGAACAGACTTGCAAAAGATAAGGACAAAGCTGTCCTTAATGCTACCCTTAGTGATGACAGTGAGGTCAAGTCGGTGGACTATGGAGATGAGTTACCGCATGAATGTAACTTCACCGCATTCATGGCTTGTCATACTTCTAGTGATCCTCACGACGTTGAGGATGTTGCTTCACAGGGGCATCTCGACAGTGAGAACGATGTGAGTGAGGGGGAGGATGATGCAAGTGAGAGCAAGAGTAATCTTCAACGTGCCTAGGCTGAGTTATATAATGAGTCATTTAAAACCAAAAAGCGTAACAAAACGCTTTTTCTTAGAATCATCTCTTTAGAGGAAGATTTAGACGAAGCAAGAGAGAGAGAGAGAGAGAGAGTTCACCACCTGCGCTACCTTGAGAGAGGGAGAGTCTGCCTGTGTTGAGAAAGAAAGTTTGTTTAGATAGAGAGAGAGAGAGAGTGATTTTGAGAAAGAGAAAGGGGACTTGACTAAACAAGTGGCTAGTCTTACGAGTGAGCTCTATTCCTCCCTGGAGACTCGAAAGAAACTTGAAGCCCTTGTTGCCCATCTTACTCATGATCTTGAGAGAGCATGGGAAGTCAAGGTTCAAATCGAGGACAGATCTAGAAAGATGGGAAAGATTCTCCTCATCCCCACTTTAGGTTTTGGTGATAGGCAGGGAATAGGTTTTGACGGTGCCTCCATGACGCAAATTGCACCTGGACCAGTTTCTGAGTTTACTACGACTCCATATGGCCATCATCAAATACCACGAAGAAGAGTTTAAAGAAGGAATATAAACCCAGGTCCGCCTAAGACTGTGTTCTTTCGTACGTTCTGCAAAAGAAAAGGCCACCTCAGGGAGTTTTATTATAGTTTGGGTCGGACACAACGTACTACTGCTCCACCACATCATTCTGATGATTTTACCAGTCTGAGAGAGCGTGTTGATATTTTAGCCGCCACCTCACAGAGTTTGATGGAGGAATTCCGTCGGATGTCTTTGTCGTCAATGAAAGCTTCCTTCATCACGGCTAAAACCAACAACAACAAGGGTAAATAAAAGGTTACCACTTCTTGGGTACCTAAGAAAGATGAAAAGGCCCTTGTTGTTCATGTCGCTCTCAAAGCACTTAATACCTCACAGTGGTATTTTGATAGTGGGTGCTCCAGACATATGACAGGTAATGTCTTATTCTTTACCTACCTAGAGGATTATAAGGAAGGTAGATTCACCTTTGGAGATGGGAGAAAGTCTAGCATCGTAGGACGAGGTATAGTAGTGTTACCAAGATTTTCCTAAGCTAGAGAATATTTTGTACGGCAAAGGTTTGAAGGCAAACCTTCTCAGCATTAGCCAGTTGTGCGACGCTGACTTTACCAGAAAGTTTGACCGGGACGCATGTAATGTCTATAATCAAGCCAGTAAACTTTCAGTGCAAGGGGTGAGGACAGAAGATAATTGTTATGGGACTGTGCCCACATCCTCACTTGTCTGCAATAGCGCCACGATCATTCATATGGATCTGTGGCATCAACATCTAGGTCACGTGAACGTTCAAGATTTGACATGTTTAGCTAAAAAGGACCTAGTTAGTGGCTTACCATCTTTTGGAAAGCCAACTTCCATGGTTTGTGGACCCTATCAGCCGGGAAAACAAATTCGTAGCCTCCATCGAAAGTTGCATTCCATTACCACCTCCCGTGTGCTTGAGTTAATTCACATGGATCTTATGGGTTCTACTCGTACTGAGAGTCTGGGTGGTAAGAGTTATATCCTCAGGATGGTAGATGATTTTTCCAGATATTTGATTGTTGGTTTTCTGAGAGAGAAATACGATGTTGTAGAGTTTTTAACGACCAAGTACTGTGTCTTGCAAAATCAACATGGAGTCACTATTAACAAAATACGTAGTGACAACGGCACGAAATTTAAGGAAGCAAAGGTAGATCTTTACTGTGACAGCCTAGGAATTAAACATGAGTTTTTTATTGTGAAGACCCCTCAGCAAAATGGGATTATTGAGAGAAAGAATAGGACGATTCAAGAAATGGCTAGATCTATTCTTCTAGGTCGTAAGGTTTCTAGGAGCAGAGGCAGTGTCTACTGCATGCCATACGGTGAATAGGGTATATCTGCGTCCACACACTCTTAAAATGCCTTATGAATTGTGGACTGGTAAGAAACCCAACCTTGCATATTTTCGTGTCTTTGGGAGTAAATGCTACATCCTACAAGATAGAGAGCAATCAGGAAAGTTTAACCCCCGGAGTGATGAGGGAATATTTCTAAGATATTCATCAAATAGTAGAGCATACCGGGTTTTTAACTTGAAGAGCTCTAAGGTTATGGAGTCAGTAGACGTCACCGTGCAAGATGACGAACCTTCGATGTTTATTGATCCTAGCCTTTAGTGTGAGGATGAGGACTTTTCTGGCAGCGACTTACTTATCCCTCACCCAAACTCTATGGACTCTACTCCTGTGTTAGGGGACACGCCTGCTTGGGTTCGCAAAAGTCATGATCCTTCTACCATTATTGGCGATCCCACTTTATGGGTCAAGACTCGTGCTCAGCTAGAGAACGTTGTTAGTCATTTTTGCTACACGTCCACAGTCGAGCCCAAGAATCACAAAGAAACACTCAAGGATGAACATCGGATCTCTGCCATATAGGATGAGTTACTTTAATTTAAAAAGAATAATGTCTGGGAACTTGTCCCTCGACCTAGTGAGACTAATGTGATAGGTACCAGGTGGATTTTTAAGAATAAAATGGATGAAAATGGTAACATAATCAGAAATAAGGTTAGGTTGGTCGCTCAAGGCTACACACAGATTGAAGGTGTAGACTTTGGGGAGACATTTGCTCCTGTTGCGAGGCTTGAGTCCCTCCTCTTACTACTCGCCATCACATGTCATCTGCGCTACAAGTTATATCAGATGGATGTCAAGAGTTCCTTTCTTAATGGCATTCTATAGGAGGAGGTTTATATGGTTCAACTAAAAGGGTTTGAAGATCCTAAGGACCCGGAGCACGTCTATTATCTGAGGAAAGCCTTGTATGGTTTGAAGCAAGCACCCCGTGCTTGGTATGAGAGGCTTACTTCCTATCTCTTAGCCCGTGGGTTCAAGAGAGGGGGAGTTGACGGTGCTATTTTGGTTGCCCAGGTCTATATAGACGACATAGTCTTTGGATCCACATGCTCCCAGCATGCTCACCACTTTGAAGATGAGATGAAAAGTGAGTTTGATATGAGCATGGTAGGTGAGCTTACTTTCTTCCTTGGTTTCCAGGTTCTTCAGCTAGTGGATGGGATGTTCATCTCTCAATCCAAATATTCTAGAGACCTAGTGAAGAAATTTGGTTTAGACTCCGCTAAGAATGCTCGTACACCTATGAGTACTTCTATTAAGCTTTGTAAGGACACTTGAGGCAAGGACGTAGATCAAACCTTGTATCAGAGTATGATAGGTAGTCTTCTTTACATGACTGCCAGTCATCTCGACATAGCCTTTAGTGTTGGAGTTTGTGCGCGATATCAGGCATCCCCGAAAGAGTCAGACTTACTCTCTCTAAAATGTATTATCAAATATGTGGGTGGGACTCTCTCATACGGTATTTGGTATTCCTTTGATACCGATGACCGTTTGTCCGCCTATTTAGATACCGATTGGGCTGGGGATGTAGATGGTTGTAAGAGCACTTCTGGTGGGTGTTTTTATTTTGGTTCTGCTCTTGTCTCCCGGTTGAGCAAGAAGCAAAACTCCATCTCTTTGTCCACTGCGAAGGCTGAGTACATCGCCGCCGGGAGTCGTTGCACGCAACTCTTGTAGATGAAACAGATGCTGGAGGATTACGGGATTTCACAAGACAGCATGACTATTTCCTATGATAACACGAGCGCGATACACATATCCCACAATCCAGTCCAGCATTGGCGCACAAAGCACATCAGGATACGCAAGCACTTTATATGATAGCTAATTGAGGAGAAAGTCGTATCCCTGAGTTACGTTCCCACCGACCGTCAATTAGTCGATATTTTCATGAAACCTTTAGATGCCCTTAGATTCGAGAGTATTAGGAAGTCTTTAGGGATTTGCACAGTTGATTGAGGGGTTGGTCCGTGTCTAGGATAGTATGCTTTGTCATGTTCATATCATATGATTCCTATTGCTAGTTTGCATTATGTGCATTATTTTTTTTAAATCCAAAAAGATTTTCTTTTTATAAAATTTTTAGAAAAGTTTAAAAAGATTTTTGTATATTGTTTACACCTGTTATGGATGAGCATTTAAGATAGCCAAGTCACAAATTTCATTCCACTTATCCATGTGACGGTTTGATAGTGATTTGAGACGCTACATCATTGCATCCATGTGCTTTACATTGTTTGGAGTCTTGGTTGTTTTTGTGCTCTTTCATGGTGTGTTTCTGAAGTGTTGAAGATTTGAAGATGTTGAAGTTCGATTTGAAAATGTTGAAGTTTCATGGTGTGATTTATTGGAATTGTTTATATTTGCATATATATATGGGGAATTTTTAGAAAATATTTTTTGAAGTCTAAATTATTTTTTCTCAATTGCAGAAATTCTTCTATGTAGAAGCAAACTTTTTTGGAAGGCGTGCTCATTCAAACGAGATCACATGTCGTTCGAGTCGCGCGAACTCGTTCAAAGGACACGTGTCCTCGTTCGAGCGACGGACCTATGTCGTTCGAACGACGCAGCCGCCTCAATTTTTGAACCAATTTCTGTCACTTTCAAATTGATTGTTCAAAGATTTTTCCATCATTTTATTCTGCACTAAACCGGCCTATGACGTCTCCCTTTTTAGACTTAATAATTTTTAGGCTTTATTCCTTCTTTATAAGCACAATTCATTCCCTTGTATCAGTGCACGTTTTAAACCTTCAAGAGGTCATTTTTACTCATTTGAAGTATTTTGTGGAGAAGTCAGTCTCTTCTTCATTGCTGGCCATCTGGAGTTCTTACTGGAGATTCCAGCCGACGACATCAGAACCGACACCTACGGGTATTTCGTATGTCACACTTATTTTCATTATAATCCGTGTAACCGTTTTTACAAATTATAGTGAAAATAAATGGTTCTGCCCTGCGGGAATTTTTCCTGATATCTTGTGTCACATGCTTTATATATTTATGGTTTGACACGAGCACGCATGTACGTGCATGTTTTAGGATTTAATTAAAAAACTGTGTTTAATTAAATAATTTCTTAATTTGAACAAAAACGCACTCTTCATATATTATATATATCATCCGGAATAATCATAGTGTATGAATTAGACTAATGGTATAAGGCTGAGAATATACCTTTAATAATATAACAAGTTATCTAATTTGGGTGAATTCTTAGTATACGGGTTATTATGTGTATGACATACCTACCATACTTGCTATCACGGGGAGGTCGGCCTTCGGAATAGGGCCATATAATCTTTGTGTGCCTACGGGGGTATTTAGATTTTTACCTTAAGGACATAGGGTTGTGAATGGCTTATTTGTGAGTTAATAAGTCAGCTGACCATGGTAGCGTAGGTATGTGCGTGACCCATGGGTATGTGAAATATGTTCGCCTCTAATATATGTGATTGAGCTGATTGAAACGGTTCCTGAGAGATTCGGAACACGTAGTCCTTATGTACGTGATGTACCGAAATTCGATAGCAGAGTATGTGTGCACCACAACTTAGCCTAGGGGTGCCCTATTTGTATATTTATGCTGAAAATAATATATTTATGATTATAACGGACTCTTTGTTAAAGTGTGAATATGAATAATTGAGACATTTGAATGGGATTAAAAATGAGAATTTCCTATCGTAACTGTTATAAATTAATCTGATCAATGAAAAGGTGAGACACACGCATGATATATTAGAATGTTATGAATAAACCCCTATATTATATTGTGAGGGAAGAAAGTGGTACAGACTAGTTAATTAACAACATAACTAGGACGGGTTAAGGATATATGTTATGCGTGAACATTAGTTGAGGGGTGAGGAACTCATGTGAGAGCACGTAACTAACATGTATATAATATTCATTGTTTAATGAAATTAAACGCTTGCTATATTTTTAAAACTGTTTTCACCTCAGGCTCTGACCCGTTTGCTTTCAAATCTATTTTTCTTATAAAACTTTTTAGGTGCCCAGCCATAGGGATGCCAAGCATATGAGTTCCATTCCATTGATGTGTTGTAGCTCTTGTGGAAGTTACAGGATCTCGGTAGTAGACGCCTCCACATTCTGCATTTGATTCTATTCAGGGTCATTTATCAGTTAGGGCATGTCGCCCCCTTTTCATTTAGACATAGCATTCTCAGACTCCCAGTTCCATTTAAGGTTTGGATTTATTTAGTTATTGAGACTTTGTGTTGGGTTTTATTCAGTATTTGGATTATTCAGGGGAGTGTTACTCCAGACTCATTTTATCATTTCATTATTATTCTATTGTGATTGTGATGTGGATGTGGTATATTTAGCTTATAATTTAATTGATTGCATGTTAATTTAATTTTAAAAAAATTGGCAACTCACTTTTTAAATATTAGGTGGCAAGTAATTGTTTAAAAATATTTTCGACAGTGATGCTACGAACTGAACCAACTTGACATTTTGTATTATTTTGAATAAAGGAGTTGCTACCCGGTATTTAATTAGTCGGGGTGTCACACTTGTCCCTTGAGCTAAAGAAAATAAGATATTTATAATGGTCCCAAAACCTATGGGGCGGAATGCCTTTATATATTCAAGCTTTTACACCCATACATAATGAATGAGACTATTGATCTTCTAAGGCACATGTGGAATGTTTCTTGATAATTCCTAAGTGAATGACATTTCTTCTTCCTAATGGTTCATCTT
Organism: Sambucus nigra; assembly: GCA_949130495.1. Taxonomy (NCBI): domain Eukaryota; kingdom Viridiplantae; phylum Streptophyta; class Magnoliopsida; order Dipsacales; family Adoxaceae; genus Sambucus; species Sambucus nigra. Next base: position 276,119,518 of record OX422210.1, on the reverse strand, counting down.
CTTAAGCTGGTTGGCCAGTACGCCGACTAAGTAGTTTTGGATATGACCAAGTATAAATGAACACTGAGATGCATACTTATGAGGACAGATGTCCCAACATCATAAGTCCACATGACATGAATAATTTGACCCACAGCAGTAGTCCTCATTGCTCCATGCTTGATGTTTTGTTAAAAGGATGGAATATTCTTTCTAAAAATTTGCTATGCGCTCCAATATGACAGTGATCGGTAGCCGACCTCCTGTACTTGTAAACTTTTCACCAGTACATCAGGTGGTGGAATTTTTATGAATAACTTGAAAAATAGCGAACCGCCAAAGGGTACGCTGGTCTTTTTATGCATTCGGGAATCGTGCGATCGTCAAGAGTTCAATTGTTTGTTCAGTCAAACATTACATTTCAACCTTCAAGGTAAGATATAAAAGGATTAAAATTTCCCCTCATTTTTTTTCTCACTTTTCAACTTCACACTTAATCAATCTTTGTTTCTTCTAGCTTTTCCTTTACCGTTCCTTCCTTTTTGTTCTGTAGTAAATTCTGTAAGACTTATTCTTTTATATCCCCTTATTTTATTTCCTTTGTACAATGGTGTACATTAAGGATGAGGATTCCTTGGCAGAATTTAGGGAAAGACGGAAAATCCTTAATTGGGTGCCTTTAGAATTGGTGGAAGGTCCTGTGGATTTATTGTCACTTGATGAGGGCCATTAGATCCCCACATTAATTAATGCGGAGTGTGAAATAACTTTCCCTCCAAATCACTTGCTCCTTAAATCATGTCAATATTTTGATGTGGTCCATGCTAGAGTAGTCCCTAACACTTGGAGGGTAGTAAATGGGGCCCATCGCTTAAATGTACTTCATGGGACCCACTTTGGGATTCTTGAGCTAATGTATTGATACAAATGGGAAACACCATTGGATAATACCTATTATCTGAAGACTAGGCAGGCCAATAGGGAGTTAGTAGTTAATCTGCCTGATTCTAATAAATATTATTGGGATTATGGACTAGTGGTGAAGAACTGGCGATATGCCCCCCTTCCTGAGGTGGTAAAATACACTGGTCCCAAATGCCCTCAGGAAGGGAGAGTCATAGGCCGATTTAACACCTTAAATTTTATGTTTCTTTGATTCCTACTAACTGTTTGATGATATGCTAACTAACCACTCATATTTTCTTTTTGTAGAGGAAAGCAGGAAGAGGTGTCCTAAGGAGGGTGAGGCGAAGTTTGATGAATTGAAGTTCATGTGGTCAATCCACCAAAGAATAGGGGAAAATCACCCCAAAGCATCTTCTATATTATTGGAGTATAAATGCTCCATTACATTTTTTATAACCCGACCAATTGAAGTTGTTCCTTAAGCTCCAATCAACTGGGATGAGGAACCAGTTTCCACGTCTTCTGATGCTAAGACTTTTGGATAAGACAAGGAGCTAACACTCGGAGTGACTTAATCTTATTTTTATTCCTTTGACATCACTGTTAGCCAAACCTCACGCACTACTAAGATGGGAAAAAGAAGAGTCCTTAATTTGTCTGTTGGTCTGTCTTCCTCCCACCAAAGAAGTCCACTGCTGATGACAAGAGACCCCTGGTTCTCAATGTTAAGGAGGCTAAAACCACCACTGAGCCTCAATTAAAGATATTAAAGAGAGTACCAACTATCCAACAAGAACTGTCCCAGAATAACTCTACCGACTAAGCCGCTGCTGAGTCTGCCTCTATAGAAGTGAATCATGGGATTACCAGGGGACTAATTGATGCTGGCGTTTTGCCTGTAGATAGGTCGAAAATGGTCCCTTTATTTATATCCCATTTGTTAGAGAGGGCGAATTAAAATTTGGCTTTGGTAAATATCTTAACCTTTTGTATACTTTCTATAATTTTTCTTTCTTGTCCTGCACTTTTTGGTCGACTATGACCAATTATTGATTAGAGACAACTAACTGAGGTCATCATCAACTAATCTGGAAGAGGACTTTGAAGGCTATAGTAGTCTTTGAAGGATTCTTATGAGGCTTTTGAGAGGTATCAAAAATCTTGGCAAGAGATGTTGAAGCTAAATGAAGATAGGGTAATCACGACAGAAGATAAATTAAAGATTATCGAAGACAAAGTGAAAGTTACCGAAGATAAGGCAACTAGTTCAGTTGAGGAGGCAACTGCTAAAAAGAATAAATTCCTGGAGTTGAAGGCCTAATATAAAAAAGATAAGGAAGATTCCTTCAACGGGGGCTGGGATAAGGCACTTACTACAGCTGTTATCCAAATTGAGTAGGGGAAGAAGATATCATTTAATTATGGATGGACTTTTACCTTGAAGGCGGTCGGCACCTCAAATGAGTCTGACTTATTTTAGAGGCATGATTATGTTTCCCCTCCTAACTTGGACGAGGATATTGATGATAAATAGGGGACACGTGAATCATCCCTAGCACCTTTAACTGGGAATGATTCCATCATCCTAGAGGCATCGACAAAGGACACCGAGAAGGTGTAAATTTCTTCCAATCTAATGACCCGTTCTTGCGTCTCTTTTTATTAATGCTTGTTTATATTTCTTCTTGTTTTTGACTTTGTAATGGAATAATCCCTTGTAAAACAGTTTTTGTTGATGAATGAAAAGTTCCTTTGGTCCACTTTCTAGTGTATACTTTTAATTACGCTTGTTCATTATGCTTAGTTGGACATGCTATTCTGATACTGTTGCTTTTCAGTTTACTGCCAAGAAAAATGCATTTATCTCTGTTGAGACTGACTTGTTAAGGCGTAGCAATAGCTTGTTTGGAGTTGTCCATGTAAGTCTAACTGAGATGAATTAGAGGGTTTTCTCGATAGAGATGCATTCGACCAAGTAAAGGAAGCCTATGCTCATTTGCATTGTCTATTTAACAGAGTTGTGGAGACTAATATGATATACTATGAGATGATTGAGGAAATTCAGGTGGATTATAATATTTCTCGATCTTTACTACATTTTGACTATGAGGACAATTATGAGGCATTGAGTGAAGGTTGGTATTTTGACAAGAAAGTACAAGAGATCACGTCTACATTCAGGAAGAAGGAAATATTGTTAAATAGAGAAGTGGAAAGTGCTCGAGACATTGTTACTCTTCTTGAAAAAAAGAATAATAGTTTAAGGAATGAGTTAGAGGTCTTGAAAATTTGTCTAAGGTTGAGCCGAGCGAAGGTGATTCATTCCTGGAGCTTAAGAATGCCAAACTATTGGAGGAACTGGAAAACTTGAAGAAGAGAAAGAACAAATTTGGCCAGTCTTCAAAATAGGTGGTTATTGCTTGGCCAATTGAGGACGAAGAAAAAACTAAGAAAACCGTAGCCGACTAGGCAACGTTGTTAAAAGATAAAGATAAAACCATCCAAAAACTCAAAGACTAAGTGTACCGACTAAATTTTCACTTCCATAAATAACCCAAAGTTTTATGGATGGAGGGTTATGATGAGTCCATAACTCATATGGACGATCAACTAGAGTAATCTCGTCAGGAAAGGTACATATGGTGCTGGTTGAACGTGTTGGGATTGCAGAAGGTGGATGAAAAGAGTGAGTTGTTGCATTGGCATAATCCAGGCATATTTGATTATACTGACCCTCCATTCAAAATTAATGTTGAGTGGATTCTGACTGATGCCATTCCCCTAAGCTTAGTGAGAAAGTACTTAAGGGATTATAGTCTTCATAGTGAAGATGATTACATTCTCCCCCTCACCTGTTGGATTAGCCGAGAAATAGTGGGCATAATAGGTTGAGAGATTTTAAAATTACAACTCTACCCATCACTCTTGATGTTCCTCCCGTTGGGATGGTCAAGGTTGAGGGAAAACATCCCATAGAATAAATTTGTTTTCTTGACTCTTTCTGATTGTATGCCTATCATTTTTATGGAAGTTTGATGAAATAAGATACTATTTTTTTGCATACATGTCTATATATTTTAGTCCTTGATTCCTAATTAAGCTTTTTGATCAATATATTGGCTATGCAACCCACTAATTTTCTTAATTGATTTGTGTCTGATCAAGTTATAAACTTGAGTTATTGGGCCTTAGGTTTTACAAATGAACTTAGGTAAAACCTTTATATAGCTAAGTGTTTGCATGAGTTACTATTAGCGACCAAGTGTTTTCTTGAATTAAACTTAATCGGATAAAACTCCTTGTTTTTTACTTTAAGTCATACATGAAGTTTCAGGGACTTCTTATTCGTGACTTGTCAAAGACAAAGATATATATGAAGTCTAAAAGATTTTTTTCTTTTTTGAAGTTGAAAAAGTTTATTGGGTTGAGAAGGACTTATTGTTCTTGACTTGTCAAAGACGAAGTCATACATGAAGTTTAAAGATTTTCTAATTTTTTTTTAAGTTGGAAAAGTTTGCTTGTTTTTTTGTGGATGTGTATCATCATCGTACTTCAAAAAAAGAAACAAAAATGAAGCATAATTGATAGGAAATCACAACTTTATTAATCTGGAAGAGACAATTACATCAAATACGTAATAGAATTACTAATAATATTTTTTGAGGTGGTTGGCGTCCTATGGATTCTTAAATTCTTTCCCTTCAAGTGTTCCCATGCGATAAGTTCCTGGTCAGAAGACTGCAAAGATGTGATAAGGTCCATGTCAGCTTTCTTCCAACTTGTTTCCCTTAAGGACATAGTCTCCTTCTTTTAAGTTAGTCGTCTTAACCCTCGTGTTGTAGAAACTAATAATTCTTTATTGATAAGCACCCAGTTAAAGTGAAACATCCTCCCTGACTTCCTCAATCATGTCTAAATCCAACCTACTCATGAGATCATTTTCGGGGCAATCAAATTTTAATACCCTATGGGTCAGTAAACCTATCTCGACTGGTACCATTGCCTCAATTCCAAAAGAAAGCATGTAAGGAGTCTCGCCGGTGGCTATTCTCGGTGTCCCAAAGAACACTCTGTAGCTCATTTTCCAGTTTCCCTTAGCATCATCCAACCTCTTTTTCAACCCATCAAGTATAATTTTGTTGGTGACCTCTATTTGACCATTACACTGTGGGTATCCAGGGGTAGAGTGAAATTTTTGGATCTTGGAATGAATATAGTACTCTTCAAATTCCTCATTTTCGAACTGAGTGCCATGATAAAAGATGAAGGCATATGGAATTTCATATCTGCATATGATATGTTTCCATATGAACTGAAAAACTCTTTCAAAAGGTATTTCAACCAAAGGCTCAGCCTCCACCCATTTGGTAAAATAATCCACTGCCACTACCAAGTATTTAAACATTCTTTTGGTCCTCAATAATAGGCCGAACAAATCAATTTCCCAAATAGAAAAAGGACAAGGGGAAGTAGTTGGAGTTAAGACAACCCCCGGTATTCTATGAATTGAGGCAAACTTCTAACATTTATCACACTTTTTTGCAAAGGAAACACAGCTTTTAATAGTCGGCCAATAGTATCCTTTCATAGTTATCCTGTGCATTAATGATCGCCCGGAGTGTATGAGCCCAACAAGAACCTTCATGTACCTCTATGATCAAGTATGGTACATCGACTGGGTGAACACAACGAAGTAATGAAATAATGTATCCTCTTTTATGTAGGACTCCCCACTCTAACACATAACTGGCTGACTTGAACCTTAACTTCCTGGATTTTTTGGGGTCAGTAGGTAATATACATTTGTCAATGTAGCTTCTGATACGATCCATCCATGAGGATCCTATATCCGTCGTAATAAAGCTGACCATAGCCTCCACGTCTACACTTTTGTGTGTAATAATTTCCATACTGATAGTTCTCATGAGTTCTTTCTTGGTTGCCAAGGCCAACCGAGCAACTGCATTTGCTTGAGCATTCTCTATCCTTGGTATTCTCACCATTTTGACTACAACAAACTTGGAGATAACTTCCATGGCTTTGGATAGAGGCTTGATCATAAGATCTCCCTTGACTCCATATATTTAAAGTACTTGGTTAATAATGAGCTGATAATCACTATGTTCTATAACCTGCTCGAATCCCAATGAATAGGCTAACCCCAAACCTGTGATTAATGCTTTGTACTCTTCTTCATTATTGGAGGCTTGAAATTGAAAATTAAGTGCATACTCCACATCAATGTCGGCCGGAGTATTGATGATAAGACCTGCTCCACTGCCACTAGCGCGTGAGGATCCATCTACATATAATTTCCAAACTAAAAGGGCGTCATTAAAGTTCTCTTCAAATAATACACATTGTCGGAATATTCTAATGCTCTTCTCATTATACCTTTAAACCATCTCTTGGGCAACTTATGTCTCAGATTGATCGATGATCTTTTTACTTTGCTTTAGAGCGAAGCTCTCTTCAAAGGAAGTGTGCTCGGTAGGGAAACTCAGAGTGGTGATCGCTTCTGAATATATAAATTCAGCAATGAAATCAGCTACGACTTGTCCCTTCAGCGTTGTCCTTGTCTTGCAAAGGATTTCATATTCTCCCAGTTGTTCTGCCCAGGACTTCAATCTCCCTGATTTTTTGGTTTATGAAGTGCTTGGCGCAGAGGTAAATTTATGTAAACCACAATGGTGTGTTCTTGAAAGTATGGCTTTACCTCATCCTTAAAGTCTCAATAAGAGTAAGGGGTAGCCTTTTCAGATGGGGATATCTGATTTTAACTCTGTAGTATGCTTTACTAGGGTAATATACTAGATTTTGAACTCCATTTTCCAACCTTACTAATGCCGAGCTAATAGCGGATTCTAAAATAGCCAAATACAAATATAATTTCTTTCTCAGAATTGGTCGGGAAAGCAGTGGTGGAGATCCCAAGTACTTCTTCAACTCCTAAAAGTCATTTTCACATTCTTTAATCCAAAATAAGGTTTTTCTAAGTACTTTGAAGAATGGTAGGCACTTATCAGTAGCTCAGGACACAAATCGATTGAGGGAGACCACTCTTCCAGTCAATTTCTGCATATCTTTCTTGCATATGGGAGATTGTATATCAATTAGTGCCTTGATTTTATATGGGTTGGATTCAATGCCTCTTTGATTCACAATAAAGCCTAGGAACATTCCTTCCTTTACGCCGAATACACATTTGATCGAATTGAGTTTTATTTTATGTTTTTCCAGTTTATCAAACGTTTGACTCGGGTCTTTGATGTGGTTGGAAGTTACCTTGATCTTGGTAAGCATGTCGTCCATATATACTTCCATGCTCTTCTCGATTGGTTCTTCAAAAACTTTATTCACTAGCCTTTGCTATGTTACTCTAGCATTTTTAAGCCCAAAAGGCATAACATTCTAGTAGTAAGTACCTCGTCTAGTGATGCAAGATGTGCTTTCTTTGTCCTCTGATTTTATTTTGATCTCGTTGTAACCAAAGTAGGCATCCATAAAGCTTAGCAACTCGTGACCTTCTGTTGCATCTACCAATTGATCAATCATTGGTAAAGGAAAGTTATCTTTGGGGCATGCTTTATTGAGGTCAGTTAAATCCACACGCATTCTCCATTTGTCATTCTTTATTTTAACCATTACTACATTGGACAACCAATTAGGGTGCTTGACGTCCTCAATGAAATGAGCTTTTTTTAATTTGTCTACTTCTTCAAGGATGGCCATATTTTTCTTTGGAATAAATACGCTGTGCTTCTACTTGATCGGCTTAACATCCTTGTTGATATTGAGTTCATGGCATAAGAAGTTAGGTTTAATTCCAAGCATATCCTTATGGCTCCAAGCAAACACATTTTTTCGTTCTCTAAGGAATGCAATTAATTACTGCTTTAAGGGAGGTGTTAGGTTTGAGCCAATCTGGGTGGTTTTCTCTAGCTTCTCGTTGTTTAGTACAATGGTTTCCATGGCTTCCACAACTTGCCATTTGACTAAATCAGCTTCTTCACGGGGATCCAGAGTGTCAATTTGGTAAGTGGTGGTGCTCTTCTGAACTTCCTATTGGTCGACAGAGATATAGTATTATACTCTGGCCTCTTATGATTTCCTTTTACTATGACAACCCAGTATTGGGTGGGGAACTTCATACACTGATGAACTGTGGATTCCACTGCTTCGAACTTCTTCAATCCCACTCTATCGAGGATCATGTTATAGGTTGAAGGAATATTCTTATCCAGGACAAAGAAGCGAATCTTCTCCGTTCTGCTTACTGGCCAAGTGTCGATCAATACTTCTAATTTGGAAGTCCCCATAGGATAAACTTTTTCTCCGAAGAAATCGATTAAAGGCGATGGTAGGGTTCTAGTTTCCTATCTCATAATCCCAGGATATGAAAGCAATTGTAGAACATAACATCTGATGAACTACCATTATCCACGAGAATTCTTTTTACCCTGACGTGATGCACCCAACAGGTAATGACTAGAGGGTCGTCACGAGGTTAAAGTACTCATGATAAGTCATTCTTAGAGAACCAATTACCAACTTATCTTTATTCACCTTTTTGGGTTGACCATCTACTCCATCTGTTTAGTTAACTTGCCTAATATAAGAGAAAGATTTGGCCTAATTTAAATAGGATTTTATTTCAACGACTTCATCTTCGCCTCTAGTATCCCCTTCTGTAATTAAATGATAGCCAAAAGATATCATGCCTACCTTAAGTTCAGGTTCCCTGTGTTTCTTCAACAAGTCAAGTTCATCTTCAGAATCATCAGCTTAACTTTTTTTTCTATCATCTTTGATTTTTCAAGGGGATTTTAACCTTTTTCTCGTGTCCCGACCTTCAGTTCGGTCAATGAAACTAGTCAATTTTCCTCTACGAACGAGATATTCAATTTCATTCTTTAAGATAATGCAGTTATCAGTGATATGTCCATGGTCTTTATGAAAGTCACAGTACTTATACTTATCTCTCCAGTTGGGTGGTGATTTCAGTCTCCCAGTTCATTTCAAGTCCTTAATGCACACCTATGTTAGTCAGTTTATATAACTTTTATATAAACTGTTATATAAAGTTTATATAACTGTTACATAAACAATTTTATAAAATTTATATAAATATTATATAACAGTTTATATAACGGTTTATATAAACTGTTATATAAAGTTTATATAACTGTTATATAAAGTTTATATAAATGTTATACAAACAATCATATAAAGTTTATATGAGCCGAGCTCAAACAATCCCACAATCTATCAAGCCGAACACAAACACAATAACTGAAACTCAATTCGAGCTCAAGCCGAGTTCGAACAAGGCTTATAACATATGAACCGAATATGAACATGGTGAAGTTCGGCTCGGATCGATTGTAGACCTACTTTAAATTAAGGCATATATATACCATTGTGGAGACTGCATCAGTTATATATAAAAGAAAATGGTAATTAAAAAAGTAAATAAATATCTATACCCCTTCCACCTCTTATATATATACAAACACTAAACACAAATTTAAACATTTTTCGCAGTTCCTTAGGTGATGGTTTTCATTTTTTTTAAACATAAACCTTCACACAACTTCAGTTTTTTTCTAGCTAAGAGTAATACACAAATAGAACAGTGATTTGCAACTACTATGAACCTTCACACAATGCTCTGCTCTAGTGATTTGCAACTGCCATCCAATGGAGACTTCAAGGGGGATCTTAAGGCTGATATTCCCACTTTGGAAAACAATATGGTTGTCGATGCTTTTAGTGATTAACTAAATATGGTGTGGAAGGTGTTCCAGTATAATAGTTTATGAGAACGTGGGTGTGTTTTCTTAGTTGATATTTAATTATGAGGTCACAATAAAATATTGTTGAATAACACATCCACCAATGCGCCTAGTATATTGAGTTTGTGAGAACGTAGAGAGATTGTATCATCAACTATCATATTATCGAAGTCAACAGTTTATCATCTCAAAATATCCCATCATAAGAAAAGTAAAAGAATATCGCCATAACAAAAGAGATTGTATCATAAACCATCATTATAATATCGGTTTATATAAGTATATAACATGTGTGTTTGACTCAAATATACACATTATAGCCTCAAATTTATATAGTGAAAGTGTAGAAGTGGACATGGAGACTTAGGCATTACTCATCGCGGAGCTATAGCCTCAAAGGTTTTAGGCATGGGTATTCTGTCACTATAGCTCTTTTCCAAGGAGTGGCATTTTGCTATGCCACCTAAGCAGAAAATGGGATTATATAGTATAGGTATGGGTTTTGAGGGAGGCCTACTGGAGCAGCACGTTCGTAGCCATTGGTGTGTCACTACAAGTTCGGCATGAGTTTCTTAGCACAACACTTTTAGTGTCAAGCCAATTGTACCTACTGAAAAACATAAAAAATAATAAAATAAAGAATGTTGTGCACTTACAACTTGAAATATATATTGAAAATAATAGAACGTATAATACAAGGCCTTCTAGAATACCCAACTTAAAAAAATAACAAAAAAAACTTTTTCCTCTCTCCTAGTGGAGATGGCCTAATACATTGTCAATATACATTTAATTGCATAAGATTACTTGAGGGAGGTAGCGGTAGTGATTACCTAAGGAAGGCATTAGAGGTGGTGGAGATGAAGTAAGGCAGAGGCTAGGGTTTTGGTGAGGAGAGTTTTTGTTGAAAAGGGGATAGACACTTGAGAGGAAGCGAATGAGTCGACGAGTTGTCTTTGGGGGGTTGTCTTTGCCCTAAGAGTGTGTAGTGTATTCTTGGTTACATGGCAACCATTAGACTGTACATGTGGAAAAAATAAGACCCTTTGATTACTTTAATAAGAAGAGATAAGATGGTGAATAGTAAAACACCATCCTACTATATTATATAGATATAACAGCAGCGCTGCTATTATATATATAAGTGCTCTCGTCAATTGCAACAACATGGTTATATAAATGTATAGCAAGGTTATTTTTCACATTATATTTTTTGGATCTTATAAGATGACGTAAGGAGGGCCATAAATCCTAAATTCACAGTGACAAATAAATGGGTTGAGCTCTATTTTTCGGTAAAAATGAAAGAGTGTACATGATCTGATCTGATCAAACCAAAGATATATGGGTCAAGATCCAAGATCTGACTCCAAACTTTTTCTATCTGAAACACAATCAAAATTAAACAAAAAAATCATAAACAATAGACTAATATCGAAATCAAAAAAAGAAAATGAAAAATTGTGTCAAGATCGATACAAAAGCTTAGTTTCCAAACACAAAAAATATTGATTCTCTAAACCCTGGTGTCCAAACAAAGGGAATTACCTCTGTGGGTTTGGGGACTAAGTCTGATCGGAAGCCAAAAGAGAGAAACGGAGTCAGAGAAGAGTAAAGGCAATATAATATGCATTCCATCCATGTCACAACACCACAAATGTAAATATAATATGCATTCCATATATAATATCCATTCCATCCATAATTATATTTTATCACAACACTACAAATGCAAATATAAAATGCAAACAAGCAAAACAAAAATACCAGTTATATTGTTAGAAGCGATAGTTACTTTTACACTTAAGACTAAAAAGTTGATGCAATACCACAAAAGTTACAAAACTTGGTGCAAATTCCACTAATTAGCACCAAGACAACTATTCATCGGTATCACCAACGGGAGGACAAAGGTCGTCGGGCCAATACATAATTCCATTTTTACCTTCATCTCCTAAGTTCTTGTAATGAGCTTGTTTTCCACCCCAAACTGGATACTCGAGCACTTTGATGTCATCGACTAAAATCCGCACTTCATTTTTTCTCAACGTAAGGAAGTGAACGGTAGAGATGGTTCCTAGTTGCATTTTCCTCCCATAACCAACAAATTCACGTGTGTGGGATAGTATTTTGCATTCAATTAGATAGGTGAAATTTAAAACCTCGAATGTAGGGGATGAAAGAGAATACGAAGGAGTTCAAGTTTCTAAAGTAGGTAACTCCTTAACGTTGTGTCCAACACATGAAAATTTCCCAGTTTTGAAGTCAGTAATGAATTCTAATAATGAGTGTTTTGCTAACTATTTAAAAACTTCCCAACACTTACTATTTAAATAGCTTTTTTGCTTTTTTTAAAATTTTCAACACGAAATCTCATTTATCGTACATTGATAAAAACAAAAATGCAAACACCACCTCTTAAGAATAACTGACTAACATAGGGTGCCGGTGCAAATAATTTGAAAATTCTCAAAAAATATAGGTTACGGGTGAGGAAAGAAATAATATAATAATCTACCATTATTAGCATATAAATTCAAAAATAAAATAATAATATAGCATATAAATTCTACTGATCATTATTTTTTTATAGATAAATATAAATCATCTTACAATCACCAACTCTAAAAATATTTCATCATTCAACAATTTTAAAACACCCTAACAATCGATACTTAGCATTGGTTCCAGTAACGCATATACACAATATACTGATCACATACAACAACTAGCAGGTAGTATTAAATCTGACAATCGAAAGCCCACAACCAGTGGTGACACCAACACAATAAATAGACTCATAAAAGTTCGATGCCCACTCACAATAGGAGGAGGTCAAGGTAAAAGCACAGCGACAGACAAGGTATGTGAGCGGCAGCTCAGCATTCGAATCTCAAGGTATGGTGGTCGAATGAAAATACGAATATAATTTAATAATGGTACAAGTCAGTCCACTAATGAAGTGTTTTCCAAATGACGCTCCCATAAATCCACGTGAGTCAATTTATACATAATTACTACAACTCAATTTATTAAAAGTGTGTACAATGTCATATTCCTTGAGTTCCATCTTAATAGTCCTTGTTTTAATGTAAAACATTTAAAAAAATTGCAATCCAAATTTATTATTATGAGAATTACAAATATATTTAGAATACAACATATACACTTGAATCATTACTCTTCCCTAAATAATATTGGGATGTTTTTAAATCACCCACTTTTAGGTGTATTCTAAAAATATGAGTATTAATTTGGGACATATCAAAAATAAAAATAAAACCATTCATCGCTAGGGCTAGCTTTGTGTTCGAACTCTCACCCTCATGTAGGATTTGAGGGTTTGATTCCCCCCCCCCCCCCCCCCCCCCCAAAAAAAAATAGTATGTGGATAATCTCAAATTTGATATTCAAATCTCAACATACAATGAATACTATGAACTATCGAATCTCAAATAGAAACTTAAGCCGCAGAACTATCGAATTTCAAGCAACATACTATGTATTACCTGTGTAAGAGCCTCCAAAATGATCGGAGAATGATGTGTAAGAGCCTCCAAAGTGATAGCAAACGTGATGAACTCCAAAGTGACGGCAGATCTGAAACTCCAAAGTGACGGCTGGCCTGAGACTCCAAAGTGACCAAAACGTGAGAGAGAAAGAGCCGAGCGGGAGACTTTAAAGTGCGAGGGATGAGTGAGCGGGAGACTCAAAGTGGGTAAGTATACTTTTTTAGGGCATTTTATATTTTAGTCAAGTCTACTTAATTTTAGCATGCTTAAAAACAGTGATAAATTTTGGTACTGTTTTAAAGTGTGCCATATTATCATTAAACTATGCCAGAATTTGGCACAGTTTAAAATTGTGCCAAAATTTTAATATCAGGGTTTGCCAAAATTGTTGTTTTTGGTGTAGTGTATATGGATTTGGGTAAACAATTTTGGTAGAAATACTCAATCTCCCCAACCCAAGTTGCAAGGTTGGTTTAGTAAATGCATTTTTTGTTTATTTTTCAGGAATTATTGACCAGTCACTTTTTTAGTTATTTATCTAATATAAAAACATTCCCTTTATTAGATTGTATACATCATTAAGTCAATCCACCCAAATTGTTTGGGTGACTTAATAGTTGAGTTGAAATATCCAACGGGTACTTTGAGAGGATCCATCCACCAGAAGACCATACTTTCGGAACACTTTTGCACTTCAAATATGTGTCTAAGTTGTATTGATCATCCGGAATGTTTCTATATTCTTGCCTAACCAGACTTTATGCTACTGAAAAACTGTTACTAAATCCGTTTAATATAAGATTAAACAATTTAAGTAACTCTGAACTGTTTTTTGAAGAAACTCTTTTTTAGAAATCAAATCAGTTTAATCACAAGATGTGTTTAAAAATTATGCACGAGATCTGTTCAAGATTTATTAATAATTTGAAAAACAAAACTAAAATCATTTTTAATTCAGCACACTAAACAGAAACGGATGAGGAGATGTAGAAAGATTAATGACAAGATATTTTTAACGTGGTAAAACCTCACCCAACTGAGGAAACATCCACGACTCCCTCTACGGAGTAAACCAAAAATTCCACAAACAAATTATAACAGTTACAAACTATATAACACACATGCACACAAATCAGACCTATACAAGTTTAGGAATGTACCCACTCGCGTCCTTCTAACTTTTCTACTGTTCTGTTTATTGATGTTGTTCTCCAGTTTGCTAACATCCAATTTGTTCCGGTTCTTTACGTCGACTCTTGTTTCAAGATCTTATTACCAACACTTTTAATGTGGTAGGGTGCTAGTGTTTGTGAAGGTTCTTTCTAACATATGCATGCACACACTCACGCTGATTTATATAAACAAACCTATCAAATTACATATAAGATCTATATGACGTGCTTTAATATTTCTCTCTTCTTAGGAAACTTTTAACCTTATTTGACCTTTAATATTAACCCAGAATCCACAGCTATCTTGCTCGGTAGACGTTTCAAGATCTTAATCAATCTCAGGTTTTGAAAATACTTTTGAGATTGAAAATCACCAAGTGCGATTCCAACTAGGTCGAAGGTTTTGTTTCAAAAGAACTAGAAACAGAAAATGTTTTTATTGATTTTGAAGTTGAAAACATTTACAGAAACAAATCAATAAAAGTTTTTTCAAGATGAGAAACTATAGATGTAGATCTATGTGTAATATAACATGCAACGACTAGATCTAAGATTTCTATAAAAGTAAAAACACAGATCTAATCAAATGTTTAAGTTGAAAACAAGATCTGAGAACGAAGAGGTTACAGCATCAAACAACTAACAAATTAACACTCAAAACTCTCAAACACTCAAGGTTGTGTTTGGAATATACTGGTTTTGAAAGAGGTTAGGGTTTGAAAGATATTAGGACCTTTTAGGGTTAGGGTTTCTAACTCTCTCTCTCTTTCTCTGGTTTTTCTCTTCTCTATATACTCTCTCTTCTCTCTCTACTCACTCAAATAGACGAAGTGGTAAAAGTCTCTTCTGGCTGAGGATCAGCCTCCTTATATAGTGGGCTGAGAAGGATCGAGAAGATGGTTCAAAATCAAGGGCTACGATTTGGTCTAGGCAGTTTGACTTTGATCCAAGGGTTAGAGATAAGCGGTAGTTAAAACTCTTCTAATTGGTTTAAGAGGGATTCACCGGGATTGAATTAGAACGCATGCAGATCGTTGATTAACACGATCCAATGGTTGAGATTGATCACAGGGATTATCTCTTGGAAGAAACAAAAATCAAACCGATATATAAGCGATAGGTGTAGGGCTAGGATTAAAGCTGAAACGCGTGTTTTGGAAATAATTACCAAGACACCTTGTAGTCTCCAGCGCTTTTGATTTCTACCCAAGTGAACTTTCAGCCAATAAAACCAACAATCCAGAATTACATAATGACCCCAATACTTTATAAATCCAATTTTAATTAAGATAAAAAGTGTTTTAAAAATCATTTAAAATTCCCAAAAATTATTAAAAATCAATTTTAGGGAAATTAACACACACAACACACACACAACCAATAATATGCAATATACAAGATATGAATGTAATCCTAATGTGTGTGAGTGTTTGTACATATACCTTTGATTAGACAAACAAGAGGAATGAATTTTAGACAATTTCTGAGGCTTTTTGGATTCTAGGAAAGGACACAATTTTGTCACTATTTCCAAACTAGATGAGCACTTATACAATGTAGACTTAAGTGGGTCAAGAGTATAAGGTGCTTCAATCTCCCCCTTTGGAAATATGAGACAAAATCTCCTTTGAGTCATCTAGGACTCGTAGGGCAATAAAGAAATGAGGAAAAAAAACTATTCCTAAACAAAAGTTCTATCTACCCATTTCCTAGAAAAGAAAAGTACATAACTCAATTAATTACAAATCAATACCCTATTAAGAATAACTATACAGAATCCTGCAAATGATTTCTAAGATCAAGCTTATTAGAAATATGTGAAAAAAAATTGAACGCATAAGACTCAAATTTCTCCCCCATTTTGTCTCAAATGGACAAAGGGAAAAAATTATGTAAATTCAAGAAATTATTCAGCACACACCATTCCAATTGATTTACGCAAGGTAATAAACCTATTATAATCCAAAGGTTTGGTTAACATATCTGCGAGTTGCAAATCAGTATGAAGATAATTAATTTCTAATTCCTTAGTTTCAACTAATTCGCGAATAAAGTGATGTCTTATTTTTATGTGTTTTGTTCGCGAGTGTTGAACATGATTTTAGAGATATTGATCGCACTTTTATTATCACAATAGAGATGTAATTGTTTTTCTTGAATACCATAATCACTTAGCATTTTCTTAAGCCAAAGAAGTTGAGCACAGAAACTGCCAGCAGCTATGTATTCAGATTTAGCAGTGGATAATGAAGTGCAGTTTTGTTTCTTACTACTCCAACCTAACAAATTATTATCAATATAATAACATGCGCCTGATGTGCTCTTACTATCGTCAGTACACCCTGCCCAATCAGCATCGGTGTATCCTATTATAGTGCTAGGAGTATCATTGGTGTACCAAAGTCCTTAATTTAGAGTGCCTTTAATGTACTTGATAATTCGTTTAACACAAGTTAAATGACTCTGTTTAGGATTGTTCTGGTAAAGAGCACAAACGCAAACAGCATACATAATATCAGGATGCGAGGCAGTAAGATATAGTAAGGTTACAATCATACTAAGATAAAGGGTGGGATCTACGGATTTTCCTATTTCATCCTTAGATAGTTTGACAGTAGTACTCATGGGAGTTTTAGCATCTTTTGCACTTTCAAGACCAATTTTTTTAATAATCTCTAATGCGTATTTTGATTGCGAGACAAATAATCCTTCTGAATTTTGTTTGAATTAAAGACCTAAGAAAAATTGGAACTCCCCCATGAGAGACGTTTGAAATTCTTTATCCATAATTTCAGAAAAGCATTTAACTTCTGAAGGGGAAGTTGATCCAAGGATGATATCGTCTACGTACACTTGAGCTATAATGATATGTTTGTCAAAATGTTCATAAAAAGGGTTTGATCATTTCCACCTCTCTTGAAACCTTTGTCTAAGAGAAAGTTGGAAAGGCGCTCATACCAGGCTCTTGGCGCTTGTTTTAGGCCATACAAAGCCTTTTTCAGATGAAAGACATAATTTGCATATTTAGGGTTAATAAACCCTTTTGGTTGTTCTACGTAGGTCTCCTCAGTCAATATTCCATTAAGGAAGGCAGATTTGACATCCATTTAGTAAAGCGTAAAATGTAAGTAGCAAGCTATGGCAAAGAGAAGACGAACAGATTCTAATCGAGTAATGGGAGCAAAAGTCTCATTAAAATATATTCCCTCTATTTGAGAGTATCCTTGAGCAACTAATCTGTCTTTGTTTCTAATGACTATCCCACTTTCATCAGATTTATTTTTAAATATCCAACGTGTGCCAATAACCTTTTTGTGATCAGGCCTAGGTACAAGATACCAAACATCATGAATGACAAATTGAAGAAATTCATCCTGCATTGCAGAAATCCAATGAGGATCATTCAATGCATCATTAACTGTGACACCCCGCCCAATTAAATATAGGGTGATCAGTCCTCTACCAATTTAAAACGGGATATTCAGTTGGTTCATTCTCAGCATCACTGTCGGAAAACTTTTTAACATATTAATCACCTAATATAAAATTAAGCTAGGTATCAAAACATTTCCAATTTTAATAAAACCAAGTAAAATCCATTTCTTTCCATCTTAAAATATAAACCATTCACCACACATAGGAATGTAAATAAATACTGAACATAAATCAAGTACTGAAATAAATAAGACTGGATAAAACCTCCCAGTTCAAAACTCCAAACCATACAATAAACTGAATACAATATCTTTGATGAAAGAACTAGAAGTGGGTGACATATGCCCTAAACAAGAAGTCTAGATGAAACTGAATGGAAATGATAGATGCGTCTACTGCGAGGACCTACAGCTTCCACAACAGCTGCAGCACGTCAAGCAATCCAAATCTCTAAATCTGATACTCCAGTGGCTGAGCACCTGATATAATACATACATATAGCAAAAGAGAGAAGAGATACAATAAACGGGTCAAAGCCGATGTGTAAAAATATTTTAGCAAGTATTTAAAATTGGTTCTTAAAACAAGTCTTATACGCATGTTAGTTATTGAACTCTCACATGAGTTTCTCACCTCTCTTATATTGTGCACGCCTAACGTACATCTAATCTCCCCCTAGTTATACCTCCCAGTCTAACTTGTCAGAAACCATACTAATACTAACTATTCTCACTAGTAGTATTCCCATATCTCCCATACAATACGCTATTCAGATAGTTTATCTCACATACTAAATTTCATTATTCACCGTTTGAATGGTTAAATCTTTTATTCACTAAGATTATTTTACTTCTCATTTTCATTTTTCTCTACTAGTCTCACAAAGTAGAATGTTACCCAAGTACACTCATACATATATATAGTCTCATCATCCCTATATATATACACTAATCCTGCACTCTTAGGTTAAGACGACTTGGTGCAATGAAATGATTATTATTATTATTACCAAGTCTACTAATTTCACACAGTAGCAATATTCACAAGTCCATATATATATATATATATATATAGTCACATCATCCCTACACACATATATATACTAATCCTTCACCCTCGGCTAAGACCCATTAGTGCACATATACAGAAAATCATGCATCCCAGGGCTAGAACCCATTAATGCACCTATTAATAATAATTCAGCACCCCCGGGTTATCACCCATTAGTGCGCCTAACAATAGAATCTTGCATTCCCGGGTTAGCACCCATTAATGCACCTATCAATAATAATTCAGCACCCCCGAGTTATCACTCATTAGTGCGCTTTATTATAGTGTCCTTGCACCCCCGGGTTATCACCCATTAGTGCTCTTAACAATAATATCACATAATACGCATACACACATCCTATTATAATTTATAGGTATTTCTCCAACCTACATATATACTCTTCATACGTATTTTAATCACATCTCTACGTATAGTATAAATATTTAGATTACTATCTCTCTCGTAATCTCCTAGGTATACTCTCTCTTTATACCGAAATAATTAAAGTATTTATTCTCACATACTTTCCCGAAATTCCATCTTATTTAAATTTACTATTTGGCAGTTTCTCTCACTCCAATAAACCGACAAACTCAAAACTAGACTTTAAGAAAAATCCTAAAAATTCCCTATGTCGCTCGAACCAGAAGGGTTGTTGTTTGAACGACTTCCACGTGTCGTTCGAGCGACTTCACGCGAGGTGCATTCTCGCTCGAACGACTTCGCGCGAGATCGCGCGAGATTTCACTGTTCGTCTTCTTCCCCAGAATTATGCATTTTTCACCATTTTTTAACCTAAAAACCTCTAAGATTCCATTCCCAACAACTCATCATCAATACCCATCAACACCTAACAGGTTATAAATCATTATTAATCTCCTAGGATCATTAATTCGTCATAAATCACCATAAATATATAAAACCCCCAAATTAATTCACATGAACCCTAGTTCCCAAAATTTCATTTAAAGAACCTAATCAACCCAGATTCGTTCATCAATATATAATTCAAATTCCTTAGTTCATCCTCTACATTCATGACAGAATATTAACAACTAATTATCCCAACCTCTAATCATCATTTATCCTCCAATTTTCACCCAATTAACATGTAAATCAAGGATTAAATTCACCTATACTAACATGAGTATGATTATTTCTAAAGAAAGCAAGTAATAAACACTTGCCTCGAATATGACGGTCTGATCCGTTGGTGATGTTGGTATATACGCGTTCCTCTCTTCTCGATCTACGCGTTGGTGGTCACGGTTGTGCAAGGTGATGCCAAATGAGTCTTCTCTCTTGGAATTTGGTTCTCCCTCACACCCTCCATGGTCGTTCTAACTTCCTGTCACTTCTTAACCCTAATGGACTTTCCTTAGCTGATATAATAAATCCCAATTTTCGTCCATTAATTAAACCCAAAAATACAATTTACCAAAATGCCCTCTCGGGGCGCCGGTTAGGCCTAAAATCCCCCTGGGACCCAAACTAAATATCCGGGTACACTATTTTGACTATCTCGATCCTCCCGGACTCAATGGAGCACTCAAAAGGACCATACGAGTTAATAAAAATAAATTCTCTTTTTATTCCATTCAATTAGTCCCGACACGACTCACACACGTGTCAGACTTAAATTACCAAACTGTCGTATTTCTCACTTCCGACATTTTATCAAATATCATAATTCCATATTACATATCACACAGTAATATTTAATAGTTCACAACAATAAGTATTAACCCTTGGCACACTAGTTAAGAATTATTTTAATCCCGATTAATAACAAAATAATTTCTCAGATTTTAATTTAATTAATCCAACAACAATAATTAATTGCATATTTATTCCCATAATAATAATTAATCATATAATTATTTAAATCGTCAAAAATATGGGGTGTTACATTAACATTCTTTGGTTCCACAAGGGAAACAAAATATGCATAATGAACATAGTTTCTTAATTGAGATCTTGTATGCAGAGGTTCACTGGGATTACCAATAATGTTGTCTATGGGATGGTCTTTAGCAACCCAGTTAGGTATTCCTGGTGAGTCATTTTCTAAAATATTTTCAGACTCTACCACAATAGTTGGTTCTCCAGTCTTACTTTCTATAGTAGTGTCACTTACAATTACGTTTATGGATTCCATTATGGTCTTAGTGCGAAGGTTATAAACATGGTAAGCTCTACTGTTAGGAGAATATCCTAGAAAGATGGATTTATCTCCTCGAGTCTCAAATTTGGATAATTGTTCTCTGTCCTTGCAGACATAACATGTACAACCAAAGGTTCTAAGGTACTTAAGATTGGGTTTCTTCCCATACCAAAGTTCGTAAGGAGTTTGTTTAGAATTCTTTCTAAGATAGACCCTATTAATAATGTGATAAGCAGTACGAATGGCTTCTACCCAAAAATACTTAAGTAAAGTCTTAGCATGAATCATAACACGTGCCATCTCTTGACGGGTACGATTCTTTCTCTCAACTATACCGTTCTGTTGAAGAGTCTTAGGAGCACTAAATTCATGTTTGTAATATTATAGTCACAATACTCTATAACACCTGTATCTAAGAACTCTCCACCTCTATCACTACGAATCCTATTTACCTGAGAGTCTTTCTCATTTTCAATTCGAAGTAAAATCTTCAAAAAGGTTTGGAATGTGTCAGACTTTTGTTTTAAGAAAACTACCCAAGTAAATCTGGTGAAGTCATCAACCATAACTAGAATGTAACTGTGTCAACAAAGACTAACAGTTCGAGAGGGACCCATTAGGTCCATATGGATGAGCTCCAAAGGTTTAGAGGTTAGGATATCTTTGACTTTCTTATAAGGAGCTTTAACAATTTTACCTTCCTGACATGAACCACAGACAATATTAGAAATAGATTTGATCTTAGGAATACCTCTAACTATTTCTTGAAAAGACAGTCTACTAAGATTTTCATAATTTATGTGACCCATACGATTATGCCATATCTCATTGTCATCCATTCTGGAAATGTTACAGACCTCAACACTATTTTGAACAGTATAACAATTGTCCGGAGTCCTGTAATAATGCATTCACCTTTTTCATTTAAAATTTTGCAATTATTCTTTGAAAATGTGACAGTATGATTTGAGTCACAAAATTGCAAAATACTAAGTAGGTTTGCCTTAAGACCTTTTACTAACAGAACATCTTCAAGCACAGGTAATCCTTCTTTTTGGAGTGTTCCTTTACCAATGATTTGAGATGATACACCATCACCAAAAATAACTTTTCCTCCTGCAAAGCTGGTTTTGTTTAAAAGTTTTGTATCATCACCAGTCATGTATTTTGAACATCCAGAATCAAATACCAACCAGAAGATGTGTGTTTAGCTTTTAAAGCAGTAATCACAATGTTACACTTCATCTGGGGTAATAGATCATCTTTTCTAACCCAAATAGCTCTTGTTTTCATTTTGCACTTATTTGCTCTCATTTGATAAAATTTGTGAGCATTCAATTTTTGTTGAAAAATGTTTTGCGCATGATTTTGAATTTTATGAGACACATGAGCATTTGGTTTAGGAAAGTGTTTAGGAATCCTTCTAGGAAATGTTCTTTTAGGTTTGGTCTTTCTTTTCCTATACTTAGAGTTTTTGTCTGGTTGTCTAGGCAGAACATAATTGTTACGACTTCTTCTAGAGTAGTTAAAGTTTTGGTACACATGGGTATTATAGGCAAAGTTAACTAAACATCTAGAGTACCAACCATCAAAAGAGTGACCATACAAGTCACGGTATGAGCAATATAGATTGCTCGAAGAGGGTATCTCCTTAGGAAAGTCTCTAAACATAGGCTTGATGAGATTTTGATGTTGAACCTTATTCCTAGGGTATACAGTTTGAAAGACCGAATCACTCTTCCTAATAGGGGGAAGACATATTTAGTCTTAGATGGACTTTCACACTTAGAGTTACTTGTTTCCCCAATATCAAACTTATATGGTTTTTGTCAAACTCATTTTTCAGAGAATGGAAATCTGGACAAGTTTCTACAGGTCTTTTGCCTCCTGACACAAATTAATTGGTTCAAAAGTTTTGGTTTGAGTCTTCAAATTGGAGCAAAATCCTATTCCAGATCGATCATCAAAATTGGTTTTGGAATCAGCAACAAATCCATCAAAACAGTTTGAGTTATTTTCAAATTTAGCAAAAAAATTTAAAACTGTTGGTGTATTTTCTTTAGATTGTTCCAATTCTAATAATGTCCCTTTGTATTTTTTCTCCAGAGTTACATTTTCTTCGATAAAATTCTTCAACTTTTGATCAAAAATTTTAACTTCATTTTCATGAGTTAGACATTGGGTAGTATACTCTTCAGCGTTAAGTTTAACCATCACACTTAGGTCTTCTAATTTCTTAGTGAGATCTTTCACTATCTTTTCTAGTCTAGTGCTTTTCTTGAGAGTTTTAGCATAAAGTGTGTGAATGTCTGGGATGTCTTCAGTGTCTGAGTCAATAAGTGCAGTGTGTGAAGTGACCCCTAAGGATTCATTTCTTGAACTCACGCACCCATGGACATCGTTATTATCGCATTCCCTTTGACTCACACACCCCGTGGTTGAACTAACAATATTCTCATAAAGTAAAGCATCTAAACCAGTAGCAGCATGACTCACAATAGCATGTGTAGAGTTACTATCATCATTCTCATATATAGTCATATCATCATTGTATATTATCTTAGCAAAGAAAGACATGCAAGGGTCAAAACAATCAGAAGATTCAGGTTCCTCATTCTCAGAATCACTTGAATCATCCCATGTTTTGCAAATATTGGCCCTAGTATGTTTATTGACAGTGTTTAGTTTCACTCTACAGTCTTGTGCTGTGTGTCCCAGTTTTCCACATCTAAAACACTCAGTGTTCTTGAAGTCTTTGTTGGGTCTCATGTCCTTGTGATGTTTGTCTTGACCTTTCTCATGAGGTTTGTAGTTAGACTGACTTGGATAATTTGGCTTGCCTTGTCTGTTTGCCAATTTATTTCTAAATTTGACAATTTTCTTAAATTGTTTTGACATCAAGGCAATTTGGTTATCCAAACTATCTATATCACATTACTCATCAGAATCATTAGTGGGAATAGTAAACTCAGGTTTCATCAACTTATAAGAAAAACTCAAGTTGGAACTAGTATGTTTCCTATGGGACTGGGTCATTTGTTTCTTAAATTCTAATTCCATTTCCACAGTTCGAAGTTTACTACTGCGTAATTCAGGAATGAGATTTTGATCACACATTTCCTCAATATCATATCTTTTATTATCAAATTTATGTGGTAATGACCTTAGAATTTTAGATACAATTTCATGTATGTCATAAGTTATCCCATTAGCATGCAGTTTGGTCACAATGTCAGTTAATATCATATAGAAATCATCGAAAGTTTCAGAATCAGACATAATTAGTAAGTTGTACTACTGAACAAGCATTTGAGTTTTAGCAGCCTTAACTCTAGTGTCACCCTCATGTGTAGTGATCAGTGTATCCCAAGCTTCCTTAGAAGTGGCACAAGATGAGATCCTTTTGAACACATGTTCATTTATGGACATAAAGATAGCATTCTTGCCTTTGTTATTATTACGAGAAGTCTATTTCTCTTCTTGTGTGAACTCACTTAATGCTTTCTTAACCCTCACATTACTTCCTTCAGTGGCTGGTTTAGTAGGATAAGAGTATCCATTTTCACAATATCCCAGACATCATCTCCCAAGTTCCTTGAATGAAAGCAACCATCCTTACCTTCCAGTAAGCAAAGTTGCTTCCATCAAAGAGTGGGGGTCTGGTAAAGTTACCAAATCTTTCATTTTTCTCGTCCATTATTATGATTTTAAGAAAACAATTTCAATAACACAAGATCTTTTAAAAAGATTTCCAATGCTCTGATACCAATTGAAAAACTGTTACTAAAGCCGTTTAATACAAGATTAAACAATTTAAGTAACTCTGAACTGTTTTTTTAAGAAACTTTGTTCTAGAAATCAAATTAGTTTAATCACAAGATGTGTTTAAAAATTATGCACGAGATCTGTCCAAGATTTATTAACAATTTTTGAAAAACAAAACTAACATCATTTTTAATTCAGCACACTAAACAGAAAGGGATGTGGAGATGTAGAAAGATTAATGACAAGATATTTTTAAAGTGGTAAAACCTCACCCAACTGAGGAAACATCCGCGACTCCCTCTACGGAGTAAACCAAAAAGTCCACTAAAACAAATTATAACAGTTATAAACTATATAACACACATGCACACAAATCAGACCTATACAAGTTTAGGAATGTACCCACTGGCGTCCTTCTAACTTTTCTGCAGTTCTGTTTGTTGATGTTATTCTCCAGTTTTCTAACATCCAATTTGTTCCAGTTCTTTACGTCGACTCTTGTTTCAAGATCTTATTACCAACACTTTTAATGTGGCGGGGTGCTAGTGTTTGTGAAGGTGCTTTTTAACACATGCATGCACACACTCACGCTGATTTATACAAACAATCCTATTAAATTACATATAAGATCTATATGCTGTGATTTTCTATTTCTCTCTTCTTAGGAAACTTTGAACCTTATTTGACCTTTAATATTAACCCAGAATCCACGGCTATCTTGCTCAGAAGACGTTTCAAGATCTTAATCAATCTCAGGTTTTGAAAATATTTTTGAGATTGAAAATCACCAAGTGCGATTCCAACTAGGTCGAAGGTTTTGTTTCAAAAGAACTAGAAACAGAAAATGTTTTTGTTGATTTTGAAGTTGAAAACATTTACAGAAACAAATCAACAAAAGTTTTCTCAAGATGAGAAACTATAGATGCAGATCTATGTGTAATATAACATGCAACGACTAGATCTAAGATTTTTATAAAAGTAGAAACACAGATCTAATCAAATGTTTAAGTTAAAAATAAGATATGAGAACGAAGAGGTTACAGCAACAAACAACTAACAAATCAACACTCAAAATGCTCAAACACTCAAGGTTGTGTTTGGAATATACTGGTTTTGAAAGAGGTTAGGGTTTGAAAGATATTAGGACGTTTTAGGGTTAGGGTTTCTAACTCTCTCTCTCTTTCTCTAGTTTTTCTCTTCTCTTTATACTCTCTCTTCTCTCTCTACTCACTCAAATAGACGAAGTGGCAAAAGTCTCTTCTGGTTGAGGGTTAGCCTCCTTATATACTGGGCTGAGAAGGATCGACAAGATGGTTCAAAATCAAGGGCTACAATTTGATGTAGGCAGTTTGACTTTGATCCAAGGGTTAGAGATAAGCGGTAGTTAAAAGGCTTCTGATTGGTTTAAGAGGGATTCGCCAGGATTGAATTAGAACGCATGCAGATCGTTGATTAACACGATACAATGGTTGAGATTGATCACAGGGATTATCTCTTGGAAGAAACACAAATCAAACCGATATATAAGCGACAGGTGTAGGGATAGGATTAAAGCTGAAACGCGTGTTTTAGAAATAATTACCAAGACACCTTATAGTCTCCAACGCTTTCGGTTTCTACCCAAGTGAACTTTCAGCCAATAAAACCAACAATCCAGAATTACATAATGACCCCAATACTTTATAAATCCAATTTTAATTAAGATAAAACGTGTTTTAAAAATCATTTAAAATTCCCAAAAAATATTAAAAATCAATTTTAGGGAAATTAATACACACAACACACACACAACCAATAATATGCAATATACAAGATATGAATGTAATCCTAATGTGTGTGAGTGTTGGTGCATATACCTTTGATTAGACAAACAAGAGGAATGAATTTTAGACAATTTTTTAGGCTTTTTGGATTCTAGGAAAGGACACAATTTTGTCAGTATTTCCAAACTAGAAGAGCACTTATACAATGTAGACTCAAGTGAGTCAAGAGTATAAGGTGCTTCAGCTACATCGACATTATTAAATCCAATCTTGTGAATGTTTTGGAGCCAAGAAAGCGTGTTATGTGAGAATCAATTTATAAAGTTAACATCACTTTATTTGCTTTTGTAATTTTGAGCAATCAATTGTATTTTTTAGTATTTATTATGAAGTAAAGTTTGAAGAATACATATGGTTCAATGTGTAGTTAGTTTTACTTAATTTTTGTTATTAACTTTTTAATGTAGACAAGTGTTGTTTTATTCACCATAGGCTCCATACTAAAAAATGTGGTAACGAACATATTATGGTTCATTACACATCATGACCATATAACTTTAAAATATAATATGTTACTTAGATAAAATCCACGATGATGATTGTTAGTTAACTGTAACAAGACTGGACAATTATCATAGTAAATTAGTTGCGGTCCAGAGTCGTGATCAGGTGGTCACGGTTCAAAATTGTTACCCCTAGCTAAACACCATGACTAATGACGTGACCAAGGTTTAGGGTGACCACATCTAGGTGATGGTCATGATCATGAGCCATGACTAGAGGGGTCATGGTCCAAAACCTTGGCACATCCATAACCCATTTTGGCGCCAAACTTCCCGCCATTACGGACACAGTGGTGGTCACAGTCCAAAATCGTAACCCATCCATGACTAATATCGATGAACCCTAGTTACGGTTTAGAAGCTTGACCCCCAACCCTTGTTTAAAATGATCATGTTAACTTGGTCTCTTGATCATTTCTCAAGCTTCAATTGGTCATAAAGATGGTCATCGTTCTAAATAATGACCAAGTTTAAGTCATTAATTGGTCACAAAAGGGGTCACAGTTGTGAACCGTGACTATAAATTAAACCATATTGTTCTTTTTTTATTTTACCATTAAACCCTTACTCTTTCTCTCTCTATCTCCATTTTCAACAAAACCAGACTCTCCCTCTCTATTTTAGACAAAAGCACTCCATTTATGGCCATCTCTCTCTCTCTTTTTCTCTCAACACAGGTGATTTCCCTCTATATTTGTTTGTGTATGTGGTTTTCATTGTGTGTGTGTGTATTTCAGAATGTGTGTGAGGGTTTCAGTATGTATGTGTGTGTGTGTGTATGATTCTGTGTGTATGTGTGTGTGTGTGCTTCATTACGTGTGTGTGTTTCATTATGCATGTGTGAGTGTTTGAGTGTGTGCATGTGTGTGTATGCATGTATTTTAGTGTGTGTGTGTGTGTGTGTGTGAGAGAGAGAGAGAGAGAGAGAGAGAGAGAGATTGTGTGTTTCAGTGTGTGTATGTGTGTGTATGTCTATGTGTTTTATTATGTGTGTGTGGGTGATTCATGTTAATAAATTTAACAAAATTCCTTTGTTTAATCCGAGAATTGAACTATACTTGAGATGAAAACTATTAGAATATGAACCTAGGGTTGTTAACCTCATAATCTGAAATTAACCCTTAAATCCATGTTATAACTTTTTACAAGAAGTAGATACAGGTTGTAATGTTGATATATAACTTACCTCTGAAGGACTTAACAGTGTAAAACATAATAATTGTCGTTATAAATGATTACATACACAAACCTATCATTAAATCGATGTTTATTTAAATTGTCTCCTCAACTATTTACTTACACTTTCTTGTAAATTCATGATAACCTTTTTGGAAGATTACAAATTGGAGATAACCTTTTAAATTCCATGCATAAACCTAATTAAAAAGAAGATTACAACTTGAAAACATTTTTAGTTTCTCCTGCACATAATATAATATCCACTATATCTCAAAATATACCCTCACACAAAACAAACATTCCTGAAATGTTTGATATCCACGAATTGAGCCGAAGTTTGAAATGCACAAAAATATATTTTTTTTAAAACCCTCAAGTAAGTTAAAAATATTATATATAAATGATTAAATGTCAATGTTTAAATATACAAATCCTTATCAATCTACATAACAAATGTGTGTATGTTTATATGTGTGTGTGTGCGTGTGTGTATGCGTATGCGTATGTGTGAGATTATTCTCACAAGTTCTATATTGAAATATGGACACATTTATTGTTAGAAATTATATATGAAACCCTTAATGTAGAAGTGACTTATTAAGGTTTAGACTTCTTCTTGGATATATGACAATTGGAATATATATTAAGTAATACCCTTGATACCAAATACTTGATTGATGAAACTTTAAGTTTTAAAATGTAAAATTATTGCCATGAGAAGATTTTATGTTTGAATACCAATAATATTATGTTCTTGTAATTATTTTCTTAGAAATTAATTAAATAGACGATTTAGAAGGAGTATGGGATAAACTTGTGTTGGATTGTTGGGTTGATTGTTGTTGTGGTTTGTGTTGAATAATCATGGTTGGATACGTATGACGGATACTTAAAACGCTCACTCCATTAATTCTTCATAATAAACCTTTAACTAATTATTTGTCTTAACGATTACCCTGTCTTAATGACTACACACATGCACACAGACTTGCACGCGCACATATATACATTAAATTTTTAGAATATAGTCATTTGGTTAAGTTGTTGTAGCCGCATTCACCACTTCCTTAATTGGTTGTTGATTGGTTGAACACAAATTAGTGGAAGGGCTTGCACAATTGGTGGACATATAGTAATTTTAGGCTTAATTAAATTAAAATAAACTCAAATTGGACTTGTTGTGTCCGATTGATCGGATGAAAAAACCACAATTTGTTTAGGATTAATTAGAGCCACTACCTTTACGACTCATATTCACACTCTTTTATATATTTTCTCTAGAAAAATGAGTCACGGTAATAATTACTAGAAACAAGAGTACGAGAAGGTGTAATTTGACCGCACTAAAACATTTGTCATTAGTACATGCCATATAGAAGGAACTCTTATTTGCAAGTATGGTGATATGAAAATTGAATGATTTAATTAATTTATAAATCATGGAGTTGATCGCTCGTAAGATTGCCTATTTGATCGTATTTTGTTTTCCTTGTCAGAATGATGGAATGAGGTAATAGAAAATATATTTCGCCTACACAATCCCAATAGGGCATTAACGTTGGTGAAACTATTAGAAAAGGCTGAAAAAAATATTCATCCTTTGCGGATATAATTTTTTAAAGAGAGAATTCACCCAGATTGCGATGTCTAGCGACATATGCATATTAAAAATGAGATTGCAAATAAGTTAAAAAATAAAGTATTTCGAATTCATGTGATGGACTTTTATACGTCAATCATAGACACGCTTTCGCCCAGTTGGCCGCATGCACAATTTCATGATTTTTAAAAAGTAATACAGATTGGATTGAAATCAAACACATTGAGCTTATGTTAAAAGTTGTCGAAAAGGTATACACATATATATAGCCATAACCCGTACTTTCTTACATATGTCGCTAATTTTTTTAATTGTAGAAAATTTCAAAGAGAAACAAAAATAATCAATCAAATAGTATAACACTGCCAATTAGGTGCTCTCTTATACCCTACCTCAATTCTCATCTCCTCTGGGTTATTGATACGTCACGAATATTGCATACTCGTACCCGTTATCTTTATGCATTCTAGCACTGTTTTTATTCTTTATGCCTTTATTTATGCTTGTTAACCAGACAACCTCTATTGTGTATGTTTATATGCTTTGCAGGGTTTAATTGAGCTTTTGTAGGTATTGGAACGCCTAAAGTGAGAATTGGTTGCATTTCAGAGAAGTTTCGTCATTGGACTCAACTTCAAGGACATTTTAGACTTTCATACTTCATGTATGGCTTAGTACAATTCCATGAAAATGTAGTTCGTTGAGTCATCTTCGCATGGTCGCCAACAACACATCGTTTTGAGTTCGGACGAAGAAGTCATGAACGATTTCATAAATCTCCTTTCCTCTTCAAGATGGACCAAAGGACACCAGAATAAAGGGGACCGATCAACCGGCCCTAAGCCCCCGATCGATCGATGATTCAAAATAATCCTTCAAAGTGAGGCAGTGCCATTTTTTCCTAACACTCGGTCGATCGGCCCCCTGGCCACGATCGACTGGTCGTAGCAGATATTTGGCACTTCATTCCTTTTAATCTTTTCTTTTATTTTATTTGTAACTTAATATATAAACAAATTTTTGGTTTGTTTTAGAGATATATCCATTTTAGATAGTTTAGGTTAAGGTTTGGGTGCGTAGAGCTTCTCTTCCATCTCTCTTTGGGTGTTCTAAGTGCACTATTCATCATGCCTACCATTGATATAGTTCCCTTTTATTGATTTATTGCTTTGTAGTGTAGATTTTATTTCTTTAGATTTTATTGTTTTCATTTACTTGATTTCTTTACTTTCTTTCATTTAAATACTTGTCTTCCATTAATTTGTGTAGTTAATTTAGTTTAGGTTGAGATTGATTAAACTCGCCTTGGGTTAATTTAGTTGCTTTGCTTTGGTGATTAAGTTTACGAGTTTAATTCGATTGGGTTGTTCTTGATTTTTGGCTAGGAGATTTAACGGGGTATATCATGTATGCTCCGTATTTATGACCTTGAGTGTATAATTTTTGGGGTATTTATTGACGCCAAAATCATAGTAGGCTTTTATGACGATTTAAGGGGTGACAATATAGATTTAATTGTTGAAGTGAGATTCAATCTTGTTAAATTTGTCTTCCCGTGTAACTATTTATACCACTTAATCTGAGGTGAGGGATATTAGTCTCAATTTATAGTTTTTTATTCCCTTTGTTAATCTTAGTTTTAACACATACCTAGTATTATATTTTCTTTTGTTAACAATTTTCTTTTTCACTTTTTTCCTGAAATATTAAATCGATATAATTCTAACAACTAGTCTCTCTGGATTTCGATACCCGGACTGGCTACTATACTCCCTTAAAAGAGTATAATCAATAGTTTAGGTCTTTTTATTGAGGCAATGAAACGAAAGCAATGACTGGTGTACTGACATTGCACTGCTTTTCACCCTTAACCAGTTATCAATACTCTACTTTATCGAAGATTCATTATACTCAAAATCTGTGTCATCAAACTCAAGAAACCCCTAGTAATCCAACACCCCTAATGCCTATTGCCGAGGGATCCAAATCTAACCCTAAGAAGGGCTTTCGGTTCTCCTTTGGCAGGGATAATCTAACCGAAAATAAAGTCAACGCTCATATTTTTAAAAACCATTGTCTATCTCTCGAAATGATGATTGTGGTCATCAAAGCTGCAGATAACTGGAAGAACTTTGATCCTGCCTTAAAGGATGACGTTTGGGAGAAACTTAATAAGACATTTTCATTCTGAACTAGTTCGAAGCCAAAGGTTATTTCCAAAGTAGATGATTCTTTAAAAACATATTGGAAGAACCTTTGAGACAATTTTTTTCCCAAAGAAGCAATGAGTTCTGATATTTTAGGGATGAAAGGCAAAGTTTTCTAAATGTTGAAATGCCTACTAACTAATGAAACGAATTATTGGAGAACATGGCAACGGAGGGAAAATTGATTAAGAAGGAGAGAAATAAACTGAATAGATCAAAAAAAGTTGATGTCCATAAACTTGAGGTAAAATCTTATGATGATCTGAAGGGTGAATGGGGGGAATGGACCAAGGGGACTCTGAAAGAAGGTAAAGACGTTAATCGGGTCAATTTATACTTACATGGCCGATGGAAAAAAGGGACCAATAAATAATTAGAAAAACTGGATACGGCTCTGGTGAGTTTAAATTTAATTATCATATATAATATTATACTATAATTTTTATAACATAATATTATATGTAGGGCAGCACCTATGACAATGAAGCATATGCCTAAACCAAGGTGCTTATGAGGGACCATAAGGGGAGGACAAGAAGTGTGGGATCACGTATTACAATTAGTAAATTACAACGTAGTTCACCTCTATTAGACAAGATCTCTTTAGTGATGGGTAAGGTGGAAAGAGAGGTGGAAGACGATACCAAGACAAACGAAAAGGTGTCAGAGCTTCCAAGGGAGGTGGGAAATGTTTGCAAAAACATGATACTTCTAACGAATGAAATTTATGGTTTGGTCCGAGACTTTACTCAACAACGGGGTTACTCCCCTTAGATTCCTCAAACATTTCCCTATCCACCCCTAGAACATTACCCTCCCAAATGCCTCTTGCTAGAACATTTCCCTCCCAAATGCCTCCTACCAGAACATTCCCCTTAAAAATTCCTACACCTAGAACATTACGTGCACCATCGTCATCCATGCACGATGAATTTAGCGAGTTGTATTTTATAAGCTACTTGACCGATAGCAGGGTTATTGGCACGTTCACTCTCATTTCCATGATTGTCGGAACACTTGTCCACAATCATCTTTTGGTAATGGGTGAAGCTCATATAGTGGTCGGTAAAATATACGATCGTTGTGGAGATGAGTCTGTGTACGTGAAGATCTTATGTTAAGAAATTATGAAGATTATTTTATTACCTGGATAGTTCATTTATTGGACAAGTCTACGCGTTGAACCATATTTTCTTTTTGAACAAATTTGCAATATTTTAATTATCTGGAATATTTGTTTGGATGGAATTAATTTGTTTTGAATTTATTAGGGTCGGATGAATTTTTTTGAATTATAAACTGAGAGTTTTTTTATCCAACATGACCTTCGTTTCAACCTATTTATATAGGTGACTTGAATTTTGAAGACTACTTAATGGCTTTCCCACGATATAAAGAGTGGATGAGACAGAATCATAGAGTATCTGATAATCATATAAAGGACGTTCGAGAATTTATTAAATATACAGATATAAATCTTGATAGTGATAAAATTGTGTGTCGATGAAACCATTGTATAAATGAAACATTTAAGTCTTTAGAAGACATTGAATTGTATTTACTAATGTGGGGTATGATGCAAGACTATAATATGTGGCCATTCAAAGGAAAAAAATGTACCATGTGTTCCGGAGTAATTATCTGCAAATGATCGCGTGACGAAACCCCATCGGGTGGAAGTGATGAATGATTCAACAGCACATCGTCCTTTGACCGACCTAATTGATGAGGCTTGCGGAGTCCATCGCCATCAAAACCACCAGCCTATGGATATGAATAATATGCATTATGACCAAGTCAATGACTAAATTGATGTTAAATTACTCAAAAATCGAGAATACATACAGTTGAAAGCCGATGCCACTAGACCTTTGTATAAAAATTATGAAGAAGATCACTCGGTATTATACGCATTGATCGGTTTGCATAATTTGAAGAGTCAATTTGGATTGTTGGGCAATAGCGTAACTGTAATTCTTAAGTGGGCTAAAGACATTATCCTTAAGGAGAACACGCTACATGATAGTTATCCGAGCCTCAAAAGGAGCTTAAAGGGTTTGGGTTTGCCATACATCTCTATTCATGCATGCAAGTATGATTTCATATTATACTTTAACGGAAATGAACTGAAGCGCGAATGTCTTGTATACAAGGAGCCAAGATATATGGTTTGTGAGAGTCGAAAAGAAAAGAAAATTTTGCAAGTGCTTACAAGTTCCACAAAAGGTATTGAAGTATTTTCCCCTCGTGCCACGGTTAAAAAGAGTTTCACTATACCGTGGATATCAAAGACCATGACATGCCATGCTCGAATCGAGGTGGGTGGGAATCTCACGCGTTATTAGGTTAATTCTGTCACCTGGAAGTTTTTAAACCCACAATACCCTGATTTTGCAAAAGTGCAATGCAATGTTCGTCTTGTATTATCACCCGAAGGGTTTAACCCTTTCAATAATTTAACTATTAATCAGAGTTATTGTCTGGTTCTCATGGCACGTTTAAGTCTCCCACCAACATTGTGTATGAGAAAAGAGTTCACATTATTGAAATTGTTCATACCCGGGCCAAAGGACCTTGGCGAAGATATTGATATTTTCTTAGCCCCATTAAATAAATAACTTAAAGAGTTATGGGATGTAGACATGAAGGAGTTCGACACTCACAAAGGTGAAGAGTTCACACTTAAAGAAACGGTTATGTGGACGATCCACGACTTTCCTGTCTATGGGACCTTATCCAGTTGCAATATTTATGGCTATTATGGATGCCCTATTTGTGGAGAGGAAAGTGAATCCACTTGGCTAAATCATAGTGGGAAGATGATTTATACCATTCATCGTAGATTTCTACCGACCAGTCACCCTTTTTGGAACGACAAGTCTAACTTTTAACCTGTTGGTAAAGAGGGTATTGTGAAACTAGCTCAACTTTTTGGTTATCAAATCGAGGAGAAGGTGAAGGTTGTGACAACGGGGAATAAGTTTGTAGGCAAACACCCTCGGTTTGAAGGCCAAAATCATAAATCAAGGGAGGATCCTCAAGATTCTAGTAAAATAAAAGCACGATCCAAAGAATCAATCTTATTTGACTTGTCGTATTGGAAAGAGCACCATGTAAGGAATGTAATTGATGATGCACACGGAGAAAATTATTAAAAAACATATGGTAGGAACATATCTGGGTAGATCTCAATCAAAATATGGAGAGAGGGCGCATCGCAATCTAAAGGAAACAAAAATAAAAAAAATTGTGGTTAAAAACTAATCCTACAACTGGAAGAATTTTGATTCCCATGGGTGCTTCCACTTTTGACTACTAGTGAGAAAAAATCCTCCCAGACACGTTGTTCAATTTAAAGACTCCGAATGGTTATTCTGTTAATCTTCATGGGGTTGTAAGCTACCAAACAAATGACCTGAAATAATGCAAGTCTCACAACTAGCACGTGATTATCCAATTAATCTCTCTGTTGTTTAGGTATTTATTTTTCTGAGCATAAATATCTCCATAGGGCAATTATGCAGATTAGTTTGTGCTTCACTTTACTGTTTGTAAAAGTGCTAAACAAAAAACACATTAAGACTACGAAAGCCACTTTAGCCAAGATAATTTGTGTCTTGGAGAATTATTTTCCTTCATCATTCTTTGACATCAACGTCCACTTATTTTGTATTTATGCGATGAGGATTTATTATGTGGACCCGTTACGTATTGTTGGATGTATCCTTTCGAGCGATTAATGAAAATCTTCAAATACTACATAAAAAATACACGGTATATTGGAGAGTCAATTATAGAAGAATAAATAACAGCGGAATCATCGTTATACGCCGGGAGCATATGCTGAAATAAGGGCTTAGGAGGTTCAATCATAGTGGAGAATGATTGATTGAGGAACCCGATAAGTTTGAGGATGAATTTCCTTTAAGGAACCCTAAAGAGGTGAGACTCACCAATTTGCAATACGAGCAAGCAGCTCATTATGTTTTCAAATCCCAAGATGGAATTGAAGATTGAAGAGAGTAAGCAATTACATATAACTTATTTTTGTTTGATTACTTGTACTCTCTATATTACCATCTAAACTTTATAATTTCATGAACACATTTAGGAAGTATGAGGTAAAAATGGCCAAAAATCAAAATAGAAGTAATTTTAGGGCATGGGTATCAAATGATGTAATTCCAACCTCTTCTGTTGTGATTATTTTTGTATGTGATATAAAACATGGCCTAATAGAAATCTATTAAAAAATAAAGCTTTTAAATAAAGGTGATGTGTCTTTAAGACTTTGACATCTAGCCAAATGTCCTATTTTTCGTGCGAATTAGTTTAAAAAAATTTGCATTAATGGTTTTGATTTCGTCTCATACCTATGCGAGGAAAAACTATTGATGCAAAATAAGAGAAAATTAATTTCTTCATTGACTTCTTATGTAGCTAGCAGAAACGATAAAAATCTAAAAGGACAGGTTGTTGACATATTATGGTATTGTCTAACAAATCCTGGAACTATATTACTTAGACTTTAAACAAATCGTCTCCTATTATGACTGGGTGCAGGTGGAGGATACTACAAATGGTTGTGAAGTTGATATTCCCTCAAAACTTGTAGTGGTAGATTTATCAATCACTTGATTGATGAACCTTTTTGTGCCTTTTAAAATGTCAAAAAGGTATTCTACTCTAAGTGCATAAATAATGACAATTGGTCTGTTGTTATGCACGCACCGAAGGGTTTGTCTACCAAAGTAAACATATTAAAGGCACCTAAAGATTTCCAGTCTTCTCTTAATCACAATCCTAATTTGGTCAGTCTTTTAGTTAATTTAGACGAAGAATGAGTTTCGAAACATTATATTATTATATGATTAATTACATTTGTGTATCTTCTCTTAGGAACTAACACCTCGCACACGACTAATGTA
This sequence comes from Sambucus nigra, assembly GCA_949130495.1. NCBI lineage: Eukaryota > Viridiplantae > Streptophyta > Magnoliopsida > Dipsacales > Adoxaceae > Sambucus > Sambucus nigra. Next base: position 276,082,499 of record OX422210.1, on the reverse strand, counting down.
ACTCATAGAAACTGACTGCATAGTCACGGACCTCCCGGTTTGGGAATATAATGGAAAAATTTTAAATAGTTGGATCTAGGCTTAAAAACATGTCGTTAAAGAGAAAAAATGTAAAACAGTCACCAAACGGCCCCACAAGAGGCACAAACACCTCGCATAAGATCAATGTAACTCGTAGCAACTGACCGCATTATCACGGGTCTCCCAATTTGAGAATATGATGAAAGTTTGCAAATAGTTAAACTTAGGCTTAAAAACATGTTGTTAAAGAGCAAAAACTCAAAACATCCACCAAATAGCCCCGCAAGATGCACAAACACCTCGCACGGGACCAATATAAATCGTAGCAACAGACCGCGTAGTCATGATACTCCCGAATTGAGAATATGATGAAAAATTTCAAATAGTTAGACTTAGGTTTAAAAACATAAAGTTAAAGGGTGAAACGCAAAAAAACACGAAAAGCACCCACAAGAGGCACGAACACCTCGCACAGGACCAATGTAACTCGTAGTAACTGATCGCATAGACTCACAGTTGAAAATATGACAAAAATTTGTAAATAGTTATACTTAGTCTTAAAAACCTATCATTAAAGGGAGAAAATGGTTAAAAAACTATCAAATGACACTGCAAGAGGAACAAACACCTCATACGGGACCAATGTAACTCGTAGCAACTAGTCACATAGTCATGAGATGCTCGGTTTGATAATATGATGAAATTTTATAAATACTTAGACTTAGGCTTAAAAATATGTCGTTAAAGGGCAAAAACGTAATGCAGCCACCAAACGGCCCCATAAGAGGCACGAACACCTCGCACAGGATCAATGTAACTTGTAGCAACTAATTTCATAGTAAAGGGACTCCTGATTTGAGAATATGACGAAAATTTACAAATAGTTAGACTTAGGCTCAAAAATATGTCGTTAAAGGGCAAAAACGTAAAACAACCACCAAACAGCCACGTAAGAGGCACGAACACCTCACACAAGATCAATGTAACTCGTAACAACTGACCGTGTAGCCACAGAACTCCCAGGGTTAAGAATATGATGAAAATTTTCAAATAGACTAACTTGGGCTTAAAGCATCCCGTTAAAGGGTGAAAATGCAAGATAATCAATAAACGGCCCCGTATAGGCACAAACACCTCACATGGGACCAATGTAACTCATAAAAACTTACTGCATAGTCATGGGACTCTCGGTTTCATAATATGATGAATTTTTTAAAATAGTTAGACTTAGGATTAAGAACATGACGTTAAAGGGGGAAACACAAAACAACCACCAAACGACCCCACAAGAGGCACAAATACCTCACACGAGACCAATATAACTCGTAACAACTGACCGCTTAGTCACGGGACTCCCGGTTTGAGAATATAATGAAAATTTGCAATTATTTAGACTTAGGCTTAAAAACATGTCGTTAAAGGGCGAAAATAGAAAACAGCCACCAAATGGCACTACTAGAGGCACGAACACCTCACACGGGACCAATGTAACTCGTAACTATTGAACACGTAGTCATGGGACTCCCGATTTCAGAATATAATAAAAATTTGTAAATAGTTAAACTTAGTCTTAAAAACATGTTGTTAAAGGGAGAAAACACATAGCAGACATCAAACATTCCCGCCAAACATAATAATTTTCTTATGCTCATGTGTGATTATTATCATATGTTCAATATATGTGTGGTTGCCTCGATTGTATCACTATTCCATGCTTTTATTATCATATATATTTTCACATATATTTTCAAAAATAAAAAACCCAAAAAATGGGATCTATACCGCAATTCCCAATTTAGAGTGTTCTAACAATTTTCTATACTTTCAACACATTTGACATATATTTTCATAAATCAAAAGAGATATTCCATATTTGAATTTTGGATTAGACCTCAACCTTGTTCGTCTTACGAACTACGCGGACTTTTATGCTATTTTTTTCTATGTAGGCATCCCAAAGTTATTTTTGGGATTCAAGTCCTTTGTTACTTACCATTTGGAATATGTTGAAGTCTTGTTTTAAGCCTAGTTAAAGAAGGAACATTAGACCATTTGGAAAAAATTCACGCAAATATTTATGTTGTATATATTCACGCAAGCATGTGTTGTACTTTATTTATGTTGTACATATTCAAGCAAGCATGCATTATATTTTATTACATATTCACGCGCGCATGCGTTAGTTAACTTGTGTTGTATTATTTTATTTTTATTTATGGATGGCTTATTGGCTAAATATTTATTTCTGTAATGGAAACAGGTTTGAAAAATGTACAGGTTTTTTCAGATGCAAAAAAATAAAACAAATAAAAATTATATTTTTAATTTGGTCTTGGTCCAAAATCGTGACCAAATATATATTTTTTTAATTTGATCACATTGGTTGTCACGATCCAAAATTATAACCAATAGGGTGACAATTTAAAAAACAGAATATTTAGTCACAGTTTTGGATCCAGACTAAATATCTTGTTTTTTTAAATTATCACCCTATTGGTCATGATTCTGGACCGTAACAACTAATGCGACCATTCAGAAATGTCACACTAGGGGTCACGGTGAGTGTTACATATTTGAATGGTCACATTAGTTGTCACGGTTTTGGACTGTCACACTGTGGTCATAGTATTGTACCGTGATCCTACTCTGGATTATGATGTTGGACCATGGCCCGTAATTTTATCACCCTTAATATGGTCACAGTCTAAAACCTGACCCTTAGTCCTTGGTCACTGACCAAAACCATGACCATAGGCCTGTTTTGGTGTAGTGGTTGTTAGCCTGTTGAGCTTTTAAGCTTAGTTTCATCTTCATGCAAGCCAAGACTATTGTTGTTGAAAGAACATAGTATTGAGCTTAGTTTCATCTTCTTACAAGCCAAGACAAATGTTGTTGAAAGAACATAGTATTTCGATGGGTCAAGATATAAAATTAAAAGCCTCCATCTATATATATGCATCATATACGCCTTATTTTCTCCTTCATAACTTTCAAATATTTCCAGCATAGCATCAGTTACCCCTTCAATTAAGGGTTTGCAATCCTCACGAGAATTAAAAATTCTTATTTTCTCACCTTAAAAACTACAAATTATTTGTTTGTAGACATAATTCAACTAAAAATGGTGTGATAAAATTTTTCTTAAATATATATATATCGGCCCTGGACATGGGATATTAAATACAACTATCTCCATAATCTTTTGGCCACTAGAGGTTGAATATGTGAAATAATTTAGTGTAGCGCATAAAAATGGACATGACCACGCATGTTTCTTGCCTATAGAAAACTTTATTTGCAAGATGTAAGCACTAACATGACCACACGTTATAATGGCTATAAGATCTTTTTATGATGCAGCACCCTTTCAATACAAACCTCACAAACCTCCAATATAGCTTATTATAACCACATGAGTTTTCTTTTCTACAAAGTATGCATGGAGACTTTAAGTGACAAGACGACACTCTGATGGGAAATACATCACCGAGACCACCCAAGGTTTATTTTTTATATTAAACCATATATATAGTTAATTGATATGGGTGCATTTGTACACGAAAAATTACCCTCTGCAGTGAACACGCCAGCATGGTCAATGGAGGAGGATTATTACTTATTGTTGAAACTAACATATAGACTTTATGACAATAATACCCAGATGGTCTATTTTAATGGTATCAGGACAATATTCATTCGACGGAGGAATACAACTATATAGGGACCCCGGTGGATACATATTTATAATTTCCAATGGCGATGGACAATACTAATGCGTAAATTACATTTGTGTCACCAAGTAGTTACCAATGGTGGATTTGGTTGGGATGGTGTAAACTTCAAGATTATTGTTGAGAATAAGGAGTTATGGGAGAGGTTATGTGAAGACGTCCTTGGGTGCAAGGCCATTCGTGATGAAGCATCCTATTTAATAAACAAATTCAGAGGTTCCTTCTACCTCTAGCAAAGAACCTGAAAGTCACTTTATTGACTAAGTGTTATAGTTTCTTTCATTGGTTAATTTGTTGTAATCTTTCTAATTTTACTTGTATGCCTCTTTAATTTGATAATTAATTCGAGTGAGTAGTATGATACCAAAAAATAAATCGAGTGAGTAATATGTCTAACTATACGAGCCATGGTTGCATTTAGTTCATTGTTGCAGTGGTTAACTATTCATATGCATTTATTACAACACTAACTGTTGATACAAAAATTAGTCAGCCAACGTGGACCAATTATATGAAGACACGTGTCATCCTACGTGGCAAATGCATATACTCACTGAATAATTTGCAGCAATAAGCTACTCAGCACCCCAATCTACTTAGCGTGTTGAGCTACTCAACTGCAAAGCATCTGGCCAGAAAGATTAAACGATAAATAAACATTCAATGAATATCGGATTTAATGAAAATTCTTATTATACAAATGTATATGTCTATTAAATAACGACATGTCTTCTATTCATACGGACAGCCCCAAGGCTATAAATACATTATAACACCCTCCATAACGGGATAATTGATCTCTTGTAATCATCACCGATATTAAGGCAAAACACCCAACAATACAAAACAGTGGACGTAAGACATTTTCATAAGGCTGAACCACTTTAAAAATCCTTTGTCTTATTTCTTTACTCGTATTTATCTGTGATTAATTAATTAGATCAAGTCTAGTTTTTTACATCAACAGATTGACGCAGTCTATGGGAACGGCTATACGTAGCGTTTTTCTCTAAAAACTTATCGCACATGGATGAGATCCCAGAATCCAATAACAGGAATAATGACCGAGTTCCTCCCAATCCATTTGCTCCCCCAACTATTCAATATCTCACTAGCATAGTGGCCAATGTATCCCAAGGGCAAACAGCCATGCAAGAGACCATGCGTCAGCTCATTCAAACTGTCGTAACGGAACGCCTGCCCATTCAGGTCAACGAAGCGTTCATAGAAACACCCATTTACCTTCCTTAAGAACTAGATGTATGATATTCCCATATGTTTCTCAGTCTAGACGTACTGACTCTCATCATACTGAGAGGTCCAATGATCCCTTATATCAGCCTAGGCGAACATCCTCTATAAGAGCTACGGATTCTTGACAAAACATTACTTTAACCCCAGAACAAAAAAGTGCTTTGGAGAGGTTGAGTAGAGTCACTCCCTTTGACCGTTTGGGCCTTAGGAGGAATAGAAACACCCCTAGGATTGCATTGAGAAATCCTCAACGACCAAACGATCTAAGGGAAGGTTCTGCCCAATCACGCCCGGCAACTCTTAATGAAAGATCCCAAGAGGAGAATTCAACACGATCTGTTGCTCGGGCAAATAGATCCAAGGCTGGAAACGATGCGTAGAAGGGCTCCATTCAGAGGTTGGAAGACAGGTTAGGGGAAATGGCTAAGGCCAAGAACCCTCTCCAAATAACCTTTGTCGAAGGATCACCCTTTGTACAAGCAATTGTGGATTTTCCCACACCATCAAAATTTAAAGCTCCTATAGTGACGCCAAAGTACGATGGAAAAACTAATCTTGTCATCCACATAAATAAATACCAAGCTGCTGCTGACATCTATACAGTGCCTGATAAGATTAGGTGCAGAGCATTTTCAGGAACTATCACTGGGTCAGCCCAAATATGGTACAACAACCTTCCTTAGGGGAAGATTGCTAATTTCCATCAGCTAGCAGATCTCTTTATAGGAAATTTCTATTTTGGTGTGAAGCCAGTTAAGAGAGTAGCACACCTACTGAGTGTAAGGCAGAAAACAAGAGAGAGCACCAGGGATTACATCACTCGTTTTAACAACGAGAAACTTGAGGTAATTGACTATGAGGAGAAGACAGTAATTACAGCTCTGATGAGTGGTTTGTTACCTAAAAGTTGTATTATACTCTGGCTAAGGATCCTCCCAAACCCATGGCAGAACTGATGGCAAAAGCAGCTAGATTATGAACGTCGAAGAGGCCATGGATGCGAAGAAGAATACAGATACAAAAGCAAAGGCTAAAGTTGAAGGTAAAACTGAGAGGAAGGATCAAAAGCACAATGGGGACAACAAGCAGTCGAAAGGCAAGGAAATGCTAGAGCAGCTGAGGAAGTATGGGAATTATACTCCCTTAAAGGTGGATATAGACCATATTTTAAAGGACATCAAGAACAGCAAGGAGCTAACTTGGCCGGTGAAAATGAGGACAGCCCCTGACAAGAGGGATAAGTCCAAATATTGCGAGTTCCATAGAGATCATGGTCATATGACCAAGCATTGCATAGCTCTCCAGAATGAGATTGAAGCACTTATTCGATGAACAAAAATGAGCAGGTTCGTTGATCGCCAGAATGATGGGAAGACTAAAAAAGAGGAAGGCAAAGGTCCAAATCTCCTCGTCGAACAAGAGATGACAAGAAGAGGGACCATGAAGATGATCCAGAGGATGACCTCGACCTCCCTAAAAAGCCAAGGCAACTCGAACGCGAGGTATTTTCAATCCATTTTGGATCATTTGAATGTAATGTGATTACAGGTGGAGATGTAGGAGGTGGGAATCATACTGCTGAAAGAAAAGTTTACCTCAATGAGTACCACGCTTGTTCTTATATACAACGCATAAATCTGGCGAAAGAGGATCGCCCAAGGAAGGTGAACAAGGATAAAATAGTCATCAATTTTTCCAAAAATGATCTGGAAGGTGTCTAGTATCCTCACGATGACCCTCTGGTGATCAAGATGAGGATGAAGGATGTGGTGATTTCACGAGTATTGGTAGACAATGGCAGCTCTACAGACATCATATTCTACCCCTATTTTGACAGCTTAAATTTGAAGCTAGCCCAGTTGGAGCCATATCACAGGCCCCTCCTCGGTTTCACTAGAGAAAAGGTTTTTCCACTTGGGACGATCAAGTTGGATATTCTTATTGGTACCTCGCCTGCTTGCAGAACATAAAAAGTATACTTTTTCATAATGGATAAAAATGTCCAATCAGCCTACAATATAATCATGGGAAGGGTAGGCCTGAAAAAGTTTGAGGCAGTGCCATCCACGGTACACCAATGCTTGAAGTTTCCGACCAATTTCGGAGTTAGAGTTATGAAGGGTGACCAAAAAGTAGCTCGGGAATGCTATTATTCATCTGCCGAACAGGAAGAGTTGGAGGAAGCCAGGAAGAAAACCACCACGTACCAAGTGGATGAATCTGAAGAGGCAGAGATTGAGACCTTGGAACCTAAAGATGAATCCAAGCTCCTGAAGGGTCAGGTCATGGAGGCTACGGAGAACATCATTTTGGACGACGAATGTCCAGAACGAACAACTCAAATTGGCGCCTCACTAGACCCGTTAATAAAATAGGAGTTAGTGGCATTTTTAAGGCACAGAAAGCAAGCTTTCGCATGGAGTCATAAAGATATTCCAGGGATAGACCCAGCGTTCTTGTGCCACGAACTCAATGTTAATAAGGAGATCAAGCTGGTGAAACAATGAAGAAGGGTATTTAGCCCAGCGAAGAACCAAGCTATCCAGGAGGAGGTTGAGAAGCTACAAAAAGCCTCTTTTATTGATGATGTCAAATATCTAGATTGGTTTCCCAATGTGGTGATGGTGAAAAAGAAGAATAATAAATGGAGGATGTGTGTAGATTTCATAGATCTCAACAAAGCCTGCCCAAAACATCACTTTACCTTGCCTCGAATTGATCAGCTGGTGTACGCCACTTCAGGGAATGAATTATTGAGCTTCATGGATGCTTATTTCGGATACAACCAGATTAAGATGAAACCAGAAGGCAGGGAGAGTACTTCTTTTATTACCCCATGGGGAATATACTACTATAATGTTATGCCTTTCGGACTTAAAAATGCAGGTGTTACGTTCCTGCGATTGATGAATAAGGTGTTTGTAGAGCAAATCGGTAAAAACATGGAGGTTTACGTCGATGATATGCTAACTAAGAGCAAGAAAGCTGCTGACCATCTAGCTGATCTAGGCCAAACTTTTGACCAGCTGGAGAAATATCAGATGAAGCTGAACCCGACTAAATTCATATTTAGAGTACGAGAAGGCATGTTCCTCGGGTATATTGTGAATCAACGAGGCATTGAGGTGAATCCTGAGAAGATTAAAGCTTTGCTGGAATTACGATCTCCAACAACAAAGAAGGAGGTGAAAAGCCTCATGGGGCGTGTCGCAGCTCTTAATAGGTTTGTTTCATGAGCAACGGACAAATGTCTCTCATTCTTTAAGACTCTCAGAAAAACTTTCGAGTGGAATGATGAATGTGAGAAGGCATTTCAAGATTTGAAGAAATATTTAGGGACACCTCCATTACTATCCAAACCGGTGATGGGAGAAATGTTATACTTGTATCTAGCTGTCTCTGAGAGCGCGGTCAGTTCAGCGTTAATAAGAGTTAAGGATAGAGTGCAAAAACCGATGTATTATATGAGCAAAGCATTCCGAGGAGTAGAAATTAGATATCAAAGGTTGGAAAAGCTAGCACTAGCATTGATCGAGGCAAGTAGGAGGATGAAACCGTATTTCCAAGCCCATACCATAGTGGTGTACACTGATATACCACTCAGACAGGCTTTGCATAAGCCAAACAAATACGGAAGACTGATGTATTAAGCGATATAACTTGGCGAGTATGTTATTTTTTATGAGACAAGGTCCTCACTCAAAGGTCAGGCGATGGCAGATTTCATTGCAGAGTTCACTTACCCAGATACCTCTAACCAGCAGGAGTCTAATGCAGAACAACCCGTGGATGTTATGGGATCATTAAAGATAATCCCCAATCAACTCCTATAAGAAGATTTACCAGAAGGGACGAACAACGAGAAACAAGAATCGTTGGGTAATAACCCTGGGTTGGGATATAATAAAAGGAAGTGTCAAATATTCCATCAGGGAACCTTATCAGACCAAGAGTTTGATAATGGTATACCTGTGTGGAACTTATATATTGATGGCTCTTCGTGTGCTACAGGCAGTGGAGCCGGAATAATTCTTAACAGCCCTGATGGATTGGATATCGAATATGCTCTGCGCTTTCAATTTAAATCTTCCAATAATGAAGATGAATATGAAGCTATGATTGTGGGCCTCAGTTTAGCCAAAATAATGAATGCAGAGAAGGTTACCGTGTTTAGTGATTCATAGTTAATTATTAATCAGACCCTTGGTTTGTATGCAGCGAAGGGAGATTTGATGTCAAGATATCAAGCCAAAGCTATGGAGATGATTTCCACTTTTACAGCGGCCCAATTGATCAGAATACCAAGATTAGAAAATGTAAAAGCTGATGCACTAGCGCGGTTAGCTTCAGCTATTCGCATCGCACTACGAAGAATAATTCCTATTGAGATTCTGGAACACTGGAGCATAGATGAAGATTTAATGGTGAGATTCATCACCCTAGATATGGGACCATCCTGGATAGGCCTAATCAAGGCATATATCGAAGAAGGAGTTGTACCAATTAACCAACTTGCAGCCAAGAGGCTGAAGTTTAAAGTTGCTCGGTATGTACTGAACAATAGTGTTTTGTATAGAAGGTGTATCATAGTAGGTTTACAAAGATGTGTTAATCCTTCAGAAGTTAAAGATCTGATAGAAGAAATTCACGAAGGCCCTTGTAGAGCTCATGTAGCAGGTCGGACTCTTCTGTAGAGAATAACGACACATGGATACTATTGGCCAATGATAAGAGCTGATTGTACAGCTTATGCGAAGAAATGCGATAAGTGCCAACATTTCTCTTCCATTCGAATAACTCCTCAGGCATTGTTCACCCCGATCACTTCTCCTTGGCCATTTTCCATGTGGGGTATAGACTTGGTCAGACCTCTGCCGACGATCAAAGGAAGATTCAAGTATTTAGTAGTCGTTGTTGATTATTTCACCAAATGGGTGGAAGTTGAGCCTCTCATTGACATGTCATATGAAAGGGTTTACCATTTTATTTGGAAGAATATTATTTTTAGATATGGTCTGCCACATGCTTCCATTACTGACCATGGTACCGAATTTGATAATAGGGAGTTCGCTACATATTGTCATCAATCGAATGTCCAGAAGATCCATTATGCACCAGGCCATCCCCAGAGCAACGGACAAACTGAAGTGACGAACAGGCCTCTGTTGAATGATTTGAAGAAAAGGTTGGATGATACAAAAGGAAATTGGATTAACGAGCTACATTATGTATTATGGAATTATCGCACAACACCCCGAACAACAACTTGGGAATCTCCTTATATGTTAGCCTTTGGAAGTGAAGCAGTCATACGACCCGAACTGGTCCTACCAACACATATGGTACTTAATGTCAACTCTCCTGTAAGCGATTTGATGAGACGTTCAGATTTGGATATGCTCAAAGAGGTTAGAGAAGATGCTCAAAGGGCTTGATCTCTAATTATCATGGAAGATTCTTCTGAGGCAGCTTCGTCCTCTTCTTCTTCTCTAGAAGAGGGAGGAGGGCCATGAGTGTGTTGCTGAAATAGGTCAGAATCTTCAGCAACTTTCAGCTCTTGTAGGGATGCCACCCATCCATCCCTATAGTATTTAAGGCTGGCGTATTCCATTTGTGAGGACATTGCAGCCAAACACTTATTCCAGACTTTGTCCTAACCCACGTTGAAGGATTTTTTAATAGCCTTCTTCCTTTTAACCTTCTCCGAGGAGGTCCTTTCCTTAAGGAGCTCCTCTGTAGTTTTCAACTTCTCCTCCACCTCCTGTTTCTGGCGATCAACATCACGGAGTCTACCAACCTCCTCTTCAATAGCTTTGAGTTTGTTCTCCAGCTCTACAGCGTTCTTGAGCTTCTCCTCAAGATCTTTATTCTTCTTCTCAAACTCTTTCAATTTATTCTCCAATTCCTTGGAGGCTTCCACAGCTCCATCTCTCTCTTGCTCGACAGACTTAACCTGCATCTCCCAAGCAACTTTATCCTCTTCATACTTCTGACGAGAATCTTTTAAAGACTGGGTCAATCCAGTAAAAGCCTCCTTTACACCTCCCGAGGAGATTGACGACTTGATGGCTTCATCCTTCTTCAGAATAGTGTTGAAACATGTTACCAGCTGAAAAGAGAAATAAATTTGAGTTAGTACAAGAACAAAGCATTGAAAAGTGAAAACTTAGACTAGTAATACTTACTGAGGCAATACGTTGAGCAGCCAAGGTAGTGACCCTATCACGAGAAAGAGAGTCTTCGATACCTTAGACTTCGGGGATAACCCAAGACTTCACCGAGCCCATAGCAGAGCTCGGAGGAACAAAAGTGGGAATACCACCTTCAACATTTAAAAACTGAGAGACAGGTTCTGATGGTCTCTCAGAAGAACTTTTCTTTAATCTCCTTGTAAGAGCAGGAACATTCTCAACCAAAGAAGTTGTCTTGGTCGGTGAAATGACAATAACCTCACTTGGAGGATAAACAGCAACAACCTTGCTTGGAGCCACCGAGGGCTTCTCGATAACCTTCTCGACAACCTTTTTGACAGTAGCAGGAGAGGGTGCATCAATATTCCTTGTCCCTTCTTCTAGGACATTTGGTTTACTTTTCTTTGCCTCAGAGGTAGACTTATCAAAGAAATCAGGAACTTTTCTTCTCTTTATTATGTCACCAATAGGAATATTTGACTCTGAAGAGGAGCCTTCCACACTAGTATCAGCAGCTGGTACTTGGCCAATGTCAACCACCACTGACCGAGCAGTAAAAGATGAAGTATAGCTCTTGTACTGTAACAAATAAGAGGCCGATCTAATATGTTCCTCGGCAACATATTAGTGCAAACTCCAGATAAGTTTCAAGTGCTTTAAGTTAACCTCTGTCTCCTTTGGAGATTTTCTTTTGCTGTCAACTGTAATGAATAAAAACAAATGTCAATGAAACATTTTATCAAACACAACGAAAACAAGAATTCAAAAAATAAAAACAACCTATTCAATTGCCATAGGGGGGATACCTGGGACCCTGATATACATCATCTCCAGTTAATGGAGCATGTTGCCAATTTTTCATGACAACCCCATGCTCGAAAAAATCCCTATTGGCGTCTGGAAGATTAACAACTAAAGCCCTATTCAAAAACCTAGTTTTTAAATAAAAAGTACTATCACTAACAACCCATCTGTAGCAAAACATAATTTCTAGAATTCCTAAACGGGTTCCATGAATTTGATTTAACCTATGTACTCCATTAACTATTCTCCAGGTATTCGGTGCTATTTTTGCAGGAACAACGTCAAAATATTGACAGAACTCCAAACATAAAAGATTTGGAGGAAATGAAAAGCCACATTCGGAGACAAAGAGACTTGGGAACCAATGTCCCTCAGCCAAAGAGAAATAGTCAGAAGGTTCAGAAAGTTCCTCCAAAATGACCCATGAAGGAATTGAAAATTCAAAACAAAATTTGTCAAGCGATTCAACAACATAAACCATAATGATCAAAGCAAAATAAAAGAGAAGGAAGAAGATCTTACAGGGGAAGAGTGAACCAGTTGACAACGAACAAGGAAAGAAATGAACGCACAAGATAGAGAAGAAATGAAAAGTTCAAAGACACAGATTTAAAAAGTGAAAGACGATAGGATTGCTGCCGTATTTAAATACTTTACCTCGGGAATAGAAAAAGCAATGATTATCAAGACGGACGTTTGCGTATCCGGCGGCTAAAAAGAAGAAAAGGGGCACAAAAAACGAAGCAGTTATGAAAATTCAAAATATTTATGAGATCTGATACTGTGCATTTAAAAAGGAGTTATGTACAAGGAATGCTTTCCTAAAAAACAATACAAACCGAAAATCTAAGCAGCAGAATGTTCCATACTTTTCTTCAACATCAAACTACGAAACATTGGGGACTTCTGTTGATACCAAATTTAGTCTGCTGACATGGACCAATCACCTGAAGACACATGTCAGCTTACATGGCAAACACAAATTCTCCAGACGAGCAACTCAAGACCACCGAGCAACTAAGAATCCACGAGGAACTCAGGGGGTCCCCGAGCAGCTCTAAGCATGTCGAGCTACTTAGGCGGTCCGAGAAACTAAGGAGCTCCGAGAAGCTTAAGTGTACCGAGCAACTTAAGCGATGCGAGCAACTTAAGCGGTCCGAGCTACTTAGCGTACAGCGCACCAAAATCAAGAGAATCAAGAGAGACGACTGCACATTAAATACCCTTTATTATCGTACAGATGTACATGTCTACTAGAGAACAGCGCATTGTCCTTTCATTTGTATAGCCTCAAGGCTATAAATACATTGTAACCTCCTCATTAGCAGGGGACTGAGAATTTCTTGGTAAACCCATATCGAGAATTCTACAAACAGTCATCAATAACAAATACAGTGGATGTAGGCCATTCTTACAAGGATGAACCATTTTAAAAATATTTTGCCTTATTTATTTTTATCTGTGATTGATAAATTAGAGATAATCTAATTTTTTACATCAACAACGCTATTACCAGATGTTTATCAGTCTAGACATACTGAGAGGTCCAATGATCCGCCATATCATCCTGGGCGAACCTCCTCCATAAGAGCTACGGATTGTAGACAAAACATTACTTTAACCCCAGAATGAATAAGCTCTCTGGATTGGTTGAGTAGAGTCTCTCCCTTTGACCATTTGGGCCCTAGGAGGAATAGAAACCCCCCTAGGATTGCGTCGAGAAATTCTCAATGACCAAACGATCTAAGAGAAAGTTCTGCCCAATCACGCCCAGCAACTCATAATGAAAGATCCCAAGAGGAGAATTCAGCACAATATGTTGCTCGAGGATATAAATTCGAGGAAGGAACCGATGCGTGGAAGGACTCCATTCAGCGGTTGGAAGACAGGTTAGGGGAAATAGCTAAGGCCAAGAACCCTTTCCAAAGAACCTTTATCAAAGGATCACCCTTTGTACAAGCAATTGGGGATTTTCCCACACCATCAAAATTTAAAGCTCCTGTAGTGACACCAAAGTATAATGGAAAAACTGAACCCGTCCTCCATATTGAGCAGTATCAAGCTATTGCTGACATCTATGCAATGCCTGATGAGATGAGGTGCAGAGCATTTTCAGGAACTATCACTGGGTCAGCTCAAATATGGTACAATAACCTTCCTCAGGGGAAGATTACTACTTTCCATCAGCTGGCAGAGCTCTTCATAGGAAATATCTATTTGGGTGCAAAGCCAGTTAAGAGAGTTGCACACCTACTGAGTGCAACACAGAAAACAGGAGAGAGCACTAGGGATTACATCACTCATTTTAATAACGAGAAACTTGAGGTAATTGACTACGAGGAGAAGATAACAATTATAATTCTGATGAGTGGTTTGTTACCTAACAAGTTGTATTATACTCTGACCAAGGATCCCACCAAATCAATGGCGGAACTGATGGATAAAGCAGCCAAGATTATGAATGCCGAAGAGGCCATGGCTGCGAAGAAGAATGGGGATACAAAAGCAGAGGCTAAAGCTGAAGGTAAAACTGAGAGGAAGGATCAAAAGCACAATGGGGGCAGCAAGCAGCCGAAAGGCAAGGAGACCCTAGAGCAGCTGAGGAAGTATGGGAATTATACTCCCTTAAAGGTGGATATAAACCTTATTCTCGAGGAGATCAAGAATAGAGAGGAGCTAACTTGGCCAGAGAAAATGAGGACAGCACCTGATAAGAGGGATAAGTCCAAATATTACGAGTTCCGTAGAGATCATGGCCATACGACCAAGCGTTGCATAGCTCTCCAGAATGAGATTACAACACTTTTTCGATGAGGAAAATTGAGCAGGTTTGTTAATCGCCAAAATAATGGGAAGACTAACGAAAGAGGAAGGCAAAGGTCTAAATCTCCTCGTCGAACAAGAGATGACAAGAAGAGGGACCATGTAGTTGATCCAGAGGATGACCCCGACCTCGCCAAAAAGACAAGGCAACCCGAACGCGAGATATTTTTAATCCATTTCGGATCATTTGAATGTAATGTGATTATAGGTGAAGATGCAGGAGTTCGGGATCATACTGCTGAAAGAAAAGCTTACCTCAATGAGAACCAAGCTTTTTCTTATATACAACGCATAAATATGGCGAAAGAGGATCGCCCAAGGAAGGTGAAGAAGGATAAACTTCTCATCGATTTTTCCAAAAATGATCTGGAAGGTGTCTTATGTCCTCACGATGACCCCCTAGTGATCAAGATAAGGATGAAGGATGTGGTGATTTCACGAGTATTGGTAGACAATGGCAGCTCTGCAGACATCATGTTCTACTCCTATTTTAACAGCTTGAATTTGAAGTTAGCCCGGTTGGAGACATATCACAGGCCCCTCCTCGATTTCACTGGCGAGAAGGTTTTTCCACTTGGAACGATCAAGTTGGATATGCTTACTGGTACCTGGTCTGCTTGCAGAACAGAAAAAGTATAGTTTTTCATAATGGACAAAAATGTCCAATCAGCCAACAATATAATCATAGGAAAGGTAGGCCTGAAAAAGTTTGAGGCAATGCCATCCATGGTGCACCAATGCTTGACGTTTTCGACCAATTTTAGAGTTGGAGTTGTGAAGGGCAAACAAAAAGTAGCTCTGGAATGCTATTATTCATCTGCCGAACTGGAAGAGTTGGTGGAAGCTATGAAGAAGACCACCACGTACCAAGTGGATGAATCTAAAGAGGCATAGATTGAGACCTTGGACCCTAGAAATGAATCCAAACTCGTGAAGGGTCAGGTCATGGAGGCTACATAGAACATCATTCTGGGCGACGAATGTCCAAAACGAGCAACTCAAATTTGTGCCTCACTGGACCCGTCAATAAAATAGGAGTTAGTGGCATTTTTAAGGCACAGAAAGCAAGCTTTTTCCTGGAGTCATGAAGATATTCCATGGATAGACCCAGCGTTCTTGTGCCACGAACTCAATGTTAATAAGGAGATCAAGCCGATGAAACAACGAAGAAGGGTATTTATCCCAGAGAAGAACCAAGCTATCGAGGAGGAGGTTGAGAAGCTACAAAAAGCCTCTTTTATTGATGATGTCAAATATCCAGATTAGTTAGCCAACATGGTGATGGTGAAAAAGAAGAATAATAAATGGAGGATGTGCATAGATTTCACAGATCTCAATAAAGCCTTCCCAAAACATCATTTTTCCTTGCCCCGAATTGATCTGCTGGTGGACGCCCCTTCGGGGCATGAAGTGTTGAGCTTCATGGACACTTATTCTGGCTACAACCAGATTAAGATGAAATCAGAAGACAGGGAGAGTACTTCTTTCATTACCCCAAGGGGAACATACTACTATAATGTTATGGCTTTTGGACTTAAAAATGCAGGTGCTACGTACCAGCGGTTGATGAATAAGGTGTTCGCAGAGCAAATTGGTAAAAACATGGAGGTTTATGTCGACGATATGCTGACTAAGAGCAAGAAAGTTACTGACCATCTAGATGATCTGGGCCAAACGTTTGACCAGCTGGAGAAATATCAAATGAAGCTGAACCCGACTAAATGCATATTTGGAGTACGAGAAGGTTTGTTCCTCGGGTATATTGTGAATTGGCGAGGCATTAAAGCGAATCTTAAGAAGGTTAAATCTTTATTGACTTCATTAAGGATGGAGTTGTCCCAATGGAGAAATAGATGTTATGGGACTCCGGCGAAGGGCCCCAAGATTTTACGTTCAGGAGGGGCAGCTTTATCGAAGGGGATACTTCAACAGGCCGTTACGTTGCATCACGAAGGAAGAGGCAGCCGGGGTTCTCAAACAAGCGCACGATCCAGCTCATATAGGAAGGGCCAAGTTATATGACCAGTTTATGACTCTAGGATACTATTGACCAAAGATGGAGAAATATTTCGCTGAGTTCGTTCGAAGGTGCAAGGCTTGCCAGCTTCATGGAAATATGATCCATGCCCCATTGGTGGACCTACACTCTCTGGCAACACCCTATCCATTTCACACTTGGGCGTTCGACCTGGTAAGGGCAATACACCCTTCTACGAGTGGCAAGATATGGATACAAGTGGGAACGGAGTGCTTCACAAAGTGGGCTGAAGCGATACCATTGAGAATGGCAACAGCAGGGGTGGTGAGAAACTTCATCAGAGAATACATCATTTGCCGTTTTGGGATCCCAAAAGTTATCCTTTCAGACAATGGAACCCCTTTCGTCAATTCAGAAGCAACGATGCTTATAGACAAATAGTCCATTGTCCATCACACTTCGACGATGGCATACCCAAAGGGAAACGGCCAAGTCGAAGCGACTAACAAAACTTTGGTCAATATCTTGGCTAAAACGATGGAGGATTTCCTAGGATCATGGGATGACAAGATACCAGCAGTTTTATGGGCCTATCGAACGACTAAGAGGAAGCCCACAGGGTATACACCGTTATCTCTTGTTTATGGGGTAGAGGCGATTCTCCCAGTGGAGTTGGAAGTTCCCTCTGCTCGATATGCTATGCGAAGTAGTATGCTCCCTCAGAATAGACATGTGTAGTTGGAAGCATTGGATGAACACAGAGATAATGCGATGCAACACTTTCAAATGTATACGAGACAACTCTCTAGGGCATATGATAACTTAGTGAGACCAAGGAAGTTCATGCAGGGAGATCTTATATTGAAGGCAGCAGTGAAACATATTAGGGGGCTTCCTCTACCTAAGTTTGCAGCGAATTGGGAGGGACCTTTCATCGTAAAGGAGGCTCATGACTCAGGTTATTGCTTAATTTAAAAAATGGAAGAAGATAAACCATTAAAGATTAACAATAAATGGTTGAAAGTTTATCATGTGAAGGCAGTTATGTTTGACCACTGATGTATTTGGCTGTTGTTATGAATACACAAGTTCTCATTATGATGAGTAGGCAAGTTCTCTTTATTATAACTCAAGTAGAAATGAAAGAATTATAGAACTTCACACTTCACAATCCATGCAATAAGTTGTGACACAAAGGAATGGCATAAGAAAATAAATATCATTTTCATTCATAAACCTTGGGGGCATTACAAAATTGGGAGCTATCGCCCAAGAATTACATGAGAAGAAAAAAAATACATATACAAAAACCCATTGGCCCAGGAGGAACCACAGATCTGGGGAGGAGAAAAAATCTCCAGGAAGACCCGAAGAAGCTTCTAAGAAAGACTGTTGGGCATTAATGTAAACCTCCAATATCGTCTGTGCTTGCGTGCATTCGATAAGGAGTTTCTCCCATTTTAGCTTCGCCAAACGAAGAGCTTCTTCAATGTCCTCCACCTCCTTGTCAATGGCCCGAAAAATAGGTGCTAGCTCGGCCAACTTAGCTTCCTCGTCCTGCTGATCTTCCTGATGTTTCCTCAAGAGTTCCCTCTGGCTATCCAATCGTTGGCTCTTCAAGGTCTTCAAATGTGTGATGAGCTAGTCAAAATAGAAGCCGTCGCGACCCAACTCCCTCGATAACCCAGAAATTGGTTAAGGAGTGGTCGGGTAACGCTTGAGGTCGGAGTGTTGGAAATTTCAACAATGACGGTGGCCATGCCTTGAAGCCGGTAACTCATAATGGAGATGTTTGAACGCAGGCAGTCCACCATGAACGTCTCAAGATGATGATTTATAAGCTGCTCAATGACCAGACGATGGTTGGCAGGCATTTGAGGGGAGCGCCGAAGCACCATCAGGCAGAGGCATGAGGAGCAAGGTCGGGTAGACGAAGCTCGCATCCAGATTTGCTCTTTGCAGTAGCACCTGTCGTGGAAGCTTGATCATTATGGCTAGTTTCTTCGAAAGCGACAGGTTCACGAGGGGGCAAGGCAATAGGCGAAGGAACTGTTGGAGAATCCTCCCGAGCAACCTGAAAACGGTTAGAGGAAACAAGTGGAGTTTATGAAAAAACCTTAACAAGTGTTTTCGTTGTTAAGTCACCGATATAGGTGGAGTTTATGAAAAATCTTAACAAGTGTTTTCATTGTTAAGTCACCGATATAGGTGGAGTTTATGAAAAAACCTTAACAAGTGTTTTCATTGTTAATTCACCGATGCACGTGGAGTTTATGAAAAAACCTTAACAAGTGTTTTCATTGTTAAGTTATCGATATAGGTGGAGTTTATGAAAAAACCTTAACAAGTGTTTTCATTGTTAAGTCACCGATATAGGTCGAGTTTATGAAAAAATCTTAACAAGTGTTTCGTTGTTAATTCACCGATATAGGTGGAGTTGAAATGGGTTGGCGACCCCCCAGGCGCTTCGAAGTCAATCTGAGAGTAGGGGAAGTCACCACGGTCCAAACGGAGACGCAGAGTTCCCTCTGGGGGTAGATAGCCCCACTTTGATGAATCCACTTCCTCATCACCCAACAGTAAAGGGTCAAACTTGGAGGAGAAATGGCAGGTCTTGCATGCCTCAGAAAATTTATCGTCTTCGCCAAAGATGGGCGCCCGACGATAGAAGCATAGTTTCTCTTGACGAGCAGCATTCAGGGCAGCAGCGCTAGGGACAGCAGCAGCGCCAAAAGTGGCGGAGGGGGAGTCTGCCTGAGTGGTGATGGTGGTAACCTTGGAAGTACTTGGAGAAGCCATGATATAGTGGTGATGAATGATATAGTTGGGTAAGCAGGGCTAAGAACAAGAGGGGAGGAGCACAACCGCAGGTGGTGGCGCAAAAGATGAAAGAGGGAGGGGACTGAGTAAAGAATGGGGCAATAATGGAGTTCACACAGAGTTTCTCTCTCTAAAGAAAGCAGGGAGCTTGAAGAAGATGAAGGAAAGAGAATGGTTTTGAAATGAAAGAGACGTTTGAAGGGTTTTAAACCCTACTTTTGAGTTTCCCACTATCGCACGTGCAAGGGCCGCCTATAATCATTTCAAATGAACACGTGGCACTTCGGCAAGGGTCTCGATAGTTGAAAAGACAGCGCCACATCATTAATGAAGTGACGCTTTGGGAAAATAAGGAAGTTGCCTTCTTTAACAAGTTTGAGTTTTGGCGCCAGAATTTTTGTCAGACATATCCAATGACTCCCAACGAAGGCAGTGCCTCAACGGTTCAAAAAAGCTACAATGTCCCCTCGTCGCATGTCCAAACGTTGTTTAAATTGTGACTCAGTTACATCGGGGAGAATTTATGCTTTTTCGAACATAGTGAAGCATCACAAGGGAGAATTTCACTTACCAAGAGTCCAAACGAGTATTTGAGAAAGTTAGCAGGCCTTTCGGGAGAATTTCAAATAATAAAAAGCTAGAACGGTTAAAGCGCAGTATAAAGAAAAAGTAACGATGTCCCTTCATCAAAGCCCCGACAAGTCGTAGTGTTTCGGCTCAGGTACATCAGGAGAATTTCACTTTTTCCTGGAGATTATAACGTTGTGGTGCTAACGAAGGAGAGGAGGCCATAACTTTTTCATGTAGAGAAGGTTCATTGGATTGAGAAGTTTCGTGCAGACACTTCTTATTCCAACAAATCTCTCCACGAAGGGGAAAATGTAGAGGGGGCCAGAAGGTAATCCTAAGATTAGGGATAATTCCCCAATTAGCAACCGTGTTTGGGA
The DNA here is from genome assembly GCA_949130495.1 of Sambucus nigra. Lineage (NCBI taxonomy): Eukaryota > Viridiplantae > Streptophyta > Magnoliopsida > Dipsacales > Adoxaceae > Sambucus > Sambucus nigra. Next base: position 276,061,930 of record OX422210.1, on the reverse strand, counting down.
TTGAGAAACTGAGGCAACTCAAGTGTGGCAGCTCAAGCGTGGCATCTTGGCATGGCAACTCATACTTTAGCTTGTTGTGTTAGTCATATTGTATTTTTGGTTTATATTGTCTATGAGTTATAACAGTTGTAATGATGTAACGAGAATAATAATGAGTTTTAGTGTGAGGTCAAACGATACTCGCGAGAGACCAGGCTTGTCAGGGCCTGGGAGAGCTTTCATGCTCTATCGAATGACCTCACTGTGGGAACTTTAGAGGGACTTGGTTTAGAGTATTGAGAAGTGGGGCACTGTTGGGGCTTGTCCTGACCATCCTAGATATACTTGGTAAAACATTGAAGGACCTTGGCCGTGGAACCTCGGGCGGAGCAGCTTGGAGTTCCATCGGGCGTTGAGTTGTGAACCAAACAACCCTCTATTTAATGTCACATCCACTGTAGGTGATTTCACTAGCTAGATAAACAATGTCACACCTGCACTTGAGTAAACCACATGGTATTTGGGGCTATCTGGCAGTTGGTGAGCCACCTCTGCGACAACAACCCCCTAACACACAGTGGTTAGGCAAAAGGAATGTCTTGGAATTTAATGTTTATGACGTGGAGACAACTAGTGCATCAGGTATTTAATGTTTGTGACATAAATTATGAGGGAGGTCTTTCACAGGAATTGATGACTGAGTTGCCTTGGGGGTGGTGTGGGGGGCTATTTAAGGACCCCAACCACCTTTGAGGAGGGGAGATCTTTTGAGAGTTCAGGAGTTATTGCTAGAGAGAATACACATTAGAGAGAGTTATTACAAACCAGAGGGAGTCTACTCACCCACCATTGTTATTTATTACGAAGTTTCAATACGTGACAGAGATTCTTGAGGGAATTTGGTGTGTTTGCCTGCCCACCAAGGTGTATCTAGGGTGCTTACTTATCTCTCCCTCTAGCTAAGGTACTTATAAGTTCATTACTATCTTCTGAGTTATACATGAGAGATTTGTGAGTTTAAACTGAGTTTATCTTCATTGGGTTTGTATTTGTATGTCCTATCATTAATCCAAGGTTTTGGCTAATTAACTTATCACTACCGTACTCAAAAGGGGTTACGCCTCCATCTTATCTAAACTACCCTCTTACAAATTCCATTTTCTTAGAATAAGTCCAGATATTTTCAAATTATCGTCGTATTCTCAAATCGATGGTCTCGTGATCGCGCGGTCAATTCCTACGAGTTATATTGGTCCCGTGCGAGGTTTCGGTGCCTCTCACGGGGCCGTTTGGGTGCTGTTTCAAGTTTTCGCACTCTAAAGCCATATTTTTAACTCTAAGTCCTAATATATGCAAATTATCCTTGTACTCTCAAACCGGGAGTCTCGTGATTGCATGGTCTATTCGTACGAGTTATGTTGGTCCCATGCGAGGTGTTGATGCCTCTCATGGGACCGTTCGGGTGTTGTTTCGAGTTTTTGCACTCTAAAGTAATGTTTTTAAGCCTAAGTCCTGATATATGAAAACTATCATCATACTCTCAAACTGGGAGTCTCGTGATCGCATGGTCTATTCTTACGAGTTACATTGGTCCCGTGCGAGGTGTTGGTGCCTCTCACGGGACTGTTCGAGTGTTGTTTCGAGTTCTTGCACTCTAAAGTCATGTTTTTAAGCCTAAGTCCTGATATATGTAAATTATCCTCGAACTCACAAACCGGGAGTCTCGTGATCGCACGGTCTGCTCGTACGAGTTACAATGGTCCCGTGCGAGGTGTTGGTGCCTCTCACAGGGCCGTTCGAGTGTTGTTTCGGATTTTGGCCATCTAATGCCATTTTTTAAGAATAAGTCTTGATATATGAAAATTATCCCCGTACTCTCAAATTGGGAGTCTTGTGATTGCTCGGTCAATTCCTACGAGTTACATTTGTCCCATGCGAGGTGTTGGAGCCTCTCACGGGGTCGTTCGGGGGTTATTTCGGGGTTTCGCCCTCTAATGCCATTTTTTAGATGCCTAAGTCTAGATATTTTCAAATTATCATCATATTCTCAAACCGGGGATCCCATTATCGCGCGTTCAGTTCTTACGAGTTAATTTGGTCCCGTGTGAGGTGTTGGTGCCTCTCGCGGGGCTTTTCGAGTGCTATTTCGGGTGTTCGTACTCTAAAGCCATTTTTTTAAGCATAAGTCCTGATATATGCAAATTATCCTCGTACTCTCAAACCGGGAGTCTTGTGATTGAGCGATCTGTTCGTACGAGTTACATCAGTCCCGTGCGAGGTGTTGATGCCACTCACGGGGTCGTTCGAGTGTTGTTTCGGGTTTTCATGTTCTTAATAAATCAAATGATGATAAACCTTACATACTAACTGATTTAGAGTGTACAAGAGTAATTAAAATAAAGCATATAAGTACTAGTATGGAATAACATACATGAATCACTAAATTTCCTTCGAGGCGTATGACCAAATTCAGCGTAATATTGATTCCCTTCATCTATCTTTTGAAATTGTAAAACCAAAGGTCTCCTTGTGATAATCCCTGCGTTAACCCATAAAAAAATTTATTAAAAACCACGAGAAAATATGTATGATATTCTAAAATAAAAAAATGCAACACATTGTAAAATGGAAATTATGCAAACCCTAACCAAATCCTCTAAGAAGGAAGTCTCACCAACCTATTCTTTCCAACACCGAAGATTTTTCAGAACACTGAACTCGGCTCATAAAACAAAAAAGGTAAAAGAATCTGGACACAACACTTTTACATACATATATGTATGCAAATTCAAATGAAGAAAGCCGTAACCTTATATAACAACAGTTATATAACTTATATAACTGTTGTTATTTATTTATTTTTATTTTTTTGATATAATTAAGAATTTATTAGAAAATAAATAGAGAATAGCCCTCTCTAGGAGGCTTTACAATCAGGAAAAGAAACAAAACATCAAGTATTCCTAATAAAAGGAATTTTAGATGAATCTAACCATAATGCTACCTTAATATCTCGAGGGAGATCTTCTATGCTAAAAAAAGAGTTAAAAGTTTTTGTTCCATCTCCAAATGAAGATAAAAGACCTGCTACTTGGTTCCCTGCTATGTTGCAGCATCTGAAGGATATCTTGTACTTCTTGATAAATTCTTGGATCTCAATGGAATTAGATCTAATTCTCCAAGGAATTGAAGAAGATGAACAAGAATGTATATCAACCATTAGTTTTGAATCAAACTCCAGGTCAAGATTATAAAGATTCTTGTTTAAGTAAAATCTAATTCCTTCTTAGGCTGATAAAGTCTGAGCTTCTTCAGAGGAACCATAAGCTAGAAATTGAGTACAAGCCCATATAAACTTTCTTTGATCATCCCTTAAAACAGCTCCTGAACCTATAGACTTTTGTGGAGTGTGGCTTGCTCAGACATTGAGCTTTAATCTTCCATTAGCTGGCCTCTCCCAAAGAGCATTGATTTTGGATATTGAACAATCTTGAGGCTTTTTAATTCTAAAAAAGGACAAAACTTAAATCATTGCTTGACCAGTAAAACGGTATATGCATTGTCTTTTATCAAAAGAAAGGCCAATATTACTCTTATGCAGTTAAACCATTACTAGGGTAATGAGCCATTGAGTTTCAATGAACAAAAACAACATAAACTATTTAAGCTGAAAAATAGTGAATGAATTGAATACATTATATTCTTTTTGCCAAAAAAAAAAACAAGAACTGAAAATTGTGAATGAACTGAATAAAGTTAGTAAGACTAAAATCTCAAACCATTTTTCCCACCAAATGTAAAATTCACACATTCTGAATAAATTATAAACGAAATACCAATGTTGCCAATGATGCCAGTGAGAAACAAATGATTGTAGATTAGAACCCAAACTCTTATACAAAAAAATAAAAAATAAAAAATTCGATACCTCTCAAATACAGAGAAAGACAAATCAAACTGTTTGAGGGAGAGAACATCAAGGGTGTATACCTACAAAATATAACAAATGAGAAGAAAAATACTCCGTCCGGACACATAAAAATATACTCCAGTAATCTGGAGGCAAAAAATGATTAAAGAAACCTCGACGCAAAGAGAAAACCCCCCAAATTATCAAAATTTAGTAAAAACATTAGAAAATGGGTAAATACAAACTCATCAATAATTGTAGGGCTTGATTGATGAATGAGGCTTTGATATGAACATCGCACCTCAATTTTTTTTTTTTTGCATTTTCCTCCATCGCACCTGCTACCCACTGCACCTAGAATAGGCAATATCAGTTCGCAAACATCTAAGAAAGGCTTGGTCAGCATATCCCCTTAATCTCCAATGAAGAGGTGAACACATTTTTCTCCATTTTCACAATTTCTACAAAATCAGAAATATCAAAAATGTTAATTTTGAGTTATTATGGAGATGAATATAAGATTAGGCGAGACACTATTTACTCGACAATTCGATAGTAAAAATAATGGTTAACAACAAATTATATATCAACATGGTAATTGAGATTCAAAACCAAAATTATTTCAGCAGAAAATGGTATATGATAATGAGTGCAACATTTATTTATTTATTTTCTCCAAAACAAGTTTGACAAATTTTTATATTATTACTAATTGAGCCCATATTTTGACTAAAATACATTGTATTAAAAAAAGTAAAAGGAGTAAATCCTCCCTTTCAATATCGAACATCATCCAACCTTTAAATAAAAATCCACGACTTGATTTTCTTAACTCTACTATAAGGGTTAAAGTAGGGGGAAAGTAAAATTAATAGAATAAATCTGTACCGGGTATTTAAAAAAACACATAGTTTCACCAAGTTAATTGGGTTTTCTAAAAAGGATGTAGCTTGTGAAATAATTCAGTTACCACTTGAAGGTCTTATGTCGCCTATGAAATGAACGCAATTGGTAGCAAAATAGGCAATGCGTGTAACATTATGCAAATCAATGTGCGTAACACAGCAGAATACCCCAAAAACGTAATATCAAACAGTGCAAGTAACATTACTGTAAGGACACAAATTTCCAATTGAGTCCATATATAGTTTTGGCTCAATTCCGGACAAAAACATTTATTTATAGGATAGTATTTATTGTAATATTCTCAAGCCTATGAAGTGTATGTTGAAGACGTAGCGGCAAAGAACTTAAAGCTTCATCAAAATGCCGGTTTGTGTGCCTCGTTTCTACGTCATCAATTAAGGTTCCATGCTCCCAAGGTATGAATGTAATTATATGTTTATAGGAGCTTGGAACAATATGTATTGGGTGTTAGGTTAATAAAAACTGCATTTTATTTTTCAGAAAGAATCTATTAGAAACTTAAAAATAAGTATATAAAAGTTTATAAAAGTTTCTGGGCCAAAATCGTATTTTACAAACTTTCTGGACGTTCGTTAGAAATGTCGTTCGAACGAGTTTTTTCGTTCGAACCAGATTTCGTTCGAACGAGTTTTGTCGTTCGAACCAGGTTCGTTCGAACGAGTTTGCCAACGACCCTAATCTGGTCAGTCGTTCGATATGTCATTCGAACGAGTTTTCGTTCTAACGAGATATCTAACGAGATTCTAACGAGCCCAGGTTGGTCGCTCGTTAGAAGTCTCGTTCGAACGAGAGTCAAGTTCGTTCGAACGAGACGTCAGGCGGGAACGGTTTTGAGCAGTTTTTGACAGTTTTTTCCCCACTCCTCCACTTGGTTTTCAACCAACTTTTTCATACTTTATTATGTGCGGGAAACACATTTTCCAAGACAACTTTTCCACTCCATATCCAACTCTTAGAGAGAGTTTGAGAGCAAATTTAATTAGGGAAAATGTTCATGTTTTTGAGTGTTAATTCTTAATGGAAGATTCATACACACTCTAGTTTACACCCATTGTTGTTTATTCCAAGTTCTATATATACATATCCTTACTTGGAGTTTTTGGCACCGGTTTTCTCTACCGAATTCAAGAGACGTTTCGGGTTTGCTTCTACACCCCATCACAAAGAAGACCTTTGTTGAGATTCTACCCGTTTGGAGAAAGGCTCCATGTTCGGGTGACGGTGACCGTTTAAAGTCCTATCGGTGTATTCCGAGACCACGGTGGAGCTCCGTTGGTTATCCACTAATTGGAGGTTGATACAAGAAGGAGCATCACGGCTTGAGAGGGTTCGAGTTTAGGAAGTAAGTCTTTTGTCTTGTATTTTGTAATACCGTTTTTAGTGGATTTGAGGCTAGGGCCGTCCCGAGGTTTTTTCCCGTTAGTAGGTTTTTCCTCGTATATCGCGGTGTAGTGTGATTGTTTATTTTTATCTTGCACATCATTTAGAACGCATGCTTTAGGTTTAATTCAAGATAAAATTCGGTTTAATTATCACACTCATTTAATTTGGGACTTAAATTAAATATTGGATAAAATTTGGTTTATTCAAGTCACTTGCTTTAATATGGTTTCGCCTAACTTTAAATAATTGTTAATGAAGACTTAGGCAAATTCTAGGACTTGAATTATGTTGCTTTAATTTGTTTTGTAAGTTATTAAAACCCGGCCTTGTTATTTTGTTGAACCATCACTTGTATTTCACGCTTCCGCATCTATTTGTTTTAAAAGGAAATTAAATATTTTTAATTGTGATAATTATTAAATCACCGGGGATCAAACTGCATTTTCAAATTGGTATCAGAGCCAAAAACGATAAATTATTTCGTTAAAGATCCTTTAATTTTTGGCTAAATATGGATTTTTCCCCATTTTCAAAATTTCCTATTTTTGATGGTTCTAACTACGCGTATTGGAAAGCGCGAATGAAATCAGCACTTAAATCTATCGATGAACGTGTTTGGATGTCTGTTGTTAACGGTTGGACCCCACCAACACATTTAATTGAAAATGTACATGTTCCCAAACCCGTTGATAGATGGACTGAAAATGAGTTTAAGCTAGCAAACTTTAATTCCCGAGGTCTAAATGGCTTGTTTAGCGCTGTCGCACCGGATGAATTCCGACGAATTATGACGTGTGAAACTGCTAAAGAATCTTGGGATATTTTACAATTAACTCATGAAGGAACTAGTGTCGTTAAAGCTTCAAAACTCCAAAACCTCACCACTCAATTTGAAACTATCAAAATGGATGAAAAAGAAACTTTTGATAAATTTTATGCTAGACTTTCTGATATTGTCAATTCATCCTTTAACTTGGGAGAGAAAATACCTGACGACCATGTAGTAAAGAAAATTTTAAGGTCCCTACCCGATAGATTTATTCCAAAGGTGACCGTTTTAAATTCTTTACCCACTTTAGCCTCTACGAAATTAGAAGATCTTGTAGGTGATTTACAAACCTATGAACTAGATATGTTTCCCTCTAAAAATGAAAAGAAAATCGAAAAGGGCGTTGCTTTAAAAGCTCACAAAGAGGTTAAACAAGTAGTAGAGAGCGATAGTGATAGTGACTCGGAAGATATGGCTTTGTTTGCTCGTAAATTTAGAAAATTTCTTAAATTTAACAAAGATAAAGTTAAAAATGATTTTAAGAAATTTGAATCTTCTAAACATGATAAAAACGAGAAGATTTCTAAAGCCGATAAGATCCCTAAACCTAGTAATGAAAATATTGATAGGGACGAGTCTAATAAATGTTTTGGTTGTGAAGGTTATGGCCATAGGGCTTTTGAGTGCCCCACTAAACTAAGGAAAGAGGGTAAACGACCCATTTCATATAATGCGACCCTTAGTGATAGTGATAAGGAAGAGAAGCCCGAATCCCCCACTAAGAAAATTTTTGTGGCTTTTATGGCACATGTGAGTGATAATGAGAACTCATCGGATGATGAAATTATAGCACATGCCACTTCCAAGGTCATTGTACATGATTCTCTTATTTTTTATGATAGTGAGAGTGAAGAAGAAGAAGAGAGTGAAAATGAAGAAGAGGTTGATATGAGTGAACTTCAAAATGCTTTTCATGAATTATATAAAGAATCTATTAAATTGAAAAGAGCTAATTTGAAGTTAGAAGCGAGCTTAAGAGAGAGTGTCAAGGTCATTGATGAAAGTGCCTTAATAGAAGACCTTAGGACACATGAGAGGACTCTTCAAGAGAAGCTTAACTATGTAGAAGGTGAGAGAGATAGCCTTAGGGGTTTAATGGAATCCTTGAAAAAGGAGCTTCTTGCTTTTGAAGAGCCAAATGTTTTACTAGAATCTAAAATTTGAGTGATGTTGGTTTTAGGGTTGGATGGAGGGGCGATGATATCCCGATCAATTAAACCCTGGATTACATTCTAGAGATGAAAGAATTGATCAGTAGTATGGCTAGTAGACTGGTAAAAATCACAATGGGCATTAGTTTTGATGTTTTTGGGAAGTGGTTTGACAATGGACGAGGGTCTAGAGGTTTGATAAGATTTTGACTTAACAAGGCTTTGTAGATTTTAGATAGGGGAGCATGAATCTCCGTGTATTCTTTTCTGGCGGGGTTAGGGCGGCTTATGGTGCCAAGAGGTAGCAGGCTGAGAGATCTTATTAATGGTTGAGACAGTAACATTGACAGGCTACTCATACTTTCTCGGGATGAACTGTCTAGACACTTTCTTTGGCTCAGTTTCTGTCTTGGTAATATTTTCTTCAATCTCCACGCCCTCTTCCCAGAGGGTCAGAAGCATGGGTAATACTGATCTCCCGTAGTCTCTCTGATATGGGGAAGGAAATTCTTCTTCACTATGTTGACTTGTTCTTCTTCAGAGGGTCGATTAATTATGGTGGAAACTTTCTCTCTCCACCTTACTATAAAGTTACTGACAAATTCTCCACGATTTTGCTTGAGAAGCTCTAGATCATGGCGTGTAACCTCTAGTTGTTTATTGTACTTGTACTGCGACATGAGTTCCCGGGAAAAATCTTCCCAAATGCGGATTTTGGATTCTTCGGGGGATAGGAACCAACGAAGAGCGATGTCCTTCAATGTCAGTTGGAACACTTGGGCTATTATCTCTTTGGAGGCTACAAGAAGGTCATGGATCGATGGTAACTACGATGGTGAACAATTGGGGTCCGATTGTCCTCGACCCTTTTGATGATTGTCTTTTTAAATTTCTCCGGCAATCTTACGTTATGGTAGGGAAACATATGCGTGTAGTCCTTATAGTTCCCGAATATCTTAACTTGCTCAAACTTCTTCGACAACATCTTAAGGTCTTTATTGACCTTGTTTAGTTCTTCCTCCTTGGGATCAATGGGTAATAGAAAGTTAGCCCCTAACTGGGCAACATTTGGAATAGGGAGCTGAGTTGCTAGTGGCCTATTGGCAGGAGGGGAACGTGGACCGTGCTTATATTCTTCTAGGACCCAAACAGGCTGGGAATCAGGTGGATCCATGGAACGAGGAAAGATAACCTCTGGTTCTTCAGGAACTTTGACTCGATTTTGCTGTATCTCATGAACCTCAGTTTGAAGGTTATCAATCTTGGCACTGAGTTGGACCAGGACTGTCATCAGATCAGGCTGTACGTTCGGTGCTTGATCGGTGTTTTCCATGAAGGACTGGTGATGGTAGATTCTGAACTCGGAGGAAGTTCTGGGGGAACTGATGTAGCTTCGGGGCGGTTTGATGAAAGACCAAAGCCAATAGGGAGCAAAGCTAAGAATCGGGTATGCGATCGGCCTGAGAAGGAAACTAATGCGAATTTATTTTTGAAAGAAGGGAAGAAAGGATTATTTTTGTTAAAAAATAGTGAATTTTTTTTTGACATTTTTGGTAAAAAGGAGAAAAATGTTTTTGTTATTTTGATGAAAAGGAGAAAAAATATTTTTGGTATTTTGATTTTTTAGAAAGAAGAGGAAAAAGGAGAGAAAAGTCGTATTATTATTATTATTATTATTATTATTATTATTATTATTATTATTATTATTGTTATTATTATTATTATTATTATTATTATTATTATTATTATTATTATTATTATTATTATTATTATGTTTTCACTTGTATTAGGTTTACCTAAATGCAAAAGAAATGCTAGACAGGACCCGAGCCTGGGAAAATTGGGTTTGAAAAATAGGTAAGATAGGGTTTGACTTATTTCCAGGCTCATGGACAATTCCTGTTTTGAAAAAAATGAAATAGCGTAAAAATTTGGGCGGCATGCCGACCCGGCATTTCGGCAGAGTTTTTTATGGTAACTAGCAAACTTAATATGAGTGCCCTAGATCTGATGCCTATATGAGGTTTATGCAGTTGTTGGGTTAGTGAAAAGGTTCCTCCCTTTGGCATGACTTCCATGATATACTTCTTGCTTTGGGGGGCAATCGGTACATTTGGGCAAGCCATTTGATATACGTGAGTGTACGCGAGTTGACTCACTATATACCTCACGGGTCAGTACGTGTGAGAGAAAATTTGATATACTCGACGCACGTGAACGAGTTTCTTACTATATTCCTCCCATCATGAGTTTGGTCAAGCGATACATTGCGGAGGGAACCGTTCGATATACATCGAAGGTACTGGTCCAATAGAAGGTGAGAGTACGACCTACCCGACTAGCTCCCATCACAAAGTAGACCCAAGTATGGGATAAAATTTTGGTCAATAGCCATGCTCTTGGTGATGTTGTGTGCAAAGGGCGTGATTCTTGATTAATATATTATTGAGAGAGTCTTTTATCTGTCATAAGAAGGACTCTACTAATATGGAAGAATGTACAAGTATCATGAAAAGTAAATCTAGCATGGAGCATGAAGATTAAACTAAGTATGAATACATATGAGTGAGTGATGATTGAATATCTATAAGTGAGTGTGTGGTAGTGAACCTAATAATGGATCAACTACAAGTGGAATGCGATATGTGCAAGTGAGCATGAATATATACAAGTGTGATAAGTGGAAGTGCGTGCTAGTGAAACCTAAGCAAGGATATTCTAAGTGGTGTGTGAAACATGTGGGTATAAGTGATCCTATGTACAAGTGTAAGTAGTGAGGTGTACATGGAGGATATTTACAAGTGAGTGAAAGTGAAAAATTAGTGACAAGTGATATAAGCATGAGGTAGATATACAAAAAGTAAATTGTGGGAAAAGGGAACATACAGGTAGGTGCATATGCACACATGCGGAAAATGGTAACACCCATACAAACAGAGTCTAGCGCTCTTATGACAAGTAACTCCCCAGCAGAGTCGCCATTGTGGCCATCCCATTTCCTTCCCCCCTTTCGAGGAGGGGGGATTCGACGTTCATGAACGCGATTTGAGAGAGAGAGAAGAAAAAGGTATCGCGCCCTTTCTAGGGGCACTTCGACCGTCGTCGATGTGGGGTGATGTAAAGAGATAGAGTCGCCATCCTATTTTGCATAAAACAGGCAAAATAAATGTTGTTATCTCAAGATAATAACATCAAAGACATATTGATTCTTGCAAAACCAATTAGTTCAGACGTTCAGGGCCTAAGTTATAAAATGGGTAGGTGTTGCACACATATACCACCCTTTCGGTCTTTCATGGGCATGTGTTATTATTCTCCTTAATAACTCTGTGAAGTGTGTGTGTGTGTATATATAAATGGAGAATGAAATTTCTCGACTCATGTCATACAGAAAGGTTGACTGAGGTCATCCGTAAGAGTGTTCCCAAAAAAATATATATAATGTGTGAGTTTTTTGGGTCACTGATCGTTTATATAAAGATGACAGTATAAATTGGAAAAAATGCGAGAATGAATAAGAAATATAATGTATAGAAATAATACATGAACAAAAATAGGAAAAGACGACTCAAGTCTCGGGTATTGACCCGAGACACCTACGTAGCCTAAAAAGGCATCAAAGGCCACGTAATTCGCATGCAACACAAGGGTGCGGTTTATCCCATAAATCTAACCAGAATTTTATTAGATGTGTGTGTGGAAAAAAGATATTTTTAGTTTGAGAAAATATGATGAGAAATCTCGTTTGGAATTATTATCAAACCCTCTTTTTCTTATTTTTGGATTTTTTTATAGAAAATATGTAATGTGAAATACTACTAATAAAAAGTGGGATATTAATATGTGTGGAATTACAAAGATGAAATTATAAAGTAAGAATTAAATAACTAATGCGATAATAAGGAAATTTAAAGAGAGAAGAATGTTTGGACCTTATTTGGAGACTTGAATATTGATATTGATCGTTGAAAGGGCTTCCCTTGTAAGTAGATGGAGATGGTAGGAGGAGCGAGAAAGGATTTTGCTAGATTGGGTGTGAAACGGATGGAAATGGAATGTGGAGGAGAGATTTCATTAGGGAAACCACACTGACTTTGAGAGAATGTTGTTAAAATCACTGAGAGGGATGTTTATGAGGTGCCTTTTAAAGTGACCTCATGCTCACCTTATACAGGGTCAAGGGATTGTCGATCGACATTGTACTTGATTAGACTATCAACAAGCATCCTTAAACACACTGTCGATAGGCAAGAAAATTGGTTTGCCATTCGTTAACCTCATGTAGAGGTCGTTCTCGAGTTCGGGAGATGACTTTGGTCAAACGGGGCTTGGAAGCGACTGACAGTCTTTTGGATAGGAAATTCTCAGAGGAAAATGGATCGTTCTTTCAAATCGTAGGGTATATTTGCGCACAATATGGAATGCTAGAAAGGGTATTTAGATCCATTTGAATATTCATTCAGTCTCGTTCGGATCAGAGAGTTGATCTTGATCAAACGGGGCTCGAAAGCGCTCCGTGACCCTTCGGAGTAAAATGGTTTCTTCATCCGTATTGTAAGGCTGATTCATGCATGGGGCAGATCATTGGAAAGGGTTTTTAGATACCTTCAAAGATTCATTTAGTCTCGTTCGAGCTGAAGAGTTGACGGGAGCCAAACGGAGTCTGAGAGTGCCCGTGGCCTCCGTATCAATTTTCATGGGAAAATGGATCGTTCATCCAAACCGTAAGGTTGATTTATACACCGAGTAGATGTTGGAATGGGGATTCAAATCCCTTTGAAGATTCATTGAGCTTTCGCTCGGTCGAGGAAGTTGATTGGGGTCAAAATGGGGGCCCGAGAGTGCCCAGTGCCCTCGAGATCGGTTTTTGATAGTAAAATGGACCGTTCGTCTGAACTGTAAGGTCGATTTATGTAATGGGGTGGTCTTTCAGAAAGGGTATTCAGAGTGCTTCGATGATTCATTGAGAGTTTGCTTAGATAAGAAAGTTTAATGGAGTTAAATAGGGCCCGGGAACGCCTGTTGACCTCTAGATTAATACTTGCAGTATAACCTAGGGTTCTATGGTGAAGGAGGAATTTCTAGGGACCTAAGGAAAGTTTTAGGGGAGTCTTTGAATGTGGTGTCTACAATCACGTAGCATTTATTAAACAAGATTAAAATTGGAAAGAACCAACACTGTTTGCATAGTTTTATTAGTGTCCATCTTTATGTGTTTGTGCTCGGGTAAATTTCACAGATTGATACCTTTACCATATAATCCAGACATTTCAAATTGGTATCAAAACAAGTTTTTAAAAGTTACTTAGATGAAACCTGGAGGTTATATGGAAGGTTATTCATCAAATACCCCCCCCCCCCCCATATTTGATGGAACCAATTACGCATATTAGAAAACCTATATGAGATCTTCTTTAAAATTAATTGATGAACGTGTTTGGATTACTATTGAACAAGGTTCTAAAAAACGCGGGGCGTGATTGAGGCGTGAAGGCCAAGCCTTAAGCCTTAGAAGCCTAAGCGGGCCTAGGCGTAAAAAGGCGTGAAAAGACGTTTAGGCCTTCTTAATATATTTTAATATTTTTTAACCATAACAAGGATATTAAAATACAAAAATTGCACAAATCATACAAATATGTCTGAATATATGCAAATTAAAATACTATTTTATTATTTTGGATGAGATAATGGTCCGGCTTGTAAACAAATTCTTTAAAAGGCGATATCGTTTCACTAAATCATTGTTGTTTTAGAAAAAAGTGCGCCTTAAGGGTTTTACCAAGAATAAGGCGTGAAAAGCTTAAGGCGAGGCGTTTCTCCCAAGCCTTAAGCCTAGGCGTGCCTAGGCGGAGCCTAGGAGGGTTTTTTAGAACAGTGCTATTGAAAAAGGGTGATCCCATCCAACCATTGTAGCTGGGGAAGCTACCGTTTTAAATTTTTTTGAGTAATGGAGTGAGGAAGAGTTGGAATTCTGTTTAGTGACATTACTCTTTATTTAGTTTTTAAAAGTTACTCGTTCATAAGAGGCATGTGACATTCTTCAAGTTACTCATGAGGGAACGAGTAGGGTTAAAATGTCTAAACTCCAAAATCTCACTACCCATTTTGTAACCATCACTAAGAAAGAGAGTGAAACATTCAATGATTTTTATGCATGTATCTTCGATGTTGTTAACCTGTGTTTTAACTTTGGTGACAGGATTCCAGAAAATCGGGTAGTCAAAAAGATTGTTAAATCTCCCCCTAGTCGTTTCAATGCGAAAGTCACCCTCCTTAACTCGTTAGGTGTGTTAGATTCTTTAAAACTTGAAGAGATTATAGATGATCTCAAAACATATGAGTTAGACATATTTTTCAAAGATAAAAGAAAGAAAGATAAGTGAGTTGCTTTAAAAGCTAAAAAGGAGGAAATGTCTGAATCCGATGAGTTCAATATAGATCTTAATGATATGATCTTATTCTCTAAAAAATTCAAAAAGTTTGTCAAGTTTAAAAGGGAAAATTCAAAATTTGAGAAAAACTAAAACAAGGCGAGTAGAATTTCTAAAAATGCCACTTAAGTCGTTTAATTCAAGATTAAACTATCTAAATGGCTCCGAACAGTTTATTGAAGAAACCCTTTTCTTAAAACAAATTTCTTAACACAAGATGTGTAAAATAGTATGAACGAGTTATTTAAGGTATAGGTTTACCAGTTTTGAAAACCAAAACATATAAAGAAATCAAATCAACGCGGCCTCAAGAAAGGGATGAGAGGAAGAGGAAGTATACAAGTACAATTTTAACGTGGTAAAACCCCACCCAATTGGGGAAATATCTACGAAGGTCTCTACACCTTAAAGGTAAAAATTCACTAAAATTGAGTAACAGGTTACAAACTATATAACAATCAAGGTACTCAATCAAGCCTAAACTAAGTTCAGAAATTATACCAACTCCTTTGGTGTTTTATGACTTCTCCCAAGGCTCTGACGTTGTTGATGTTCTCTCAGATTTGTAACACCATTCCTTTTAGCTTTACGTGGACTCAAATGTTCAAAATTTCTCTGCCAACACTACTTAGTGTTGTAGTGTGAAAGTGTAAGTGGTGATATGCTCTAAATCACATGCATGCAACCCACACACACTTATTACAAACCAAATGATTATCAAATTACAAACAAATTCTAAAATGCAATGAAGATTTCTAAAATCAGTTTTATCAAAACTCAAGACTTTGGATCTTTCAATTTATCCACAGATCAAGAGGGAATCTTGTTATACAAAAGAGCCAAGATCCTAAACACTTTCGTTATTGGAAAATATTTACTAATATTTCACAAAATGTGAAATAGTTGAAAGTGTAAATCCCTAATCAAGAACTTAAATATATCTAAGTCCAAGTATTCTCAAACACTGAAATTAGAAATGATTTTGTTGGTTTAGGGTTTGAACAAAACATAACAATTTAAAACAACTAACAAAATTGAGATTTCTCGAAAAAAGAAATCAAAACCAGTAATATAAATGTGAAGTGTATCACAGACTCACAAATCTCAGATTTCTATGAAAGAAAATAAGATTTGGAAAACGTGACTGGTTGGACAAGAGAGGATGGACCTTCTCAAATTTAGAAGTAACTTAACTCTCAGAACTATTTTCAGGTGAGATTTGGTCAGAGTTAGGTAAGGGTTTTGTATTTTGTCTCTCCTTTTCTTTTATCTCTCTCTCTTATCTCTTATCTCTTTTTTTCTATCTAAAATGAGGTGAACCAAAAGTTAGAATTGAAAGGACGAAGTCTCCTTTTATACAAGGAAGAGAAGTCTCTGGAAGATCTCGGGTAAATGAACGAATAAGATTTGATCGAATGTAATATAATGACCACCAATGCACCACAATTATAAAAGCTCTGATTGGTATAAATGTAAACACAAGGATCAGGTAAGAACACATGTAGGCCATAGATTAAAGCGATCCAAGGGTTCTCAATCCCTCTCAGGAATGTGAGTGTAAAGAAACAAAGATCCAACCGTTATAAGTGAAACACATGTATGGCTGTGATGACTTAAAAAACGCGTGTTCTTGGACTTATAGAAATACAAGTTTTAGCCACAATATTATCTAGCGCTTTCGGTTTCTACCCAAGCCAAGTTTTAACAACTTTTATTAATTACAAAACAACCCACAACATTTGTAAAAGCCAATTTTAAATTTCTAAAATTGTTTAAAAAATCTTAGAAATTATTTAAAATATCCCCAAAATTATGGAAAAATTATTTTAATGGGATTTAACTCACACACACCCATATTATGAATAATGCAACACATGAATGCAATACTAGGTCAGGTGTTGTTGTTCTACCTTTAGGAACAATTTGAGGAATTCAAGATGAAGTGTCTGAAGGCTTTTTGGTCAAATAAGGATATGACTCAATTTTATCACTATTTCCAAACTAGATGAGCACCTATATAATATAAACTCAAGTGAGTCAAAGATATAGGGAGCTTCATTAATCGGGATCAAAAGAAATATGTAAGTGAAAACTCTAAAAGAGATCATTTTAAAAAATAATTCAAAAAGATGTTTTGAATGTGAGAGACGTGGCCATCGGGCGTTTGAGTTTCCCACTAAGTTAAAGAAACAAGGTAATGACAAAGTTGTCTATAATGCTACTCTTAGCGAGAGTGACAACGAGTTTGAAGAATCTGACGACTTTATTCCATATGGGAACAACTTCACTGTTTCATGGTTATTCATGCTAGCTTCACAAATATCTCCCATCCTAATGCTGATGTTTTCTTGCTTGAAAAACTAGAAGTTCTGCCTATTCACTCATAAGGAAGTGATTGTGTTGGTAGTCTGAGTGATAGTAATGTTGATGAAGGTGATTTACAGTCCGCCTATTATAAGTTATACACCGAGTCTTTGAGAATTCAAAAGAATTTAAAAAAAGTTAACTTTTAAGGTGTTGACGCTCGAAAAGGTGTTGAAAGGTATGAAAGAGAATGAGGCCTTAATTAGTCAACTCGAGGCGATTAAGATTTCTCTTTTTGAGAAACTTATTTTGGTGGATATAGAAAATAATAATTTGATTGACACTTTATCTCATGCTATTAAAGATCTACATGACTCATTGTAGATTTATGATACACTTGAAGAAAAAATTATCAAACTTGAGAAAGATCTAAAGGCTTCTCGGGAAGTCAAAGTTACTATTGAGGACAACTTAAGGAGAATGGGGAAGTTATTTTCTCGGACCGGTCCTAGGAAAGCTTATCAAGATAGAAAAGGTATAGGATATGATGAGGGTGAATAATCCAACATGAAATACAAAACTTTAGCAAAGTTTGTTACTAAAACAAACACTCCAAAACCTAACCCACCAAGGATAAATCTAACTATGCAGCCTATTAAGTTGACTCCAAATCAACCTTATGTTTTCATTGTTTGCAATAAAAGGGGTCACCTTAAAGACTTATGTTACAAGATTAGGAAGAATTCTTATCCTTATACTCCTATGCCACCCTATAGCCAACTGGCTAGGCTGAAAAAGCAAGTTGAGTATCTAGTCAATACATCCAAAGGTATAATGGAAGAATTTATGAGGTTGTCTATGCCCCAAGGGAATTATTCCAACCCAAATACTAAGAACAACAAAGGCAAGAACACTAAGAACACAACTCACACTTGGGTTGCCAAAGAGAAGGCTAAGATATCTTTATTTGTTCATATTTCTCTTAAGTTTCATAATACCTATCAATGGTATTTTAATAGTGGGTTCTCCAGACATGTGGCAGGTGATAGATCTCTTTTTAATACTCTTGAGGATCAAAATGATGGTAAGGTCACCTTCAACGATCGGAGTAAGTCTAGGATTATGAAAAGAGGCACAATTGAAGTTTTTGGGTTTCCAAAATAAGAAAATGTTCTTTATGTTGATGGACTAAAGGAAAATTTGATTAACATTAGTCAGTTATGAAACGAAAACCTAGCGGTTATGTTTAGCCATACGGAGTGTAATGTCTATGATAAATCTGGCAAGGATATACTTCAGGGTGTGTGGACTACTGATAATTTTTACGTTATCATTCCAAAGTCTTCATTCGTTTGCAATAGTGCCAGGGTTCCCACTATCGACCTTTGGCATAAATGACTAGGTCATGTAAATTTTAGAGACCTCGAGCGTCTAGTAAAGAAATACCTAGTTTGTGGCTTTCCATTGTTAGGAAAACCAACCTTATCGATTTGCGGTCCTTGCTAACTTGGAAAGAAAATCAAGAGTCCTCATAAGAATTTGAACTTTATTACCACCTCGCGTGTTTTAAAATTGATTCAGATGGACCTTATGGGTCCCATACATACAAAGAGCGTAGGTGGGAGGAGGTACATCCTTTTGATGGTTGATGACTTTTCAAGATATTCAATTATTGGATTTATAAGAGAAATGTTCGATGTTGTTGAGTTTCTAATGATTAAGTGTCAAGTCCTTCAAAATCAACATGGTGTCTCCATAAAATTCTTTCTTAGTGATAATGGCACTGAGTTTAAGGAGTCTAGTATGAATGCGCTTTGTGATGAAGTTGGTATTAAGCATGAATTTTTTATCGTTCATACTCCTCAACAAAATGGCATTGCTAAGAGGAAGAATCAAACAATTCAAGAAATGACAAGGTCCATACTTCTTGGTTGGAAAGTGCCACAACGATTTTAGGTGGAAGCTCTAAGTACGGCTTATCACATGGTGAATTGGGTATATTTATGTCCTCATACTAATAAAACCACATATGAATTGTGGATAGGTAAGAAACCCAACCTAGCTTATTTCTGAGTCTTTGGGAGTCCCTTCTACATTCTTAAGGAAAAAAGATCTTCTAAAGAAGCTTTACTCGAGGAGTGATGAAGGAATTTTTCTAGATTATTCGTTGAACAGTAGAGCTTATGGAGTTTCCAACTTTACTAGATCAAAGATAATGGAATCATTAGATGTTACCATAAAAGATGATGCTCCCCCCACATTTGTTGATGATGATGATCTTTCTTATGAGAGCGATGCACCCCCGGTGTTGATCATGTTACCCCTCACAATGATTTGGTGGACCCTACACTCGATCGAGGGGATTCATGTCCTTGGGTTCGTAGAAGTCATAACCCCACCAATATTATTGGTAATCCCGACGACGGTGTCAATACTAGAGCTCAACCTGAAAACTAGGTTACTTATTTGTGTTTCACATAAAAAATTGAGCCCAAAAAAATAAAGAAGCACTAAAAAATGATCATTGGATCAATGAGATGCAAGAAGAGTTGCTTCAGTTTTAAAAGAATCATGTTTGGGAGTTAGTTCCCTAACCTAGCGATACTAACGTCATTGATACCAAGTGGATCTTTAAAAACAAAATGGATGAAAATGATATCATTGTTCTTAATAAAGCTAGGTTAGTTGCTCAAGGGTACACCTAAATAATGGGTGTTGATTTAAAGAGACGTTTACTTACGTTGCAAGGCTAAAGTTCATTCGCCTTTTGATAACCATTGCATGTCATCTTATGTTTAAGCATTATAATATGGATGTCAAGAGTTCCTTCCTTAATGGAATTCTTTAGGAGGAAGCCTATGTGGAATAACTAAAAGGGTTTGAAGACCCTAAGCACCCAAACCATATATTTTATCTAAAGAAAGCCTTATACTATTTAAAGCAAGCATCGTATGCTTGGTATGAGGGGCTTATATCATATTTCCATACTCATGACTTCATGAGAGGGGGAGTGGATATGACGTTGTTAATTCGTTGGGATGAGAGTGCTATTTTGTTTCCCCAAGTCTACGTCGATGACATAGTTTTTAGATCCGCATGTGACCAACATACTCATCTCGTTGCAAGAGAAATGCAGATTGAGTTTGAGATGAGTATGGTCGATGAGCTTACATTCTTCCTGGGTCTTCAGGTGCGTCAACTCGATAGTGGATCTTCTTATCCCAATCTAATATGCTAAAGATATTGTGAATACATTTAATTTAGACTCCACTAAACTTGTATGTACACCCATGAGTTCATTCGCTAATATTAGTAAAGACATCAAGGGAAAGGACGTAGAGCACACACTCTTTACGATCATGATATGTAGTTTACTTTACTCAATTGCTAGCCGTCCAGATATTTCCTTTAGTATAGGAGTTTGTGCCCATTATCAGGCCACTACGAAAGAGTCACACTTACTTTCACTAAAAAGTATAATCAAATATGTGAGTGGGACCCTGTCTTTTGGGATTTGATATTATTTCGATACCAATTATCGTTTATTGGTGTATTCAAATGCCGCTTAGGCAGGAGTTATTGATGGATGCAAAATCACCTCAGGCGGGTGTTTCTTTTTTGGGAGTGCTCTTGTCTCTTGGATGAGCAAGAAGAAAAACTCCATTTTTTATCCACGATAGATGCTGAATACATAGCTGCCAGGAGTTGTTGCACACAACTCATTTAGATGAAAAAAATGTTGGAGGATTAAGGAATTTCTTAAGGCATAATGACTATTTACACTGATAATACGAGTGCAATTCATATATATCAAAATCCCATCCAACATTCTCGAACAAAGCACATTAGGATTCGTGAACACGTTACTCGTGAATTAGTTTAGGAGAAGACCATTTCCTTAAGCTTTTTTAGGACCGAATGTCAATTGATCGATATTTTTACCAAATCTCTAGATGTCCTTAGGTTCGAGGATCTTAGGAAATCTATTGGTGTTTGCTCTATTGATTGAATTCAGAGTCAAAATCTAGTTTATGGTGTGATTTCATGTTATTTCTTTATCCCTCTGAACTAGATTATATATTTGTACATATATTTTTTAAATCCTAAAATATTTTTACTTTTTTTGTTTTATAAATATTTTTCAAAATTAATTTTTTTCTTTTGTACATTTTGGATGTGTAATTAAGATATTCGGGACACCCCATCATTTCATGTTCATGTGGCTTACAACGACTAGATACTCTTGATTTTGTCTTACTTGTGCCTTTTATGCATTGTCGTGACGTTTGATGCCCCTTTATGATATTTCCTTTTATGTTATCCTCATATCGTCACCTTAAATGAACACACCTTACACGGTCTCTTTAGAATGTTAATCTCGCTTTTCCTATGCTAGGTGAAGTAAGGTATTGTCTTATAAATTTTATCACTTAATGTTATATGCGATTGAAAAAATTGTTCATGTAAGAATCATTACCCATTTTTATGAATTTTGCCAAGAATTGTGTGAGCAATGGAATGGGGCTACGAAAGGAGAAAACTCATTTGCATTAAAAGCCTCCATTGAAAAGAGCCTAAAAGAATATACGGCATAGAAAATAGAATTTCCAAGGACAAAATATTTCTCATTGATGCTTTCATAGCAAGATCATATATGATACCTTCATTATATAGTGTGAGATTCAAAATTATTAACTTTGAGGGTGTTATAAGTCAAAGATTAATGGGTTCGCGCAATAAGTCATTATATTTCAGTTTGGATTATGTTATTGGTCGGAGAATCATCGAACTTCTAGGCAATTTCGTTGAAGTGAAATGATTTCTATTGAGTCCCTCTATGTCTACACCATGTCGGTTCGAGAAGTTAATGTTTAGGAATATTGTTTGGCTTTTTGCATTTGTACGTTACCTTTGGGATTATAATCTTATTCGGTTCACTCACACCATTTAATTCTACTCTTATGCTCTGAGTATTTTGATCATATCCTAAGACATTTTTTTCCATGTAATTTGTCATAATGTAATTTGTTTTAATTCTCTCTATTTTTCCATATTTTTTAATTTAATTTTGCTTTTTAACCAGCCTCGTTCTAATGAGATCCTATTTCTTGTTCGAACAACCGGATGTTAAAAGTGGCCCTTAGGCTTTTAGCCTTAGCGTGCTTCACTTTTCTCCCATACTATTTACCCTAGCCATTTTTTCATTTATCTTTCTCTCTCTCTCCTCCCTTCTCCTCCTCCATACCCACTCTCTCCCTCAAACCTCCATAACCTCACCCCATTTCCAACCCCTCTCAAACCCTACATTCCACCACCCTCCATCATCCTTTCACCTTCAGAGAATTTTTTGAGACTTCCATTTTTATCCCTGGTTTGAGGGTTTTGTTTTCTTTTTCTCTTTTTCCCTTTTAATTTATTTTTGGCATTTCGAAGTTTTGTGTTTGGGTACTGATGATACCAGAAATGGTATCGCCAGGTCAAGATGTATGTAAGCTCAAACCATACAACAATGGTGTACAGAAGATATAAATGTATATACAGAAGGAGGTGAGGAAAAGAAGAAGATAATACCAAATATAAGTGGTTCGGTCGGAGCCTACGTTCACTGTGCAATGTGAATGGCGGTTTTCACTATAAGTATGGCACTAATGGCCTGTAAATACAACACTCAAGCTTTTCTATCTCTTATGTATATTTTGACAGAGTTCTACTAGGGTTGTGAGTATTGAGATCCCTTCTCATGGAGAAGATAAATAGTATGTATAGGACTTGGGGGGTATAGTGTACCCCCAAGTAGGTGTGGAATATTTCTAGCCACTGAGGTTGTGCCCTCTGTCACTGTTACATGTAGAGGATAATGAAATATTCCCTCACGTGAGGGAATGATTCGGTTCTAACGGTTTCATTCACGTACGACCTGATTCCCACGTGCACTGTTCCACGCGTTTCCAAAACTATGCGGTCTACCAGCTCTCGCTATCGGTTGTATAGTCTAGGCCGAGGAGTCTGGCCGACCTTGATGGACGAGGGTGAATCTATGGACTAACCCTTATGAAAATATACTTGTCTCATCAACTGGTCTCGTCTGCTTGTCTCGTTCTAGACTCATCGGCGTTGAGTCAGTTGAGTTCGAGGTTACTCAATCCCTCAGGAATAATGCAGACCCCCCATTTTAGGTGACTAATGAGGGTCGAGGCTGAGCCATCTTCCCCAGGTCGAGTGACGAATTCTCCTTCTTGATTATCTGATAAGGGTCGATTGAGGTCGAGGTTTATGGTCCCAGATGAGGTTTTTCTATGCGTCTGGAGATTGGGAGTTTCCGATTGACACCGAACTTGAGGGCCGAGAGGATGAGCCTAGGGTGCCCTACAATTGGGCAAAACCTTCGAAGCTAATCACCAGATTTGACCCCGGCCTCAGTATATTCAATAGGGAGAGAGTCGACTTCCTCATAAGTCAAGGGAAGGATGGACAACTCCTTTCTTTTGAAGGTTGGATGTCACCAGAGTATTTAGATAAGTCTAGGTTGAGGGTTGATCCACTGGACGACCTTTGTAAGTGATATAGTCCCTTTATCTCTTTATTTAAGTTCTTTACCTTACCTCCTACTTGTGACTGATGACTCATTTTATGTTTTCATATACTGTCCTCCTCATTTGTCTAAATAGTTTTTCAATATTCATATCCCAAGCCTTTGCAATGCCTTGAACAAGAAAAAAAGTCGGCTGCCAAGGGTCAACCAAAGGAGACAACAACCACCGGGCCGACACCACCAGAGGTTGGCCAAAAAAGGACTGAAGAACAAGTTTCCCTCGAGGGTCATCCTGACAAGGACATCCAAAAGTCGAGGATCATTCTCCCAGGGCCATACATACCGAGTAGATCCAAAGAGAGTGCTTGGTCAGGGGATTCCTTTCAAGAATATTGGCAGAACAACATTGCCAATCTTAGGAAGTGCCTAAGCTCAATCATTCCTTCTGCTACAAGATCTAAGAGGGCGATGCTCGGGGTCCCTACCAAGGATGATTACTAGTTCCTGGATAAGATGGTTTCCCCTCAAGTCTTTGATTTGGGTCTTAATTTGATGGCTCAAGTAACTATTTTCTTCTTAAGCACAAGTATTCTATAGTACTCTCTCCTCATCTGTACTGACATATTTTCCCTTATTTGGAGACTGTATGCACCTTTGCCTCGGCCAATAAGTGGATGGTTGAGAATTATCCCAAAGTTTAGGAGGCAGAGAGAGATCTGAGGTCCAAAAAAAAGTTGAATAAATGCTTAGAGTCATACCAAACCGACCTTGATAAGGTCATAGTGATTTGAAGAGCAATTACTGAAGGAGAAAAACAACCTCCTCAAGGAGAAAGATGAGGCTTTGGCTTCATTGGATATCACCCATACAAAAGAGGTTGCTTAACATGTGCAGAGGGGGAAGGATGAGGATTTATCTTTGGAGGCCATTAGAAAGATCAAGGCCGAGGATATTGAAGAATTCAAGGCTTCGGATGAGTTTGACAGCTTTGGCATTATTTACTTGGAGAGGGGGGTAAAAACAACATGCCGATGGATCACCACTAAATTTACTGACGCTGTCTCTTACATTCGACCAGTTCTGGATGCTCCAAATTTTACTGATACTCTGTTTGATGTTACCTTAGATTACGTGGATCTGATGACGACGACCGAGGCTGGGGCTAATACTCCAGGCGTTGGTGGAACGGAACCTATCATAGAGGGAACCCCTATCGTCAACCTTGAGACTGCTTCTTAGGGTGGCCACCTGTGGCTAATAACCTCTTTTAACTATACTCTTGTTTTACCTCTGTTATGGAAAACTTAAACACCTCTCATAGTTTTTTCCACCTTGATATTTTTTGGTGAAGTTGAGATTATTGTTCTAATATCTGCATTCCTTATTCTATTTACATGCTTTTACTTATGCTTGTTCTGTCGTTCACAAGTCTTCCCTCGTCTAGTACTGTTGTCCCGGCTGAGGGATGATTCTACCATATTAATGGTCTTTCAAGTCCTCTCTCGTCATTTTGAGAGTGCATGGAGAGTCGTCTCGTCCAGCACTGTCGTCCCGATCGAGGAAGTGACTCCACCAAATTAATGATGTTTTATAATGATAACCACAACTAAGTGATTTTTTAAATTTTCATCCACCAAATTAATGATGTATTAAGCACAAGTCCTCCCTCATCGTTTTGAGAATGCATGGAGAGTCGTCTCGTCTAGCACTGTCGTCCCGATTGAGGGAGTAAATCCACCAAATTAATGATGTTTTATAATGACAACCATAACTAGGTGATTTTTTTTAAATTTGCATCCACCATTAATGATGTTTTAAGCACAAGTCCTCCCTCGTCGTTTTGAGAGTGCATGGATAGTCGTCTCATCCAGCACTGTCATCCCAACCGAGGGAGTAAATCCACCAAATTAATGATGTTCTACAATGACAACCACAACTAAGTGATTTTTTAAATTTGCATCAACCAAATTAATGACGTTTTAAGCACAAGTCCTCCCTTATCGTTTTAAGAGTGGATGGAGAGTCATCTCATCCAGCACTATCATCCCAACCGAGGGAGTAAATCCACCAAATTAATGATGTTTTATAATGACAACCACAACTAAGTGATTTTTTCAAAATTTGCATCCACCAAATTAATGATGTTTTAAGCACAAGTCCTCCCCCGTCATTGTGAGAGTGCATGGAGAGTCGTCTCGTCCAGCACTGTCATCTCGATCGAGGGAGTAAATCCACCAAATTAATGATGTTTTACAATGACAACCATAACTAAGTGATTTTTTAAATTTGCATCCACCAAATTAATGATGTTTTAAGCACAAGCCCTCCATCATCGTTTTGAGAGTACATGGAGAGTCGTCTCATCTAGCACTGTCGTCCCAGCCATGGGAGTAAATCGACCCGATTAATGATGTTTTACAATGACAACCACAACTAAGTGATTTTTTAAATTTTCATCCACCAAATTAATGATGTTTTAAGCACAAGTCCTCCCTCGTCGTTTTGAGAATGCATGGAGAGTCATCTCGTCCAGCACTGTCGTCCCTGCTGAGGGACTAAATACACCAAATTAATGATGTTTTAAGCACAAGTCATCCCTCATCGTTTTGAGAGTGCATGGAGAGTCGTCTCGTCCATCACGGTCATCCCGGCCAAGGGAGTAAATCCACCAAATTAATGATGTTTTACAATGACAACCATAGCTAAGTGATTTTTTAAATTTTCATCCACCAAATTAATGATGTTTTAATCACAAGTCCCCCCT
This sequence comes from Sambucus nigra, assembly GCA_949130495.1. Taxonomy (NCBI): domain Eukaryota; kingdom Viridiplantae; phylum Streptophyta; class Magnoliopsida; order Dipsacales; family Adoxaceae; genus Sambucus; species Sambucus nigra. Next base: position 276,035,720 of record OX422210.1, on the reverse strand, counting down.
CGTCGTTTTGAGAGTGCATCGAGAGTCGTCTCATCCAGCATTGCCGTCCCGGTCGAGGGAGGAAATCCATCAAATTAATGATGTTTATTAACTTAAGCTTATTTCACCACGAATAATGTTTTATAGCTTAAGATGTGCTGGCACAAATGAACATTTGAATAAGTAGACAACATATGAATCAACACTTAGTTTTCATTGAACTTCTCCCATCTGAGTCTTATACATGTATTGCAATAAAACGTAGACAAGACAGTAGACTACCACCTTATTGGTAATATTTCTTTAGGTTATCGGCGTTCAATGAGTTGGAGAATGGAGCCCCCTCCAAATTTTCCACATGTATGTCCCCACCACCACCTCTTCAACTACCTTGTATAGTCCATGCCAATTTGGGTGGAGCTTATTGGGTTTTTGCCATGTCTTCTTCAGTATCAAGTCTCCTACTTTCTGTGGACGCGCTTTTACCCTCTTGTTGTAGAATTTTAGTGTTCTTTGCTGGTAGGAGGCTTGCCTAACTTGAGCTTCCTCTCTTATTTCTTTTATAAGATCTAAATCAAGCCTCCGCTCATCACTATTCTTCTCAGGGTCATATGTTTGGACCTTATGAGTGGGCAAACCTATTTTTGTTGGTACAACTACCTCTGATCCGTAAGCAAGCATAAATGGGGTTTCCCCAGTGGGAGTCCTCTCTGTAGTTCTGTAGGCCCATAAGTTAGTGTACACTTCCTCGATCCATCTCCCTTTTGCATCTTCTAACTTCTTCTTAATTCCATCAAGAATAATTCGGTTTGTCACTTATGTTTGCCCATTAGCCCGGGGTCGGTCGGGAGTGGAGAAGAATTATTTGATGCTGAGCCTTTTGTAATACTTCTCCAGGGAGATGTTCTTGAATTGTGTTTCGTTATCATAAATCAGGGTGTTGGGTAGGCCAAATCTGTAGATGATATTTTTCTAAATGAATTGGAAGGTGTTCTGCTCTGTGATTGTAATCATCTGCTCGGCCTCCACCCACTTCAAAAAGTAATCTATTGCTACGACCAGATAACGATAATTATTCACAACACTGGGTAAGGGTTTTACCAGATCAATTCCTCACACCGTAAATGACCAATTAGATGTGATTGAGGTTAGAGGTTAATGAGGCCTATGGGGAATGGTAGCGAACCTCTGGCATTTGTTGAGCTTCTTGACATATGCTGCAGTATCTTTGGCCAAGGTCATCCACTAATACCCTTGGGTAACAATCTTCTTGGCCAAGGATCTTCCCCCGATATGACTGGAGCAAAAGCCTTCATGCAAGTCCTTAAGGATATATGCTACCTCAGATGGATGGACACACTTGGGGAGAGGAAGCAAAAACCCTTTTTTGTACAAATTGTCTCCAATGATGAAGAACTTAGCAGTTTTATATCTCATCTTCCTTTTCTCGTTCTTGGATTCTGGTAACTCCCTGTCCTTTATATATCTCATGAGGGGGTCCATCCGGTAAGCCCCCATATTCAAATTCAGATAAAACTCTGCAGCACTGTCTTCCTCTTTAATAGTAGGCCGATTCAGGATTTCTACCCGCACCGTCCTTCTTATCTCTGTTCTTGTAGATGAGGCAAGCCTTGCGAGTGCTTCATCTCGACAATTGTCCAGCCGAGGTATCTTCTTCAGCTTAACCTCCTCAAAACTCTTCAATATTGACCTTACTTTCTCCAAATATTTAGCCATCATATCGTCTTTCGAATCATATGCCCCCAAACTTTGGTTTACCACCAATCTTAAATCGCTATGAACTAGGAGTTGGCTGAAAGTCAGGTCTCGGACCAGGGATAGGCCTTCTATGAGGGCTTCATATTCGAACTCGTTATTAGAGGATTTAAAACTGAACCTCAACGCATATTCGATGTCTTTTCCATCAGGTGCTGACACTATCAGTCCTGCACCACTTCCACTCTCATAAGAGGACCAATCGATAAAGAGTCTCCATATTAATCCATTCTCAGAGAAATTACCTTCTACCAAGGTCTTATTTTTTAAGAGGTATCGCTCCTCTTCATTCTCAGATACCTTCCCCCTTGCTGAACTTACTCCGACCTTACTAGGGGGAGAGTTTAATTTTTTTTCCTAGCTCACAATCAGTAGTCTCAAAATTTTCACTGTCGGCCTCAACCCAAGTGAACTCGGCCACGAAGTCTACTAGTTCCTGCCCTTTGATGGCCGCTTGAGGCTGATAGGTGATATCAAACTCTCCAGTTTCTGTTTCCCAAGACATTAATCTCCCTGACTTCTCAGGCTTATGGATGACCTGTCGGAGTGAAGAGTCCGTTAGGATGTCCATTGCGTGGACCTGGAAGTACAGCTTCATCTTCCTTGAGGCGTGAATTAGAGCATAGGCTAATTTTTCCATCATAGGGTACCTCTGTTCATCCCCTTGGAGCACCTTACTGTTGAAGTATACCAACTTCTGTTCTCTATCCTTATCTCTAATGATGGCAGCACTAATAGCTGACTTTGACACTGCTAGGTATATATAGAGCTTTTCCCCTTGCACCGGTCGTGACAATAATAAGGGGGAGCCTAGGTAGGACTTTAACACTTGGAAGTCCTTGTCATATTTATCATTACACTCGAAAGTCTTTCTAAGAACTTTAAATAATGGAAGACACTTATTGGTTGGTGGCCCTAGATACAAACCTGTTAAGTGCCGCTACTCTTCCCGTCAGCCTCTGTACATCCTTGATTGAAATTGGGGTCTTCATCTCGATCAAGGCCTTTATTTTATCTGGGTTGGCCTCTATTCCCCTCTGATTTACGTTAAATCTCAAGAACTTACTAGCCCCTATGCTGAATATACACTTTAAGGGGTTGAGCTTCATCCTATACCTATCCATTATATCAAAGGTTTGCTTAAGGTCGGCCACATGAAAGTCAACCCTGAGACTCTTAGTCAGCATATCGTCCACATAAACTTCCATCTTCTTCTCAATTTGATCCTCAAACATCTCGTTAACAAGTCTCTGGTAGGTATCTCCATCATTCTTCAGACCAAAGGGCATGACTTTATAGCAGTAAGTGCCCTTATCGGTTATGAAGGCAGCCTTTTCCTCATCAGTCGGGTGCATGGATATCTAGTTGTAGCCCGATTAAGCATCCATAAAGCTCATCAACTCATGGCCTGCTATGGAATCTACCATCTGGTCAATCCTAGGCAAAGGAAAACTATCCTTAGGGCAAGCCTTATTTAGGTTGGTGAAGTCTACACACATTCTCCACGTCCCATTAGCTTTGGGAACTATGATAGCGTTGGCCAGCCACTCAGGATATATCACCTTTCTTATGAAGTCAGCCTTTCCAACTTTTTTACTCTTCCCTGATGACTTCATACTTCTCCCGGGAGTAGATACTCCTCTTCTGTCATATCGACTTAGCATGGTCGGCCACATTCAATTCATGGTAAAAGAGTCCTGGATCAATGCCTGGCATATCCTCACGACTCCATGTGAAGATACTCTGCCTCTCTCTCGGTAATTTGATGAACTCTTCCTTGATATCTCCTCTCAGGGATCTGCCGACCTGGATGATTTTTTCCGGCTCATCCTCATTGAGGATGATGGATTCTACCTCTTCTGTGGCCTCTCCCTTCTTTAGTTTGGTCTCATCCCTGGGGTCCAGGGTGTCAATACTATAAGTTGTAGTCGCTTTCTTATGAGATTCCCTTTCCTCATCTGAGTTAAAATAACATTCACGTGCTAACACTTGATCACCTTGGACTTCTCCTACCCCATATGGGGTCGAGAATTTTACCATCTGGTGTACAGTGGATAGTACGACCTCAAATTCTTTGAGGGATAATCTACCGAGGATAATGTTTTAAGCCGAGTACACACTTTCATCCATCACAAAGAAATTGACCTTCTTTGTTAACCTCTTGGGCCAAGCATCTCCCATCCCAACCTCTATTTTGTACATTCCTAACGGGTCCACCTTCTCGCCGCTAAAACCTATCAGAGGATGATCATACATGACCAATCTCTTCATGTTGAGTCCCAAACCTTTAAAACACGGCCATAACATAACATTGGCCGAACTCCCACCATTAACCAATATCATCAAAACATCATACCCTTGTGCTCTAGTTGTGATTACCAAAGGGTCGTCTTGAGGAGCTAAGATTCCCTTAAAGTCAAACCTCAAAAATCCCATAATTAAGGTATCCATATCTACCTTCTTTCTCTTCTCTGGCTTTGTATCAGCTGCAGCCAAGTGGACTACTTCAACTTTGCAAAGGTCTTTGACTTCTGCAAGGTGTGCCTTTCTGTCGGCCACCTCTGCGCTTCCCCCTACGAGGCCTCCGCATATCATATTCACATCAAACGAGATCATATGGAGTTACCCCTTCGGATAATCGTCTTTTGGTGGAAGATTTGGGTCATCGTCATTTACGACATCATTCTTCTTCTATGGGAAATCTTCCCTGTACTTATCACCCTGTCTCCTTCTGGGGCCACTCGTCCCCTCTTTGTTCCAGCACTGTTCATATACTTCCTCAGTTTTCCAACCTTGAGCATCTTCTCAATCTCGTCTTTCAAGGCAAAACACTTGTCAGTTAAGTGACCGTGGTCTTGGTGAAATTCACACCTCAAGCTCTTATTCCTTTTGTGAGGGGGAGATTTCAGCTTCTCAGGCCATCTTAGGGTCCGATCATTCTTGATCTTTTTCAGAATCTTCTCGCAGTTGACCGTGAGAGGGGTATACCCAACAAACTTATCATTGACCGACCTCTTCTTCCCATCTTTATTCTTCTTCTAAAACTTGCTCCCACTTCTAGTTCCCTTCTTATCTTCGTATTTATCTCCCATAGCTTCCTCGGCATTCATGACCTTTTCGGTCATTGCCAATAGCTCGACCATAGACTTTGGCGGGTCTTCAGCAAATTTTCAAAGCAATTTTCCCTTCTGCAAGGCTCCTATTAACGTGGTCACCACAATACTTTGCCCATAGTCTTCCACTTCCAATTTATCCTTATTAAACCTTGCGATGTATTTCCTAAGACTCTCGTTCTTTCCCTACTTAACGTATAGTAGGTGGGTTGTCTTCTTCTGGGGTCTTACCCCAAAACAAAAGTTTTGGATGAACCGTTCTGCAAGTTGCTTGAAATTCTCAATGGAGCTCTTTGGGAGTGAGGTGAACCAAATATGGGCAGCTCCAGTCAGAGTGATCGAGAATGCACGTCATCTCATCTCATCTGAGACGAAGTAGATATATACAACTAACTGGTACATATCTACATCGTGCATAGGGTTGGTACTCCCATCATATTTTGGGGTAACCACTGGCGGCTTGAATTTGGCAGGGGTTGAAAAGTTGACTTTCTTAGCCACAAATGGTGAGCCCTCGAAATACCCCCTCTGAAGAGGGTCTCGGCTCCGGAGGATGTCTCCTATCTTATTTTCTAGTCTTTGAATTGAGTTATTCCATGGTCTCCCGGCCACTTCGACAGCATCAGCCTGGCCAATGATATCCCCTGCTTCCTCCATAGGGAGAATCGTGGATTCTCCAGCAGCTGATCTGCGTCGGTTATTCACCTCTCACTGAACCTCATCTCGGTCGCGAGGGGGTTAGCCATTTTCCTCCTCCCTTCTTGAGCCAGCATTGCTCCTTTACCTGGACATCCTTTCTCTCAAATCTCTAACTGGGTTGAGACTTTTGAAGGCTGACCCTCTACTTAATCAGTCAAAAGTTGAGCCCCTGGGAGGGGCATCTTAACTCGGCCTCCTATCGCGACCTCAGCTTCCTTGAATGTGGTGTACCATATTCCCAGATACTTCATATGGCTCCCAACAATCAATCTGGGCATCTGTAGCTTCATAAATCATCATATCGGTTCACCGAGCACGGTTGGCCTTGCCTCCCCAGGCATAAATGCCTAGGGTCAGCAACGTCTCTCCGACATTGAGGGGCGATAAATCCTTGCGAGGTGCCTTGGTTAGTCCCCTGGCCCCCTGGGGAGGCTCCCCAGCTATCGGAGTAATCATCTCCAGAGGGACTCCCGTTGGCCTGACTGTTACGTACTAGCTGAAGGCTAACCAGCTGCTCTTTTATCGCCTATTGGCTTGCTACCAAGGATTTTAAGGGAGCCGCCACTTCAGCCATTTCTGACTAAGGAGGGGTGTTGCTAGAACTAGGGCCACCAGCTGGTGGGGGGTGGAAATTTTGATGCCATGTTAAATCCTAGTGGATGATCTTAGAATCGAAGAGTGAAAGCCTTGCAACTCAGCAGGAACTCTTTCAACGGTGAAACAGCTCCATATAAGGGGAGGACTGGTTCACCGCCAAAGACTCCGGCGAGGACAAGCTAAGCAAAGGAAGAGATGATGCTTCTCGTTCCCACAGATGGCGCCAGACTGATGATACCAGAAATCGTATCACCAAGTCAATATGTATGTAAGCTCAAACCAGACAACAATGGTTTACAGAAGATATAAATGTATAGATAGGAGGAGATGAGGCAAAGAAGAATATGATACCAAATATAAGTGGTTCGGTCGGATCCTACGTCCACTGTGCAGTGTGAATGGTGGTTTTCACTATAAGTATGGCATTTATGGCCTGTAAATACAACACTCAAGCTTTTCTCTCTCTTCTGTATATTTTGACAGAGTTCTGCTAGGGTTTTGAGTAATGAGATCCCTTCTCATGGACAAGATAAAGAGTATGTATAGGACTTGGGGGGATAGTGTACCCCTAAGAAGGTATGGAATGTTCCGATCCACTAAGGTTGTGCCATCTGTCACTGTCACATATAGAGGATGATGAAGTATTCCCTCACATGAGAGAATTATTCGGTTGCAACAGTTTCATCCACGTAGGACCTGAATCCCATACGTACTGCTCCACACGTCTCCCAAACTACGCGCTCTACCAGTTGTCGCTATCGGTTGTATGGTCTAGGTCAAGGAATCTAACCCTTATGAAAATATACTTGTCTCATCCGCTGGTCTCATCCTAGACTCATCGACGTTGAGTCAGCCGAGTTCGAGGATACTCAATCCCTCAGAAATAATGGAGACCCCCCATTCTAGGTGACTGACGAGGGTCGAGGATGATTCATCTTCCCTAGGCCGAGTGATGAATTCTCCTTCTTGGTCATCTGGTAAGGGTTGGTTGAGGCCGAGGTTCATGGTTCTGGACGAGGCGATACTTGGCATATCAGGTACCATTTACACCTCCAATTTTTTTTATTGGTGTATTGTTCTTTTTCCAAGCTAAACCCACATAAAACTTCAAAATATCATTTTTTTAGGATATATATATATATATATATATATATATATATATATATATATATATATATATATATATATATATATATGTGTGTGTGTGTGTGTGTGTGTGTGTGTATCTGCAAAATAAGAAAATATTTTTTTTCTCTTTTATTTTGTTTATTGACCCATAAGTGAAATCTCATAATTTTTTTGGCATTCATTTTAAAATTAATCTTTTCTTTCATTATCAAACTATTACAAAATCTCATTTATTTCTATTTTTTATTTTTTTATGGATAATTTATATATATTATGTGTTGACTTGAGATTGGGATTTTGTTGAGTTGGCTTTTGGTTATTGTGGTGGTTCGATTGGTTTGATTGGGTAGGGTGTAGTTTTCCATAGATAGACGTCATATCCCGTCCTTTTACCCTTTATTTCTCTATTCTGAGACGTAGACGTGCTTGTGTCACCGAGGAGCCCGAAAAGGATCATTCCTCGGAGGACAACTCGAGTGTCCCCAACTTTAGCCTACGATGGGAGACACGTCACTCTTATATGCTCTATAACTCTTAAGGGTTACCCGCATGTTCTATCATCCAAGAAAATATAGAGGACCTTGCTACACTATCCAGGATCACTATTTTTTCTTAGTTAGCCCAGCGCGGGGCGGGACCCCATTTTTTCCTTAGAGATCCCATATACCCTGATCTTATTAGGGAGTTATTCTTTGGTGTGGTAGTCTTTGCGAGAGGTTTTTTCTCTCGTGTTAGTAGAAAGTAGGTAGTTATAAGTGTAAATTCTATAGCCCGATGTGGCCATCCCCGATCCTCGCGGCGGGCAGGCAGCGTGTGGGAGGATCCTAGGTCTAACGCGTCCTTCGGCCGACGTCATTTGGATGAGGTAAAAATGTAGAGAGATTAGAGTCACCAGTCTATTTTTCTCAAAATAGAAAAAAGAAAAGGGGAACCCATCCCGAAGGACAGTATCCAAAGATATACTGGTGCATACGAAACCAAAATAATTCGAGAAGGGTCCGGAGGCTATAGTTACGAAATGGGAAGGTGTTAGGCACCCATTCCGCCCTTTCGGTCTCTCATGGGTTTTTTGTTATTTTCCTTTTATTTTCCCCGTGATGTGTGTGCATGTGTATATATAGTGGAGATAGGAATCATCGACTTGTACCATGGAAGAGGTAAAACAAGTCATCCGTAGGAAGGTATAAAAATAATATTAAAAAATAGGATTTACGCGATTATCCTTACGTTGTGATGGAACGATAACATATGTGGAATAGTACGCCACTAAGAACAAATATATGTATATATATATTATAAGAGAGTGGAGTTTAGAGAAAATAAAAAATTATAAAAAAAAAGTAAAAATAGGACTCGAGTCTCGAGTTTTACCCCGAGACGCCTACGTAGCCTATAGAGGCATCAAAGTCCACGTAGTTCGCATGAAAAATGAGGGTTGGGGTTTATCCCATAAATCTAACCGCGGACTCTCTTATTTGTGTGTGTGTGTTTGTAGAAAAAGTGTTTTAGTTGCGAGAAAAGTGCAAGAAAAGTGTGAGAATTCCCGTTTGGAATTTATGAGCAAACCCTATTTTTCTTGTTTTTTGGGTTTTTATTTATATGAAAATAAGAGATGTGCAATAATACTAAATAAAAAGTATATTAGGATGTGTGCGATGAGATAATAAAAGTGCTAAGTAATAAAATAAATTATTGCGAATTTATGAGAATTTAAGGAGAGAGTTGAGAAAATTGGACCTTCTTGAAGATCTTGAGCTTGATCTTGAATGTTGGAGAGAAGCCCTTAGACTTGGATGATGATGGAGGATAGTGAATTCACCAAGTTTGATGAAAAGAATGATGAAAAGTGAAGGTTGGAAAGGGATTTGGGTGTGGAAATCACGCTGACTTCCAGAGAGGTTTTCTAGATTTGCTAAGAGTGCTTTCTAACAGATCTGGGCTCTACTTGCAAGTGAGGACAAACCCTCCTTTTTATAGGCACAGGGCATTGTCGATTGGCATAGCCCTATTCCTTCCAATCGGCAGGTGCGTTTAGGCACACTACCGATAGGAAGAGATTGGGACGTGCCGTTTGGTAGTGTCTTTCAGGCCTTTTTGGAAAATTGGTCGCACAACGCAAATCGTTGATCAGAATCGGGAATGGGGTAGACCATTGGAAAGGTAATTCAAATACCTTCGAAAGTCCTTAGACCACTCCCAGGTTTAAGAGTTGACTTTGGGTCAAATATGGCTCGGAAGCATTCATCAGTCCATTGGACAGGGAATCGTCAGACACAAACGGATCGTTCATCCGCATAGTAAGTCTGAATCATGCACCGGGAACACCTTTGGAAAGTTTAGTAGATGTACTTCGATATTCCAAAGAGTTTGATCTGGTTCGGGAAGTTGACTTTGGTCAACCGGGCCCTGAAGCATTTGGTGACCTTTCATAGTAAAACGAATTGTTCGTCCGTACCGTAAGTCAGAATCGTGCATGGGGTGGACCGTTGGAAAGGGGTTTTAGTGCCCTTTGAAGATTCATTCAGTCTCGGTCGAGCTGAAGACTTTGACTTTTGGTCAAATGGAGCCTGGGAGTGCTTGATGGCTTTTAGGTCATTACTCGGGATATGACCAGGGTTTGTAGTGATGAAGGGAGGTTCTAGGGACCTACAGAGAGTTTAGGGGGTAACAGAATGGGTGTCTATAGAGCCCCTCGATGGGTGAGTTTGGAATAAATGATAGTCGTCGAATAGACACCACATGATGCTTTTGAGGGAGGATGACCAATTCTGAGAGTCGAGGCCGATTCTGAGGAAATAAGGGATCGAGGATGACCAATTCAGAGGGTTGAGGCCAATTCTGAGGACCTATGGAGTGTGCTAGGTATAACCAATTCTGCGGATCGAAGATAATTTTGCGGGCTTTGGTTGAGATGACCAATTCTGCGGTTCGAAGCCAATTCTACGGGCTTAAGTAGAGATGACCAATTCTGCGAGTCGAAGAAGATTTTGTTGGCTTAAGGTGGGATGAACAATTCTGTGGGTCGAAGCCAATTCTGCGGGCTTAAGTTGAGATGACCAATTCTGTGGGTCGAAGCCAATTCTACTGGCTTAAGTTGATGATCTAATACCGAGGTCAATTTTGACTTAACAGAGGTAACGATCAAGGACCGAGGTTAATTCTAACTAACTAAGGTGACGATCTAAGACCAAGGTCAATTTTGACCTAAGAGAGGTGACGACCGAGGATCGAGGTCAATTCTGACCTAACTAAGGTGACAATTCAAGACCGAGGTCAATTCTGACCTAAGAGAGGTGACGACTGAGGATCGAGGTCAATTTGACCTAACTAAGGTGATGATCCAAGACCGAGGTCAATTCTGACCTAAGAGAGGTGACGACCGAGGACTGAGGTCAATTCTGACCTAACTAAGGTGATGATCTAAGACCGAGGTCAATTCTGACCTAAGAGAGGTGATGATCGAGGACCGAGAGCAATTCTGACCTAACTAGGGTGACAATCCAAGACCGAGGTCAATTTTGACCTAAGATAGGTGACGACCGAGGATCGAGGTCAATTCTGACCTAACTAAGGTGACGATCTAAGTCTGAGGTCAATTTTGACCTAAGAGAGGTGATAATCAAGGACCGAGGTCAATTCTGACCTAACTAAGGTGACGATCCAAGAACGAGGTCAATTCTGACCTAAGAGAGGTGACGATCGAGGATCAAGGTCAATGTTGACCTAACTAAGGTGACGATCCAAGACCGAGGTCAATTCTGACCAAAAAGAGGTGACGACCGAGGACCGAGGTCAATTCTGACCTAACTAAGGTGACGATCTAAGATTGAGGTCAATTCTGACCTAAGAGAGGTGACGACCGAGGATCGAGGTCAATTCTGACCTAACTAAGGTGATGATCTAAAACCGAGGTCAATTCTGACCAAAGAGAGGTGACGACCGAGGACCGAGGTCAATTCTGACCTAACTAAGGTGATGATCCAAGATCGAGGTCAATTTTTACCTAAGAGAGGTGACGACCGAGGACCGAGGTCAATTCTGACCTAACTAAGGTGACGATCTAAAATCGAGGTCAACTCTGACCTAAAAGAGGTGACGATCGAGGATCGAGGTCAATTCTGACCTAACTAAGGTGAAGATCCAAGACCGAGGTCAATTCTAACCTAAGAGAGGATAAAGATTGGATTTTGGGTTCCGCTGGGGAATAATGAATAAGCTGGGAAAAATGTAGAGTGTCCTTTGCAGACATGACTTTCTAGGGTTTCGCTGGGGAAATATTTTGCATCCTCTGAAGGAATAGACAAAATTCCACTAGGGAGGTGATTAGGTGGCACAGGGTTTGGATGTATTGCTTGGGGAAAATTGAGACTTTTGGGGCATAGGGGGTGATCTTTAGAGATCCTCCGGGAATGTTGCCGAGAGGAGTTTACTTGGTTTTTTAGAGTTCCGTTGGCGAAATAGGGGTTCCGCTTGAGGGAGTGCAAAATTTTCTTGGTGAAAATGTTCTAAATCCTTCCTGGGATTTTTAAGAATTTTCTGAGGATTTTTTAGGATTTTATGGTATTTTCTGGGAATCTTTGTACGAAATTTTAAGGGGGGTACCGGTCGTCATGGTGCAGGGGGTTCCATTTGGCAGTGGCTTGGACTTTTGGACTGCCTCGGGAAGGTAAGGGGACAGTGTCGATCGTTGGGTGGGGGGTCAATGCCGATCGGCATGACCCTTGGCATCTTATATAAAGGGGACGAATTCCCCTCATTTTCCACAGCTTCTTGTTTTCTCTTTTTCTACGAATTTCCTTTGCAAGTCGTTCTATCATTCCGATCTTTAAGAAATGGCCGCCTTTGTGATCACTGCAACGCATAGGGAATAGTTGACTATTGATGACTGGGCGAACATGGAGTGGAGGGCCAAGGCGCCTCTTGATTTGGGGAGTGAGAACTCCTTTGACTCATTCGAGCCAGTTGCGAATGAGCGGACTTTGCTACGGGATCCGTCGTGTTATCGGTCTTCTAAGGTGGTGAGCCCTGGCGGTTATGTAAGAAACCTGACCTTTGGCATTCTTCTCTTTTTGGTGATTTTTCCTTTCTTCTTGAATTTTGACAAGGTTTCTTATTTTGATAGTCTGATATCTCTTTGAAGAATATGCGTGCTCGTGGGACGACGGGGCTTAAGGACATCTGGGAGCATCTTCCACACGTGGTGCGTTGGGTGGTATCATCAGCGGGTTTTGGGAGGTTGGAATCTGCGCTGGATGAGATGCCTCGGTCGACAGCGGTCTTATACGCTTTGGGGGAGAGATGGTGGGATACTACCCACACCTTCCATTTCAGTTTTGGGGAGATGACCGTGACTCCCATAGACATGCAGCAGCTGCTGGGGCTGGATTACGATGGGAAGCAGATAGAGGTGGATCTCTCTCTGAGGGTGAGGTCGGAGGCGGTGCGTGCGACACTTGGTGACGTAGGGATGATAGTTTCTTGGGATTCCATCCGGCTGTCCTTGTTGAAGGATGTCTTGCTGAGTAGGGTGGTTGATGTGGAGGATGGGCTGTAGGTGAGGCAGATGGGCCGGTTGTTCATTTTGCTAGTGCTGGGAGGTTTCATGGTGGCGTCGAGTGGAGACGTCGTCCATTTGTGGTTCTTGCCGTATTTGAGGATGTTTTCGAACATCCCTCTCTATGATTGGGGGAGCCTGACTTTGGCGACCCTCTATTTTACTTTGGATGCATTCAGCCGGTGTTGCCGGTAAACTTTTACTGGAGCCACGTATCTCTTTAAGGTATCCTTTAATTTTGCAAATTTTCCTTTCATGCATTCGTATTTTCCTTATGCATATCTCTTTTATTGTGAATTCCTGTCTTTAGCAGATGTGGCTCTATGAGGTGATTGGGTGCAATACCCAGCTGATTGCCTTGAAGGACGAGATTGTTGGGGACTTTTGCCAATTGTATCGATGGTGGAAGGCCAATCGATAGTCGACGGGATCTCTCTCTCTAGAGGCGGTGTGTCAGGTCTTGAATGGCCTGACCAGTGGTAGGGTAAGACTCTTTCCTTTCCAGTCTTGGTTTTTGCATGTTCTGATTTTGTATTGATTTATGCTGGATTGGGATTTTCAGGTGATCTTTTACCCTTAGGGGATAGACATTCAGGATACGGGGGTGACTGGGGTGAATGCGCAGATGAGGCACTTACTGGAGCATGAGTTCGGCCATTCCTGGTATCTCGAGGAGTGGGTGGTTCGACAGATTTTTGAGGAGGAGGTGGTGGTGCCACCTGTGTAACCTACTACGTCTATGAGGCGGGAGCGACTGCTGCCGGAGGATGCGAGGATCGCGATGATGATCGGTGGGTCCTACTTGTCGTATATTGATGCGGCTGCACCGTATGACTATATGGACTTTGTGACGAGCTGGTTGATGGCTCCTAGCATATATGATGCCCTGCCTTTTCCTCCTGCGAGTTTGAGTCAGGCGGTGGGGTCTTCCCATAGCGGCGGTGGTCCGTCGGTGTCTGCGGCGGCGGTGACTTCTAAGGTTCCTTTTGTGCAATTCCATACCCATTCATACAACATTCGGCGGGCCGATAGAGGGATGGTGCCTATGCTGCATCATCCTCATGCGATGGATCCGGAGGAGCTGGGTTTGACAGAGGAGGTTCTTCGTCCTGCGATATACCTTCTTCCTCTTTTTGGTTATTTTTCTATTTTGACACTTTCTGCTTGATACTGATTTTTCCTTTTACTTTGCAGTAAGTCTGGGTGTCGACCACTTGGCTGAGGGACATCAAAGACTGGATATCTTCGGCGACTGCCCATATTCGGGATGCGGTCCCGGTTCCTTCTTGCTTGGTGTCGTCTCCTTCATCCGAGGAGGACTCTGGCTCGAGTAGCGGTGGTGCGTCGTCTCGCCGTAGGGGAAAGAGAGCACCTCACAGGGGTGGAAGATCTTAGAGAGAGGGGTGAAAGGGAGGTGAAAGAGGGAGAATGAGAATGTGGGTTCAGGCTGAGTCCCGTTATTTTTTGCTTTTCTTTTATTTCCTGCAAATTTGATGTAACACGGAAGAATATATATATGCAATGGAATGGGAATTTTTTATTATCTAATGGTTAATGAATGAATGCACATGCGCTTTTTACTTTGCTGCTAAGACCGTAAAAGGAGATATTTTTGAGATTTTGAGTAAAATTTTAAAAATGAGAAATTATATAAGGGTGGAAGAGGATTTTTAAAATTCTGTTGAGAATATCAATTTATTTTTATTGAGTTTCTGATTTTGACAAAAGAGGAAAAAGGGAATTTTTCAAAAATGGGGGATTGCCAATCGACAAGCACCTTGCCCTGCCTATCGGCAGTCAAGTCCAGTCCCATAAATTCAAGCTTTGATTAGTGCCCTCTCCAGCCTTTTGTACTTTGTGGGGTAGGATTCCCTCCAATTTCTGCAGGGGTTATGTCTTTTGTGAGGGTTCTCAAGTATAAAAAGGGGTAAGGGTGGAGTGTTTTCATCACACCTTCAGTTATCTATTGTTTCTTAGTTTTGCAAGATGGCTCTCCCTGGTAGCATTGAGTTTGCTAACTACCTCGAAGCCTTGGAAGCAATGTGCTCTTATAACATTGATTACGATGCTTCCAACATTCGTCGAGTCTCTTTGTGGCACAACCGGCCCATTGAGTGGAACATGCTGATGGCGGCGGTATAATTTTGGTGATTCGTATCGAATTATGCATTTAATTACCCTCGAACTTAGGAATTTTAGCCCCCTCGGGTACCGTAATTGCTATAATTATGCTCGATAACCAGACAACCTCCGTTTTATATGCTAACATGTTATTTGAGGTATTATTGAGCTTTTATAGAAGTTATGGTGCTTAGTTTGAAGTTTGGTCGTATTTCAGTTAAGTTCCGTCGCGATTCGTACGTTCGGAGGCATTTTCGTAATTTTACACTTTGGAATTTTTGCCCGAAGTCTTCACGGAAGTTGTAGCCCTCAGGCCAAGCTTCGCGTGGCCGTGAATGGTGCACGAATAGGAGTCCGAACGAAGGAAACACGGACCTTTAATCGGAAAAGAATTATAAGAAAATTAACAATTTATATAATTACCCCCATGACCCTTATCTCTTTTATTAACAAATCCATTAATTCCATTTGTATCCTAACTTCGTTTTTGACAGCAAACCCACTTTTAGAGATGGCGATTTTGGATTTTTCTCGGATTTTGCTCGGGTTTTGGCCACGCACAAAATTGGGATGTTTTTGGCCAAATTGAACAATTGATTATGGGCTTCGGGTCTTAGGCTTCGATTCTTGGAGCTTGGTTTTTTCATCCATGGTATATCCATGGAGGTTTGGCCATTGATGGATTTTTGGGAAATGGAGGTTTGGCTATTATTGGGGGTTTGTGGCTTTATGCACGTGGGAATTTGGTGGGCAGACCTGCTG
Source organism: Sambucus nigra (assembly GCA_949130495.1). Classification (NCBI taxonomy): domain Eukaryota; kingdom Viridiplantae; phylum Streptophyta; class Magnoliopsida; order Dipsacales; family Adoxaceae; genus Sambucus; species Sambucus nigra. The sequence continues at coordinate 276,019,991 of OX422210.1, read as the reverse complement.
CGATCGGTGGACCGCGCAATTACTTCCGGTCGACCGGGTTTTTTAGTTTTGTCGTGGAAGGCTGACAGTGGGTTTGGCCCTTCTTTGGCGGTCGATCGGCCACCACCCCCGGTCGATCGAGACTCTGTATTTTGGCCTGATTTGCTGTAGCTTTCTATTTCTTTTTTTTTCTTTTTTCATTTATTTTATTTGTAACTTAAAATCCCTTTTCTTTTCTTTTCTCTTTTTCTTTATTTCTTTTTGGCAACTTAGTATAAATAGATCATCTTTGTTTATTTGTAGACATATATCTAGTTTTAGTTAGTTATAGGGTTGAGAGATACTTGGGGATTATTTTGTGGGAGTTTCCCTATCCTTGAACTTTGTTGGTGTTTACCCATTTAATGTAAGTTTACTATTCATCTTTCGTCTCCATCTTATTTAATTGATTTCTAATGTAGTTTTTCATGATTTGGTATTTATTTCATGCCTAGATAAATTGTAGTGTTAATTTAATTAGTTGTGCTTTAATTAATTAGTTGTTTTAATTAATGTCATTTATTATGTGTAATAGCTAATTTAAATTAGGTTGTGTCGGATTGAACTCACCTAGGGTTGATGTGTTGCTTTGCTTTGGTGATGGAGTTTACGGGTTTATTTCGAGTGGGTTATCCAAGTTATTACGCCTAGGAGATTTGGCGGGGGTATATCATGTATGCCCCGTATTTACGACCTTACGTGCATAATTTTCGGGATATTTGTTGACGCCAAAATCAAATTAATCTTTTATACGAATTTAGGGGTGTGACAACTCTTGATTTAATTAATTGACGAAACAAGACACAATCTTAATAACTCATCGACCCATGTAGCCATTTTATACTAATTAACTCGGGGTGAGGGATATTCTACGCAACCTATAGTTTTTATTCTCTTTATTAATTTTTGTTTAAATACACCCATGCCTAGTTTATCTTTTATTTCTTTTTAGTTAACAAACTACCTTTTACACTTTTATTTAGAAGCATTAAACCAATTAAATTCTAAGAACTCGTCTCCGTGGATTTTTGATACCCGGACTTGGCCGCTATATTCACCTGTTAAGTGTAGTCATAAGTTTAGGTTTTTGTATTAAGGCGGTGAATAGAAAACAACGATCAGCATTTGACACACGCTACTTTTCACCCTTAATCAAAATGGCATCATTGTCGGTGACTTGTTTGTTTTAGAACTTATTTGATTTAGTATTTCGTAGTATTTGTTTTTCTATTTGTACTTTTTGCCTAACATTTTTGTAGGACTTCTACATTTGAGCGCCAACCGCTTGAAATTTTTGCGCGCGCATCACTTTGTGAATTTCGCCACTTCGAGGCATCTTTGGGGTAAGCATGTCTTGTTCCAATCCTTTTCGATAATAATTATGATAATTCTCAAAAATCCCCGTAAACCTATGACTTTTGGTCAATACTTAGAGTCCCGAAAAACTTCAAATTCAAAAATGACTTTGGGCGAGTATTACAAAAGTCACTCTTTGGAGTGAGTGTATTTTGAGGAGGATGATAACGATTTTGGGCCTCTAATTCCTTATAATAGGAATGTTCAAACTAAAAGTTATAGCTTTCAAAATTCTTATAATAATGAGTTTGAGCATAGTTCCGATAATAATTTTCAAACTTCTCATTTCCAAGAATCCTCATCTTGGCCTATGACTTTCAGTGAGAGTTTGCTCATGCTTGAGAATGAGAGGTATGAAAACCGTTATTGGGGAAAAATCATTTGTGGGAACATGAGTTGGATTTATTATTTGAATCCAATGATGATTTTTCTTCCGAAACTTTTGAAGTCGAGGAATGTTTTGAACCAAATGAGGATTTTTTGCCTACTTTGGAACAAACCATTCTTGACTTGGCCCATGGTTTAATAGAAATTGAAAGTGAGGATGAAATGGATTTAGTATCCATTTGCAATGAAACGATTTCATCTTTGGATCCCAAAGAAGAACATTTCATTGAAAATGATCCTATCTCTTTCGAAATTCCAACTTTGAGTGATGATAACTCATCTCTTGAGTTTGAATTTCTTTCCTCACCCTTTTCATTCTCCGTTATCACACAGTTACAAGTACCCGATAAATCGGTGCCGAACTTTAAAACGTTCAACCCTTTCACCGACGAGGAGTACTTGCTCGAGTTGCTTTCCATGAAGGCATCTTTGCCTCCTTGTGCGCCCCCTCCCATTCAAATTTCTAAATACTTGGGAGATGATTCATTTTTTCTTGTCCCCCATGTGTATTTGTCACCCGTCTTATCCAAATCCCCCATCCTCCCGCCAAAGATTTTAATTGGGGATGGTTCATTTCTTCCGCCTTACACATGCCTTCCGTTGTTCAAACGGAATCCATATTTTTCGGAGGGCATGCTTGTATGTGAGGGCACACCAGTTATCCTCCAAAGTCAAATCGTTCTTATGGTGGACCCTCAGCAATTTAGACTTTTAGTGTACAGTTAGTGTGAAGCCTAAATAGTAGGTTGTATATAGTTAGCCTTTTATTATTTCTTTCCTTATTTTTTCTCTCCTTTTTAATTTAATCTAGTGTAATTAGTTAACTTTTTGTTATTTGTTTTTGCTATGCTTGGTACTAACTTGTTTTGTAGATTCTTTGGACTTGTTCTTATGGGGATCGCTCCAATTTTGGGTCATATCGCTATTTTCCTCTCTTTGACTTGGTTCTTAATTTACATTGAGGACAATGTCAAGTTTTAAGTTAGGGTGTGTGGGATATTCTATCCATTTCTGATTTTAGTCCATGTTTTTGCTGACATGTTAGTTACTTAGTATGCTTTTCTTAGAAAAATTGAAAATTTCAAAAAAAAATCTTTCTTTTTTCTCATTTTTTGGGCATTTTGCCTTTGTTTACGATGATAAATTTCAATAATTGCCCGATCCAATTGACAACCCAATGATGCATGTTCTCGATTTCAGAAGTTATTAGACTTTAGTCCTCGATTATTGATATCGTAAATAACTTCATGAATTAAACTTTAATCCCATGAGCACATGCATTTTTATTGCTATATTGATTTGGTTTAAGATTTTTATAACTCGGTAATCTTTTGTTGCATTGTATATACTTACACCGAGTAAGCTTTGTACCTTTCATCGTTTATGAGTGTTATACACTATTCTTTCCCCTTTGAAAATGTTACGGTGGTTGGTAAACTTTATATTCTTTCATTTGACCGTTCATTAATTGAGTTTATACTTGAAATGTGTTACTTGAGCATGATTTTCATATATTGTTTTGACTCGAGAATTGCATAAACTTTGTGAAATGATCATAGGCCATCTTTGTTATATCACCCATATTGACCTTGACCTCACCTTATATGTTTACCCTCGTCAACCCCTTTGAGCCTAAATATAGCCTTTCGTTTCATAACCCAAAATTTCCATAACCAACTCTAAATTGGAGTTTTAGCCCATACATACACTTTCCATACCTTTGTTTGGAATGTTACTTGGGATTGAATGATGTTGTTGTGCAGTCAGTTGCAATTTAGGCATGTGAGAGTGAGAAAAGTAAAGAAAGTAGCGAAAAAGAGAAAGCAAAAATCAAAAGAAAACATGAAAAAAAAGAAGAAAAAAAAGAAAAGAGAAAGTTGTAAATGTTGTGTATATAGTTTAATAAGCTTTTATTACTCTCCCGATTGCTATATTCAATGCCTTTTGAAACCTGTTTTCCAATTTTGATATTGCCCGAATTTTTCCCATTATCCCGAGTTTTCATTTTCGAACACTTTGAATCCGTACATACAATCCTTCATTTCGTACCCTAGCCAAACCTACATTATAACCCTATCAAGTCCTATGTGATCTTAGGGTGCATTTAATTAAAAATTTGAAATAGTTTTGATAATCAATGAAAATGCATTTCGCCTCTTTTAATGTGCGGTATCCTTTCATTGAGAATACAGTTTTTCAGTTTATATATAGCGTTCTTCATTTGTGATATGTGTGCGGCCTAGTTTCCACTTACATTTACTCTTTATGCCCGCATGTTCCGTGTGTTACCTCCCTGTTTCGAGTGAATTCGCTTGATGAGCGTAATGACCGTGAGGATTGAATATATGCTTGCATTAATTTAGTATCAGGTTTATTTGAGTTAATTTGCATGTGCTCACTCCCCCTCCCACATTTTAAGGTTTCAATTCTGTGAGGTACATTCTATAATGTTAATGATTTGGACTTTTGTTTGAATTTGTTCATTATGCTAATAATGTGTATGAAATCCTTTTCGTTATTGTTGGGCTTGTCGTATGTTGGTTTGGGCATATTTAGAGGAAACCATCTGATATTTATGGGTACCATCTCTGAAAACCCTCACGAGACGACACTCGTCCACTAGGGTGACCTAGGGGTTTAACGACTTATTACATATGCTAAATGCAATCGTGTTCCCTACGACAGTGGCATTTATATTTCGATGCATATATACGTCTTGTACCGCCCTCTGTGGACTGGTTTTGTTTGTTTCATTACTAGGGACTAGCAATGTTTAAGTTAGGGGGTGTGATTCGTATCAAATATTGCATATTTCCACCCATTATCTTTATGCATTCTATCACTTTTATGGTCCTAATGCCTATATTTATGCTCAATAACCAGACAACCTTGGATTTGGATATATACATGTTTTGCAAGGGTTAATTGTGCTTTTGTAGGTATTGGAACGCTAAAAGTGAGAATCAGTTGCATTTCGAAGAAGTTCCATCGTTGGACGCTACTTCAAAGGCAATTTGGTCTTTTCAAACTCACTATTTTTTATGGAATGAAGTTACCAACATGTATATCATCAAATTATCTTTCCGTGGCCACTGACCGTGTGTCATTCTGACTCCGTATGTGGAAGTTATGCCCATTTCAGAAAGGTTTTGGTATTTTATTCTACTTCAAGGGTATTTTGGTAATTTCACATTGCATAATTTGGAGGGTTTCAAAGAAGAATCATGTATATAATTGAATTAGTTTCGCGTCAGTTCCGACCACGCCTCATTTCGATTCCTTATGAGGGAGTTATGGCCATTTCCATGCAACGCGTCAAAATTGGTTCAAAGAGGAAAAGTGGGTTGTCTCCATCCCAAGGCAAATCTCAAAACCGCGATCGACCGGTCCCAAACATGAGGTCGAACGGTCCCATCAGATATGGATGAAAATTGACTTATTTTGGGTTTTTTGGCTTGGTTTTGTTTGGTTTTTTTTTTTGGGTATAAATAGAATGTTTGGGGCTTTTATTAAGGGAATAGCTTTCATTTTAGATCAGATTTTTAGGGGTTGTTCTTGGGAGCTTCCCTCTCCTCTTTTCTCTTTAGTTTCTACCCATCTATGTAAGTAAACTACTATTCATTGTCTCTTTCCATTAATACATGCTTTGATTACTTGATTTCTTGCTTTGTAGTTACTTTTCTTTCTTTAATTAATTAGTTGTTGTAGTTTATTTCTTATTTTGCTTAGTTAATTAGTTGCCTTAAATTAGTTAATTTATACATGCTTTTTAATATGATTTCTAGCTAATTTAGTCTAGGTTGTGTCGGACTGAACTCATTCCAGGTTGACACGTTGCTTTGCTTTGTCGATGGTGTTTACGGGTCTATTTCGGGTGCGTTGTCCTAGTTATTACGCTTAGGGGATTTGATGGGGCATATCATGTATGTTTCATGCATACAACCTTGCGTTCGTAATTTTTGGGGTATTTGTTGACACCAAAATCGTATTAGGCTTTTATGCAAATTTAGGGGTGTGACAACCCTTGCTTTAATTAACTGTCGAAACGAGATGCATTTGTAATAAGTCGTTGACCCATGTAACCATTTTATACTAATTAACTCGGGGAGAGGGATATTCAACGCAACCTATAGTTTCTATTCTCTTTGTTAATTTCAGTTTAAATACACTCATGCCTAGTTTATCTTTATTTCTTTTTAGTTAACAAATTACCTTTTACACTTTTATTTAGAAGCATTAAACCAATAAAATTCTAACAACTTGTCTCTGCGGATTTTCGATACCCGGACTTGGCCGCTATACTCACCTGTTGAGTGTGGTCATAATTTTAGGTTTTTGTATTAAGGCGGTGAATAGAATACAACGATCAGCATTTGACACACGCTACTTTTCACCCTTAATCAGTTGGATGAAGTTTGTCCTACCTACGAGGAATTTCCTGCCATGCTGGGGATAGATCCCAGTGTTGCTGCGGCTTTACTTTAATTTTCCCATTCTCCTAGGGATTTGCTGGCCGGGCTTCTTAGCATTTCACCTTTGACAGCCAAACCACTGGTTGCTGGAGGAATGATCTCCCTCCCAATGGTGTTGCAGTCCGTGTATTTGCGGGAAGTAGGTGATGCTGTCTATGCTGGAGCCGTTGCTCTGGGCTTGGTTTCAAAATTATTGCTAGTGACTGGGGAACTGCTAGCGGATCCACAACTTGCAGCCATTACTTCATGAATGTCATACCATCGCAATCCTACGGTGGTGATACTGGCGGAGACTCTGAACGGTCTGGATGCCTGGCGAGAAGGTCGTTCTGACTTCCTGCGGGGTAGCCCCGCTATGCTATTCTTGTGGTTGTCTGAAAGACTCCGCCTAGTGACTCTTCCAGAATATCCTTTGTCGGCTGTACCCAACTTCTTTTCGCGTCACTTCTTCAGTGTTGGCCTGGATATTGAGAGCTGGGAGAATTGGCTTGTGGATCATGGGGCTCGGAATCTGTATTGGTCAATGCGTTGGTGGAGATAGTTACTGCATGTTCTAAAGCTAGGAAAATACTCGTATGTACAGTTGGTTGGTCTCAGCCAGACCTTTTTCTACGCCAATTTGGCTGGGCACAGGTCGTGCCACCTCGGACACTAAATTTATTTTTGGTAGATGATTTGACCGAGCATCCGTGCCTGGGGCTTGGCTCTCTGTGGGAGAGTCAGTGTTAGTCGATCCATCCCTGCAGTCTGTTAGGAGAGTTTGGCATATCCCTGGGGATTATATGAAGTGGTTGTGGAGGAGAGTAGTTAGCAAGATATTGGCAGTTGAGACTGGACAAAAGTGACTTGTCTCTTTTGACACCATGGAAGGAGATGTTGTGGTTTTTTTGGAAGCTCGTTCGAGCTTATCTGTCCATGGAGTGTCTGCGACACTCTGTTCAGGCAGGGGAAACTTGGGGACCCCGGGATGTAGATGATGATGACGAAGCAGTCTCCTCTGGTAGCTGTGGATGGGACTCTTGGAGAGTTTGTAATGGGGAATAAATGTGGGGATTTTATTTAGCCTTTTCAGGAGGGTAGGGGGAAGGGAGTTTGTAAGGACATAATTTTATAAATGTATGGGGTTGAATCTAGGAATTCTTTATTTTCTCCTAGATCACAGTTTGTATGTCTGATACCGCTACATTCGGCACGTCAACACGATCAACCTCGACTACCTTTATCCGAATTCAATGCATCCAGTATCTTCACGTGCATCATGTTACATGCGACGTGCTGCTTAGCTCATTCCCACTACTCCACTACGCTTTATCGATAAAAAGTTTTATTGGAGCTTTAAATATTTGCATAAATATTTGAGAAATTTATTGAAAATTATTTTTGAAGTCTGGATTAATTTTTTATCAAAAGCATAATTTTTTTAAGTGTAGAAGCGAAGTGCCTTGAACGACGAGCTCGCTCAAACGACTTTGAATGTCGTTCGCACGAGATAGGCATGTCGTGCGATATCGTTCGAACGACTTCTGTCCTTCGTTCGAGCGACATGGCTATCTCGTTCGAACGAGCCACCGCCTCGATTTTCGTATAAATATCCGTTCTCCTTCTACATGTTTTTTTAGTCTTTCTGCAATCTCAAGATTCTGCGAAAACTGTCCAGAAGAAGACTTCATCTTTTTAAGGTTTTCTAAACCTTTTTGATTCACAAAACCATTCCCATATATGTGTGTGAATCTTTAAACCTTCAAGAGGATCTTTTACTCATATGGAGTAATTTGTGAGGAAGTCGTTATCTTCTTTATTGTTGCCCTAATGGAAAGGGATAGTTCCAGCCACCGATAACAGAACCGACACCCGAGGGTATTTCTGTGTTTCATATTTTCATTGTAATCCGTGTAAGCCGTTCTCTTACAAAATTATAGTGCAAATAAAAGGTTTTGCCCCTTTGGGGGATTTTTCCTCGTTTGTGTGTGTTTGATTGTTCTTGCTTGATTTTATCATCATCAATCACACCTAGATGCATGTGTAGGACTTAATTGATAAAAACTGAATTTAATTAAATAACTTCCTTATTTGAACGCAAGCGTACTCTTCTCAAATTGGTATCAGAACCAGTTACACAACTTTACCGTGTAATTTTCCGCAAATTTTTTCTAAGATATCAATTTTCTGAAAAAAATGGATTTTTAAAAATGAGTGTGTTCATAATGGAGAAGTTATATAATAAAATGCTAGTTTTAACGGGACAAACTATGCATACTGGAAAGCCCGCATAAGATCTGCATTAAAAGCAATTAATTAACATGTCTGGATTTTGGTTGAAAGAGGGTGGACACCTCCCTCCGTCACTCTTGAAAACGTGACTAATTTAAAACCTGCCACTACATGGACTGGAGAAGAGTTTAAATGGTCGTCTTTTAATTCTAAGGGTTTAAGTGTTATTTATGGGTCGGTCATAACTAATGAGTTCAAACGCATAATGACGTGCACCACGTCAAAAGAGCCATGGGATGTTTTTAAACTTACCCATGAAGGTACTAATGCTGTGAAAGAGACGAAACTACAAAATTTAACAACTCAATTTGAAATAATCGTCATTCTTGAAACTGAATGTTTTGATGAATTTTATGCTAGACTGTCTGATATTGTTAACACTATCTTTAATCTTGGTGAACACATTCCTAATGCTAGAGTTTCTAAAAAGATTCTTAGATCACTGCCTAAGCGTTTTATCCTCAAAGTCACTGTGTTAAATTCTATGGGTAATTTAAATAAACTTAAATTGGAAGAACTTGTATGAGACTTGCAAACGTATGAAATTGATATGTTTTCTAAATCTGTCAAGTCTAAAGATAAGGGAATTGCACTTAATGCCCAGGAAAGAAAGAGTGATGGGTCGGAAAGAAAGATGGGAGAGTCATCTAGAAAAAGAGAGACAGATATGTCAGATTCTGAGTGTGATTTTGATTTAGATGATTTGGCCTTATTTGCTAAAAATTTCAAGAGAATTCTCAAATTCAAGAAAAATGGTAAATTTAAAGATAAAAAGAAGTGTGAGAAAAATAAGTTTGAAAAGAAAAATGAAAAGGATTTTAAAGATACTCCTAAGAAGGAAAGTGAGAGATGCTTTGAGTGCGACGGTAGGGGTCATAGATCTTTTGAGTATGCTACTAGGCTGAACAAAGAAAAGGGCTAAGCTGTCCTTAATGCTACCCTTAGTGACGACAGTGAGGTCGAGTCGGTCGATTCTAGAGATAATTCACCGCATGAGTGTAACTTCACCGCATTCATGGCTAGTCATGTGAGTACTTCTAGTGCTCCTCACGACGATGAGGATGCTTCTTCACAGGGACACCTCGACAATGAGATCGATGTGAGTGAGGGGGAGGATGACTCAAGTGAGAGCGAGAGTGATATTCAACGCGCCTACGCTGAGTTATATTCTGAGTCATTTGAGACCAAAAAACGTAACAAAGCATTATTTCTTAGAATCACCGCTTTAGAGAAAGAGTTAAGATTGTTTGGAGATAGAGAAAGTTTTTGTGAGAAACAAAAAGAAAGAAAGGAAAACCTTGAGAAAACAAAATGTTTTGAGTGTGATGGGACATGGCACAAGAAATTTGAGTGTCCCACCAGACTTAGGAGAGACGGCAAGAAAGTTTCCATGCCCACTACCCTAAACGATAGTGAGGATGAGAAGGGTGATGAAAGTGTGATCCAAAAAGCCTTTAGAAAGTTTTTTATCGAGACCATGGAAACAAAAAGGTCAAATAGAATTCTAGGTCTTCGGATTTGTGAGTTAAAGTAATAGAATGTTGAGCTAAAAAGGGAAAAATGTGACTTGACCAACACGGTGTCTAGTCTGACGACACGTGTATCCCATCTTGAGGATGATCTCATACAAACACAGGAGGTCCAAGTCTCATTATAGAACGCATCTGAGAAGTTTGATAAGATGGTTCCCTATCCCGGTTTAAAAAGTGGTGAGAATTTTGGAAAAGGTCATGACGGTGCATTTACTACTTCTAATGAGCTCGAGCCTATCTCCACTTTGGTGAGTGATTCTCATGGGTGTCCGTCTAGGATAGTTCATCCCAAATTTTTTGATAAATTAGTTCCTAGACCGGTTTATGTTTGCTCCCACTACAAGAAACGAGGACATCTTAGGGAGTTTTGTTCTAAGTTGGGTTTTGTGTCACATCATTCCACTTCACACATTCATGCAGATACACCCACTCATGATACCTTGCTTCAACATAAGGATAGAGAGATTGCACACATTCACGAGCAAGTGAAGTTTTTTATCAAAACCACAAATGATCTTATGGAGTTGGTCCAAAAGACGTCACCATCTTTGGAAAACTCCACCGCTCTTCCCGGTTGAGATCTTGACATGTTTGCTAGCATAGGGTCGTTTTCATGATGTCTCTTTTGCCTATGCTAGCATGTACCATTAATTTGTAGTATTTTTGTTTTAAATCCAAAAAGATTTTCGTTTTATAAAAAATTTAGAAAAGCACAAAAAGATTTTTGTATTTTATTTGCACCTTTTGTGGATGAGCATTTAAGATAGCCGAGTCACAATTTCATTCCATTTATCCATGTGATTGTTTGATAGAGATTTGAGATGCTACATCATTTCATCCATGTTCTTTACATTGCTTGGAGTCTTTGAGATGTAATTAGTGATATCTTCCTACATGTTTGACTCCTATCTCCTTTATTGTACACATGCACGGCTTTATTTGATTATTGTACTTGTCTATCACATATTGGCTTGAGTGTTTCCATCTCAATTCTGTCTATACAACTAACCATATGCGATAAAACTCAACAAGATTGGACTGCATGTAAAAACCATTGTGGTGAGACTGTGTGTTTATTTGAAATTGGGGAAGGGCTGCGAAAGGTTCACTTAGCCTTTACGATTCTAAGCCACCGTTAAAAAGGACCTAAAAATTGAGAAATTTTATTATCCGGGGTCCAAAGAGGTTAAAAGAGCCCGAAATTTTTTTTTAAGGCAATAAAAAGCAATATATGCCAAATACGGGCCATTAGGTTTCACAATCAATTCTCCAAAGTTTGAGAATTTAGAACGCCTCTATTCAAAATATATATCTGAGGGAGTTTGGTTGGAGACTATAAACGGGTTTGCACTTCCTTGAAAGTCCTGAAAAAGCATAAAATAATTTTGGACGTTATTGGTGTGGAAATCAATTTGAGCTCTGATTTGTTCTCATATTACCACCTTTTTACACCAAAGGAAGATTTTGAGTTCATTCGTTAGGAGTATTCGATATTCATCGTCCACATATGTCATGTTTGTATGCATTTATTTTCCTATCGAATTTGATCACACCCCTACATGTACGCTATCATCGACTTGGTTATTTTTGTGTTCTTTCATGGTGTGATTCTTTGTTGTATATTTTGTGTGAAAAATTTTGAAAAAAAAAATACAAAATAGCAGTTTATTCCCATGTGTCATTCTCCATGTGCATTCATTTATGCTTCTCATCTCTGTCTATTTGGGGATATCATAAAAAGGGGGAGAAGAATTATGGGAGAGATTTGTTTTGGTATTTGGTTGATTTATGAACGATTTTCTTAAGCTTAATTGATCATCAATCAATTCTTGCATATCATTATATTTCAAATTGTTGCCTGTCATGGGTATTTGCTTTATCTCTTGTGTGTAGGTACAACATTGTTCATTATTTAATTGCACACCCTGATGAGAAAAGCTTTGGAAGTTTCTGAAGGGCTGAAGATTTGAAAGACATGTCATTTAGTATTCTCATTTTGAGGGTCTAATGGGGATATTATCTTGTATGTCATTTGATTGCATAATTCGGATTTTTTATGTATGTACCGGCATAGACATAGGGGGAGATTTGTAAGGACATAATTTTATAAATGTCCGGGCTAGAATCTAGGAATTCTCTATTTTCTCCTAGATCACAGTTTGTATGTCTGATACCGCTACATTCGGCACGTCAACACGATCAACCTCGACTGCCTTTATCCAAATTCAATGCATCCAGTATCTTCACGTGCATCATGCTACATGCGACGTACTGCTCATCTCATTCCCACTACTCCACTACGCTTTATTGGTAAAAAGTTTTATTGGAGCTTTAAATATTTGCATAAATATTTGGGAAATTTATTGAAAATTATTTTTGAAGTCTGGATTAATTTTTATCAAAAGCAGAATTTTTTTTAAGTGTAGAAGCGAAGTGCCTTGAACGACGAGCTCTCTCAAACGACCTTGAATGTCGTTCGTGCGAGATAGGCATGTCGTACGATCTAGTTCGAACGACTTCTGTCCTTCGTTCGAGCGACATGGCTATCTCGTTCGAACGAGCCACCGCCTCGATTTTCGTATAAATATTCATTCTCCTTCTACACGTTTTTTAAGCCTTTCTGCAATCTCAAAATTCTGCAAAAACTGTCCGAAGAAGACTGCATCTTTTTAAGGTTTTCTAAACCTTTTTGATTCACAAAACCATTCCCATATATGTGTGTGAATCTTTAAACCTTCAAGAGGATCTTTTACTCATCTGGAGTAATTTGTGAGGAAGCCGATCTCTTCTTCATTGTTGCCCTACTGGAAAGGGATAGTTCCAGCCGCCGACAACAGAACCGACACCCGAGGGTATTTCTGTGTCTCATATTTTCATTGTAATCCATGTAAGCCGTTCTCTTACAAAGTTATAGTGAAAATAAAAGGTTTTACCCCTTTAGGGGATTTTTCCTCATTTGTGTGTGTTTGATTGTTCTTGCTTGATTTTATCATCATCAATCACACCTAGATGCATGTGTAGGACTTAATTGATAAAAACTGAATTTAATTAAATAACTTCCTTATTTGAACGCAAGCGCACTCTTCTCAGAGCTATCCATTCCTATTCTTATGTAACCTGTACCAAAATTTCTTATTAATGAAATAAACAAGTTTCTGATCATCTAGCTATGCCTTTCGCTGAGTTTTGTGTTGTTTGAATTATCTATACTGATCGCTAAGGCATACATAATCCTTTTGTTCAAGTATATATAAGGTGTATGAGTTGCCTATGTACCTCTGGGGATTTTGAAAAGTTTTAATTTGTTTGAAAATGTTTTTTTTGCAAAGGATCTGGACCATGTAGTTCTGGGCAGGGGAAATTTCAGACTAGGGGTAGAACTTCTTGAGAGGGTCCAGGTTGACTGGATGAGCCATCTCTTCCCCATCTAAGTCGATGAGCATGGCGGCACCACCAGACAAGATCTTCTTGACAATGTAGGGGCCGCTCCAATTGGGATTGAATTTCCCTCTGGGGTCCCATATGGGTTCTATGATTTCTTTGAGGGCTAAATCCCCTTCTCGAACACCGCGGTCCTTGGCTCTCTTATTGAATGATCGCGCTATTCGGCGATGGCACCCTTGTATGTGGTATAGGGATTTTAATCTCCTTTCGCCTAGGAGGGTCAGCTCATCAAGACATCTTTGGCACCAGCTTTCTTTGCTGACCTTGCTTTCAAACATGATGCGCAACGAAGGTATTTCCAGATCCACGGGTAGGAATGATTCCATACCGTAAACTAGAGAGTAAGGGGTATCCCCAGTAGAGGTTCGATAGCCCCAGAGGGCGCACGATATTCGGTTGGCCCAATCCCGACAACTTTCGGTCATCTTACTGATGATGGCTTTGAGGTCCTTGTTGGCGGCTTTAACTGCACCGTTGGTCTCAGGTCAGTAGGGAGAAGATTTGTGTCTCTGAATCCCATACTCATTGACCACCTTTGTGACTTCTGCCTCAAAATGCAACCGTTATCTGATACTAGCTCGTGCGGGACCACATATCGACAGATGATATTTTCTTAAGGAATTTGTCCACTTTCTTAGTGTTCAGCACTACGTATGACTCTGTTTCGACCCATTTGGTGAAGTACTCAATGGCAACTAGGATGAACTCATTCCCATTGGAAACGTAGGTGTAACCTTCCCTATGATGTCGATGCCCTAGGTGGAGAACGGCCAAGGAGAGGTCATGTTGTATAATTTACGCGGAGGCAAATGCTGAAGGTTGGAGAATTGTTAGCATTTGTGGCATCTCCGGACATAGGCGGTGCAATCCTGTGTCATAGTGGTCCAGTAATATCCTTGTCGCAGGATCTTCTTAGTAAGCATGTGACCGTTCATATAGGTTCCGCATTCCCCGTCGTGGATCTTCTGCATTATCTTTTCAATGTCAGCCCTTGCGATGCCGTGCAGATGAGTTCCATCGAAGTTTCTTTTGAGAAGGGCTTTATGACAGATGATGTATTAGATGGACAGTCTTCAAAGAGTTGCCCGATCTTTCTTATTGGAACCCTCGAGATACCTGCTAGGCTTGAGGAGGTGCCAAATCATAGTACCAATAATTGACTAGCTCAGGATCTTCTGTGGTGATGAGCATGGGCTAGGTTATTCTTTGCTCGAGGTAAGTAATGGAAGTTGATATCTTGGAATCGGAAGGCTAATTCTTCTAAGTGGGCATGGAGGGGTTGGAGCTTCTCGTCCTTAACTCTCCATTTTTTGAGCACTTGCTCGATGATGAGGGTGGAATCCCCGTAGATATGAAGGCATTGAATACCTTTCTTGAGAGAAATTTTGAGGCTTACCATGCATGCCTCGTACTCAGACATGTTATTCGTGCAGGGTAATTCCAATTTGATGGCGATGGGAGTGTGGGAGTCATCTGGGGCGATCAGAAGTATCCCAATTCCATATCCCTTTTTGTTGGCAGCACCATCAAAGAATATTTGCCATCGAAGGCATTCTTGAGCAGGACAAAGAATATTTTCATCTGGGAATTCGGATACCCAGACATCGACTTCTTCCATAGGGTAATCAGTGAGGTAGTCAGAGATGCATCTTCCTTTCATGACTTTCTGCGTGATGTACACGATATCGAACTCGGCTAGGAGCATCAACCATCGGGACATTTGGCTGGACAAGGTGGGTTTCTCAAGCAGGTACTTGATGGGGTCCATTCAGGATACAAGTTTGATGGGGAAGGTGGGCATGTAGTGCCACAACTTTTGGGTGACCCAGATAAGTGCGAGACATGTCTTTTCCAAAGAAGTGTAGTTAACCTCGTACCCGAATAATTCGTGACTGGCATAATATATGGATATTTCTTTGTGGGAATCTTCAAGGTATTGGGCTAGTAAAGCCCCAGCTGCAGTGTCGGTTATGGTTAGGTATAGGAGCAAAGGGAGATCAGGATGCGGTGGCATGAGTACCGAGGGTTGAGTCAGGTATTATTTGATTCGGTCAAAAGCTTCTTGGCAGGCCTCGTTCCAATCCTTAGTTGAATATTTTTGGAGGAGCTTGAAGATCGGTTTGCAGATGGAGGTTAGCTGACTGATGAACCGGCTGATGTATTAAAATTTCCCCAGGAAACCTCGAACTTTTTTCTCTGTTCGGGGAGGTGGCATCTCAAGTATGGCTTTCAGTTTGGCAGGATCTGCTTTTATCCCTTTCTCACTGACCATGAATCCCAAGAGTTTTCCCTTTGTAACACCGAATACGAATTTCTGCGGATTGAGTCTCATCTGATACTGTCGCAGTCGTTCGAAGAACTTTCAGAGAGCAGGAACATGACCTTATCTAGTTTTGGACTTGATAATCATATCATCCACATTAGCCTCAACCTCTTTGTGAATCAGATCGTGCAGGATGGTTTTGGCAGCCCTCTGGTAGGTAGCCCCAGCGTTCTTGAGACCAAATGGCATAACGGTGTCACAAAAGGTTCCCCATGGGTGATGAACGCGATTTTTTCTTGGTGGTTTGGGTGCATTTTGATTTGGTTGTATCCAAAAAATTCATCGACGAATGATTTGAGAGCATGATTGGTTGTGTTGTCCACGATCATGTCGATATTGGGTAGCGGATAATCATCCTTTGGAGAGGCTTTGTTCAAATCCTGATAGTCTACACACATCCGAACTTTTCCTCCTGATTTCGATACGAGCACTATGTTAGCTAGCCACGTGGGATATTCAATCACATGAATGAAGCCTACGTTCAATTATTTGACCACCTCTTCTTTGACTTTGACGACCATTCGGTGCAGAGCTTTCTCAACTTTGGTTTGGCTGGCTTATAATCTGGGAGAGTGGGAATCTCGTGCTGAGCTATTTCAGGGTCAATTCCAGGCATATCATCGTAGGAGCATGTGAAGACATCCACGCACTCTTTTAGTAATTCTTCGAGTTGTGCATGCTCATGCTCGTCGAGGGTAGCCCCTATCCTAATCTCGCGCAGTTGGCTACTAGAACCGAGGTTAACAACAACAGTCTCTTCTTTATTAACTTGAACGTGGTTACGTTGTTTATTATTAACCTTATTTAGATTAGTTAAGAATTATTCATTTGCAAAATCATCATCATCAAAAGTTTGATTAGAATCTAAACAGTTATTGTAAGGCACCGCAAGATAGTCAAAATCTTTGTTTATTTCATTGATAGGAAAAATAGCATTGAGAACCTCGTCAAAAGAGGACTTGATTACATTTGAGCAAGGATAGATAACAGAAGATGAAATGGGGTAAAGATTAAGATTAAGGGAGGTTTTAATAGGTAGAACTGGCTCAGCATGCCAGTTGAGGAGAGGTGTATTAATAGCTTTAATCAGTTGGGAAGAATCTGGTGATGTAGTGCCGGAGTGAACCATGCAGAGTGTCAGCCCCAGTATCTGTAAGCTGAAGGAATCTTCAGAGTCGCTTTCCTCAGTCTCTTCGATATCTTTGATGAGCGATTGTACATAGTGTTGGGAACTCTCGGCCCATGGGTAGCTATCTTGGAAAAAGATCTCCATTCCAGGCTTTATCTTCTTGTCTGTATGGTCATACCATGGTTCTGAAAAGCCACAAAAGGGGAAGTCTTCGCCCTCTTTGATCAAATCATCCATTCAAGGAGTCACCTGGGATAGTCTGGGTACGGTCTAATCTTCTCTTTGGTCGAGACTGGCGGATCATTCTGAGCTCTTGTTCTGATGGTTGATACCCTAAACCATAAGGAGGGAAAGATTTTTTCAGTTCAATTGGCTCAAGTATCCCTTGATGTCTTTGTCCTAGCCCCAGTCAGGGCATGAAGTGCATGTTTCTGAACTTCTAAATCACATTAACATTTCCATGAGGGTCGTATTCTGGACAAACCCTTTCTTTAAAGTTGTCCCTTGCCGAGAGTGGGAGTCGCTCAACACAGAATCCTGATAGGAGCATATCATTTGACCCGTGTTGTATCTTAAGGATTGGACTGCTGGTACTTGCACCATCGGCATTTTCATCGTCGCCCAAGATGGTGATGACCCGTCCGTTGGCGAAGAATTTTAATTTTTGATGGAGTGAGGAAGACACACCCTTGATACTATGAAGCCAAGGTCGTCTGAGTAACAGGTTGAAACAAGATGGGATGTCAATAACTTGGAATTCGACGACAGGGTTTATAGGGCCATCCCCTATTACAAGATTTATGGATCCCATCACCTCTCGACGGGTATTATCGTAGGCACGCACAGTAGTGGAGGTTGGAAGAGGTCTCTTTCTTTTAGGTCTAAACATTTGAAGTTTCTTAGTGGGCAGACATTCAAGGCTTATCCATTATCGACAAGAGAGAGTAGTACTACCTTCCCCATAGCTTTGACGGAGATGTTGAGTGCATGATTGTGGTTTGGCCTAATTCTGGATATTTCTTCTTTGGAAAGGGATAGCATTCGGGTAAAGGTCAAGGATCCGACCAAATTTACCGCTTCTTCTGGTGTAGTAGAAGGAGGAACTGTGGGTCCAGTGAGTAACTTGATCAAATCATTTATGTGCAGCTAAGAAGACATGAAAAGCCCCCATAGAGTGATGTTATCTTGAGTTTTCTTTAATTGATCGAGGATCTTACTCTCCTCGAGGGTCATCTCTGGCATAGGAAGGTTTTTAATTCCCTTCCCTTTGTCATTGGCTGGTAGTGAGTTTCGGATCTGGTAATGCCTCCCTGATCTGGTCATGTGATTTACTAGAAAAAGGGAAAAACATGAATCACATTTCCTCATCGATCTCGGGTTATTTTTCCACCTTGTTTATTTTTCCGAGGAGTTCTTCAAATGATATCATTCCACACATGTCGGCTACCGGGCCAGTTTTCTCGAAAGCTTGTTCTTCATTCGAATCTCTAAATTCTTCACCCCATCCGGTGTCAATAATTTTGTCTTTCCATGTAAAGTCAATGCATTCCACAACTTCAATGGCCTCTTCATATAGGTCTTCCCAATCGATGGGGATGTGTAAGGGTAAAGGGACCATGTGCCCCTGTAGCTTCAAAGCATTAAGTAACTCGGTTATACTGTAAATACTATTCGTTTGCCTGAATAATTTTGCCATAATTTGGACGACATCATCCAGGTTGACTTCATCTATTGGTACTACCCAACTATCTAACTCTCGGGTTAATTTTCGTGCTTCCAAGAACAGCGTACTAAAACTCTGGTAATCAATGATCATCTGTGAGGGAAATTTCGGCCCAACTCTATGAGTTGGTTTAATACTTCTGATAATTTCATGCTTCCAATTTCAGAACGGGTACAGACAGCGATGTATGCTCTAGTAAGGAGTTACAATGCCTGATCAGTGAGGCTAGCAGGGTGTAGGAGGAAATATGGGAAAATTTGGAGAGGTTTAGGAGAGTATATGGGTGTGATTTGAGTTGAGGGATCGAATTTCGGGTTCTCTTCTAAGAAGATGGCATTGGCATGATTTGGAAGTGGGTTGTGAGTAGTGTTTGGCTTAGGATTGGCTGGTGGGACGATGGTACCCCGATCGATGAGATCTTGGATTATGTTTCAGAGGTGAAAGCATCGGTCGGTGGTATGGCCAGCTGTTTGGTGAAAGGCGCAATGAGCATCTGCCTTGAAGTTTCTTGGGAGTGGATTTGGCAATGGACGGGGATCCAAAGATTTGATAAGGTTTTGGCTTAACAAGGCTTGATAGACTTTGGAGAGGGGAGCATGGAGCTCGGTGTATTCCTTTCGGACTGGGACAGGGCGGCTTTCTGGGGCCCACGATATGGTTGGTTGAGAGATGTTATTGATGGTTAAGACTGTAGCACTGGCAGGTTTTTCATATTTTCTGGGGGTGAACTGTCCGGACACTTTCTTTGGGTCAACTTCTATTTTGACAAGACATTCCTTGATTTTTACTCCTGACTCTTTGAGAGATCGGAAGTGGGGATAATATTTTCCTCCCATCGTTGTTCGGACATGGGGTAAGAAGTTCTTCTTCACTATGCTGACTTGTTCTTCCTCGGAAGGCCGATTGGTCATGGTTGCTGCTTTTTCCCTCCAACGGGCTATGAAGTTACTGACTGATTCTCTAGGGTTCTGTTTGAGTAGCTTTAAATCACAGCGGGTGACCTCAAGCTCTTCATTGTATTTATACTGTGACATGAATTCCCAAGCTACATCCTCCCAGCTATGAATTCTTGACTCTTCGAGAGATAAAAACCATCGGAGGGCGCTATCCTTCAAAGTTTGCTGAAATAATTGGGCCATCACTTCTTCAGAATCCCTTAGTAGAGTCATGGAATGGTGATAACTTCGGAGATGAACAATTGGGGGTCCACTTCCTTCGAATTTCTCGATATTTAGCATCTTGAACTTCTCGGGTAACTTTGCTTTAGGATAAGGAGACATGTGGGTGTAGTCCATGTAATTCCCTGAGATTCTGACTTGGTCAAACTTCTTGGTGAGAATTTTGAGATCCTCTTTGACTTTGTTCAATTCTTCTTCTTTTGGATCAATGACCATAGGCAAGTTAGCCCCATATTGGGCAAGATTCGGCATCGAAAGCTAGGCAAGCGACGGCCCATTAACAGGAGGGACACGTGGAGCGTGCTGATACTCTTCGAGAACCCGAATAGGATCGAGTGGATCCATAGCACGAGGTAATAGGTCCTCAAGTTCTTGAGGAACGGGAACTTGGTTTTGTTTCATTTCTGAGACCTTGATCTGGAGGTTACCAATCTTGGACACAAGCTGAGCTAGGACTGCCGTCAGATCCGACTGCACAACGAGTACTTGATCTATGTTCTCCATGGAAAGCGGATGGATTTCGGACTGGGAAGGAGTAATAGGGGAACGAACGGAACTCCGGGGTGACTTGACTGAAGATCGAAGCCAATAAGGAGCCACGCCAAGGGTTTGCGATCGACCTGAGAAGGCATAAAAATAGGATTTATTTTTGAGAAAACAGGATGAAAATATTTTTTTTTAGATGGAAAGACAGAATATTTTTGGATTTTTGATAAAGAGAGGAGAAATGTTTTTGGATTTTTTTTTCGGGAGACGGATCTCAGCATGATTATTATAATTATTATGTTCGCACTTGTATTAATTCTCCTAAATGAAAAATAAAATGTCGGACGGGACCCGAGCCTGGAAAAATTGGGTTTGTGATATATGTAAAGCTATGGCTGGACTTGTGACCAGGATCACGGGCAGGGTCCCCTTTTAAAAATGAGCAAAAATTTTGGGCGGCAGGCCGATCCGGAATTTCGACAGAGTTTCGGGTTGAAATCGGCAATCTAACATGTGTGTCGTAGGCTTGACACCTATATACGGGTAAGCAATTGGTTGGGTGAATCGAAAAGGGCTCCCCCCTTTGCGTGACTTCCACGATATACGTCTTTCTCTTGCGGGTAATCAGTACGTATGGACAAGCCATTTGATATACCTGAGTGTAAGTGAATTGTCTCACCATATACCTTGTGGGGACGGTACGTGTGAGAGCGAATTCAATATACTCAGCGTACGTGAACGAGTTCCCTATGATATACCTCCCGTTATGAGTTCGGTCAAGTGGTACGATGAGGGGGAACCCTTCGATATACGTCGAAGGTACTTGGCCAATGGAAGGTGAGAGTCATATCGCTTAGGCTAACTGTGCCCTGCCGGACCAGCGCCCATCATGAAGTGACCCTCCAGTTACTAGGTAAAAATTTGGTCAATAACAATGCTCTTTGGTGATGTCGTGTGAATCATGCATGATTCTCTTATTAGTATCTTATGATAATATCTTTTCCTATTATGCCAAACACGGAGCAAAGTACAAGTACCAATGGTTCACAAAGTATGGATGCGTGCAACATGTGGATATATGTGATCCTAGGTGCACGTGGTGTGAAGTGTACATGGAGAATTTTTTACAAGTGTGTGAATAAAAGCATAAGTATGGGATATACATGAAAAAGGGGAACATTCAAAACGGGGGAAAATATAAACAAACATAACACCCATGTAAATAGAGTCTAGCCCTCAAAATAATGTCCCCAGAAGAGTCGCCACTATGGCCATCCTCGATCCTCGCGGCGGGCGGGCAGCGTGAGGGAGGATCCTAGGTCCCGCGCGTCCCTCTCGGGAGCGCTTCGATCGGGGTCATTTGGGTGAGGAGAAAAATGTAAAGAGATTAGAGTCGCCTGTCTATTTTACTCAAAACGGACAAAAGAAAATGGGATGTCATCCCGAAGTACAGCATCCAAAGATATACTGGTGCATACGAAACCAAAATGATTCGAGAAGGGTCCGGAGGCTAAGTTACGAAATAGGAAGGTGTTAGGTACCCATTCCGCCCTTTCGATCTCTCATGGGTTTTTTGTTATTTTCCTTTTATTTTCCCCGTGATGTGTGTGCATGTGTATATATAGTGGAGATATGAATCATCGACTTGTACCATGGAAGAGGTGAAGCGAGTCATTCGTAGGAAGGTATAAAAATAATATTAGAAAATAGGATTCACGCGATTATCCTTATGTTCACCGTTATGATGGAACGATAACGTATGTAGAATAATACGCCACTAAGAACAAATATATGTATATATATATTATAAGAGAGTGGAGTTTAGAGAAAATAAAAAATTATAAAAAAAAAAGTAAAAATAGGACTCGAGTCTCGAGTTTTACCCCGATATGCCTACGTAGCCTATAGAGGCATCAAAGTCCACGTAGTTCGCATGAAAAATGAGGGTTGGGGTTTATCCCATAAATCTAACCGCGGACTCTCTTATTTGTGTGTGTGTGTGTTTGTAGAAAAAGTGTTTTAGTTGCGAGAAAAGTGCAAGAAAAGTGTGAGAATTCCCGTTTGGAATTTATGAGCAAACCCTATTTTTCTTGTTTTTTGGGTTTTTATTTATATGAAAATAAGAGATGTGCAATAATACTAAATAAAAAGTATATTAGGATGTGTGCGATGAGATAATAAAAGTGCTAAGTAATAAAATAAATTATTGCGAATTTATGAGAATTTAAGGAGAGAGTTGAGAAAATTGGACCTTCTTGAAGATCTTGAGCTTGATCTTGAATGTTGGAGAGAATCCCTTAGACTTGGATGATGATGGAGGATAGTGGATTCACCAAGTTTGATGAAAAGAATGATGAAAAGTGAAGGTTGGAAAGGGATTTGGGTGTGGAAATCACGCTGACTTCCAGAGAGGTTTTCTAGATTTGCTAAGAGTGCTTTCTAACAGATCTGGGCTCTACTTGCAAGTGAGGACAAACCCTCCTTTTTATAGGCACAGGGCATTGTCGATTGGCATAGCCCTATTCCTGCCAATCGGCAGGTGCGTTTAGGCACACTACCGATAGGCAGGGTTTGGGACGTGCCGTTTGGTAGTGTCTTTCAGGCATTTTTGGAAAATTGGCCGCAGAACGCAAATCGTTGATCAGAATCGTGCATGGGGTAGACCATTGGAATGGTAATTTAAATACCTTCGAAAGTCCTTAGACCACTCCCAGGTTCGGGAGTTGACTATGGGTCAAATATGGCTCGGAAGCATTCATCAGTCCATTGGACAGGGAATCGTCGGACGCAAACGGATCGTTCGTTTGCATGGTAAATTCGAATCGCGCATGGGGCAGACCTTTGTAAAGGTTAGTAGATGTACTTCAACATTCCAAAGAGTTTGATCCAGTTCGGGAAGTTGACTTTGGTCAATCGGGCCCTGAAGCATTCGGTGACCTTTCATAGTAAAACGGATCGTTCGTCCGTACCGTATGTCAGAATCGCGCATGGGGTGAACCATTGGAAAGGGGTTTCAGTGCCCTTTGAATATTCATTTAGTCTCCGTCGAGCTGAAGACTTTGACTTTTCATCAAACGGAGCTTGGGAGTGCCTGATGGCTTTAAGGTCAGTATTCGTGATATGACTAGTGCTTGTAGTGATGAAGGGAGGTGCTATGGACCTAAAGAGAGTTTAGGGGGTAACAGAATGGGGTGTCTACACCCGACTTTCCTAGTTGCCTTATGAGCCCAACGCAATTTACCCCTGGATAACCCAATAGTCCCCTGATATTGATGTGACCAAAGCCGCTATTTTTTAGCTCATCGAGCATGGCACCACCATCCTTTTCCATAGAAACCTTAAGGATGACTTTTGGATACTTAATTGGATTGTTTTCATATGCCTCATTCCATGTGCAAACCATACACAGATCATGTGGGACCACGTGCATCTTATGTATGCCATTAGCCTTTGTGCTATCATCGACCTCCCTGGCCACATCTTCTCGGTTCTCGGGCTAGTTTAAAACTCCATCTCCACCCCCACTAGACATGTCTTACCCTTTATTGTTATCATCACACACCACTGTCTAGATGTCCATTACCCACTCCTACCATCTGACATACCCGTGACCCGATACCAGACCATCGACACCTCCTCCATTGGTCAATCATGGATCCACCTGTCGTATGCCCAGACTCAGCCCATACCATCTCACTCTGGATTTTCTAATTCTTCTCTCATTTCCACCCCTTCCCAATCGATGCCTTCATCCTCCCGTTCCCTTTCTCCAGTAGAGTTTGGGGAGAATAGGTTTATGCGTATGTAGATGGATGTGGTGACAGAAGAATTCTATGATGTAGGGATTCAAGGCATCCATACAGTGTGACAGGGAGCATGTAGAGGAGGCGCAGGCCTGCATAGACTCCTTACTGCTATAAAGGATTGAGGAATTGTGCTGAGATGATATGTGCTGAGGAGCAAGTCCTTTTCGTCCCAGACTTTCTTTTGGTTATGATGTGGATGGTGCTGCAGATGGTCCCCCTTGGTGATTCTTTTTATGTATCTCTTTATTTCATTTTGTACTTGTGAGAGAGGTAGCTTCGATATTTTATTCATTTTTATCTCATTTTTACTTGGGATATTTGATACTCTTGGATTTTGGCATGTACATTGCTCTTATTTTGCTCATCTATCCACATATTTTTCTATTTCTATCTTGTATGTGGTGAATGATTCATCTATATTTTTGTGCTTGTCATGTTCCTATATAATGTTGGTGTTGTCTATAATGATTATTATAATATATGTTCCTATATCACTAACATTGCAAGTTTTTGGTTCTATACCTTTGCCTTTTGGGGGGGAAAAGGGGGAGAACATTGTTAGGGGGAGTCTAATTTCTGCTATTTATATTATGAATTCCACCCTCCATCATAATAATTTTTGTTTCATATATGTAGGTACATGTTCTTATGAATGATGCTTGGGAACAATCTCACGTTGCTGCTAGGTTGTTAGGGAGTCTAATGTATTTTTCATTTTTGGGTTTGGGATGGGAACTAGGATCGACTTAACGACCTAACTTAGTGAATTAAGTCTTTTATTTATTTATTTTTGTCTCGGATAGACAAAGAGGGAGATTTGTAAGGACAAATTTCCACATCGAGTCAATTTGTAGTATTGTCTTATTTTGTTGGACAAAACATTTTGTTCGTTAGAGTTTCATATCATATTCGCCATTGAAGAATTGGAGACCCATAATTGTTGATAGTATCATTCGAGTGCTCTCATTCCCAAAATGTATATGACCCCATTTTCTTTATTGAAGAGAATATTTTTAATACTTTATTTTTGGAAAAACGTTCTTATAACTTGGAATAAATTTTTTACAAGATTTCCAAGTCATTCTAACGAGGTTAGGTACCTCGTTCGAATGGGCATTATCACGAGGAAAATTTTCTCCAAAACTCTGCCTCTTTGGAATCTCGTTGGAAAGGGCATTCGAAGGATGATCGAATGAGATTGGTGCCCTCGTTCAAATGACCTTGGTTGTTCTAATGAGGACAGTATACTTGTTCGAACGACTTCTAACAAGGATAATTTTTTATTTTTCCCTTCCTCTATGGAATCTCGTTAGAAAACTCATTCTTACTTGTTCGAAAGAGAATGGGTATGTCATTCGAATGAGATTGGTACCTCGTTTGAATAACCGGGCGCGATTTTTTTTTCCAGACAGTTTTTCTTTGTAACATCCACACTCCTTAACTGAGTTCATTTCTCATATTTAAGGGGTTATGAAACCTAAATGAAACTACCTCTTTTGAACGTCTTAGAATCCATAACATATTTGTAAAAACTTTCTCCAACATCCTTTAATCTTTGTTGATCATTTTCACAAACTAAACCCAAAAATTCATCTTCTTCACTCATATCACTTTTGCTGTGGATTTTGCATTGTTAAAGACGATTAAGGCATTCGATGGTTACCGAGGCATTGAGATGTTGTGTACCATGTTGGAGTTGCATGGAACCGCAGACGGAGGTTTTGAAGATGGCATCAACGTATCTTGTTGAGTCAAGTGTTTGTTTTGTGTCTTTATGTAAAACACCATATCTTTAGTGAATTTGTCTAGGCATGGCCATACAAGGTTTTGCCCATTTGGGTTTTCCTCATACATCGACATGTCTTTTTTTCTTGCTTTCCATTTATTAATTTAATCTTGCATGCTCACTTACGATTTAGTAAACAAGATTAAAATCGGAAAGAACCAACATTGTTTTCCTTGTTTTTTTAGTGCCTATCTTTACGTGTTTGTGCCTTGGGGTAAATTTCATGGATTAATAACTAAACCATATAATCAACACATTTCAGATATCAATTCTACAATAATGCTAAATACCAATTCGGCCCCAAAATATAAGTGCAATGCAAAAAGGAGCACAAATATTTACATGGTCTGACTGGTCAACATGTCTACATTCACGGGGAAGGGAATGTAGAGCTTCATTAATAGAAGACGAGGAAGATAACGAATTGGAATGACAGATGATATACCCATATATATCCTCGGCCATGCCGAGGGCGCCCGACCCCTCATCAGGCTCAGACGACCCTTTGAGGGTACGACCCCTCATCAGGCCAAGACGACCCTTCAAGGGGCCGACCCCTCATCAGGCCCAGACGACCCTTCAAGGGGCTAACCCCTCATCAAGCCCAGATGACCCTTCAAGGGGACGACCCCTCATCAAGCCCAGACGACCCTTCGAGGGGCCGACCCCTCATCAGGACCAGACGACCCTCCGAGGGTACGACAGTACGAGGCCTAAATTAGGCCAGACTCACCGCCAGAGGGAACTTTGCCCTCGGCCTCATATCATAGGCCGAGGGTGACATCATCATAGCCCGTGGTTTGGGAGACACTACACCAAATCTGCCCATTTATCAAGGTCATTGACCTTAAAAAATTCACCTTGTCAAGGTCAATGACCGTGACATTTCGAGGCGAGACAACTTTTTTTGTCACGGTCGTGTCACGGTCATTGACCTTGACAAAAAACTCGCGTTTTGTGTCATGGTCGTGTCAAGGTCAATGACCGTGACACGTTTGTCACGGTTCTAAACCGTGACATAACCGTGACCCCAATTGTCACGGTCATTGACCGTGACATGTCCATGACAACTTTTGTCGCGGACTTGTCACGGTCAATGACCGTGACAATTCTGGGCAGAATTTAAAAAAAATCTGCTGGGCAGTATGGCCACCGCCACTGCCCAACAGTATATTTGTACCTGTTATAGCAACGTTGTACCTATTCCAAACATCATATATCCAACACAAACTAAAGATAATGCAAATATATATTCATGACGATATAATCCAAATATTCAAAGTAAAAACAATATACATGACGATATAATCCAAATTTAATTAAAATGGACAAACTTAAAAATAATGTTACTACATGTCTTGGATAAAACTGAGGAGGTGAGTAGGCCACACGACTTACGAATTAACGCACCCACTAATATACGTCGTGTCGCATTGTTCGCGCAACCACAATAGGGAGTTCTCCTTCCTGGGTATAACATGCGTGACGAGCACACTGGACTCCATCTCTTGAAGCACACGTCCGTGGACTATTCCACCCTCGACGATATTCGGGTCCCTCAACCCCCGCCCTATCCGCTGGCCATCAAATACGTCCAATATGAACACGCTCGTCCAACCAATTGTCGACAATGGTCTGTTGGAGGGCGTCAAATAGGGAAGTGGATCGTCGAAGTACGAACGTGTCGGTGATGAAGCAGCGAGGTCCACATCCTCTTCATCCTGCGCCTCGTCCTCACGCACCTCCTCCTCCACCGCCTTCTCCTTCCCTTTCCCTTTCCCTTTACGGTATCCACCCAACGTACGCTTCATGAATGCGTACATATCTTGGACCGTCGCCTCCAAACGGGACAGCTTCGCGTCGTGTGAATCCACCGTTCGAGCCAACCCGGTGTCGCTCGTCTCCAATCCGATGATCCTAGATTTGGCCACCCGCGAGCTCACTCCCCTTGTCCTCCCTTTGCGATCAGAGCCAAGCACTTGGCTGAGTGCGTCTGTGGACAAAGATGCCTTGTCGGCATCAGACTGCAACTCATGCACTTCCTTAAGCTTTGCCTGAAACGAAAAAAAGCACATGATTAGTAAAATAAGTAAACTAAAAAATTATAACGTAATTAACAATAATTAAACTGTCGGATTACTTACAATCGTGACCGCGACGCTCGGGGACACCTCCTTGTCCTTCCCCTTCTTCGTCCGAAGAGCCACATAAGTATCGAGCCTATGTGGCTTACCCCCTGGCCCACTCCCTACCCCCTGAAATAAAATAGAGTAAAGTAAAATTAGTAAAATTAGTAAAATTAATAACCAATAATATATTTCTGTAGTTATAGATAAATTAAATCTTACATGCATCCTATGCTCCACCTCAGCGTAAGAGGTCCGGCCGGAGTAGTGCACGTCCGTCTTTTTAGCCCGATTTTCCCTCCCCGATTGGCGAGATGCCAATTGTCGATCCTCGATCTCATTGTCAATGAACTTTTTCCATTGTGCCAATGAGATCGGCTCCTTGGGCGGGACGGATCCGCGCCATTGTAAAATGGACTCTCGTGTTTTTCCAAAGTACCGTGACCGCATATTTTTCTTCCACGTCTTGTGTTGCTCCCTCAACTGCTCCAAGACGGAATCGCGTAGCTTTGGATCCAAGTTGAATTGTTCCTGTCCAACAAATAAAATGTTAGTTGCGAATAAATATAAATATAAATATAAATATAAATTGAAATATTCATATAAATATTAATTGTAGTGCCGCCCAAACAGCTAACTTGAGCTCATACGGCACCTCCTTCCAACTCATAAACCCCGGGCCGATGACCGTCTTTAGCAGCTCGAGGGATCTCGCTAAAAGCTCCGACTTGTTTTCGACGGTAATCCCAAATTTTCCATATTTGGGGAGCCTAGCGGCGGAGGAGCCCTCGTCGCCTCCGCTACCACCGAACCCAGACACACATGCACACCTACGCACCCCCACCCACCGCCACACACACACGCACACCTACGCGCGCACACACACACACACACCCCACCCCCACCCCTACCCACCCCTACCCACCCCACCCCTACATATATGTTAGTTGATGCCATTATATTTTTACCCTAATTAGATTCTAAGGTTATCTCAATTTATATTTTAAGTTCGTATCCATTTGTGATGTTCAAGTAGTTTGAAATGTTGGAATTATATACTATTACTTTGACCGTTAGTTTGTGCACCAACTAAATTGAACATCACACACACACACACACACCACACCACCCCCTGCCCCCCTCCACCACCCCCTCCCCCACCACACACCACCACACACACACACACACACACCCCACCCCACCCCCTACAAGTCTAAGGATGTTCTTGATTAAACATGGGAAATCTCATATCGTTTGCAAAAAGTTCATAGATTCTTAATCCCTAGGGTTATGGATATTAAATTTCTTTCACAATCATTGTGTGAATAGGTATGAGATCATAATTTGGAGGAATTCACGTCCAAGAAATAATTTGGATTGTGATACCCCTTGATAGACTTATATGTTTTGTTTACCCGACCGATGAACTATTTTATAATCCTATAGAATTAAGTTTTAGAATCAAGGAATTGATCAGATATTCATTAAAATCGGTTAGTAGAAAATTTATTTAACCAATTGGGTATCGAAAACATAACGTGGGGAATCATAATATACCGTAATCAACTTTAATAATAAGAACACATTCTTTCGAGTGATTTATAAATAATTAAATTTGAGTGCAATCATGATTATTTAGTGGAATGAATCGTGATTAAATAAATAAAGGATATAAATTAGACGGTTATAAATTGGGATTTCCTAGTATTTACTTTGAATCCAGTTTATTTAATTATCTTTGGTCCCTAGTATAGTCATTGCCCAAGTAGTAGGAGCGAAACTCTATAAAACCCTAGTTTAGCTAAAGCCCGTGAATTATACCTATATATATTGTGTAAGCAAGGACTTTAGCATAAGAATCAATTGTGGAGGGTTAGAGAGGGAGTGAAAAAAATTATACCTATTCACACACACACACACACCCCACCCCACCAAGGGCGGACCTAGGTGATCCCGAGAGTGGGCGACCGCCCACCCCTTGTTTTCGGAAATTTTTGTACAGGTATGCGCAAAAAAAAAAATATTGGGGCCTATGTGTAAACTCTAGGATCGGAAGGTGTATCTGTTTGTTAGTGTTTTAAAGCTAAGGGGCAGAGTATGTAATTTATTATACTTAAATAGAAAAACACGGAAGAAACATTTTACCAAAACCCTAAACATTTTACACGCTCTCTCTCATCTCCCCGCCTCTCACTTGTTGTCAACACTGATTGTTCAAACGTTACCACAAGGGCGGACCATCGTGGATTGTTCTGGAACATCCATTAATTGTGCAACCCAGAAGAGGAGAAGGTTTGATATAACAGTTTTATAGAAATCAAGATGAGTCTTCAATTTGGTATGTGTGAATGATGAAATTTTGATCTTTGATGTTTTTAGAGAACTAATCTAAATGGTAGAAGTACCAGGAAGAGAATGTTTTTCAGGTAAGTTATTTGTTAAGTATATAAAACTTTTTTATTCAAATGTTTAATTTTTTTAAATTAAATGGTAAAAAGTATTTTTGTATTCCTTCAAAGGTTTAAATCATTCAATGTTAGGAGTATTTTTGTGTTCATTTGTAAATATTTAGGAAACTAACACTATTCAATGTTAGGAGTATTTTTTTCTCAAATCTTTAAATGTTAGAAATATTTAGTGGTATGTTAGAAATTAGGGGTATTGTATTTGTGTTCAATATTTAGGGGTATCGTATTTAGGGGCAATGTTAGAAATATTTAGGAGAATTTTCAAATTTCAGTGTTATTTTTTCAATTAATTTTCAATATTGAAGTATAATTTTCTTATAATTTCAATGTTAATCCTAAAAAAATTGCCTTTGGGGCTACCGCCCCTGAACCCCTACATTGCTCGAAAAATTTCGCACCCCCTTACTAAAAATCCTGGGTCCGCCACTGCTTCAGTATGACGAGAAACGTACATCCACAACTCCAAATAAAGCCATGCTTTACTTATGAGCCAATTTCCAGCAACATGTTTATTTATTTTAAAATCCACACAGCACAACTCACATTTTAATTTGAACTAAACAAAAGCAATTAAGAGAGGACAATGATGTTTAAAAATGCAAAGATCCTACTTTCATCATACTTTTTTAGTCGGCATCCATTACAAGCAGCAACATATGGAAATGTAGTTATTATAAGCTCAACAGTACAACATTTTTCTTATTACCCCGTTGGGACAAGCTTTTACAGCTTAGAAGGAGACTGATACCAACCCCATGGTTCGTCAGATATATACTGTGTGACCTGCTTCACGCTCAAGTAGTTATCAAGTCCCCTGCAGATGAACCGCAAATTTTATTAATATCACATATTTTGTAACTATTGATCCTGTTGTGCTCCGGCTATACCCACATGAAATATATCTAACATTCAGAGCAAAGGAGAAGGATAAACATTAGATTTTTTTAAGTCCCAAAACTAGTTCTTTTTTTCTCAAGTGAAACATGCTCTTTCCCAACGTACTAACAAATTCTACTTCCCCTCTTTTTCGGGGTGGTCTTTTCGGTAGCATTTTTCCTTTTTGGCGGGCGGGTTAAAATATTTTGAAATCGTGTTCAAATAGAGCACACACATTTGCAACTCACCCCACCCCCTGCCCCCTCCACCACCCCTTCCCCCACCACACACCACCACACACACACACACACCCAACCCCTGCCCCCCTCCACCACCCCCTCCCCCAAAACACACCACCACACACACACACACACCGCACCCGACCCCACCACACCCCCTGCCCCCTCCACTACCCCCTCCCCCACCCTGCCCCACCCCGCCCCACCCCCTGCCCCCCTCCACCACCCCCTCCCCCACCCTGTCCCACCCTGCCCCACCCCCCACACACGCACACACATACACACATATATATATACACATACACACAAATATATATATAAATGGAAGAGAGAGAGAGAGAGAGAGAAATTGGACCTGAGAGAGAGAGAGAGAGCAGCGTCGAGAGAGAGAGAGAGAGAGGGAGGGAAAGGTGGGAGGGAAAAAAGAAGGGGGAAAGGGTTTTTGCTGGAAAAGTTGTCACGGTCGTGTCAAGGTCATTGACCATGACAAGAATTGTCACGGTCATTGACCGTGACAATTAGTTGTCACGGTCATGTCAAGGTCAATGGCCGTGACATAAAACGCGTGTTTTTTTGTCACGGTCAATGACCTTGACAAGGATGGCCGGCTGAAAGGTGACAATTTGCCCATTTTGGTGTAGTGAGATGCATGGAACAGTGCGCGTGAGGCTCACATGGCACGTGGAAGACCATTATAACAATATCACCCCCGAACGTGAGGGAATATTATGTCATCATTAGTCACAAGTGGCATCTGCAGGTGTCAAAAGGGGATTGGCTAGATCATCATTCACATGCACCATGCATACTTGGGGGTACACTACACCCCCCAAGACCTATATATAATTGTCACCTACAACCCTACAAAGGGATCAATAATTGTAACCCTAGCAAAGAAACTCTGCTTATACACAGTAGAGAGAGAAAGTGAGCTTATGTGCATTGTATCCAAGGCCATTAGTGACCATACTTAGTGGATCACACACTCATGGTGGATGTAGGCCAAATTGTCTGAACCACTATACATCATTATCTTGTTCCTCTTGTACTCATCCCCTTCTATACACTTACACACTCATACATGTACATATCTTTGGATGCCATGGTTACTATTGTTTGAGCTCATCATCATTTACCTGGTGGTGCTAGATTTCAGCATCATCAGTTTGGCACCGTCTGTGGGAACGAGAAGACATCTTCCTTTGTACAGCTTGACCTCACTGGGCACTCTGGTGGTGAGCCAGTTCTCCCCCTGTGAGGAGATGTTTCACCATTAAAAGAGACCCATTAAGGTTCTCAAGCGCACCAGTCGTTTCTTCAGTTCAACTTTTCATAGCTCAAACACATGACACAAGAGATGCCACCACCACCAAATCCTCCATCGGATAGTGGAGTAGGACCCAATTCCAGTAAGCCACCACCTCAATCTGAGATGGCTGATGTGGCGGTAGCCTTGAAGTCTCTGGCAGCAAGTCAGCGGATCATGCAGGAGCAGTTTACAGCTCTAAGCCAGAACATACTAAGACCACCAGGGGTCTCACCTGAGTGATTACTCCAGCAGCGGCTCCAGGGAAGCATGAGGCCAGGGGACTACCCCAGGCACCACGCAAAACTTGCCACCCCCTCAGCGGCGGAGGGATGTTGCTGACCTCTGGCGTTTACGTCTGGGGAGGCAAGGAAACCCTTGCCCTGAGGACAGGTATGATGATCTGGAGGGTCCCATAGAGTGTTGGGAGCCGTATGAGGTCTCCAACAATACTGTGCGACCCCTCTAGGAGAGCAGAGGGAAGTGTGGAAGGTAAAATCATAACGATCGCACGAGAGGCTCAGCTTTTGATAGCTTCAGCAGGGGGTCGGCCTTTGAGAGGCTAGGCCCAGTAAATGACCTGCGGGAAAAATTGTCCAGACCAAGAAGTGATGCGAGGTCCAGAAGGGAGGAAGCAGATGGCCGACCCTTAGGACGGGATGATGGTCAGGGGGAAGTAAGTAGACGACACAGGTCTGCCGACGCAGAACCCTCCATCCACCTCAAAGAGGCGGCAGGGGATAACATCAGCCAGGCCGACCCTACGAGGCCCTGGAATGACTCGATCCAGCAACTGGAGGATAAGATTGGCGATATTCTGAAGAGCCGGGACCCTCTTCAGAGAGGATACTCCATGGGATCACCCTTTGTGGCGAAGATAGTCAACTTTCCTATGCCATCAAAGTTTAAGCCACATGTGGTCACCCCAAGGTATGACGGGAGTACTAACCTTATCCATCATATTGAGATGTATCAATCAGCGGCAGACATATACTCTATCTCATATGAGATGAGGTGTCATGCCTTTTCTGGCACTTTGACTGGGGGTGCACATGTCTGGTATATGTCTCTTCCAAAAAATTCCATTGAAAGCTTTAAGCAGTTGGCAGACTGGTTTATCCACAAATTTTGCTTTGGGGTGAGGTCACAGAAGAAGACCACCCACCTATTCTATGTTAAGTAGGGGAAGAATGAGAGTCTAAGAGACTACATAGCCAGATTCAACAAAGAAAAGTTAGAGGTGGAAGACTATGAGGAGAGCATAGCTATGACAACCCTGATTGGAGGACTCCAAAAGGGGAAGCTGTTATGGAAGCTTGCAGAAGACCCTCCGAGGATGATGGATGAACTGCTGTCAACAGCAGAAAAGGTGATGAACGCCGAAGAGGCGATGGACGCAAAATATGAAGATGAAAAAGGAGGCACCAGCGGGGGTAAGTACCATAAGAAGAGCAAAGAGGGGAAGAAGAGGTCTACGGACGACAAGTTCACTGATTACACCCCTCTAACGGTCAACTGGGTGAGGCCACAGAAGAAGATCACCCACCTGCTCTATGTTAAGCAGGGGAAGAATGAGAGTCTAAGAGACTACATAGCCAGATTCAACAAAGAAAAGTTAGAGGTGGAAGACTATGAGGAGAGCATAGCTATGACAGCCCTGATTGGAGGACTCCAAAAGGGGAAGATGTTATGAAAGCTTGCAGAAGACCCTCGGAGGATGATGGTTGAACTGTTGTCAATAGCAGGAAAGGTGATGAACGCCGAAGAGGCGATGGCCGTAAAATATGAAGATGAAAAAGGAGGCACCAGCGGGGGTAAGTACCATAAGAAGAGCAAATAGGGGAAGAAGAGGTCTACGGATGATAAGTTCACAGATTACACCCCTCTAACGGTCAACTGCAAACTTGTTCTCAATGAGATAAAGAGTGACCATTCCCTAAAGTGGCCTGAGAAGTTGAGGGCAGCCCCCAACAAGAGGAATAAAAACCTGTGGTGTGAATTTCACCAAGACCATGGCCACGTAACAGACAAATGCTTTGCTCTGAAAGACGAGATTGAGAAGATGATGAAAGAAGGGAAGCTCAGGAAGTACGTTGACAAAGGTGCCTTCAAGAGGGGCTGAGGGGATGACCCTAGAAAGAAGCGGAGTGATGCATGTAGAGAAGGTCCTCAAAAAAGAGGGGACGTCCCTTCTGACGATGAGGACGACCCTGACCTCCCGCCGAGGGAGGACCACGACCCTGTAAAGAGACTTAATATGATCTCGCTCGGTGTGGGAATGATCTCTGGGGGCCTAGAAGGAAGAGGGTCAGAGGTCACCGACAGGAAGGCCCATGTAGCTGAAGCCAAGGCAGTGACAAAAGCTGTACACTCAACCTCCCTGGAGGCAAAGTCAGAAAAGAGGAAGAAGGTCGATATGGATACTCTAATAGTGGGATTCTCAAGAATGGACTTCAAAGGCCTCTTAGCCCCACATGATGACCCTCTCGTCATCACTACCAGGGTGCATGGGTGCGAGGTGCCGAGGATCTTGGTAGATGGGGGTAGCTCTGCAGATGTGATGTTTTGGCCATGCTTCAAAGCCTTAGGTCTCAGCCGTGCTAGAGTCATCCCATACCATCACCCATTGATTGGATTCATTGGGGAAAAGGTTCATCCCCTTGGAGTGTATGAGGCCGATGTCAGGATGGGGGATGAGTGGCCGAGATGTCTTACTAAGAAGGTCAGCTTCTTTGTGATGGATGAATATGTCTTTTCGGCCTACAACAATATACTGGGCGGGTAGACCTCAAGGGGTTTGAAGCTGTGCCGTCTACGGTCCATCAGATGATTAAATTTCCTACCCCTTACGGGGTAGGGGAAGTTCAGGGAGACTAGACGACCGCGCGGGAATGTTATTTCAACTCCGTCGAAGAAAGAGAGGTGCACAAGAAGGCAACAGTCACCTACAACATTGACACCCTGGACCCCAGGGATGAGAAAAAGCTGAAGAAGGGAGTAGTCGCGGAAGAGGTAGAATCCATCATCCTCAATGAGGATATGCCGGAAAAAACTGTCCAAGTCGGCAAGACTCTGAAGCCAAACATCAACGAAGACCTCATCAAGCTGTTGAGAAGAAGATCGAGTGTCTTTGTATGGAGTCATGTAGATATGTTGGGGATTGACCCCGAAATTATGAGCCACAAGCTCAATGTGGTAGAGGGTGCAAAACCAGTGAAGTAAAAGAGGAGAATTTATTCTCGAGAGAAGTATGAGGTCATTAGGGATGAGGTCAAGAAGTTGGAAGATGCAGAGTTTATTAGGGAGGTCATCTATCCCGAATGGCTATCCAATGCAGTCATTGTCCCAAAAGTCAATGAGAAGTGGAGGATGTGTGTAGACTTCACAGACCTCAACAAGCATTGTCCCAAAGAAAGCTTCCCTCTCCCCCGCATTGATCAGATGGTAGACGCTAGCGCGGGCCATGAGATCATGAGATTTATAGATGCCTATTCAGGGTACAATTAGATCTTCATGGACCCTGAAGACTCGAAGAAGATAGCCTTCATTACCGACAAGGGGACATACTATTATAGGGTCATGCCCTTTGGCCTAAAAAATGCGGTGGAAACGTATCAGCGCCTCGTAAATAAAATGTTCGACGACCAAATTGGGAAGTCTATGGAGGTCTATGTAGATGATATGCTGACTAAGAGCTTGAAGGAAGAGGATCATGTGGCTAGCCTGGAGAGGACTTTTAATACGATGGACAAGTACCAGATGAAACTCAACCCAGCCAAGTGTGTCTTCGGGGTCGGAACAGGGAAATTCTTGGGGTTCATTATTAACCAAAGAGGCATCGAGGCCAACCCTGAAAAGATAAAGACCTTATAGAAATTAAGACCCCCAAGACAATTAAAGACGTTCAGAGGCTCACGGGGCGAGTTGCTGATTTGAATAGGTTTGTGCCCAGAGCCACTGACAGGTGCTTACCATTCTTCAAAATTCTTAGAAAGGCCTTTGAATGGAGTGAGGAGTGCGATGAGGCTTTTAGCGACCTAAAGTCATACCTAGGGTCTCCCTTACTGTTGTCACGACCAGTGCGGGGTGAACGACTCTATGTGTATCTAACTATCTCAGAGTCATCCATTAGTGCAGCAATCATCAGAGATGAATACGGGGTACAGAGGCCAGTGTATTTCAATAGTAAGGCACTCCAGGGAGCAGAGTAAAGATAACCAAGGATGGAAAAGTTAGCCTATGACTTGATCCATGCATCAAGGAAGATGAAGCCATACTTCCAGTCCCATATAATGGTCATCCTCACTGACTCTTCTCTTAGGAAGGTCCTACACAAGCCACAAAAATCAGGCAGGTTAATGGCCTGGGCTATAGAGCTGGGGGAGTTTGACATTGTGTATCAACCTAGGAAGGCCATTACGGGGCAAGCATTGGCAGATTTCTTGGCCGAGTTTACTTGGAAAGATGATGAAGACGAGGATGAGATCCTCGGGAAGACAGATACCCAACAAGACAGGATCACCGACACACCTGCAGATAAGGCTGAGGCAAGCACCGCTAGAAGAAAAGTGGCCAAAAATGAAGAGTGAATATACCCCTTTAGATAGGGATCCCTCACCGAGGGAAATTTCTCAGAGGAAAAGACTGTGTGGAGCCTCTTCGTTGACGGGTCCTCCTACTACAGCGGAAGTGGAGCTGGACTGATAGTATCAGCACCCGATGGCACAGACATTGAGTACGCCGTGAGGTTCTACTTTAAAGCCTCCAACAACGAGTTCAAATATGAGGCCTTGATAGCAGGCCTCTCCTTGGCCAAGTCTCTTAGTGTCGGCCAGATTTTAGTCCATAGTGATTTGAGGCTAGTAGTGAATCAGATACTAGGAGCCTACGAGGCCAAGGATGAAAGGATGGCCAAGTATCTTTAGAAAGTAAAGTCATTACTGAAGAGCTTCAGAGAAGTGAAATTTAAAAGGATACCTAGGCATGATAATGGTAGAATCGATGCACTTATTAGGCTGGCCTCAGCAACTAGGACAGGTATCAGGAGGACGGTCCCAGTGGAAATTTTGCTTCGACCAACTATTGAGGATGCTGAGGGAACACTTAGCACTTGCTTAAAAAATTCTAAGGAAGCTTCATGAATGGACCCTCTGATCCGATACATTAAAGAGGGTGAGATGCCAGAAGTAAGGCAAGAAAGGAAAAAGTTAAGATACAAAGCTGTGAAATTCACTGTCATCGGAGACACCTTATACAAAAAGGGGTTCTTGCTCCTATTACTTAGGTGTGTTCACTCGTCTGAAGTCCCACACATCTTGCAAGATGTTCACGATGGGTCATGTTCAAACCGCATTGGGGGAAGGTCTTTGGCGAAGAGGGTGGTCACCCAGGGGTACTTGTGGCCGACCTTGGGGAAAGATGCCACGGTATATGTAAAAAAGTGTGATAAATGTCAAAGATTTGCCACCATCCCCATCAGCCTCTTACCTCCACTACATCCCCATGTCCATTTGTAGTATGGGGGATCGACCTAGTAGGCCCCTTGCCTAGGGCCATCAATAACTATCGGTTCCTCATCGTGGCAATTGACTATTTTTCAAACTGGGTGGAGGCAGAGCCGATGGTCACGATTACCGAACAGAATACCTTCCAGTTCATCTGGAAAAATATTATATGCAGATATGGTCTTCCCAACACCCTCATCTCTGATAACGGGACTCAATTCAAGAATACATCTCTAGAGAAGTACTGTAAAAGGGTGAGTATCAAATAATTCTTTTCTACCCCAGGTCGACCTCAGGCTAACGGGCAAACGAAAGTTACAAATAGGATAATCCTAGATGGGATCAAGAAGAGACTTGAGGAGGCAAAAGTAAGATGGGTTGAGGAGTTATATGCTGTACTGTGGGCCTATAGGACAACGGCGAAGACCTCTACCTAAGAGACCCCGTTTATGTTGGCTTATGGCTCAGAAGCTGTCATCCCCATCGAGACTGGGTTTCCTACTCACAGGGTCCAAATGTATGACCCCCAGAGAAATATGGAAGAGAGGAGACTTAACTTAGACCTGATTGAGGAAAGGAGGGAAGACGTCGAGATAAGGCAGGCTACCTACCAGCAGAGGACTGCAAGGTTTTACAACCAGAGGGTGAAGCATAGGCCAATTGCAGTGGGGGACTTAGTCCTCAAAAATACTTGGCAGAAGCCCAACAAGCTCCACCCAAATTGGCATGGCCCATATAGGGTCATCGACAAAGTGGTTCCAGGAACCTACAGACTAGAAAACCTAGAAGGAGGACCCTTTTCCAACCCCTAGAACGCAGATCATTTGAAGAAATACTATCAGTAGTGTTGTAATATCCTATCGGACCACAATTGTAATGAGTGTTGCTCCAACAGAACATTTGGAATGTTAATGAGAAGTATCACTGTTTTCCCTCATCTTGCGTTTATCAGTTCTAGTATGACTGGGCTCATCTTCGAGGAACCCCCCTCGGCTATAATGAGGGTCAATGGTGGGGACGACCCCTCCTTTGCCCTCAAGAAAGATGAGGGGGGACTTTGTTGAAAAACCATTAAATTGGTAAAAACCACCCTCGGCTATAATGAGGGTCAATGGTGGGGACGACCCCTCCTTTGCCCCCAAGAAAGACGCGGGGGACTCGGTTGAAAAACTATTAAACTGGTAAAAACCACCCCCGGCTATAATGAGGGTCAATGGTGTGGACGACTGATACGACGCAAATATTGCGTATTTCACCCGTTAACCTACGCCTTATTAGCCCCCTTGGGTATCTTAATCCCTATACTTATGCTCGTTAACCAGACAACCTCGGATTTCTATGTTAACATGTTTTGCAGGGGTTAATTGAGCTTTTGTAGGTATTTGGATACTTAGTATGAAGTTCGGACGCTTTCCGGAAATGTTTTGTCGATTTTTGCAGCTTCGGGGGCATTTTAGTAATTCCAGCATTTGTGTTTGAATCCCGAGCTCTTCACGGAAGTTGAATACCTTTGATTTCTCTTCTCATGGCCGCCGACGGTGCATGATTCTGAGTTGTATCGATGGAGTTATGGCATTTTTAGGATGATTTTTACTTAAAAAGTACACTCAAGGTCACATTCAAGGGCATTTTAGTCATTTCATATTTTGGTTTTTTGGCCCAATGTCTTCTTGGATGTTGTATTCCTCTTAGTTATCTTCGCGTAGCCTCTGACCGTGCCTAATTCCGAGCTATAACGAAGAAATGGTGGCATTTTCCGTAAAACATGACAAAGCTGCAGAATTACAGACCTGTAGGGGCGAATCGATTCGCCCCAAAACCGAATCGATTCGGAATGCTGTAGAATTACAGCTGCCAACTTCCCCTGTTTTCGAATCAATTCGGACCATTTCCGAATCGATTCGGCCCTCCAGATTTTTGGTTTTCTTCCCTTTTATTACAAGTTTGCCATGGGATATTTTGTATAAACCCAATTCTCTCTCATTTGAGAGGAAGATATCAGTTTAGGAACGTTTTTTAGGTTAGAATAGTTAGGGTTTTGGTTTGGAGAGCTCATTTTCTCTTCCTCTTGGATTGACAACCCTTGTGGTTTTGTAAGATTGAACTTTTCTCTTCCATTTCCTTTAATATAGTTTGTTTTCCTTCATTCCTTGCTTTCTAGATAATTTACATGCTTTGTTAATTAGTTTATTGTGTTTATTTCTTGCTTTCTTAGTGTAAATTAGTTTATTTCCATGATTTGTCCGTAGATAAATAGGTTCGGGATTGTGTCCCGCCATTTACGGGTTTAGAACCTCGAAAATTAGGTTTTGTATAAAATTGCATATAATTGAAACCTCGCGTATTAAAGGCGGATTATTATGCGTTTAACTTTCTTTGTCATGCAACGTTAGTGTTTATAGTGATTATCCGAATTTAATCCGCGTGTGACCATTTTCCGTTAAATGTTTAATCTCGCAACTTTGGGTTAAATTCCTTATTGCGTGATGTTTATGCTTAAATGAAAATGATCGATTAAATATTTTCGAATCGAAATTCTAATTAGTAGTTGTTTAGCCCATGTGGTGGAATGCGATCCCGATCCTCGTTTTACTTTTGCGTAGCGTAACTTATTCTTTTATTTTTCCACCATAACCAACCATCACCTTTTCTTATTTCTTTTACACCATTTTTATTCCTGAATTAGTAAAACAATTAACATCTAAAATTCAATCACTCCCTGTGGATTTCTTACGATACCCGACTTACCGTTGTGCTTGCTTGTCAAGTGTAGTTGTAGCTTAGGTTTTCTTTTGTATCGCGGCGGCGAAACACACAACGATTGTGCACTTTACACGCGCACACTTTTTTCGCCCAGTCACAAAATGGCGCCGTTGCCGGGGAGTGTGTTTTAGATTGTAATTGTTTTATTATTTCGTAATATTTCTTTCATTCATATTTGTATTCTTTATTTTATCCTTTCCTTTTGACTTGTGCTAGATTGTTTCGAGAAATTTAAATCTCGGTGCTTGTCGCTTTTATTGAATTACCTATTTTTGAAATGTCTCACCATAGCTCTCTAGATAATTTTAATTTTTATGCTAATAGTTCTCAAGGTTATACTCCCAAGACTATGCGTGAATGCCTACAAATTCTTGAGTATGAGCGTCTTGCACGTGAAAGTCAAGAATTTGCAAGCAATCCCCCATTGCCTTTGGAGGAAACTTTGCGTGGTGGGAATAAGTAATGGAATGATGAAGTTGAGATTTATGATGCTTGGACAAATAAAAAAAATGTCCAACTCGATGAGATTATTTCTTCTTCACAAAGTCGGGTTGAGGTTGAAACTTGCTTTTCACTTCCACCCATTTTTGAGGATGAAATAATTGAGAGTGGTCCAAGCACTCTTGATTTCCAATATCTTTTAAATACTTCCAATTCTTTTGAGGTTGTTGGTCCTTCCTTTCCTTTACTCCCTACTATTCCCAAACAATTAAATTTATCACAAGAATCGGTTGAAAGTCTTGAGGACTTTGACCCGATTCTTGAACGAGAATGTTATTTTGAGATGCTTCATCTCATGGGCTTTTCACTTGCACTTGCCCCACCTCCCCTTCAAATTGAAGAATCTTGGGGATGTGATTTTGATTTTTCTGAGACTAATGTAGTCTTGTCCCCCATAGTATCCAAATCCCCCATCGTCCCTCAAAAATGTCAAATTGGCGATGGTTCACTTTTGTCACCGCCCGCATGCCATCCATTTTTCAAACGAAATTATTATTTTTCGGAGGGCATGTTCGCTTTGGAGGGTCCACCGTTGATCTTTCAAAGTCAAATACCTTTTTGGGTGGACCCTCAACTATTTAGACTTCTAGTATATAGTTAGTGTGAAACCTAAATAGTAGGTTATAAATAGTTAGCTTTTTAATTTTCTTTCTTTCCTTTTTTTTTTTTCCTTTTTAATTTAGTCTAGTGTAATTAGTTAACTTTTTGTTATTTGTTTTTGCTATGCTCGGTACTAACTTGTTTTGTAGATTCCTTTGGACTCGTGCTTATGGAGATCGCTCCAATTTTGGGTAATATCACTCTTTTCCTCTCTTTGTGTTGTGTTCTTAATGCGCATTGAGGACAATGCAACATTTAAGTTAGGGGGTGTAGGATATTCTATCCATTTCATGTGTAGTCCATTGATTTTCTCACATTTAGTTACTAAGTATGCCTTTTTGTGAAAAATTTAAAAAATTTCAAAAATATTTTCTTTCTTTTTTCTCCTTTGTTGGGCATTTTGCCTTGTTTCCAGTGATAAATTTCAATAAGTGCCCGATCCAATAGACAACTCAATGATGCATGTTCTCGATTTTAGAAGTTATTAGACTTTAGTCCTCAAATCATTGATATTGTGAATAACTTCATGAATTAAACTTTACCCCATGAGCATATGCACTTTCCTTGTCATATTGATTTGGTTTAAGATTTTTATAACTCGGGAATCTTTTGTTGCATTGTATATACTTACACCGAGTAAGCTTCGTACCTTTCGTCATTTGTGAGTGTTATACACTATTCTTTTCTCATTGAAAACGCTGAATTCGTTGGTAATCTCACTATTCTTTCATTTGACCGTTCATTAATTGAGTTCATACTTGAAATGTGTTACTTGAGCATGATTTTCATATATTGTTTTGACTCGAGAATTGCGTAAACTTTTGTAAATGATCATAGGCCCTCTTTGTTATATCACCCATATTAGCCTTGACCTCACCCTTATATGTTTACCCTCGTTAACCCCTTTGAGCCTAAATATAGCCCTTCTTTTCATAACCCAAATTCCCATAACCAACTCCAAATTGGAGTTTTAAACCTTACATAC
Source organism: Sambucus nigra (assembly GCA_949130495.1). NCBI lineage: Eukaryota > Viridiplantae > Streptophyta > Magnoliopsida > Dipsacales > Adoxaceae > Sambucus > Sambucus nigra. The sequence goes on along the minus strand of OX422210.1, from coordinate 275,976,712 downwards.
ACCTTCCATACCTTTGTTTGGAATGTTACTTGGGATTGAATGTTGTTGTTGTGATGTCGGTTGCAATTTAGGCATATGAGAGTTTGAAAAGTAAAGAAAAGAAAGTAGTGAAAAAAGTGAAGAAAAAGAGAAAGCAAAAAGCAAAAGAAAACAAAAGAGAAAATGAGAAAAAGAAGAAAAGAAAAGAAAGAGAAAGTTGTATATGTTGTATATAGTTCAATAATCTTTGATTACTCTCCCCGATGATATATTTAATGCCTTTTTGGAACTTGTTTTCCGATTTCGATATTGCCCGCATTATCCCATTATTCCAAGTTTTCATCTCCGAACACTTTGAATCCGTACATATACCTTTCATTTCGTACCTTAACCCCAAACCTACATTACAACCTTAGTAAAGTCCTATGTGATCTTAGGTTGATGTAATTTAAAAGTCATAATAGTTGTGATAATCTGTGAAAATACATTTCGCCTCTTTTAGTGTGCGGTATCCTTTCATTGAGATTACAGTTTTTCATTTTATATATAGCGTTCTTCATCTATGACATGTGTGCTGCCTAGTTTCCATTTACATTTACTCTTTAGCCCGCATGTCCCGTGTGTTACCTCCCTGTTTCGAGTGAAATTCGCTTGATGAGTGTAATCCCCATGAGGATTGAATATGCATGCCTTTATGTTTATCCGGTTTATTTAAGTTTTTGCCAAATCACACTTTGCATGTGCTCACTCCCCTCCCACATTTTAAGGTTTCAATTCTATGAGGTGCATTCAACCTGTTAATAACAACGGACTTTAGCTTGAATTCATTCAATATGCTAATAACATGTTTGAAATCTTTTTCGTTGTTGTTGAGTTTGTCCCATGTTGGGTTGGGCATATTTTGAGGAAACCATATGATGTTTGTGGGTTTCATCCCTGAAAACCCTCACGAGACGACACTCGTCCACTAGGGTAACCTAGGGGTTTAACGGCTTATTGCATATGCTAAATGCAATCGTTCGCCCGCGAAAGTGGCCTTATCTTTTTATTGCTTTTATACCATATTTTTGTTCTTCTCCTGTTTCTGATTTTCTTGTAGTTCTTGTTGTTTCCTATTTCATTGCTAGGGACTAGCAATGTGTAAGTTAGGGGGTGTGATACGACGCAAATATTGCGTATTTCACCCGTTAACCTACGCCTTATTAACCCCCTTGGGTATCTTAATCCTTATACTTATGCTCGTTAACCAGACAACCTCGGATTTCTATGTTAACATGTTTTTCAGGGGTTAATTGATCTTTTGTAGGTATTTGGATGCTTAGTATGAAGTTCGGACGCTTTCCGGAAATGTTTTGTCGATTTTTGCAGCATCGGGGGCATTTTAGTAATTCCAGCATTCGGGTTTGAATCCCGAGCTCTTAACGGAAGTTGAAGCCCTTTGATTTCTCTTCGCATGGCCGCCGACGGTGCATGATTCCGAGTTGTATCGATGGAGTTATGGCATTTTTAGGATGATTTTTACTTAAAAAGTACACTCAAGGTCACATTCAAGGGCATTTTAGTCATTTCATATTTTGGTTTTTTGGCCCAATGTCTTCTTGCATGTTGTAGTCCTCTGAGTTATCTTTGCGTAGCCTCCGACCGTGCCTAATTCCGAGCTATAACGAAGAAATGGCGGCATTTTCCGTAAAACATGGCAAAGCTGCAGAATTGCAGACCTGTAGGGGCGAATCGATTCGCCCCAAAACCGAATCGATTCGGAATGCTGCAGAATTACAGCTGCCAACTTCCCCTATTTCCGAATCGATTCGGACCATTTCCGAATCGATTCGGCCCTCCAGATTTTTGGTTTTCTTCCCTTTTATTACAAGTTTGCCATGGGATATTTTGTATAAACCCAATTCTCTCTCATTTGAGAGGAAGATATCAGTTTAGGAACGTTTTTTAGGTTAGAATAGTTAGGGTTTTGGTTTGGAGAGCTCATTTTCTCTTCCTCTTGGATTGACAACCCTTGTGGTTTTGTAAGATTGAACTTTTCTCTTCCATTTCCTTTAATATAGTTTGTTTTCCTTCATTCCTTGCTTTCTAGATAATTTACATGCTTTGTTAATTAGTTTATTGTGTTTATTTCTTGCTTTCTTAGTGTAAATTAGTTTATTTCCATGATTTGTCCGTAGATAAATAGGTTCGGGATTGTGTCCCGCCATTTATGGGTTTAGAACCTCGAAAATTAGGTTTTGTATAAAATTTCATTTAATTGAAACCTCGCGTATTAAAGGAGGATTATTATGTGTTTAACTTTCTTTGTCATGCAACGTTAGTGTTTATAGCGATTATCCGAGTTTAATCCGCGTGTGACCATTTTCCGTTAAATGTTTAATCTCGCAACTTTGGGTTAAATTCCTTATTGCGTGATGTTTATGCTTAATTGAAAATGATCGATTAAATGTTTTCGAATCGAAATTCTAATTAGTAGTTGTTTAGCCCGTGTGATGGAATGCGATCCCGATCCTCGTTTTACTTTTGCATAGTGTAACTTATTCTTTTGTTTTTCCACCATAACCAACCATCACCTTTTCTTATTTCTTTTACACCATTTTTATTCCTGAATTAGTAAAACAATTAACATCTAAAATTCAATCACTCCCTGTGGATTTCTTACGATACCCGACTTACCGATGTGCTTGCTTGTCAAGCGTAGTTGTAGCTTAGGTTTTCTTTTGTATCGCGGTGGCGAAACACACAACGATTGTGCACTTTACACGCGCACACTTTTTCCGCCCAGTCAACGACCCCTCCTTTGCCCTCAAGAAAGACGGGGGGGGGGGGGGGGGGGGGGGGAGACTTGGTTGAAAAACTATTAAATTGGTAAAAACCACCCTCGGCTATGATGAGGGAAAATGGTGGGGACGACCCCTCATTCACCCTCAAGAAAGACGAGGAGGGACTTGATTAAAAACCATTAGGTTGGTGAAAACCACCCTCGTCTATAATGAGGGTCAATGGTGGGGACGACCCCTCCTTTGCCCTCAAGAAAGACGAGGGGGGACTTTGTTGAAAAACCATTAAATTGGTAAAAACCACCCTCGGCTATAATGAGGGTCAATGCTGTGGACGACCCCTCATTTACCCTCAAGAAAGACGAGGGAGGAGTTGGTGAGATTATTAATTTAAAACATCAAAATGAAAATCATACAAAAGACAAGTATGGAAGACAGAAATAGGCATTATATTACAAAATGATGTTTGTTCTACAAAAATAAGGTACAAAAATGGGGTACATAAAGAGGGTATTGGCTAAAAATAGCGACCTTATTGAGCAGCATCAGAGGGCAGGGCCTCAACATCGATAAGAGGAGTCTCCACAATAACCAAGACAGGTTGATCCTCAGACGTGCCGATACCCTCGACATGCACTTGGGACTCCACGTGGGCTAAGGCCTCAGCAACCAATGGGTCGTCCAATTGAACTGCCTCAAGAGAGGGACAGACTGAAGAGACGGCATCACCAAAATTGAGGACGACCCACCGACAGGACGTCCTGATCCCCCTCTCCAATTATTAAATACCGAAGCCTTGAAACTCGTCTAAGAGTTTGTAGGCCTCCACAGCATCGTCCTCTGCCTTTTTCATGGCCTCAGATAGATCAGTCTTGTATTGAGCCCCCAGGTTGATCAAGGCCTCATCTTTCTCTTTAATAAGTAAGTCCTTGGCCTTCAGGTCTGAATCATACTGCTTCGTCATCTCGTCCAGGACCCTTGCATGTTTAGTCCTCGCATTCTCCAACTCGGCCCTGGCAGTTTCAAGTTCGGTCTGTAGGTCAGCCTCGTGCTAAATGTCCATCTTAGCTTCATGGAACTTCTGTTGGTTCTCACCCATCCACTTGGTAGCAGACGTAAAGGCACAAACAGACTGCATAGAAAATGAAACTCATTAAGAGGTCGAGGAAACAGTTATTGTGAAAAATTAAGACTCGGTGAAATGAAGTAAGAACAAGTACCTGAACCAGAGTGTGAAGACCATAGTCATACACCTTCGCCGGGGGCATCTTGGATAAGAATTCATAGTCGGCAGTCGAGGGGGCAGAAAACATAGACGCCTTGGCCGCCCTCAGGTTGGCAATCAGAGAAGACGGGTCGACCTTAAAAAATGCTAAGTTTTGGGACTAGAAGGCCCCTATACTGGAAGAGGAAGCGGTCCCCTCAGACGCCTCCACCCTTGCCCTCATCTTAGAATCTGGTCGAGGGTCAACAGCGACTTCTGGCTCTTTCCACTTTTGCCTATCAGTGGTCGGCTCAACATGCGTCTCCCCAACGGACTTTGACTTCCTCAGAGCCTGCTGAGGCTCCTTGCCTTACTTCTTGTGCAGACCAGACAGTAAGCTCGGGGCAGTCATTTCCCAAAGATGGTCAGAGATACCTACAGGACGACCTGAAAAGGAGACAACACATCAGAAAAACACAGAGCAAAGATGAAACACTTGGAAAAACCAAAGGTTGATCAAAAAATAATAATAACTCACATAGCTCTGTCAAGGGGCCGACCTTCATACCAGCTTCTTTGAGGAACCGAGGGGTCATCAGATCTTCAAACTTTGCAAGTCCACCCTCTTTCCCTCGTGATCTCAGATACTCGACTATGTCCTTTTCATCCAGACTAAGTCCAGGATCTGACCTAGCCTTCATAAAGGGGTTAGACCATCTCCATGGAACTCTCGGACCATCATCCAAAGGCTGAGCCTTGGCAGAAAACTCCCATTCCCCAGATATGAAGAAAAATTTCTTCTTCCAGTCATGGTTAGAAGTTTTTGCCACATGGAGAAGTTTCTTATCAGACCTCCTCATCCCCAGATGATAGTTCCCATGCTGTTTGGACGAGGAAGTGAGATTATAATAAGCCAAAAACATGTCGGTTGAAGGCTCATCAGTAAAGGTATTCTTACACAAAGAGACGTAGCCGAGGATCGTCCTCCAGGAGTTGGGAGGAAGCTGAGAGGGGGCAACGCCGAGGGATGATAATATATTGACTATGGAAGGGTGCGGAGGGAACCTAACACCGACCATAAACATTTGTTCGTATACTGCGATCTCTCCATCGTCACCCTCAAAGACTTTCTCAGACTCATAGGGGACCCTCATACTTATGTTGGGGGGCACACCAAATGTATGCCTCCAAAGTAGGAGGTCACGATCCCTAAAGGAGGAAACATAAGCCGAAGCATGGGAGGTGTCTACTTGGTCAATGTCTGAATCCTCACCATCATCCTCAACCCCCTCTCCCTCGGCCTCGTCACCTGTCAGAGGTCCATGAGGAAAAGCCATTTGGAAGGCATGAGGGGATAAAGTGGTCACAGGAATAGCCTCGGAAGGGACCACCCCCTCGAACTCTCGGCCTGGGCTAAGATCAGACGTCTCTCTCCTCTCAGAAGGCCCAGCACTTGTTGGTGACGACGCTCTCTTATCCATCTCTTCTGAATGACTATCGACTGGACGACAAGACGACCCACAAGACTCATATGGTAATATTGTGGCTAATGGAATGGGAAATATGGGTCGTACCCAATTAGGGTCAGCCCCTCGTCTCCTCTCCTCCTCTTCCTCTATTCGTCTGATCTGTACAAAGAGTTTCTCTCTCAAGGATGGGAATTCCTTGAATAAATTGTAAAGCCTCCTAAGCATTAAGGGGAAGACCCTACACTTAGAAGAAGTTGGCTAAGCTAATCACAAACAAGTTTACAGTTGACCAAACTAAACTTTTGGATTGAAACAAAAGAAATCAAGGGTTTTAATCAAGAACCAGCCGCCAGAGAAGACGCCGAAAAAGATATGAAACAGCCTAAGGAAAATCCAACCCTACGAGCCTAAAATAAGAAAACAAACAGAAATGAAGATAAAGAGGGCACTAGGGCAGGGGAATTACCTGAGAAGGAATAGCGAGACTGCCAAACTCGAAATGTTGAAGTTGCAAAAATGGCTAAAAAGCTGGTGAAAAGCTAGAGAGAGAGAGTTCAGGCGCGAAGAAGAGGAAGAAGAAGGGGAATAAAACTTCAAAAATTGTTTAAATACCTTAGTAATGAGTGGGCCCATTAACCAAGGCAGAACATAGCCCACGAGGAGGGCATCATTAGGGCACAAAGTCCCAGGCCAAGTGTGCAGCCACCACGCCTTGGGAATGGAACAACAGTGGATTCTTCCTACGTTTCACATCAGCTCGACAGGTGTCATTAATCTAACTGTCCATACACTCATCTCATCAGCAACACTATCCCTCTACCGTCTTAACAACATCGACAGCTAAGGGTTGGGGTGATTGATATACCCATATATATCCTCGGCCATACCGAGGGCGCCCGACCCCTCATCAGGCTCAAACGACCATTCGAGGGTATGGCCCCTCATCAGGCCCAAACGGCCCTTCGAGAGGTATGACCCCTCATCAGGCCCGGAAGACCCTTCAAGGGGCCGACCCCTCATCAGACCCAGACGACTCTTCAAGGGGCCAACCCCTCATCAGGCCCAGATGACCCTTCAAGGGGCCGACCCCTTATCAGGACCTGATGACCCTCCGAGGGTATGACAGTATAAGGCCTAAATTAGGCCAGACTCACTGCCACCGTATAAGGCCTAAATTAGGGAACTTTGCCCTCGACCTCATATCATAGGCCGAGGGTGACATCATTACAGCGTGTCGTTTGGGAGACGCATGGAAAAGTGCGCGTGAGGCTGACATGGCACGTGGAAGACCGTTATAACAGTATCACCCCCTCACGTGAGGGAATGTCATGTCATCATTAGTCACAGGTGGCATCTACAGGTGTCAAGAGGGGATTGGCTAGATCATCATTCACATGCACTATGCATACTTGGGGGGTACACTACACCCCCCAAGACCTATATATACTTGTCACCTACAATCCTACAAAGAGATCGATAATTGTAACCCTAGCAAAGAAACTCTTCTTATACACAGTAGAGAGAGAAATTGAGCTTATGTGCATTGTATCCAAGGCCATTAGTGACCATACTTAGTGGATCACACACCCACAGTGGATGTAGGCCAAATTGGCTGAACCACTATACATCATTAACTTGTTCCTCTTGTACTCATCCCCTTCTATACATTTACACACTCATACATGTACATTTTTATAGCTGCCATGGTTACTACTGTTTGAGCTCATCATCACTTATCTGGTGGTGCAAGATTTCAGCATCATCAACAGAGTTGCTAGGTGAGAGTTCAAGTCATGAATTTAAGAGTGTTCTAATCGATGCCCCAAATCATTATGGTTGTTTTATAATAAATATAGGACACCTTGTTAGCTTCTCAGCAGATTACATGTGTCCCCATTAGAGACAAAGAATCTGCTCGGCTGTGGGTAATATGATCAGCTCAGGTATAAATGTGATTGCCTCGATAATATTACTAATTATCTCATTACTGTTAATAGTGTGTTTGTTGTCAATTCCAACCTTGCTCCAATTACATCACGTGATGGAACACCATCAGTTATATTTACCCCATAAGAACACGTGAAGAAGTTATATAATATTCCACCTTTATTGTGCTATAACAAACTCATCATTATCTACCTCATGGAATGTAAAAGGTGTAAGTGCCTGGCCTATAAAGACATTCCATATGTCCTCTTACAGTCTTTCTAATAACTAATAATAAATAGCACTCAATTCCACAAAATAAGGGATCCAAAAATATTCTACCTAACGGCCATATGCAAAACCCTAGAGAGAAATTTGAGAGCTTGTATCCATTCCTTTCATGGTTATTTCCCATTGAAATACATACTATCATCACTGCACTTATGGACATAGGCACCATATTAGGTCGAACCATGTAAACCCATGGTTTACTTTTTTATTTTGCATCCCTCTTTATTAATCCCAAATTGGCATGTTGATAGTGATAATTTATTTATCTGTTATCATATATTATTAGTCTATTATAGCTAAGGCCAAAAAATTCATATACTAGTTTTAGACAACAATAGATTAGCACCGTCTATGGGAAATCGACAAACCGTTCGTTATTTCCTACCATTTTCTATCCACAATTCCAGTTTACGTGAAATCACCATAGCTTGATTTCTCCCAGTTCCTGTTTGAACACTCTGTGTTTGTCCACAAATACAGAAGAAAACCCAGAGACAAATCGTATGGTGGAGGCAAACTCGCCTTTAACTCATGTTGAAATGGGTGACATATAGGAAATTCTGATGACCCTAGCCAAAGGCTAAGAGGAAATATAGGATAGTGTGAAACAACTGATGCAGACGCTCCTAGCTGGGCAGAACAGGTCAAGAGCATATCCTTTCACCCCATCTGGAAGAGAATCCTATGACAGGAGGGGTGGAATGTTACTTCCTACCCCTACAAAGACAGGTGACACCCTTATTGACAATGAGCTCTAGAAAACCCAAGGAGGCTGAATTTGGATTCGTAAGATGACAGGAGAAGATCCAGATACTCTAGATTGCAAGATGATAGGTCGTGTCACTTAGGAGAAACCTCATCTCTCAGAACAACCGGTTATGATGATGAAAAGTCTTCCTCTGAGGAAAGGTCAAGTATGTTGGAGAGGTTGAGCATAGGCTTCGTAATTGATCGTCTAGCCCCACGTAAAATGAGAGGGCAGTAACACAAAGGGCCCAGAGAGCCTAGATAATGCAGAGAACATCCAGTGAGGTATGTCACTAAGAGAACATAATTCTTGGTCAAGTCTAGGACGAGCATGCGAGGGTCGTCCAGAGCAGAGCAGACTTCTAGGGAAAAGATATCATTTGAAAGCCGAGCCCGATCAGGCTAGACCATCTCAATTAAAGCTGAGAAGGAAAACTATCCCTAGATGGAATCAGTCCAATGACTAGAGGATCGATTGGGATAAATTTACAAATCAAATAATCCCTTGCACTTAGGTTTCATAAAGTAATCCCCCTTCATTCCATCAATTGTGAGCTATTCAATGCCTGCAAAGCTTAAACCACCAGTTACTACCCTAAGGTATGCTGATAAAAACCGACCCAATATTGCACATGGAACAATATCAAGTTGTTTCCAACATCTATTTAATCCCAGATAAAATTGTTACCGAGCATTTTCCAATACGATCATTTGATCCGCACATATCTAGTACAACAGTTTACCACGCGAACAGATCTCGAACTTCTAACCGTTGGTCAATCTCTTTGGCAGAAATTTCTATTTTGGGGCAAGCACACTAAGAGAGTGGCTCACTTACTCAATGTTTGATAGAATGCCGATGAAACCACCCATGATTTTATCATACAATTCAACAGCGAGAAGCTTTAAGTAATAGAATATGATAAAAGGACTGCAATAATTGCATCGATGAGTGGATTTCTACCTGGGAAGCTATATTAGGCCTTGTCTAAAGAGCCACCTAAAACTATAAAAAAACTTATGAATGTCGAGGAAGCCATGGTGGATAAAGAATCAAGTCATATGAAGGTCAGCATCGGTAAGAATGTGAAAAGGAAGGAACAAAAAGATAAGAAAGTCAACAAGCCAAAGAAGTACGATGAGTAAACCCACTGATTGTGGGTGTTCACTACATACTCGAGGAAATTAATAGGAATAAAGACCTGAGATGGCCTAGAAATCTAAAATCCCTGGCCAATCAAAGGTATAAAATCAAGTATTATGAGTTTCATAGGGATCATGGTCACAACACATATAACTGTATAGAACTAAAGAACGAGATTGAGAGAATGATCAGGATGGGAAAGTTGTCAAGGTATGTGGACAGAAGCGATCGAACTGATCATAGTGATAATCAAAAGTCTAGAAGACTATCAGAATCCCCTTGCAGAAACACAGATGGAAAGAAAAGAGGAATAGATGATGATTCGGAGGATGATTAAGACCTTCCTAAGAGACCCAAGGAACCTGTTCATAAGGTTAAAACAATCTATTTTGGGTGTAATTTTATTATAGGTGGAGAATCCTATAGTGGAGACGAATCAAGGGGAGAAAATCCTACCTTAATAAGGCGAAAGATTGTGCTCATATCAGACAGATAAACCTGACAAGCGACTTGGATAATCGCCCTAGGAAGGTAAACAAAGATCGTTTAGTTATTGACTTTTCTAAGGAGGATTTATTTGGTGCCCTGTTTTCGCATGATGATCCTTTGGTGGTCAAAATGATGGTGCGTGAGAGTAAAGTAGCAAGGATCCTAGTCAATAACGATATCTCAGATGATGTCTTATTTTACAACGGCTTCAAGGGATTGAGTCCAAGAGACAGCAAGTTGGAGGCCAAACATAGGACACTCATTGGTTTTTCTAGAGAGAAGGTGTATCCTCTGGGCACTATTGAACTGGAAGTGGTGATTGGCACCTGACCGACATGCTGAACTGGAAAGATATGTTTCTTCATCCTAGATAAGAACATTCATTAGGCATATAACATCATATTTGGAAGAGTAGGGCTGAAGAAGGTTGAAGATGTCCCTTCTACCATGCAGTAATATTTGAAATTACCCACTCATTATGGGGTCAGTGTAGTTAAATGGATCCAAATTGAGGCTATAGAATGTTATTTCACCTCAGTCGACTAGGAGGAGCAAAAGAAACTGATAATGACCTACCAGAACGAAACGATATACCCGTAAGACGAGGATAAACTAGTCAAAGGGCAGGTTGTTGAAGAAATTAAGTCAATTGTCTTGGATGATGAGCACTCAGAAAGAACCATTCAGATCATCTTGTCACTAGAACCCGATCAACTTTTGAGGCAATAAAAAAGTGTGTTTGCCTGGAGTCATGAAGACATGCCATGAATTGATTTAGACTTTATTTATCACAACTTGAGCATAGTCAAAGATGCTAAGCCAATAAAATAGAGATGATGTGTCATTAACTAATAGAAAAACATGGTTATGCAAGAAGAAGTGCAAAAATTATAGAAGGAAAATTTTGTAAAGGACGTCAAATATCTGGAATGGCTCTCCAAAGTGGATATTGTCAGGAAAAAGAGCAATAAGTAGAGAATGTGTGTCAATTTCACTGATCTGAACAAATCATGTTCGAAAGATCACTACCCATATCCCAGGATTCACCAGTTGGTTAATATCACTTCAGGGCATGAGTTGCTCAGCTTTATGAATGCTTAATTGGGATATAACCAAATCAAGATAAAATCAGGAGATCGAAAAAAGACCTCGTTCATCACTAGTCAAGGTATTGAATGCTATAACGTAATGACTTTTGAGCTTAAAAATACCAAAGAAACGTATCAAAGATTGGTGAATAAAGTATTTAAAGAACATATCAGTAAGAATATGGACGTGTACGTTGATGACATGCTCATAAAGAGAAAAAGGGTAGATGAACATATTAAAGATTAGTAGTAGACTTTTGACTAGTTAGAAAAACACCAGATGAAGCTCAACCCGAAGAAGTGCATCTTCGGAGTGAAAGAGGGGATATTTTTGGACTTCATAGTTAATCAAAGAGGAACTGAGGCCAACCCCAACAAAATTTAAGCATTGATCAATATGCAGTCCCTAGCGAACAAGAAAGAAGTTCAAAGACTTACGGGATGCATGGCAGCACTGAATAGGTTTGTTTCCAGAGCCAGTGACAAATGACTTCCATTTTTAAGGTGTTGCAGAAAACTTTTGAATGTAATGATGAATGCGAAGCTTCATTCCTATAGTTAAAATGGTATTTGGGGTTAACACCACTGCTTTCAAGATCAATTTTGGGTGAGAAGCTTTATTTATACTTAGTCGTATTCGAATATGTGGTCAGTTCATCTTTAGTCCGATTAATAATAAGGGATACAAAGTCTTGTGTATTACACTAACACGGTATACCATGGAGCAAAAATCCGTATCCTAGGTTGGAGAAATTAGCTCTGGCCCTTATTGAAGCTTCAAAAAGGGTGAAGTCATACTTCTAGGCCCACACTATTGTCATCTATACAGACCTCCCTCTATGCCAAGTCATTCATAAGCCCAAGAAAATAGACAGATTGATGCTTGAGCCGTGGAATTAGGAGAGTATGACATCTAGTACGAACCAAGAATGGCAATCATGATCCAGGCTATGGAAGATTTTATTGCTGAATTCACTTACGAAGTGTAATAACCCCCATTTTCCACGTAAAGGTTGGCCAGACATAATATACCGAAGATGGAACTTGTCTATCAATCTATATCATTCTTAGCATCAAAACTATAATAATAATAATAATAATAATAATAATAATAATAATAATAATAATAATAATAATAATAATAATAATAATAATAATAATAATAATAATAATAATAATAATAATACATTTGAATTTTTCTTTTAAAAATGAAATACACAAAAGCTATTTAAATACCAACTGATAATAAATAAAAATCTAACACCCAACTAGTCATAAAAAAATCCAGCAACAATATGATTGTGCCAATAATTGAATAATAAACTCGGGCTTATGCCCATACAATAACTCGAAATAATAAACTGATTGAAATGGAAATAGAAACCTATGCTATAGTCAAATGAACCGAAGTAGAGGATGTACAAATACGATTGCAAGTCTGATCTCCTTTCAGCCCTGTTGTCTCATTTTAAATAAACCTGGGGGACAAACATTTTATAATTTGGGTCAGAACCCTAGAGTTTTAATAATTAACTTACGAAAATTAAGATGCAACAATATAATTCAAACTCTGTACCACCCGTCGACACTCACATGCATTAAGTACCTCATTCGCCATTTAAGTGTAATACTACATCACATATCAACCCAAGTCTCCAACCATGAAAGACTAATACCCATAACCACAATGAATACACGATGCATCTAGCATAGTTCTCTTACCAAAGATAACTGTTCACATACATAATCCCATTTTCCAGAGAGCCCGAATGATACTATACATAAAAGTAACATACCCATCTAGTATGCATTTATGTAGTATTGGGTTCATAATTGGTTGTCTACATCATTAGACTAATTAATTATTTTCAATTAATTTATATAATTATATATGTCCTTACATATATACGACCTACAAATGCATCTACTTTCAATGTCACGTGCGTGCTCTATCGGTAACTCCAGTGGAATTCCTCATTCAAATGGACATCACAAAATACATACAAGTGGGGTGATACCTATACTGTACACCATTGCACGTTTTATACCCCCGACGGTGACAATGGATCCCAGTATGTACACCTACCTCCTCGTAAGTGGCGCTATTACGTAGTACCTATAATATAGACCAATACAATGCCTGGCCCACTTGTGCTGACACGTGCTCCTGTCCCGAGACGTATGCAACCACAACTAATAGGTCATCCATGAACATGGATATGTTCACATAAATAACAACTATGTATTTTATCACATAATATATATAGATAATTATTCATATAATTACCCCCAACAAGTCTCACAAATCTTCAAATAATATCCTTATTAAATTCAATTCTTAGTTTATTTTGCCTCCAAACCATGAATATATCTATATCTTTCTACATATCCACCAACTCATAACTTAAATATATATTTATTTACTCATTTAAATACTAAGTAAATCAAATATCCAATAATCTCTCAATAATGTAGCTAATTCTCATGTATATAATTTCGGGTTTAACTCCATACACATTTACCTAATTAATGTCTAGAATTATTCACACCGAGTCATTATACCTAATGGGATAAGAATAAAAAATTAGGCTTGTTAATACAATCTTCGCATTAAGGTTCAAACCCAAGAAAAATGGGGAAGTCGATCGAATTCTACAATTTGGTAGAAATTTAGCCTTATGCGTTGTTCAGAAAATAATCATAAAATATTCATCGAAACTCCAAAAATTACAAAATTAGTGCCTACGCATTCTCAACTCAATTTAATTAGGACCATATTTTTTCACAAAATATAAATTCATAGATATACTATTCCAAAAATAATCGGTTCAGAATTTTTCAGCACTGCGTGTTGTTCAAAAAAAAATTATCAAATAATCATCATAACTCTAAAAATTATGAAACCACTTCGTACGCATTCTTAACTTAATTTAATTAGGACTCTCTTTTTTTCCAAAAAGTTATATTCCTAGGTATACCATCCCAAAAACAGTCTCTAATTGACTGACTTTGTTTTTAAAATTTCTACACAATCTAAACCTCCAATAACGACCCCTTAATTAACTATCCACCATTGTTGCACGCATATTCATATTTAATCATGCTCATATTTAAGGCTCTATAAATAAATAATAATGATCATAAATTAAAGATCCTACAACATGGATTCTAATGTCCAATTCAAGATTTACTCAATTCTATATTTCCGGGTTTAACGTCAATTTGTTCAATCATTAAACATCAAATTCATATTTGATCCTCTACATCCATAAGGTTTACAACCATCCTATAATCATCAAATCATATATTTTAACCGAAAAATTACATGAGAAAATAAACCAATGAATCAAAAAGTATATTGGAAGTTAATTTTAGCAAGGGAATTCTTGTCTTATATGGAAAATTGAGTGCTCACCCTTTAATCCTTAGTCTCCTTATCTATTTGGCCCTTGATATCGTCTCTCTAGGGATAGGGGTTGCTAAGGTTAACTTTAGATGAATGAATGAGACTCTCAAACTCCCTAATTAACTTATATTATTTGCTTTTCCTAAGTTAAGCCTTAAACCATATATTTGGCACTCAAATGAAAACGAACCCGTAATCGGAATAACCCAACAACTCCCCAAACAGTATACCTATACCCTAAGCCAATTTTTAGATATCTAAAATGCCTAAACGAGTTCCCAAAATATCCATAATGTGCCCGAATTAATTTTACTCAACATCCACATTTTTATTATGCTTAATCAACACATAATCTTAAGTCAGCTACCATACACTTTATTTTGCCACGAGTGAACCCATTATGCCCAATTGAATCAAATAAATATGCAATCACAAATAAGCAATTTATTCTCAATTCAAATTCTACCAATTTAATTTAAATTCCACCAATTTAATTTATTTCAAAATTTATTTAATTAAATTCTGTCCCAATACTTTTTTCAAAAACACAGGGTGTTAAATGAAGAAAAACATACAAATCAGATTTTTACAAAAAGATCTCAACTGTGAGTGGAAAAGTAGACCTATATGGAGGAAATCTCAATCTTAAGTCAGATCGAGCAGACTTATTCAAAAGAGAGTTCGTCATTTCAACCAAACGAGTAAACTCTTGCGAAAAATAGCTCGACCATTAATTCGGACGACCAGGCCACTAATGTACCGGAGTTATCGACCAAACAAGAAGAAATTGATTGTGACTCAGAGCGAATCAAGAAGTTATTCAAATATGGAAATTTGATCGAAGGAGATTCCAGAAACGAGCTCCCCATATGGAAAATGTTCGTGGATGGCTCATCATGTACCACTGGCAGTAAAGTGGGTTTTACGATTATGATGTCAGATGACATCGATGTGGAGTGTGCCCTTAGATTCCAATTTGAGGCCTCCAGTAATGAGGCTAAATACGAAGCACTCATAACAGGGTTTAGGGTAGCATCATCTCTTGGTGCTGAATATATATTGGCACACAACGACTATCTACTCATTGTAAATCAAGTACTCGAAATTTATGAAGCGAGAGAGGATTCTATGATAAAAAACTTTACGAAAACCAAGTGGTGGTTAAGAAAGTTTTTCGGGATCAGGATGGATAGAATCCTAAGGATAGAAAATGCCCGAACAAATGCACTTGATCGATTTGCATTCGCTACAAGGACAAAACTAAGAAGAACAGTTTCAGTGGAAATTCTCATACATCGGATCACTGGCGAGGATATTGTCAATGTGATGGGGATAGATGTGGGACCATACTAGATGAATTCAATACGAGCATACATAAAAACTAGCATCATCCCAACAGACCCAAAAGAAGCAGGAAGGCTTCGGTACAAAGCAGCGAGATACGTGATAAAAGGAGGAATCCTATTCAAAAGAGGGTTCATCATTTCATTACTCTGATGTTTCCATCCAGCCTAAGTAAATGACTTGATTAAAGAAGTACATGAAGGTTTTTACGAAGAACATTCAGTAATGGATTGAGCGGCTACACAAGGTTATTACTAGGCCACCAAGAAGGCGAACTATGCCAGGAAATGTGACAAGTTCCAGAAATACGCCTCCATCCACAGAACTCCAGGGGCATCCCCCACGTTAATCACCTCCCCTTATCCATTTATAATGTGAGGAATAGATTTGGTCCCCCTACTACTAAAAACTATAGGCATGTGCATGTACTTAGTGGTAGAAGTATATTACTTAACTAAATGAGTGTAGTTCGAGCCCCTGGTAGAGATGTCATATGAAAAAGTCTTCCAATTCATTCGGAAGAACATTATTTACTGGTACGAAATGCGATACGCCTTCATCACTGACCATAGTACGCAATTTGAAAACTAAGAGTTTGAAGATTATTACACGCGCTCCAAAATCCATTAGCTACACTCTACACCAGGTCATTCGCAGTGCAATGGACAGACATAAGTGGCCAATAAGACTTTACTTGATCGAATGAAGAAAAGGTTGGATGATGCAAATGGGAACTGGATCAACGAAATACATAACATCCTATGGGCTAATATACACATGATATTCTCCCCATTTCATACCCTCTTAACCCTATGGTTGAATCACATATAAATCGTATCACCCTAACCTTGCCTATAACCCTACTAGTCTATCCCAAGCCTCATTATAGTATATAAATTATGTATAAGGGTTCCCACAAAGCGGCATAGGGTTAATCATTAAGAAAAGAACAAGCTTCAAAATCTAGTAGAGGTCGATCGATCGAAGGGAGGGGGTCGATCAATCAATCCAGTTGATTGATCGACATTCTTGAGTCGATCGATCGATCGATCAGTTCTTGCCCATATTCTGTAATTTTCTAACTACGAGTTTTTTCCATTTAACTTCTCCAAATTTCCATTAACAAGTCCCAAACTCCCAGCCAACCTTTAGGAACATTATATAAACACTTATAGATGATTTCAATTGTAAAACTTCCATTAATTCATCAAGATTAGTCATCAAAAGGGGCTAATTCAAGAAATTATCATTTAACCCTAGTTCATCCAATTTTCCCAAGAATTCATGCAATTTTTAGATTTCTATCTCTAATGGGCATCAAATTTCATGGATAACATTCTACATATAACAAGGTATTCATCCTAACATGGTTTCTACTCCAAAAATTCAATAATAATCTCCCAACAACATTATTTTTCATGGAGACATAATTTAATTAACTCCTACACTAGCATGGATGTGTTATCAACTAAAGAACAGTAAGTTATATACTTGCTTGGAAATCGAAGGTCCGATCCGATGAATTAAAATTGTATAGGAACGATTCCCTTTCTTTTGATCTACACATTGGTGGTGGAATTGGTGAGAGTGGTGTAGGGATGGTGGCTCTCTTGCTTGGAAGCCTTCTCTCTTATCTCTTCCTTATCCTCTCTCCAACTCCAAGATTTCTAACCCTAGAGGAATCTAACTCTCATCAGATATAACCTCTCAATTTTCGTCCATAATTAAGGCCTAAAATTAAAAATTATCAAAATGCCCTCTCGGGTCACCCGTTAGGCCTAAAAACGTCCCGAGACCCAAACTATGCCCCCAATTACACTTTTTTTACTATCTCGACCCTTTCGGACACATTGACGCACTCAAAATGACCATACGGGTGACTTACAATTAATTCACTTTTATTCCATTAATTTAGTCTTGACACGACACATGCGCGTCCCGACTTAATTTCTATAATTGTCGTATTATTCACTCGCGACAATTTCTAATAAATTCAATCTCGTATATTACTTTACTCATCTAGTAATATTCAACATTATTCTTATCAATAATTATAACTCTCGTCACGCTAGTAAATATTCAATTTAACATTTGGATTAAAATTAAATTAATTTATCCCAATTAAATTTAAATAATCCCATAATTAAATGCCATAAAAATATAGGGTATTACATACTTCCCCCTAATAACGACATTTCGTCCCGAAATTTGGAAAAGTAAGGCATACCTGGTAAAAACAGGTTTCCTCGAGTACTCAAAACCAACTTCAAAGTAAGGATCGATCATTATTTCCTCCGCTTCACCACAAGCTTTTCTAACACTCTCGACACTTTATTAGTTATAGGGTCACACCTCAATAACGGTACCTCATATTGTCCTCCTACCAAATAACATTCGAATAAGACTAGCCTATACATCATTGGCCCTATTATCTCAATATTATTGGGAGTTCGTACCTCACTACATGTCAATTACTTGTATTTATCTAAACATAAAGCTTCCATCATGAGAGAAACCATATAAACATCCGATTACTCTTGTCAGTTCTTCAAATCTCAATTTTCAGCGACGTAACTCTTACGCTAGTCAAAATCCACCTAAGACAGTCTATGATAATTCCACTATAGTTATCGGACTCTAGCTTTGACCAATCCAAAATTATGATTATCTGCTCACCTCTAAACAACTAGAGGGAGAATAGTTAAGGTTTCTCCACACCAAAACCTCAGTAAGCACCTTGTTCATAATAAACAGGTACGAGTGCTTCCATAAAACCCTACCATTAGGTAATATCCTCTCCTAATTACTGTAATATACTTCACTTACTATCTACAATTATTACGAATATGAAATGACCGCAAAGAGTCCAAAGTTACATTCATACCGCTCCACTAATCGTTTATCACGTTTGTGCCTGCTCCTCGAGCTATCGGTGATACAACCTTCTCAAAACGAAATGCTATCCCCACTGCTTCTTGAAATCCCGTATCAAAGGTGGGGTTCAGGGATCTCACCCTAGTTCTGAACAATATCGGGCAGGTTCACTTACCGACGCGATCCTTCCTTTCAAAGATGGTTTGGGGCATACTTTCTAATAGTGTAAATCACCCAAAAGAGTAACAATTAATTTATTTTCGGTCAAGTTTTTCCACACATTCGAAGGGACTCGTGACCTTGTCTTGAGGTTAGCAACCCATCAAAGAAATTTACCAAATTTACTACCTTCTTCCATTACAGGAATAGTCAGCTTGCTACAAAATTCTCTGGTTGATCCTCTTACTCCAACTGATTTCTATCTATGAGTGGTGTACGTGGTGACTACTCACTATGTCCAGCTTAACACCAACTTCCACTTATAACGCCTCACATTAAGTGGTACTTAATAATCTTCTTCTTCCCTCGGCGCATACCAAAAGTTTTGACTCGTGCATTATTCGCCACGATGTGCACTTCTGGACACCTTATACCTTATTGACATCATCCTTTTATTATCGTGTAAGTCATTATGAACATTCAAATGGGTTGGACTCCGCTCCAAATTTTTCATAATAGTTAAATTTTACTCTTCTTAAGGAATACCCTTTTTAAATGGCTTCCCACAGCCTTTCAACCCATTTCGGGTGTGTTGTACTGATTGCACACGTATATATGGATTATCGTCCTTCTCATACGATGATTAATCCACTTTACCATTTATACTTCAATAATTTAGTCCCATAGGCATATATTTCACACATCTATTCTCACTCCCCTTTAACCTGGATGATTCTGACATCAGCTAACCAAGATGCCTGGACACCCTATAAACTGTGCCTACTGGAATAAGCATCACATACACTTCACATATAACACTCAATCCTTTATTTCCCCTGCACTCACAACGCGGATACCACCCTTGGGTACTCTCAATTACCTTAGAAATTTAAGTCCTATCTCCTCCTTAACATCATTCCATCCTTCAACTCGTGGTGATAAAACAAAAAATTTTAATGCTTCATTACCACACAACCGACTCCACTAGCCTTAAATCCTAATTTAACTTCCAACTTACAGTTATAACTACCTGCTCCTATAACGATCGAGGTATTGGACTCATGGACTAATGACCAAACATCTCCCTACTTCCAACCTCACGCTAAGTTTCATACGTGGGATGTCTCGCAAAGCGAAATCCAAACAAGGAACCCCCCGATACACTACTCCCTAGCATTTTTGGTCATTGAAATCCGTTAGGCCCTCCGTCCATAACATGTACCCCTATATTCCCATATCTTGTCATAAAAGCTACATATCCTCCCGCAATTACACTTAAGCAAAGAACTTTTCGCCAATTGCACTATCTCTTAGAATTGGTGGTAATCACATTCCATAAATCTCGTACACATACAATCGAGACTCTGAAATTCTGTCCCCAAACATATGAATATATGTCTTAACTCCCACGTCTCTAAAGGATAGATACAATAATGCGCTCTTCCTATCACCAGGTCCTGAGCGCTAAACTTAATAATGAGCTAAATCTTTTCGCTCAACAGTAAACCCAATACACACCGAATCATGATAATAAAGTCCTTACACACCCTGAGATTAAGCATTTCAATACCACTATACCCTTCGAAGTCTCTATAATATATGATATAAATATGAGCCTTACCCTCTCGTAGGTGAGGCTTCACTAGAACAAAACATCTTGCACTACGACAGCAACCCCGATAGACTTGCAATAACTACCCACTATCATTCCAACAATTACTTATAAAGCCATATTCAGAATAATATCGTACTCATATATCACATCACTAAAATGAGTAATCTCAATGAGGTATATATACCACTATCAATACACCCATTCATCCTCTATGGATAACACTAAAGATAATCCCACTATATAAGGGAAAATATTCACATAATAATAGCATTATCTATATACGCATTAAGCTCGTCTCATATTTGAATCTAGCGATAATAAAAAATAGTAACTCGCTCGTGTCACATAAAACGCATCTCATCCTCCGAGGATAAAACTCATAATCCTACCTTGCCAATTTCCCTAGCTACTCAAATGGTTTTCTGGACATAACACGCCTATCTGAATCAAACCGAAAACTACATTAACCATTGCCCTCACAATCACCATACCCTTGTCCCATTACTTGCTTCGGGAAAAATTAACGCATGTGGTTTTACCCTCCATAAAATTCCTCTACACATAATTCACTTATCTCCTGTCATACTGACCATGTTAGGGTTGTCCTTCTCTCAGAATTTTCTAGTCTCGATCCCGATGGTTACCCGCATTGTTCCCTTAGCTTTTTTGGCCCTAAGGAACATAATACTGGCTTTAAAAGCCCTTACTAAATTCACCATTTCTTGGTACGAGTTCAGCTATCCAAATCATCTAAATGAGTCCCCTGTGGGTCTCCCCCATGTGGTGCTTCACTAACACCGTTTCATCCAGTCTTATTCTCGGACTAAATTCTTCGATTCCTTTAGCTCCCTTCACAGAGAAGCGTTAACATCTCTACGGATGATGCGTGACATTATCACCATATGGATCGACTATCCAGCAGAATTCTATTTAAGTGTTGTCAACTTTTCTTACGAGTCGATTTCCCACTTGAATTCCTTTCCTCCATTTGTATCTACTTCATCCGGCACAAGATTCGCTGAATAATTACATTTATCTTCACACATGGACCTTTGTTCGGCGCTCCTGTGATGAGTTCATAATGACATTCACATCTTAACCTGAACATCTGATAAAGGAACTTATGGTCAAACCGTAAACTATACCTAAGATCCTTCCATTGACACAACATTCCACTTCTAAATGTGGTGGTTGACTCCAACCATTATAACTTTGCTCCGACGAGTCAAGAAAATTTTACCCCAAATTTTAACTTTCGGTTAACCACACTATGTTATATTCCCAAGCCTTTGGATATTTTACCTTCATTGGTTAACACACACAATTCCCGCATTTTTAGATCTTCCACTGATGGTTCTCCTAAATATTTCAACTAACTCTCTCCCAATCCTACCACGTTGGGTGAGTCTAATTTTGGTACCACTTTCAACTATAGCAGCACTTGGAAATCATATACTGCGCCTTAGCCTTCTTTACGGTTCTGGATTCTCGTTCCATAATAGGGGTGACCTAGACTACGGTCATCATCCTCGAATATACTTTACAACCTTAACTAATCCCTGCCTCCTGTTGTCCGCCCAATAGCCCTTGACTGTCGTACTTTATTGTTCGAACACGCCCGAACGCAAATAAGATTCACTAATATATATACGTTATAACAGGAGAACAAAATCTCACCATAGAAATCAACAATCCTAAACATAGGGATCTATATCAAACAAAGTAACGCTGGAAGCATACTAAACCGCAGATGTCCTAAGGACACAAGAACCTGATGCCTTGATACCACCTGTGACACCCCGCCTAATTAAATACCGGGTGATCAGTCCTTTATTAAATTAATTCAAAGTGCCCGGTTGGTTCATTCTTAGCATCACCGTCGTAAAATAATTTCCTTTATTAATCACCTGATAAATAATTAAGATAAGTGTCAAAACAATTAATTTAATATAAGTCCGATTGTTATTATTTACTAAGAAACCATTTCTGACAAATGCAATTGATAATAATAAAAACCAAACCATCTGACTGAAATGACTAATCTAGATAAATCAATCCAAATAATGTATCCCAATCGGAGGACAAAACAATATGTAAAATAATCCCAATAATAGTTGAATATTGAAATAATAAACAGTACCAAATCCCTCTCTGAACTCAAAGAAATGTGGAAATGGGCAACACATGTCATAACTAGATATAACTAAATAGGAGGTTGAGAAGACAAGGATGAAGTCGTCTACTACAAGGACCTGCAACTTCCACACTGGCTGCAGCACGTAAATGGTCCAAAGATCTAGGTCTGGCACCCTTGTGGCTGAGCACCTGTAATATATATATACAAGATAAAGAAGATATGGCGGGAAAAGGGTCAGAGCCTGAGTGTAAAACAGCTATAAAATAGTTTGGCAAGTATTTAAAATGATCACCAGTTGATATTACATATATGTTAGTACTTCGACACTCACTTGGAAATTCTCACCCTACAACTAGTGTGCACGCCTAACATACTGCTAAACTAGTCTACATACAGCTGGCCCAACTTACTAGTTTAACCCAATTTCCCTTCACCAAGCTCGTTTCGAGTAATTGCACCATTAATTTATATCCGATAACATTTTCTTATGAATTAATTAAGCCATTCATGTTCATCTCAATACACACTTAAGTTCTCATCTACTCAATTCATTTAATATAAATTATTCCATTTTATCTACTTACAAACACAATAGACTAATCACATGTATATATATTTATCACTCATAATATATACACTAATAGGGCACGCCACATAAAATCTATAGTTCTGGCATACTCTCCTATCAAGTCCCCGTATCTCTCGTACAAAGGGAAATACTACTCCTAAATCACTCTCGAACTATAATAACACAAAATACACATATTGGAGGCGAAACATAGTTCCCCAGTCACTAAGAGGTTAGCACATACCCTCACATCTCTTAGGACCGTCTGACTATCATTCTCGAATAGCCTGTACAAAGGAATCCTATGTTCTAGGGTACGAGTCAATATCCCCAAATAAGGTCCCATCGAGATAAGACTGTCCCGGCGCGACAATCTCCGTGATAGCAAGTAGTGCGGGTATGATTACACACAGATATATATATATTCTAACCATATGTGCCACCTAACGCCCGAGTCCTACGTATAATTATGTAATTCTTTCATTTTCTCAGTTACCGCAAGTTCTTAAGTACTTCTTATCTCTCGAAGTATTTCATCTTAATAAGTATAAAATCAATAGGTATACACTCTCTACTCTACTGGTCTAAGTCACTCTTAATTCCCAGAAAACTTGATTTAATATACACACGATCTTCTCCCCATTTCATACCCTCTTAACCCCATGGTGGAATCACATATGAATCGTATCACCCAAACCTTGCCTATAACCCTACTAGTATTTCCCAAGCCCCATGATGGTGTATAAATTATGTATAAGGGTTCCCACAAAGCGACATAGGGTTAATCACTAAGAAAACAACAAGCTTCAAAATCTAGGAGGGGTCGATCGATCATGGGGGGGTCGATCAATCGATCCAGTCAATCTGTCAACATTCTTGACTCGATCGATCGATCAGTTCTTGCCCAGATTCTATAATTTTCTAACTATGGGTTTCTTCCATTTAACTTCTCCAACTCGCCATTAACAAGTTCCAAACTCCCAACCAACCATTAGTAACATTATATAAACACTTATAGATGATTTCTAACGTAAAACTTCCACTAATTCATCAAGATTAGTCATCAAAGGGGGTTAATTCAAGAAATTATCATTTAACCCTAGTTCATCTAATTTTCCTAGGAATTCATGTAATTTCTAGATTTCTATCTGTACTAGGCATCAATTTTCGTGGATAACATTCTACATATAACAAGGTATTCATCCTAACATGGTTTTTACTCCAAAATTTCAATAATAATCTCCCAACAACATTATTTTTCATGGAGACATAATTCAATTAACTCCTACGCTAGCATAGATGTGTTATCAACTAAAGAACAGCAAGTTAGATACTTTCTTGGAAATCGAAGGTCTGATCCGACGAATTAAAATGGTATAGGAACGATTCCCTTCTTCCGATCTACATGTTTATGGTGGAATTGGTGAGAGTGGTGTAGGGATGGTGGCTCTCCTCCTTGGAAGCCTTATCTCTTATCTCTTCCTTAGCCTCTCTCCAACTCCAAGATTTCTAACCCTTTAGGACTCTAACTCTCATCAGATATAACCTCTCAATTTTTTTCCATAATTAAGGCCTAAAATTGGAAATTACCAAAATGCCCTGTCGGGTTACCAGTTAGGCCTAAAAATGTCCCGATACCCAAACTAAACCCTCGATTACACCTTTCTAACTATATCGACCCTTCCGGATACATTGACACACTCGAAATGACCATGCGGATAACTTATAATTAACTCACTTTTATTCCATTAATTTAGTCCTAATAGGACACACGTGCGTCCCGACTTAATTTCTATAATTGTCGTATTATTCACTCGCAAAAATTTCAAATAAATTCAATCTCATAAATTACTTTACTCATCTAGTAATATTAAACATTATTCTTACCAATAATTACTAACTCTCATCATGCTAGTAAATATTCAATTTAACATCTGGATTAAAATTAAATTAATTTATCTCAATTAAATTTAAATAATCCCATAATTAAATGCCATAAAAATACGGGGTATCACAGTAAATCTAAATTTGGAAATGGGGAAACCAATCCCAACACTAAGTCATGGGAGGAAAACCCCACAACGAAAAAAAAAACGGGCCGACAAAATGGTAAATGCATTGTGATAGAGTATTAAAACTAGAATGCAATGGCTTATATTGACCGACTAAACACTCTTTCCTTCCATATTCTCTGAGGATAGCACCAACTGTTGGAGAACGCTACACAACTGCGACTGATTTTAGACTTGTCCAATGTGTTCTCAAGCTATGCCTAGAATAAAAATCCTCTTGAAGTAGAAAATGAACATTATTTAGAAGCCACCAATGCTTGATTATCACTTTCTAGGACGTGAGTTTTCCTAAAGGTTTTGAAAGTGTTAAAATTATTTTGACTTGCTCAAACCTCACAATGTATTTCTTAAGTATTCACATAAGTCTTCAAGAACTAACATACAAGTATTTTAGCTCAAGAACAAAGGTATAAAAGGTTTTAAGATTCAATATGACTTGTGATAAAAGTTTTAAAATCAAACACTTTAGTAACAAAAATATAAATATGAAGAATATGAACAATAGTTTAACTCTCAAAATTAATCACATTCAAAAATAAATCTCTTAAATTTTTCCTCTTTGATCAAGTGTATTTGCTCTAAAAAAAATTCTCAATAATTTCTCTCTTATTTTTTAAAAAAGTTGTGTAAATTATGAAGCAAATCATCTATTTAACCTAAGCTCTTCCAAGGGTGTAAAATAAGATTGAGGTAAGTGGGGCATGACATCACAAAAGAATGAAAAGCAATTAAGTCTAGGACAGATTTGGCTGCCAAAAATTCCACAAGATTTCCAAAAATATATTTTTATAAAATATTAACTTGCAGGTAAAGTTCACAGCCAACGAAGTCTTCTTGTGGGTGCAATAGGATTTTTTACGACATCAAACAACTAACGAAGGACTTCTCGTGGGTGCAAAAGGATTTCTTGCGATAGAGAATAAACCAGCAAAGGAAGTGGCAAGAAATTTGGAAAAAAATAGTGAAAAACTTTGGGCAGTACTATGACCAACAAAGCAAAGCTTTAAGTCAACGAAAGCATGTTTGAATCAACGAGGTACCAACAAAGAGACTATTTTAAACAGTTTAGGACAATAACAAGCCATAAATGTTTGAACCATTAATCTGATATACTTATGCAAAAAGTAACTATAAAACTTATATTTTCTAAGAATAATATACTTGAATAAGTTAATAACCCAAACCATAAAACCAAACAAAACATGCACACAGAAAATAATTAATTGGAATGTGACGAAGTATGAAAAGGTCCTTAAGAAGTCCAAATACCTTAATCTAATGGATACACCAATATAAGAACATGCGCATGGCGAGTTAATAAGTCGAAGCATGTCCGAAGAAAGTATATCGCAATTGTGTTATGCAGAACGACCTCAAGGACTAATAAAAGACATAAAATATATTTTGTAGATAGAATAAGATAATCTAGATATCTGTTGGACACAAGTATAAAAATACTCTTACATTATAAGTATGAGATCATAGAGTATTGTATTTTTCGGTTGGATATTTCCTAGGTATGGGACTAGATAATATGTGTTGCTTTGGGTATTTATTAGGTATCGACCTAGAGAATATTTGCGGTTTTGGTGATCTCTAGGCATGGGACTAGAATTAGTCGATTTATTATTCCCCTAATGATTTGGGCAAGAGAAATTGATAATTAATATGGGGATATACAATGAGATGTTGTTTTAAAATTAATACCTTACAAATGTTAGGTAGTAGAGATTGATGATTATGTGAGCATCATTATATGTGGAGGTGTAGAGTTGATTAACTACATTGCGCGTGCGAGACCTACATTATTTGGCTACCTTAAAAGGATTTGTGTGGGTGTTATGTTATGTGTAGGGTCTACGTTGGTTGCCTATCATAGTATGTGTGGGACCTAGGTTGTTTGGCTATAGTAATGGATTTATGTTAGCATCATGGCCTATGCAGGGTATAGTGGTTGCTAGCTACGATGGTATATATGAGAATTAGGATGGCTAGCTATTCTGGCGGGATTAGTTTTGTAGATACATCATGGTATATGAAGATTTTATGTAACATTTGGCTATAGTGATATGGTGGATAATATTGATATGATGGCACGGGTGGCGCACCATGGTACGTGCAGGGCCGTATAGGAAATTGGGTGGCTGAAGTGGTGTCAAAGATTTTATTGGTAATTAAAAAGATAATTAATGTTGATGTGTTACAAAAGTGGAAAGTTAGAAAGTTAATTTGTTTATTTAATTTCTTATTATTTTTTAAAATACTCTATTGTGAGGTTTATTTCATCTATCATTTATGAATAGGATAATGTAATCCTATTTGGGATCACGTAGTGTGTATTCTTTTAGTGGACTCTAACCCATCGTTGTGGACGATCATTTCTGGTTAAGTTGTTGTAAGTTGTTGGGATTTTGATTCATAGGAGTTGTAGATGGAATTTACTTTTATTTCTTAGTTTAGATTTATTTTTCGTCATTTTTATTTATGAGACTAATATTTGGATTTGGTGAGTTTTTTTATTCCCTGGTTATTTAGAGTTTTATTGGAGACTATTATTGATGTAATTTCTTTACTTGTGATTATTTTTATTATAGTGGATGGGTCTTTATTATTAGCATTTATTTCATCTAATAGTATTGCTTGGAAAAGGTTTTAAGTGTCTCATATTTTTGTCACGTGATGAGAATGGCATTTTAATCTTAATGATATATGTATCTTAATATCTGAACTTGATAAACCCATATGCCAAAATATGTGGATAGATACATTTGATGCGCTCTATATGGTCATGAGAATGCTCCCTGGTCCTTGTTTGCCAAATTCAGTTCCACTATTAGTACATTTGGGTTTACTTCTAGTCCTAAAAATTTGGTCTCTTTATCAGTAAGACAAATTCGAGTACCACTCTCCTTCAACTTTATGTGGGTGATATTGTAATCAACAGTGATGATGTTGCGAGAATATCTGAAATTAAAATTTCTCTCAATTATCACTTTGATTTGAAGAATCGTGGCCCTTTTAGATATTTCTTAGGCCTTGAAATACTCTCTATCCCATATTATTAATTGTGCCAGTCTTAATGATTGCAAGGCAACTGCCACTCCATCGAAAATCAATGCACGTCTTACTTATATCGATGGTGCTCCTCTTAGTGATGCGACTTTATATTGATAGTAAGTTGGAAGTCTTGTATAGCTTATAGTTACTCGCCTTGATATTGTTAAAACAATCTGCATATTTTTCCACCTTGGTTGATTTAGTCCCAATGCCAACATACGTCGGTCATTAAAATTACAATATTATTCTTAGAATGTGACAAAAATACGAGACATTTAAAACTTTTTAGGTCACTTAACCCCCCAAATTTTAATGCCTAATTTGACTTAACTCCTTGTTTTCATGATTCTTTGACTTTGCCCCCAACACAGGGGGTTAAGTCTAATTTACTAGCATAAAAGGGGGGAATTTAAACAAGTCCTTAAACTTAACGCCCTTTTCTTATACAATATTTTGATATAACCCCATCATTCAGGGGGTTATGTCAAAGAGATTAACAAAGTGGGGGACGTCAAATATAGCATTAAAAAATGGGTGTTAAGTCAAAATAACCTAAACTTTTTCTAACAATAATATGAGATGATAAGAAGGAAAATGGTAAAGATCCATCCATCATAATATATAAGAGCATAATTTCTAACATTTGCTCATAGCCTAGGTTAACATAGATTTTGGCATATCCTTCTACCCATTCGACTCGAGCCGTCTCGAAGAATTGAATCTCCAACATCTCTAGTTTTCAAGGATCTCCACATTATGAAGGTATAATGCTATTAAGAGTACAGATTTATTCATTAAATTTATTTTGGGATGTTTTATATTTACTTATTCTGAAAAGGGATTTTTGTTTTAAAAAAAGAGGCATTTTATTTTTTTAAATTATTATTCAAAGTTTGTTGACCTCATTCAAATCAGATCATATTCTCGTTCGAATGAGTTGTCCTTTTCGTTCGAAGGCTCGTTTGAAGTTTACATCGAATGTGTATCAAATGAGGGCATACTGTTTTGATTCATTGAATGTCATTTGAAGTTGGTTCAAACGAGATAGTTATTTTGTTCGAACGAACTTCTTTTAATTCGAACGAGATGTTATTCCATTCAAACGAACCTCATTTTTGTTCGAACGAGTTTCTGCCTCAAAATTTGTGTTCGCCTTATAAATACATGTTTCCTGTTCAGATTTTTTAAGACTTTAAAAAAAATAAAATCTGCATACTTGGTGCAAAAATTCTCACTTTATTTAGGTCTAAAACACCTTTTGATTCGCAAATCATCACTCCCAAATAATATATATGAATCCATTTGAAACCCTAAATAGTTTTATATCTAAGTTACTCATGTGGAGAGATCTCCTTCACAGCTAACCTTGTGGTCCTTGAGGGGATCACTATTGAAGGAAGACAAAGTTTAATTGGTGGATACTGAGGGTGGACCACTACCTGTGAACAACTCAGGAGAGAGCCATATTCTTTAGAGGTTTTGTAAGTAGCACCTTTTTAAACTCTAAAGTGTTGATTGAAAAGTTTTGTCCGCACGTTTTTTTTCCTCAAATTTTCTTGTGTATTTGCATGCTTTAATTTATCTGTTTTATCACCTAGTTACTTGTCTTAGGATAAAAAGATAAAAATTGGATATCGTGTGTGATGGACATTTAATTATATAAATAATCCAATAAGATATCAAGTGCACTCTTAATGTTGTATTAGAGCAGATGGCACCAAGCTATTGTATGATTTTGATTTTTTAAAGAGTTTTTCCCACGGATACCATCTTTAACAAGTGGTATCAGAGCGGGTTGAACTAATTTATCGTGTAGATCCTTGTTTAGTATTTTTTAGGGTGGTTTTTATTTCATCTCTCTGGTGTTAATTTATTTATTTTTCTTTGGATGGATTCCAATAATTTTGGCAACTTAAATCGTTTGAATTTGAAGTTTGCTAAAAGAATTGAGATTCCTGAAAAAGAAAATTTCTATTTTGAAGCTGCTATGGATCTTTTCCAAATTGTTCAAACTCAAAGAGATTTCTTTCATGATAAGCTTATGGACATGGTTCGTGACTTTAAAGATTTAGAATTGTCCAAGAAAGAGAGTGATGATAGAGTCCGACTTATAGAGAAAAAATTATAAGACTCCAAAATTTCTAGGGTTTTTTGCTTGTGCCAATGAGGATAATGATAATTTAATTAATTGATATAAGGCATGTGAGAATACTCTTAGGGATAAGTGTAACACCTCGCATTTTTCATGCATTAAATATTTAATTAATTCGGGAATTGAAAAATTACTTGTGAGTCGTAATTTAATTGAATTAATTAGGGAAATTTTATTTAAATATTAATCGAGGAGTAAATGGTTAATATTTACGAGAAGTTATTTACTAAGTGAATAGTAATTATTTATTTAAGTCATTTCGAGTATTAATGACAGGGTATGCACTTATGTCAACCGGGAGTCGGTATAGACTAAAGGGGTGAGGGGATAAATAATTTTATAAATTAATTCGGATGTCAATTCTGAGTGTACGGTTGAGTCCGGATAGGCCGAGATAGTCGAAAAAGTGTACCGGGGGTAGTAAACGAGTCACGGAGCATTTTTAGACATAGCCGGGCCCACACGGGGGCATTTGGGTCACTTGGGCTTGGCCCATTAGGCAAAAAACGGGATTAGGTAAATTAAAGAATTTGAAAGGAATAATAAAACATTTGATAGGGTTGTAGAAAAGGCAAAGTGTATTAAGAACCCTAATAGCAGTTAAAGGCAGCTTTGGGATCACTAGAGAGCCAACAAGGATCGTCTTCAACCTTGGAAATTTATCTCCGAATCAGACATTACGAAACCTAAGGCAAGTGGATAACTTGCAATAGTATTGAATCTGTTTTTGAAATTCATATTCATGTGATGTGTTTGAAAAAAAAAATCGTTTTGGGTGTTCATGGCATAAACATGAGGTTTTGAAAAATAATAATCTGATTTACGAATTTGAATGAGGATTCTTGTAGAAATTTGATATTATAAATTGATACATATCTGGTGGGATGATATCTGGATAATTAGAAACAAATTTGGTGAAGGGATTTGGGATGTAAATGAGTAAGGAATTAAAGATGGATATTTCCCCAAATTTAGAAATTGTAGTTAATGGACGACTTAATGATGTTGGTGGACATTCTGGAGGTCCCTAATAAGGTTTCTAACATGTATTAATGCTAATAGGGCTTGAGGTTACTGGTATAAGGAATTAGGGTTTGATAATTTTTGTCCATGGATGATTTTGTCTTCGCGAAGAAGATGAAGACCTGCTCGATCGATCGATCGAAGGTCTGGGGTCGATCGATCGAAGGTCGGCAGATTTTGGCAGTTTTGCCCAGTTATGTATATAAAAGAGAATTTATATAATAAATCTTTATGTAATTAATTATGGGGAAATTAATACATGAGTTTAAACATAATTAATCATGAGTAAAGTTAATTAGGATTTGAGGGATTTTTGGGTGTCACGTAATGATTAAAAATTCGGGAGTCGGGAAGTTAGACTCGGGTGAGGTTATTTTGGACTACGAGAGTAAGTCCAAATTTTATGGTGGGGGCGACACCAAAGGTGACTTAATTAATTAATGTGCGAATTAATTAATAATTAGAGTTGGGCCATAAACTCTTAATAAATTAAATGGGCTTATGTTACAGGTTTTGTACATGGTGTAGCCGGGACATTTTATATATATATATATATATATATATATATATATATATATATATATATATATATATATATACGGAGTGTGGTAGTATATATATATAGTGTGTGTGCATTAATAATCAGTGATTGAATATTATTAGTATGTACTCTAGTGCTATAGGGGGAGGTTGCGCGCAGTGGATGAATCCCCTAGCTTGAGGAGTAGGGCGAGTATAATCCCAGGTCATAGCGTCCGTTGTATGGGTGAGGGGTATCTCACTTTCAGGGAAGGAATATGACCGCCTCCAATTCGTATGTTAAACTAAGTTAGTGAGCGAATCTAACTTGGATAACTAGGTTACGTGAATAAACCTAGTGGGATAGCACTTGGGAAAATTTATATTTTGTGAGTATTCTTACTCGGTCGAAAGTTTGTGAATACTGTAATATGATTAAATATATAATTAGGTAAATAATTATATAGGGGATAATTAATACATAGTGAAAAATGTATTATGTGCATAACAGGTGTGAATGTTATATGAAATTAAAAGGAGTAATGATTCAATTAAGTTGACGTTTATAATAACTTAAAAATCATGAATTAAGGCATACTCGGTTAGAGTAGGTAAAATTCAAGGGTTAAAATAAGCATTGGGTCAGGAGCGTAGGACCTAGTAAATTAAATGGAAGCGTTAGTAGTGCACATTAGAGGAGGGGTGAGGAAGTCCTCAAGAGAGTGCGGCACTAACTAAATTATGAAGAGCATGCATATTTATTTATTACTGCAAGTTAATCATTTGTTAAATGTTTTCAAATGTTTTTGGGTACTAACCCTTGCTATAAAATTCTTTTAAAAACCTTTTAGGTGTCCAACCACAAGGGCGCCAAGCTTGACTCTATTCCAGGTATCCTTGCTGCAGCACATGTGGATGTTGCGGGGTTTTGATAGACGCCTCCTCCTTCCATTCTTGTAGAGACTCTCTAGTAGTTATCTGAGCTTGTCACTCACAGTTCATTTATCAGTAGTAGACTTGTTGAGATGTTTTTCTGATATTTACTTGTATTGGATATTTGGACCGATGGTTTATTCGGTTAGGTGTTTTAATTGTGGATGATTATTTTAATTAACTGTGATTGTGTATTATTGTATGTTTCGCACGAGTTTTATTTAATTAATTGAAAGATAAAAATTGGCACCAGTCTACTTTTCTCACTTACGTGGTTAGTAATTAAAAAGACGACAGTAATGCTAAGAATGGACCAACTGAGAAACCTTTTCTAACTTGATTTAGGACTGATCACCCGGGATTAATTAGGCGGGGTGTCACAATAAGTTTTCTTGCATTAAGAGGGAGTGAGATAACCTTCTAAGAATTATTAAAAATATGAAGAAGGAGACCCTAAAACTTAAAAGTCAATTTTTTTGCTTGAGTCTAAAATTTTGAAATTAAAAGATGATTTAAAAGACTCTAATAGTGTTGATAGTAATGTATTGGCTCCCAAGTTTCCAATACTTCCAGTGTTAAAGCCAAGACCATTGTTTATTTTAGAGGGTTAACCACATTTAAGGACTTTAGAAAAGGTCAACCCATAGATAAAATTTCTCACGTTTGCACATGATCACATTGTGGTAGGAAAGGTCACCTTAGGGCCTTTTGTTATGATCTTGGAAGAGATCTCAGGAAATTTAAGTCTAGTGTCACTTTGGTTCCCAAAACCTGACGCGTGAAGTATACATATATTTGGGTAAGGAAATCCATTTTGGAGGCGCTAGATGTTAATCTAGTAGATTCTCATATGCTTCCATATGATGCTTCACATGCTATATCATCTGGATGATTGCTTGAATGATTTTGTGAGCCATACTTTAGTTGTGCTTCATGATGTATGTTTGCTAGTGTTGTGACATTTGTATCTATTGTATTAAAATTTTCTTTTATTGAGTCATATTGAAAAATACATAAGTATTTTTTATTTTTTTATGTGTTTTAGTTTTACATATTTGATGTGTCATATTGATGTGTTAGAATCCAAGTCACTTCGCAATTTCCATGTGGCTAAGACATTTGGTTATGACTTGAGATACTTAGATTGATCTTAACCGTGTTTATGGAGTTGTTTCAAACATGATTTTCTTTATGGATTCGAATTTGTGTATGCCTCCGCACACACATGCACAAACTTTTTAAATGTTAACTTCACATGTATATTTGAGCTTTGTGAGATGTTCTCCCATCAATTTTGTCATCTACATGTTTACGTGACTATGAGGTATTTGTGCATGTAAGAATCGTTGCTCATGAGAGAGTTTGTTTAGTATTAAAAAAATATGAGTGAGCGCGGGAAAGGGCTACGAAAGACATGTTGACTTTGCATTAAATCTACCATTGAAAAGAGCCCAAGAAAAAATAAAGGCAATAAAAGTACTTTTTCCAAAAAGGGGCCAACATAGTTTAGTTTGTTTGATCATTCAAAAGAAATGACTTCAAAAGAGTTAAGAAAAGAATAAAAATATGAAATATGCTTATCTTTTTGGGGAGTTTAGTTAAATATCAATGGATTTTCACAATGAATCCTAGTATGATTATTTTATCATGACACTACTGATTTATAGAATCATCAATATTCTATGCTTGTGTGCATTATGCTTGTATGTTCATTGAAGTTCAACTTTATTTGTCACTTGAGGTTAAAGCTCAGTTTGATAAAGTTTTGCGGTCAATTAGAACTTCTTGAACATATTTGAGTGTTTGGATCATAAATCATTTGTATCTCATTGACGCACATTCATTCTATCCAACACGTTTAGACACGTCATTACTATGCTAGTGTGTAAAGCTTATGTACTTTGTGGTAGTTTATACCTATATATGTGTGCCTAATTTTCTTTGGTATATTTTGAATATATTATATGGTATTGTATGTTTTATTTGTGTGATATATTTTTGAGAAAAAAATGAAAATTTTCAAAAATAGTTGGTTTTGATGACCTTTGAGATTATCATTCCTTATGCGTTATTTTATATATTTTGTTATGATATCTTATTCTTTGCGATGATGTTCCTTTAGTTTAATGCTTTACTTTCTACTCCTTGTCTATTTCAAACAAAATTTTATGGGGAAGATTTTTTATGAATTTTATTTTATATGTCAAACTCAATGCATCACGGGTATTTGCTTTATTTCTTATATGTAGGTACTTTGGGAAGATCATATTCGCATTACACTCGATGAAGACAAAGTTCCCAAGAGAAGAATAAGAATAAGTGGAGACTTGAAGACATCATTATTCTTGTACCTATCCATTTTAGGGTTTGGGAAGGTATTAGGATATTTTCATTGTCTTAGGGAATTTTAAAAGTAATTCGAATTTTGATTTTATGTTTGTACCGGAATAGCCAAGAGGGGGATATTTGTAAGAGCATAATTTATATCATTTTCTCATAACTTAGGCCAACATAGATTTTGGTATATTCCGTTACCCATTCGACTCGAGTCGTCTCGAAGAACCGAATATCCAACATCTCCAACTTTCAAGGATCTTCTTCATTATGAAGTTATAATGCTATTAAGAGTTTAAATTTATTCATTAAATTTGTTTTGGGATGTTTGATTTTTATTTATTTTAAACAAGATTTTTGTTTTAAAAATTAGGGTATTTTCTTTTTTTAAAATTATTTTTCAAAGTTCGCTGACCTTGTTCAAATGACATCATATTCTCATTTGAACGAGTTGTCTTTTTTGTTCAAATGCTCGTTTTAAGTTTACATCGAATGTGTATCGAACGAGGGCGTATTGCTTTTTTTTGTTTGAATGTTGTTTAAAGCTGGTTCAAATGAGATAGTTTTTTCATTTGAACGAACTTGTTTTCGTTCTAACGAGTTGTTATTCGCGTTCGAATGAGGCTCATTTTCGTTCGAACAAGTTGTCGCCTCGAAATTTGTGTTCTCCTTATAAATACCTGTTTCGTGTTCAGATTTTTTAAGCTTTTTGCAAAAATAATTTCTGCATACCTGGTGCCAAAGTTCTCACTTTATCTAGGTGTAAACAC
This sequence comes from Sambucus nigra, assembly GCA_949130495.1. Taxonomy (NCBI): domain Eukaryota; kingdom Viridiplantae; phylum Streptophyta; class Magnoliopsida; order Dipsacales; family Adoxaceae; genus Sambucus; species Sambucus nigra. The sequence goes on along the minus strand of OX422210.1, from coordinate 275,940,632 downwards.
CTTTTGATTCATAAATCATCACTCCCGGAGATATATATACATATATATATATATGTGTGTGTGTGTGTGTGTGTGTGTGTGTGTGTGTGTGTGCGTGTGTGTGTGTGTGTGTGAATCCATTTGAAATCCTAAATAGTTTCAAATCTAAGTTACTCTTGTGGAGACCTTGTGGTTCTCAAGGGGATCACTGATGAAGGAAGACAAAGATTGATCGGTGTATACCGAGGGTGGACTGCCACCTGTGGATGACCTAGGAGATAGTCGTATTCTTTATAGGTTTTGTAAGTAGCATCTTGTAAAACTCTATAGTGCTAATTGAAAAAAGGTTTTACCCACAAGGGGTTTTTTCCTCAAACCGCCTTGTCTATTTGCATGCTTTAAGTTATCTATTTTATCACCTAGTTTCTTGTCTTAGGATAAAATATAAAATTTGGATATTGTATGTGCTGGACATTTAACTATATAAATAATCCAATAATATTGCAAGCGCACTCTCATAATACAACTCTGTAATAATACTGATGGGACTAAAAATCGTTTAGGACTCTAGACCAATAGGTTCTCCCCTCTAGACCTTAGACGGGTAAGAGGAGAGGAGTGTCAAAGGATGTGATAATGATATAAATTCGCTCAGACCTTATATGGGGGTCCTACATCCACTACTAATGGTATTGCACTTGTTTATTAGATTTAAAATGATGTATTATAGTCCAAGAGACCTCTTGGACTTTGGTCAAGAGTGTCGGCGATCTTACGTACTTTGTCAGTAGTTCAAAGAACCTTAAGAAGTAGCTGATTGACTTCTCTAAGGATTAATAAGTACAACTCTACTGTTCGACAAGATATACAAGTTGTGTAATTAATGTCAATGATCCATCACTACACCAAAACTGTCGAATTGTCACAGTAAATGATCGTGATAAGTCTTGGGGTAACAACTATTTTTATCATGGACTTGTCACGGTCAAAGTCCGTGAAAAGTTCATTAGACTTGTCACGGTCCTGTCACGATCTTTGACCTTGACAAGTTTTGTCACGGTTAAAGACTATGACAAACTCTAAAATGATTGTCACGGTCTTTGACCATGACAAGTCCATGACAAACTTTACCGTGACAAGTTTCTTTGTCACGGACTTGTCAGGCTCAAAGACCGTGACAATTATGGGCGGAATTTAAAAAAAAATCCGCTAGGTAGTATGGCCACTGCCACTACTCAACAGTATATTTGTACCTGTTATAGCAAAATTGTACCTGTTCAAACAGCATATATCCAAATAAAATAAAATAATGCACCAAATCATTGCATATATAATTCCATATCCAAATAAAATATAAATACAATCCATATCGAAACCAAAATGTAACAAATCAAAACAATACAAATATAATCCGAGTGTCCAAATAAAATATATACAAATAATCAATGCATAGAGTCATCAGTAGGTTGGAGGAGGAAGGAAGGCCACATGATAAACGCATTAGGACACCCCTTAATATGCACCATGCCACATTGTTCGCGCAACCACAATGCGGAGTTCTCATTTTTGGGTATCACATGTGTGACGAGAACCTTCGCCTCGATGTCTTGAAGGATACATCCATGAACCGGCATACCCGAAATGGTTCTTGGGCACCTCACCCCCCTCGCTATTCGCTAGCCGTCATATATGTCGAGTAAAAACATGCTCGGCCAACCGATTATTGACATAGGCCTCTAGACGGGAGCCAAGATGGAAACCAGATCATCAATCGACGAGACCGCGCGTATCGACGATGAAGCAGTGATCTACACGATCTCGTCCTCGTCCTCGTCCTCGTCCACCTCCTCCTCCACCGCCTTTCCCTTGCCCTTGACCAACTCATGCTTCATGAAGGTGTAATAATCTAGGACCGTCGCCTCCAACCTTGATAGCTTCTCGTCATGCGTGTTCACCTGCCGAGTCAACCCAGTGTTGCTCGTCTCCATTCAGATGATCCTAGAGTTGCCCACCCGTGAGCTCACCCCCTAGTCCTCCCCTTGCGATCAGTGCCGAGAACTTGGTTGAGTGCCTCCATAGCCAAAGATGCCTTGTAGGCATCAGACTGCGACTCATGCACTTCCTTAAGCTTTGCCTGAAACGACAAAAAAGCACACGATTAGTTAATTAAGTAAATAAAAATATTATAACATAATTAACAAAAATTAAACATTTATAACTTACAATTGTGGACACGACGCTCAGGGACACCTCCTTGTGCTTAACCCTCTTCGTCTGAATTTCCACATAGGCATCGAGCCAATGTGGCCTACCCCTAGGGCCATTCCCCCTCTCCTTAAAAAATACAAAATTAGTAAGTAACGCAAAATAAAATAATGCAGAATAACACAAAACTATAATTTTAGAAAAATAAAAGCTTACCATCCTGTGCTCCACCTCGGTGTAAGACGTCCGCCCCGAGTAGTGCACATCCATCTGTTTCGCTCGGTTTTCCCTCCCCGATTGGCAAGATGTCAATTTTCGCTCCTCGATCTCACTGTCGATAAACTTTTGCCACTTTGCTAAAGCGATTGGATCCTTCGGTAAGACGGTCTCACGCAGTCTGAGAATGGAGTCCCGGGTCTTCCCAAAGTATCGGGCCAGTAAATATTTCCTCCACATCTTATGTTGTTCGCTCAACTGCTCCAACACGAAATTACGGAGTTGTGGGGAAGGACGAATTGTTCCTGTCAAACAAATACAAAACAAAAAGAAATTAAGTGTTAGTTGCTAATAAATATAAATTGAAATTGAAATTGAAATATAAATATAATACCTAGTGTCGCCCAAACAACCAACTTGAGCTCATTTGGCACCTCCCTCCAACTAGTGTACCCCGGGTCGATAATAGTCTTCACCAACTCGAGGGATCTAGCCAATATTACCTTCTTGTTCTCAACAATCGATCCCAATTTGCCCCATTTTGGGAACCTAGGTGGCGAGGATCCCTATTTGCCTCCACTGCCGCCAAGCCCTAAAGAAGACATTTATTGTAAAAAAAAATATTGTTATTATTACAAATCCAAATGAATTAGAAGAATACAAAGCACTAACCATATTATAACAAAACACTGGTAACTTTGGATTAATGCACTAAATTGATCAAGTAAAAATGAAATAAAAGCATTAAACTGATGTCCGATAATAAATAATACACCCACTAGACATGGACTTTGAATTAATGCTTAAGAATTAAATCTAAACATTACATGAAGTAAACTGATCAAGTACAAATGAATTAAAAGCATTAAACTAATGTTCGATAGTTGGAATACTTATTACAAATCTAAAAATTGTTTCAAATTTGGGTTATCATCAAAAATGGATTAATTATCGGTAGGAGCAGCCAAGTCATCCACACTACTGTTTAGACGCTTTGGCGCATGTAGGACGATTGACCATGGATATTTGTTGATATACTTAGAGTAAAACACTTGCTTGGCCTTTTGAAATGCAAAAACAAATGGCTCATCACTCACGTGTTCGTTGCTCTTCAACTTGGACAGGTCAACCATGATCAAATTGGTGCACAGATCAACTTTACAAGCACTTTTATCCTCAACTCTTACCCAATCACAGTAAATTACAACCTCTTTGAAGCTTACATATTTCAATTCAAATATATTTCAAATTACACCGTAGTAAGTCATTTCAGCTTCAACGACGTTTTTATCTTTCGTGCTCGCTCAAAAGAAAGTAAGAGAATTGTATGAAATGCCCGAGTTCTGTACATTTGTACTTTTCTCGTATTCCTTTGGAATGAATACGTAACCGTTCAATCGATACTTTTTGTACTGTTGTGCCATGAACAAGGGTTCAGTGGCTAGACGAGCAAGCTTTGATGCCGCATCACCCGCCTTTAAGAGCTGAGACTATAGATAAATTAATTAGGTTAGTTGTAAAGTTTTATTGTAATGTAACATTATATAATAGCCATTTTCATTATAATTACCTCATGTGACAACCACTGCCTATTTTCGTTGTCTCATTGTGCCATTATTTTTTGTCTTTTATTGTTCTCACAGGCTTCATATTTTCTACATAAAATTAATGTGATGAGCATATTAAAAAATTAATCATGTATAAAATAATCTAAAATAATGTAAAAATTAAAATAATTTAAACTTACTTTTTCCATTCTTCGACATCTTCATGTGTGTCAAATAGATAACGAGCTACTTGTTCATGTTACAAATTCGTTAATTTCACTCGTTTTCCCATCACATGACCACCCTCATCGACGAACTCATCAATGTCATCAACGCTAGTTGAGTCAGGCATATATTCCTGAGTATAGATTGATGACTCTGCGGTTATGTATTCCTCTGCAATTGATCCTTCAATGTATCGTGTATTCTTGAAGTAATCTTTGAAAACTTTCATCAATCTTTCAAACGGATACATTCATCGATATCTAATTGGATCGCAAAGAAGTGCCTTATCGCATAGGTGTACCAATAAGTGAACACTTATGTCAAAGAATGATGGGGGAAAGTACTTCTCCAACACACAAATCGCTTCGATAACATCCAATTTTGCGGCCACCATGTGTTCTCAATTGACTACCTTCTCACATAAAAGTGAGAAACAGATATTAATTTTCATAATAGTCCCCCCGCAAATCCTTGTGCTTGGAGAAACGGTGCTTAAACAATAAAGGAACCAATTACATGATCACATGTCAATCGTGGGACTTACGCTTATGTAAATCACGGGTTGTATAATTCAAAATCCTTTGCAAGTTGGAAGAAAAATTAGATGGAACCTTCCAATTATATATTGTGTCTAAAAGCACCTTCCTTTCCTCACTCGTCAAAGTAAACGCACCAAAGGGAATTATTGTCCCTCCCTTACTATCTTCTTTCAACCATAGTTGTGGCTTAAGTTTCAACGATTTAAGGTCTTTTCGTGTATTTTCTCCATCCTTCGAATAACTGCCCCCAAGACATGTGCCTACAATATGTTTAGCGATGTTCTTTTTTACGTGCATCACATCCAATATAGGGCGCACCGAGTTATTCTTCCAATAAGGTAAGCCAAATAAAATTGACCTACTAGACCATGCCTTTCTTATCTCAGTTTCATTCCCAGTTGGGGTCTTCTTATGGTTGACATTCTTAAATTTAGGATTCTTACCTGGCATATTAGGGCCACAATCGGAAGATTTACTTTCAATTTCTGAACCTGGAATTTTTTTCGGCGGTAGCCTATGTTTAACCTCGCCCAGTAAAAAATTGGAACCTTTTTTAAATCTGAAACTACGAGTAGGGAGTAAAAACCTCCTATGGAAATGGTATACATTTTTTGAGATAGCAGGGAGACAAAGAGATTCAGTGTCCTCTCCATAAATAGGACACCCTAAATAACCATGTACTACACAATCGGATAATGTCCCATAAGCTAGAAAATCATGAATTGCCCACATCAACATAGCTTTCAGCATAAACTCTTCTTTTATAAAAGATTCAAATGCTTGCACACCCTTTTCTGACAACTCATTTAATTGTTCTGCTAAAGGATCTAGGTAGACATCGATATCATCACTTAATGCCTTTGGCCCGGGTATCATTAAAAACAGCCTCAAAAATTTAGGTCTCATAGGCTGTGAAGGAGGGAGGTTGAGTGGGGCTAGAATCACTGGCCATACACTCTGATTGGTGCTTAAATTTCCAAATGGATTGAAACCATTTATTGATATTTCGAAACGAATTCTACATTGTTCTCAAGAAAAATCGGGATACTCATAACTCATCCTCCTCCAATATGTATAATCAATAGGATAATGCATGATATTATCCCCTACTTCTACCCTAGCATGCCAGGTCATTGCCTCTGCTATCCATGGTACTGTGAAAAATTGCCATAATCTAGGCCCAATGGGAAAATATTTCAGTAATTTTTGAGGCACTTTTGAGCTTGTGCCTTCCTTGCCAATAGATTTGACATATCTAGGTTCATCTCATATCGCACACCGATCGATATTTTCATACTTCTTTCGAGATAGTATGCAGTCATACACACAAGAATGAATCAATTTATGCTTCATTCCTAAACCTTTCAAACTGTTCTTCATAACAGGATAGCTATTTCGAAGGGTATTATCCTCGGGTAGCAAGCCCTTCACCCAATTCAAAATTCCTATCGTGCTATTACGAGATAAACCATATTGGGTCTTCAAACTATTCAAACCAACCAAGGCATGAAAAGTTGTTTGACCTTTCTCACAGCCAGAGTATAACGGTTGGTTCACCTTAAATTTTAAACTTTGGTAGTCATCGTCAAGGTTTATCCTGATAACTTCATGAGCACTTGAACCTTGTACATCGTCAGCGGCCTCATTATCTTCTATCTCATGAACTCCGTATGCGTCATCAACTAAATCATCTAACATATTATGATCTACGTCGTCCCCTATACTACTTGTTGAAGGTTGTTGTGAAGGTTTCTCGGGGACAAAAGGAACTTTCGACTCCCCGTGAAAACTCCAAAATTGATAACTATATTGCATACCCCATACTAATAAATGTAGTTCAAATATTTTCCACTCAAACACCTTACCATTATTACACCTAGCACACGAAAACTCTTCATTATTATGACATCTCTTTGCGTATTTCACAAATTCATTAGCATCTCTGCGAAACACATCCCCTAATCTATTTGTCTCACCCATCCACTCTTTGTATTTAGTATTTCCCATCACAGCTACTCCAAAAAATCACCTATTATAGGTAAGAAGTGTATATTCGTGGATTAGTATTAACAAAAGTGCGAACATTTAGTTCCCATTAGTATAAACAATCACCTATTACTTGTTGTATAAAATTTATAGTATGTTTATAATATTAATTCATATCTCCTCCATCTCCTCTAAAGGGTGAGTGGTCCTACCCCATTCAATACTGCATATTTCTGTAATATACTTAACAACTCATGCACATTGTTCCAATTTAAGGAAAATTTGGCAGCATATCCCCATAGTTATCCAAGTACACGGAGTATATTCACAAGTGTGAGTGTTATTTCAATTGATTATTGAAATAACACTTAACATCGCATCATCTAGTATGTACCCAGAGAACATTAAGATACGGCTACAGAACTTCCTCCAAAAGTAACAAGTTTAAGCCACTAAGAATATTATTATACAGAAACTATGCAATCCTAAACTGTCCAAACGGGACAATTCGAGAGATCTCATTATAGGGATAATGACTCTCGAACGGGTCTAAGGGCTATTTAATGCGTACACATAAGAACTAGAAGGCTGGTATCTATGCCCACTATGTGTAATTTCAAGTATGTTTCATTTAATTATCATAAGTCCGTGGTAGTGCCACTCTCGAACGGGTCGTGACACAGAGTAATTCTAGAAAAAATTTGAAAACTCCACCTCCCCCCATTTTGACAATAATCCAATGGTCGTGCCACTTCTAAAATTAACCAACCCAATAAATTAAGACAATATAATTATTTAAGGATTTTTTAGTGTGAATTAAATTAAGGATTTTAAAAAAATTAAACAACCAACTTCCATATCCAACCACATCCGTCCAATATAATCCCCCCCGCCACCACACACACGAACATGCACACATACCTGCACAGATACACAGGCACACGCGCAGACACACACCCCAGACCCCACTGCCCATGCCCCCCTCCTCCCCACACACCCACCTACACACACACACACACACACACACACACACACACATATACACGTATATACAAAGGAAAGAGAAAGAGAGAGAAAAAACTCACCTGAAAACATAGAGAGAGAGCAATCGCGCGCTTAGAGAGAGAAATTGGAGGGAAGTGAAAAAAGTGAGAAAAAGGAAGGGAGAAGGGTTTTTTTACTGACAAAGTTATCACGAACCTGTCACGGTCTTTGACCATGACAACTTTATAATGTTGTCATGGTCAATGACGGTGACAAGCCTTTGCCACGGACTTATCACGGTCATTGTACGTGATAAAAAACATGTGTGTTTTTATCACGGTCAATGACCATGACAATGCTGGCCGATTGAAAGGTGAGAATTTGGCCTTTTTTGTAGTGCATGTTACAAATATGAACTCACAACAATGGGTTATGAGTATGAAATGAACAGTAAAACACTTGTGCAATTCTATAACTCTTGATACTCTTTAAGGCTGATTGCTTGGACATGTATTCAATCTTCAAATAACCCCTACTTATACACAAACATCTAGAAAGGTAGTGAGTGGACTGGTGTAGCGTGGTTGTGGTGTCCCTAAGGTCTGTCGGTGTCAGCGAGATGATGGAGTTTGGTCTAAGTATTTGTATATGGTATAAGATGATTATTGTTAGTATTAAAAGTTAATAGGATCATTCAAGGAAAGTGGAGATGGGTAGTGGTAATAGGTAGAATAGTATTCTGCTTTCCACCTACTCGTTAGACTAGTTGCAAGTGCTCTATCAGAGGTATGAGAGCTCGATAACTACTACATGTCTGTCATAGGTTGTCCTTATAGTACTATGTGATGATACAACCCGAGTTTGAGGGTCAAGGGACCTTGGGAGGTTGCTTCTCATTGGATGGAGGTCTATTATGGGCGTCAGATGTCATACTGAGGTCTCTAAGCATGCATAGGAAGACTAACTGATCATATTTAAGCAGAAGAGAAGTGGTTGAGGCCTGCCACAGTACAATGGTATTTTCTTGAGTGCAGCGGAGGTCTTGGGGACCATATGACAATCTATCTGAGGTCGGAGGTCAGTCATGAGACCTCTACCCTTGCTCGAGAGTATTCGAGGGTCTTTACATTCTTTCAAACACCAAGTGTAAAATAGGGTATAATCAAATAAAATCTTCAATAATGAAATATCTTTAATAACAATCTCAAAATAAAACTCTGAACAAATATGGAACCCAAGAACCCACTAAATCCAAATCCATATAACATTCTCATAAATACAACAATTGAAAGAAAACTAAACTAATGCATGAAAATGTAATAACTCGCATATTTTTATATTGGGTGTTATCAGGATTCGATACCTAGATATGTTTATTATTAAAATTACAATACCATTCTTAGCATGTGACGGAAATATGAGACATTTAAAAAAATCCACAAGATATATATGAAATAATCCATCTATAATTAAACCATCCACCACAATAAAATCCATCATCGTAATATGACTCCAATAACAAAAATCTCAACTGATATAAATTTCATCAACACAATCTCTTGAAATAGAAACCATAAACCAAATGTCGTGTCTAATGACCGACTAAATCCAAATACAATTGTGTTGTAGAATAAACGATTTCAATGTAAAAATAAATTATACAATAAAGTAAATCTCTAGTTTTAAATCCCTGTAAGGACACAAATTTCCAATTGAGTCCATATATATATAGTTTTGGCTCAATTCCGGGCAAAAACATTTATTCATAGGATAGTATGTTATTGTAATACTCTCAAGCCTATGAAGTGTGTGTTGAAGACGTAGCAGAAAAGAGAATAAAGCTTCATCAAATGTGCCGGTTTGCGTGCCTTGTTTCTACGTCATCAACTATGGTTCCATGCTCCCAAGGTATGAATGCAATTATATTTATATAGGAGCTTGGAACAAAGTTTATTGGGTGTTAGGTTTTATAAAAACTGCGTTTTGTTTTAAGAAAGAAATTATATAAAACTTTAACATAAGTTCATAAAGTTTTCTGGGACAAAATCGAATTTTTCAATCTTTCTGGTCGTTCGTTAGATATGTCGTTCGAACGAGTTTTTTCGTTCGAACCAGATGTCGTTCAAACGAACCTGCCAACGAGTTCCCACTAAGGCATACTGGTCCGTCGTTATAAATGTCGTTCGAACGAGATTGTCGTTCTAACGATATTTTCAACGAGCTTCTAACGAGTCCATTTTGGAGCGTCGTTAGAAGTCTCGTTCGAACGAAATGTCGTTCGAACGAGCTGTCAGGCGGGAACAGTTTTTGGCAGTTTTTGGCAATTTTTCACCCACTTCCCCACTTGGTTTTTAACCATCTTTTACTGACTTTAATATGTGCGGGAATGACATTTTCCAACTCAACATTTCCATAACTTTTCATTCTAGTTTATCTCTTAGAGAGAGTTTGAGAGAAAAAATGGTTTAGGAAAATGTTCATGTTTTGAGTGAGATTTTTAGAGAAATATTTTCATCACTCTAGTGTTTACACCCAATTGAGTTTATTCCAAGTTCACATATACATATTAGATTGCTTGTAGTTTGGCACCGGTTTATCTCTACCGAATTTCAAATTGAAGAGAAGTTTTGGTTTGCTTCTACATCCATCAAAGAAGAAGACTTTTTGTTGCGATTCTACCCACTTGGAGAAAGGCTCCTTGCTCGGGTGACGGTGACCATAGAAAGCCCCATCGGTGGATTCCGAGATCGCGGTGGTGTTCCGAGGTTATTCGCTAGGAAGAGGTGTCTACAAGAAGAAGCGTCAAGGCTTGAGAGGGATCGAGTCAGTCGTTGTAAGTCTATATGTCTTGTAATTGTAATTCCGTATCTAGTGGATTTGTGGCTAGGGCCGTCCGAGGTTTTTTCCCGTCTTGGGTTTTTCCTCGTACATCGCGGCGTAGTGTGATTGGTTTATTTTATCTTGCTTTAATAACGTAGAAAGCATGCTTAGAATAATTCAAGATAAAATTTGGTTTAAATCATCACACTCATTTAATTTGGTGCTAAATTAACTATTGGATAAATTTGGTTAATTCAAGTCCTTTGCTAAAATTGATTTCGCCTAACTTTCGTTAATTGTTAATTATGACTTAGGCAAATTCTAGGACTTGGATTAATGAATTGGTTAATTTTGTTTTATTAAATTAAAATCCGGTGTTTAAAAGTTGAACCATCATCCTTACGCTTCCGCATCTCGTGTTTGTTGTTTTACACACAAAAAGGCGATTACAAATTGGTATCAGAGCCAAAGCAATAAATTATTTCGTTAACTATCTTTTAAATAATTTTTAGCTAAAATGGATTTTTCCCCATTTTCAAAATTTCCTATTTTCGATGGTTCAAACTACGCGTATTGGAAAGCGCGTATGAGATCGGCACTAAAATCTATCGACGAACGTGTTTGGATGTCTGTTGTTAACGGGTGGTCCCCACCCACTTATTTAGTTGAAAATGAACGTGTTATCAAACCCGCCGATAGATGGACTGAAAATGAGTTTAAACTTGCTAATTTCAATTCCCGTGGTTTAAATGCTTTATTTAGCGCTGTCACACCGGATGAATTCCGTCGTATTATGACGTGTGAAACCGCTAAAGAAGCTTGGGATATTTTACAATTAACTCATGAAGGAACTAGTGTCGTTAAAGCTTCAAAACTCCAAAACCTCACCACTCAATTTGAAACTATCAAAATGAATGAAAAAGAAACTTTTGATGAATTCTATGCTAGACTTTCCGATATTGTTAATTCATCTTTTAACTTGGGAGAGAAAATACCTGACGACCGTGTTGTAAAGAAAATTTTAAGGTCCCTACCCGATAGATTTATTCCAAAGGTGACCGTTTTAAATTCTTTACCCACTTTAGCCTCTACGAAATTAGAAGAGCTTGTAGGTGATTTACAAACCTATGAACTAGATATGTTTCCCTCTAAAACTGAAAGGAAAATCGAGAAGGGCGTTGCTTTAAAAGCCCAAAAAGAGGTTAAACAAGTAGTAGAGAGCGATAGTGATAGTGACTCGGAAGACATGGCTATGTTTTCTCGTAAATTTAGAAAATTTCTTAAAATTAACAAAGATAAATTTAAAAATGATTTTAAGAAATTTGATACTTCTAAACATGATAAAAGCGAGAAGATTTCTAAAGCCGAGAAAATCCCTAAACCTAGTAATGAAAATTTAGATAGGGACGAGTCTAATAAGTGTTTTGGTTGTGAAGGTTATGGCCATAGGGCTTATGAGTGCCCCACTAAACTAAGGAAAGATGGTAAGCGACCCATTTCATATAATGCAACCCTTAGTGATAGTGATAAGGAAGAGAAGCCCGATTCCCCCACTAAGAAAAATTTTGTGGCTTTTATGGCTAGTCATGTGAGTGATAGTGAGAACTCATCGATTGATGAAACGATAGCACATGCCACTTCCAAGGTCATTGTACATGATTCTCTTGTTTTTGATGATAGTGAGAGTGAAGAAGAAAGAGAGAGTGAAAATGAAGAAGAGGTTAATGTGAGTGAACTTCAAAATGCTTTTCAAGAACTTTATAAAGAATCAATTAAATTGAAAAGAGATAATTTGAAGTTAGAAGCTAGTGTACGGAAAAGTGTCAAGGTCATTGATGAAAATGTTTTAATAGAAGACCTTATGACACATGTGAGGACTCTTTAAGAGAAGCTTGAATATGTAGAAGGCGAAAGAGATAGCCTTAGGGGTTTAATGGAATCCTTGAAAAAGGAGCTTCTTGTGTTTGAAGAGCGAAATGTTTTACTAGAATCTAACATTGTAGAATTGAAAAATAAATTAAAAGATTCTAGTAATGTCAAATTTGATTTGGAGTGTCGTTCGGAAAAACTAGATAAAATGTTAGGAACGGTCCAAATTAAAAATGACACTTGTGGTTTAGGCTTCAATACTTGTAATGAATTTACTCATAATGCCCAAACCAATGTTTTAGGAGAATCTTCTAGGAATACATTTAAAGATCACTCTTTAAGTAAATCTTTTCGACATGTTCTTACATGTACACATTATGGTCGACAAGGTCATCTTAGGAAATTTTGTTTTGATCTTAAACGAATTCCTAGAAAATCCCATAGTAAAGTAACCACGGTAGTTAAAGTTCCTACACCCCAAGATAGTCATTCTTCATTAATTTGGGTTAGGAAATCCGACTTGGTTGCTTTGCAAAAAAGTTTTTTTTGATTCTCATTTACTTTCACATGCTTCCTCCCTTGCTAAATCTAAAGGATGAATGTGTTAGTATTTGCATACTTTAGCGTTTGTACTTCATGCTATATTCACATGCTAAATGTGTGCCTGTTTAGTCATTTTCTAGTCATTGCCTTATTACATATCATATGCTAGAAATTGTGACTTGTTTATCTTTTTGTATTATATTTTGTGTTTGAATTAATTGAAAAATATAAAAAGATTTTTGTTTATCATTTGTGTTTTATTTATTTCATTTAAGCTTAATGAAAAATACAAATGATTTTTGTTTATTCTTTTGAGTATATATATATTTATTTTTGGTGAAAAATGTTAAAAACTCAAAAAGATGTTTTATGTGTGTATTTTAGTTTGACACACTTTAAGTGGCATATACTTGTGTTTGAACCCCAACTTTCACGCTTCCACGTGGCTATAACTTTTGGTTTAGATTTTCAATCCTTAAAATGTTCTTTACCATGTTTTATTTGGAGTAGTTGGATTTTGTATTGTTTAAATGGATTCTATTTTTATATGCCTCTATTCACACATGCACGAGCTCTTTTGAAATCTTAATGTCACATGTTATATTTGAGCTTTTTGAGGTGTTCTCCTACCAATCTAGTCATCTACATATCTATGACCTAGGAGGACTAGTGCATGTCAAAATCCGTTGCATGTGAGATTTGTGTGAAAAATGAAAACATGTTATATAAAAATGTGCACGGGGAAGGGCTCCGAAAGGATGAATTAAATCCTTTGCGATAGTAAGCCACCGTTTATTGGATCTAAAAGAAATACGTGATCCAAAGGCCTAAAAACAGAATTTTTGGCATTAAAAAGAAAACAATTGCCAAGGCCTATGTTTGTTTGATATATTCATTCAAGAACAAAAGAATATATATGCTTATTGAGGGAGAATTGGATGGTATATCAACGGTTTGCACAATGTCCGTTTATCCTAGTTGTCTTTAATGTCATGACTCTATTTGGTTTGTAGAATCATCTTCATGCTAGGCTTGTATGCATTGTGTATGTTTGTTCATTGAGTTCAATCTTCATATTGTCACACGAGGTTATATTTAAATGTGATAAAGTTTGCAATCAAATGAGAACTCCGTGAATGTTTATTAAGTGTTTGGGTCTAAATTTAATTGTTGCTAGTTCACACCCCTACACTACCATTTCCATATGACACATTTTTGCCATACGAGTGTGCAAACTTATTATACTTTTGTGTCATGTGTGTGTTTATATCTATATATATATATATATATATATATATATATATATATATGCAAGTGCTTCATTGGTATATTTCTAGTTTATATATATGATATTTGTTTTGTCTTTGCCTATGCGATTATTGCCCATATGCTTTCATGTCTTATCACTTTAAGCCTCAACATGCTTTTATGTTTATTAGTTCTTTATCCTTTGCCTATTCCTGAACAAAAAGGGGGAGAATGATGATAGGGGGAGAAATGGTATCTAATCCTATTATTATTGTATCTTAGTTTGGGGGAGATTTATCTTAGGGGGAGACGTCTTTCTAAGTAGGTCATGTGTTTGATAAAGGGGAGAATTAATTTAGGGGGAGTAATTAATTAATTGCATTTAATACTTTGATATTCCCTATGCATTTGATGAGTTTGCTTAAGTGTGCAGGAATTCTTATAAAGCGGAATCTTTCAATGGCAAAGCGTTTGATCCATGGGTTGAGTCAAGTTTGGGTGGGTTATGTTTTGAGTCTAGTGAGCTTGACGGCCCTTTAGGTTTTTTGTTTGGTTTTTACCCCGGAATAGACAAAGGGGGAGATTTGTAAGGACACAAATTTCCAATTAAGTCCATATACAGTTTTGGCTCAATTCCGAACAAAAACATTTATTCATAGGATAGTATGTAATTGTAATACTCTCAAGCCTATGAAGTGTGTGTTGAAGACGTAGCGGCAAAGAGAATAAAGCTTCATCAAATGTACCGGTTTGCGTGCCTTGTTTCTATGTCATCAACTATGGTTCCATGCTCCCAAGGTATGAATGCAATTATATTTATATCGGAGCTTGGAACAAAGTTTATTGGGTGTTAGGTTTTATAAAAACTGCGTTTTGTTTTAAGAAAGAAATTATATAAAACTTTAACATAAGTTCATAAAGTTTTCTGGGACAAAATCGAATTTTTCAATCTTTCTGGTCGTTCGTTAGATATGTCGTTCGAACGAGTTTTTTCGTTCGAACCAGATGTCGTTCGAACGAACCTGCCAACGAGTTCCCACTAAGGCATACTGGTACGTCGTTAGAAATGTCGTTCGAACGAGATTGTCGTTCTAACGAGATTTTCAATGAGCTTCTAACGAGTCCATTCTGGAGCGTCGTTAGAAGTCTCGTTCGAACGAGACTTCGTTCGACTCGTTCGAACGAAATGTCGTTCGAACGAGTTGTCAGGCGGGAACAGTTTTTGGCAGTTTTTCACTCACTTCCCCACTTGGTTTTTAACCATCTTTTACTGACTTTAATATGTGTGGGAATGACATTTTCCAACTCAATATTTCCATAACTTTTCATTCTAGTTTATCTCTTAGAGAGAGTTTGAGAGCAAAAATGGTTTAGGAAAATGTTCATGTTTTGAGTGAGATTTTTAGAGAAATATTTTCATCACTCTAGTGTTTACACCCAATTGAGTTTATTCCAAGTTCACATATACATATTAGATTGCTTGTAGTTTGGCACCGGTTTATCTCTACCGAATTTCAAATTGAAGAGAAGTTTTGGTTTGCTTCTACATCCATCAAAGAAGAAGACTTTTTGTTGCGATTCTACCCACTTGGAGAAAGGCTCCTTGCTCGGGTGACGGTGACCATAGAAAGCCCCATCGGTGGATTCCGAGATCGCGGTGGTGTTCCGAGGTTATTCGCTAGGAAGAGGTGTCTACAAGAAGAAGCGTCGAGGCTTGAGAGGGATCGAGTCAGTCGTTGTAAGTCTATCTGTCTTGTAATTGTAATTCCGTATCTAGTGGATTTGTGGCTAGGGCCGTCCGAGGTTTTTTCCCGTCTTGGGTTTTTCCTCGTACATCGCGGCGTAGTGTGATTGGTTTATTTTATCTTGCTTTAATAACGTAGAACGCATGCTTAGGATAATTCAAGATAAAATTCGGTATAAATCATCACACTCATTAAATTTGGTGCTAAATTAAATATTGGCTAAATTTGGTTAATTCAAGTCCTTTGCTAAAATTGGTTTCGCCTAACTTTGGTTAATTGTTAATTATGACTTAGGCAAATTCTAGGACTTGTATTAATGAATTGGTTAATTTTGTTTTATTAAATTAAAATCCGGTGTTTAAAAGTTGAACCATCATCCTTACGCTTTCGCATCTCGTGTTTGTTGTTTTACACACAAAAAGGCGATTACAATCCCGCTAATCTCCAAAACTATGAAGCTACTCAACAGCATATCATGTAAGGTTAGTCAACACCAATGGGTCAGAGTGCATCGCAAGAATACCAATTACTCTACCCAAATAGGGTCACGTGAACCTAGTCACAAGCATTAAAAGAGATAAATATCACAATAGAATATTTAAATTAATGATAAGAAATGTAAATAAAAATGCGTGTAGGATTCATAATTAAGGAAGGAGTTCATGTCGCGATGAAGGGAACTCCAATCACAGAAGTCCGCCAAAGAGGAGCAACCCAAGAATGAGGAGGACATCTCAAGAAGGACCTTTGCGACCTCATCCATCGATAGATGGATGATCAACCTACTCATCAGGGAACCTGGTCCACCAAGGAATTGGCCAAGAGGGTCCTTATCAATCAGATGAAGTCCATTCTCATGAGAGATTAAGGAACCAAAGCTTCCCAAAAAGTTTGCCACACCTGGATTCAAGATCTATGATGGGAAGATCGATCCCATAAATAATGTTCACTAGTATCGAAAGGCAATAACCCTCTGGAACAACAATGAAGCTATCATTTGCTACATACTTCCATCTAGTCTTGGGAATATCACACAAAAGTGGTTTGAAAATCTCCCACGCGGGTGGGTCAGCAGCTTTAAGTAACTTGCAGAGGCTTTTGCTGTGACGTTCATTACTAGTAATGATCATACAAAGAGGATGGTCTCACCCCTCACTATGTGTTTCCCAGGAAACCTTGGGAGAATACACCAAGAAATACTAGGAAACTTACAGCGAAGTGGAGGACTACTTTAAGAAGGTTATTATGGCCTTATTCCAAATTGGTATGTTGGGCAACTCTATGTTGAACCAATCCCTCACCAAAAAGGAGGCAAACACTATTGATGATCTTATGTTGAGGATATAAAAATATACTAAGGTTGAAGATGTGGTTGTTGGAACCATGCACGATTACGATCGGTCAATGACAGCCAAAAATGATGACAAAGAGAATGTCCCTAAGAAGGGTATAAGAAATCGAATGGCAAATCCATAAATAATGACAAGGCGAACCCTACCAAGGCCTATTAGGAAATTAATAATATTTTTTAAGAGCATATGTACAAGATATTAATTAAGACAAAAGATCAACAGCTCCTCAAGTGGTCGAGGAAGATGATGGGAGATCCATCTATGAGGAACATCGCCCAGAGATGCGCCTTCCACAAGGAGCATTAACACAAGACAAAACATTATAAGTCTCTCGAGTCTCATTTGGAAGAGTTTTCCTAGGCCAGCCACCTAGATGACTATGTGGAGGAAAATGTGCAAAGAACACCTTTAATAATGACTAGAAGCCTGATATCGTCCTAGATGACGAAATGGGACACGATTTTACAGTCATCCACGATGCATAGAGTCTAAACTAAATCCAAGGCAATGTTATTTTGATGGAATTGAAGAAAGTCACAGAAGTGATGGAGACTTTCCAGATTGATCCTACCAAAACTCCAGCAGGCAAACACTGATGACCAAAAGATCATAGTCTTTATCGAGGAAAACCTGGTCGAATTCATAACTTTGCATCATGACTTACTAGTAATCACTCTCAGAATTTCTAATTGGGACATGGGTAAGATACTAGTTGACCAGGGAATCTCCACTGAGGTTATGTACTTACCAATCTCAATAATAAGAGGG
Organism: Sambucus nigra; assembly: GCA_949130495.1. Lineage (NCBI taxonomy): Eukaryota > Viridiplantae > Streptophyta > Magnoliopsida > Dipsacales > Adoxaceae > Sambucus > Sambucus nigra. The sequence goes on along the minus strand of OX422210.1, from coordinate 275,922,606 downwards.
AAGATCTGAAAGAAATGGCCATCCCTTTTATCGGCTTTCATGGAAAGATGACCATGCCATTAGAAAAGGTGGTCGTGCCAATTTGAACTGGGAATATCTCAAAGTTAATTGAGTTTCTAGTATTGAACATTGATTCCCCATACAATTCTATACTCGGACGAGGATGGATTTATGCCATGAAGTAGGTCCCCTCCATTTATCACCAAAAGTTCAAATGCATCATCGAACGGGGCATAATGGAGATCAGGGGAAACCAGGTCATTACTAAAAAAATGCTTTATTGCTGCCATCAGGCAAAAGGAACAGAAGAAGAGGAAAAGGTGGTTACGAATGGGTCGACCAAGGACGGGGTTAGTCCGTCCAAATAGTAATTGAAGTATGGAAGATCGGGGGTCGAAAAATAAGGGTGGACCCAGTCGAAAAGGTCATGGAACCATTGCAAGAGGTAATATTAGATGAGTCACACCTAGAGAAGAAATTTCTTATCGAAAGTTCAATGGCCAATCACGAAATTAAAAAATTGATCTTTATACTCAAAGAGAGTGGAGACATGTTTACTTGGTAGCCTTGTAATATTCCTGTGATTGATCCCGAAGTCATGATCCATGAACTTCATGTGGACCCATCATTCCCTTCGATCACACAAAAGGCATATCGAACAGCTCAAAAGAAGGCAAAAGTAATAGAAGAGGAAGTGAGGTAAATTTTGGAATAAAGGTCCATTAAATAGTTTAATTCCCCTCATGTATATCAACCCATTTGTTGTCAAGAAAAGTAATGGAAAATGGAGAGTTTGCATAGATTTCACTAACTTCAACAAATCTTATCCCAAATATAGATTTCCTCTGCTAAAGATTGATCAATTGTCCGATGCTATAGCCATCCATGAATGGATGAGTTTCTTAAATGCGTACTTAGGGTATCACCATATTCCTTTTTTCGACCCCGACTAGGAGAAGAATTCGCTCATTACCACTCTTTCCTTATATTACTACACAGTCATGACATTTAGGCCCTAACTGTTCAAGAAATAATCGAGAAACACCATGGACGTTTACATAGATGATATTCTCATAAAGAAAAATTATAAATCCAACCACCCGGAGGACCTAAAAAAGACATTTGAGGTCCTAAGATACTATATGATGAAATTTAATGATGTCAAATGTTTCTTTGGACTACAGTCCGGGAAGTTCCTTGGATACCTGGTCAGCTAGAGGTGAATTGAAGAAAACCCTGACTAAATTACAAAGACCAACAATGTTCAACTGCCTAAGATAGTTATAGATGTCAAAAGTTGATCGAAATGCTAGCGGCGCTCAACCGTTTCATCTCTAAATCCTCCGAGAAGTGCCAACCATTCTTTCACCTCTTGAGGAAAGAAAAGGTATTGTACTGGAACGAAGAATACTCGAATGTGCTTGAGGAAACTGAGTTGTATTTAAGTTGAACACCTCTACTTACGGTTCCAAATCTGGGGATCCAGTTTACACATATCTCACGATATCCGGACATACGGTCTGCTAGACCTTAATGTGTGCAAAGGAAGGGAACCAAACCCCCATTTACTATGTTACCAAGACATTAATTGATGTCAAAAATGCTATCTCCCTCTATAAAAGCTATATTACTCTCTGGTCATTATCTCACAGAAGTTGAAGCATTAATTCGAAGCCCATTCGAACAAAGTTATCACCTCATTTTCCACTCAAGGCAGTCCTAAAAAAGGTCGACCTCTCTGGATGTATGTTTAAATGGTTAGTGGAACTAGGAAGGTTTGATATCCATTATCAACCAAGAACTACAATAAAGGGTCATACATTAGCATATTTCATCATTGAATTCACTAAAGGTCAGGAGCCTAAAAAAAAGCGAATAATCGACCATGCAACTAATGAGGAGTTTGACCAGCTCAATAAGTGGATGATTTATTTTTATGGGCCCTCCAACTCAAAAGTGGGAGGAGTTGGGATTGTATTGATAACCCTAGAACATACCATAATTAAGACAGGGATCAAACTTAGCTTTAAAGCTCCTAATAATGAGTCTGAATGTGAAGCTCTCATCCTCGAGTTGAAAAAGGCCTTATCTTTTGGTGCAAGTCACCTTGACGTCTTTTGTGACTCGAGGTTGGTATCTAATCGCGTATCGAGAGACTATAATGCCAGAGAAGAACATATGTCAGTATACTTATAGGTCATCCATTTGTTAATCGCCCGATTTAAAAAGGTTAATATACAGCAGTTTCCCCGGGCTAACAATAATCATGTAGATGCAGTGGCCACTCTGGGTGCAGCAGTTGATTCTAACCTCGAAAGAACAATTACAGTGCAATACCTTTCCCAACCGAGCATCATAAAACCAAAGATCATGGAACAAGTCATCATCATCCAAGAAGCTCCAAGTTAGAGATTATAGCATATTTGTAAGAGGATATTCTATCGAACGATAAGAAATAGGCCCATTAAATCAGGGTAAAAGCTTCGTGATTCTACCTATCACCTGAAAGATCTATAGGCGATCCTTTACATATCTATACCTCTAATGTGTACAACTATGTTTTGTATGAATTACACAACAAAATATGTGGATCGAGGCAAGGTCTTTGGAACTCAGAGCCTTCAAAGAAGGATATTGGTGGTCTTACGTGCAGTAAGACATAGTCTCCTACATTATGAAATGCAAGAAGTGTCAAGAGTTCTCGCCCATACTTCACCATCCAACTAGAGACCTAAAGTAACTGACGATTCCATGTCCCTTCACTCAGTGGGGTATGGACATTGTGGGTCCCCTACCTACAGCCCAAGGAATTTGAAAGTATCTCCTAGCCGACATAGACTATTTCACCAAATGGATAGAGACTTGACCTTTGGCAAACATAAAGGGAACCGATATGATCAAATTTATCTTAAGGAACATCGTGAACCATTTTAGGGTGTCGAGAATGATTATCACTGATAACGGGACGTAATTTGAGAACAAACAATTTCAAAACCTCTTCAATAGCCATAACATCAAGCACCATTATAGTTTAGTGGCATGCCCTAAAAAATGGGCAGGTTGAGGCTTCCTATAAAATGATACTCGGCAGGATGAAAAAAAGGCTAGAAAAAGCCAAGTGTACTTAGGTGGATGATATTCCCCATGTCCTCGCAGCGTATCGAACAACTCCTAATAGGGCAACCGGGGAAACTCCCTTTTCCTTAGCTTACGGGATAGAAGCCATAATTCCATTAGAAGCTAGCTTGGCGACCATAAAGACAACTAGCATCGACCAGAGCTTAAATGAAGAAATCATAAAAACTGATCTTAACCTGGCGGAGGAAACAAGAGAACAAGACTGAATTAAATTAGCATCTTATCAACAAAAGTTGGCCAAGCAGTGCAATAAATGTGTCAATCCAACGTAGTTTTAGGTCGTAGATTACGTCCTCAAAAAAGTGATCGGCAATGCGAGGAAGCCATCAGATGGAAAATTGGGTCCTAAATGGGAAGGACCCTTAAAACTTACCATAGACAACCCCCAAAGGGCTTACCATTTAGAAATAATGAGGGGCAGGGAGATACCTAGGGCCTGGAATGCATCCAACCATAGGAGATTTTATTTTTAAAACAATTTAGTTTTACTCAAGTTTTAACTTTCTATTTCTTTGATTATTTAAAGTTCAATTTATGAAATTAGCTTTCTTATTATTCCAAATGGCAGCTCAACTATGTTTATTACGAGTTATCGTCATCATAAATTTGTTCATATTTATCCGATCAAGCTCTGATCGTTATTTTAAACACTCAATTAAACGTTAATTACCAGTTTAAATGCCTTAGTAAGAGTACACTTAATCAAAACTCAAGGTTACATATTTTCATAATTAACAAACAAGAGAACATCAAGAATTTCCTAGGTAAGAAAAAGACCTACAAGATATCCGTAGGCACTAAGTTTCCCGACTGGCAAAAATTTTAAAGTGGTGGATGGCCCTCCGACTAGGTGTATTTTTGCCACAGTTTATCCTAGGACTAAGATTATGTGACGAAACTTTCTAAAAGGTAAGGCAAACAAAAAATACATGATCAGCATAAAGGAATGAGAAAATGTAAAATATGAAATTAATTTATAATTCCATGCACTGTACATTCATTTTACAAAAGAGGCAAATCGTTAAATGTACAAAATGGATGTACATACATGATAAAGGTAACCCTCGGCTCTGACGAGTCACTAGCTCGATGACTATCATCTAGGTTAAGCTAAAACTCATTATCACTATCATGAGATAACAAGTAACTTTTCACCATCTGAAGAAGAACAGCATCAAGAAGAATCCATCATTCTTCACTCTCAATAGGAGGATGCCGATAAGCAGGGAACTCCACTTGATACCAATAATAAATACCAAAGATCAGAATCTTTGGTAACCTTCATGATGATCAGGGTATTAAGCTAACCATGCATGTTGGCCACCTTCTTGGCTTCATCTATACACAAAGGGGCATCAATACAGCCCTCATCATAACTAGTAACCCAAACTGCTAGAGGACCCTTCCCAAAGGAATACTTTAATTTTATTATTTGGCAACTCATGATTTCTTAATCGCCTCATTCTTCTGAAAGTCCTCCTCAACCTTTATGAGTTTCTCCCTAAGGGAGTTGTTCTCATTATATAATAGCCCAGAAATGTCCCTGACCTTCTTGACTTCAGTCTAAAGGCCTACCACCAAATGGTCATGCTTTCCGTGATCATTTTTCATTTTATGAAGTTCCTGTTAAAGAAAAAGGAAGGTTTTGCGAGCTCATCCAGAATCTTCCTTCCCAAGGATTAGATCCAGATCTAAACTTTTAAGGGTCACTAGCACCAGTGTCAAGCTATTGTCAGGCTGCAAGAGATCAATGGGTAAGCATCCAAAGATAAGAAGATAATTAAGGCATCCACTATAAGTAAACAATTTTGATAAAGAAATGATAGGAAAAAAATAGATATTTTCATTAAAAGTCAAAGGATGGGCAATCCCATATAGCATTCATATTAAAAGATAGGAAAATATAAGAAAACAAACAAACATAAGCTAAATCTAACTAGCTCATCCCTCCCTCTCTTTAACTTACTCTCGATTGACTAAACCCTTGTTCAGGGCAACGATCTCCTTTTCTTCATCGGCTCCATCCTTCGCCTGTAAACTGTCAGAAGCCTCGTACTCCTCCTTATCCAACCTTGGAAGGGAGCCCGGATGGTGATTATTTAGGAGTTCGAACTCAGAGGGAACCTTAGCCTTAGTTAACATCGAGTCCCAACCTTTGAAGTTATACTTGAGAATGAAATCTAGCTGCTTATTGGCCAGACAAAAGGTGTCACCAAACCCTTGATATGCCTTATCTTTGGTCGCTAACATTGTCAAAGTAATTTGAGCATTATTTTTTATATATTTCATAAGCTTCTCATTTGTAGACTTTATCTTGGCCATATCTATCTCATTGGCCATATTTTCGATCTCACAAATCTTCTAGGAGTCTAGGAAAGACTTTTTGAGACTCTTGCAAAGCGCAATAGACAACGGTGCTAGATTTTACTTGGTTGGCCCTCCTATTGAGAATATCGACTAAGTCCTCTAAAAACTTCAAGGGAAAGGTCGATCACCAGTTATACTACAGAAAATTTATAAGTAAAAGACTTAACCAGAGTTTCAAGACTCACTAGAGATAATGCATGAGCGGCGTGGAACACCAATTGGTTGGTGGCCAGCCTGCCAAAATGTTCCCTATCCATTTATAGAATGGTCTCCCTTCGCAAGGCGAGGGCCAAATCAGGGTTTTTATCCATCAATATCAAGTCATGGCCCTTCCCCTAGTTAGGGGCATCCACCTGCTTACTGGTCACAACAAAAATAGCAACAGTTGTAGGATGAGAGCGAGTCTTGTTCTTCTTCTGAGCCTGTGTTTTATCAGGAGAATTTAATAAAGTAACAAAGTTAGATGTCCCCTCCAATCTCCTTCCTCTTGTAAGGTTGATCTCTTAGGGAAATGAGGATTTTGGGCTTATCCAACAAAACAAGGATTTTTCTTCTTGGTGCCATCTCTTCTTTCGAGGTGGTAGGGATCAGATCACGAATTGAAGCAATGTCTACAGTCAAAGGAACCTGAACTGGAATCACTCTAATAACCTTCGCTACTATAAGGGATAGGTATTTCAGGTATTGTATCCACTAGCTTAATGATAAAGGAAGTGACGATGTTGTTTTATTTTAGTAGCAATGATGAAGATCTAGGATTTTAACCACCACAAGACAGAGGTATCCTCAAGTTCCAAACCTTGACTAGCTTGACAAAGTTAATGCGAGAAGCGTAGAGTTCTTTTTTCTTGAAACCTTACGTACAAAACAAAAAAAGGGGTGTCATCAAAAATTCATGTCATACTTACTCGATCAAAACAAAGAATAATGGACAACGCCAATTGACCTATCTTGTGCCCTCTACTGGGGCACCTGAAACCCCTATTGGGCTCACCGCCCTAAGGAATTAGTGGATGGTCCTATTACCTCACAATAAAACCATGGGACCAGTATCCCTTGTTGTAATTAGGGAGATTTACCACCTCCACCCTATCTGCCCTCCTCGACTTCAGGTAGAAGGTGTTATTATTTTTTTTGACCCACATGCAATAAAACCTAATCTCTTGAATTACTATTTGAGTTTGGTATAACTCCTTAATCCTATGGACCCTGTTCATAATTCTCCAAGTATTAGTGGTGCATTGGGAAGGCACTACTCTCAAATGTAAGGACATGTTTTATAAATGTCCGTACAGAGTCTAGGAATTTTTATGTTGTCCTAGATCATAGTTAGTATGTCGTATACCATTTCATCTTAGCACGTCTTCACACGTTCTAGCTTGACACCCATCATCCGAATCTTGAGCAACATACGTCATCAACATGCACCCACCATTGACAACGGCGTCGTGCACCTTCAACCGGCTCTATTCCCAATAACTACATTGTGCTAAAAGGTAAAATGTTTAATTAGAGTTATTAATGTTCAAGTATTTATTTGGGATATTTTTATAAAATGTTTTTATCAAAATTGAGGCATTTTTCTAAGTAAAAATTATTTTTTAAGACCTATAGGCGAGACTTTTTAAAGATATATTATCCGCTTGTGTCATTCAAACATTGAGACGTTGAGAAGACATTGAGAAGTCATTTGAAAATATTGAGAAGTTTTTCGAAACGACAAATTCTAATGATATCTTATGTCGTTTGAAGGGTCGCTCGAAGGTCATTTATGAGATGCATCAGACGAACCCGTACTGTTTTGATTTTTTAAGGCCGTTTCTACGGTCGTTCAAATTAGCATCTAACGACATCTAATTTCATTCAAACGACATGCGTCGCCTCAATCTTTTATTTAGTCTATAAATACCTTCTATGAAGTTAGGTTTCTCAAATCTTTCAAAACTACGTTTCTGCAAATCTGATGCAATTAAAGACTTCATCTTTTAGGCTTTCAAACCCTTTTTGATTCACTACAAAATCCAAAAATCATTTATGTGAACCATTCTTGACTTGATTATTCATCTTACTCATTTTGGATTAACCCTTGTGGAGAAGAAGGTTGTCTCCATTGCTGACCAATTAGAGCTCTTGTGGGACCTCTTGCTAAAGACTTCGAACTGATACTTTAGGGTATTTTATTGTCATAAAAACGTTGTATTTCTGTTATGTAATTGTAACTTAGATATTTACACTTTGTAAAGAAATAAAAGTTTTTGCTCCTTAATCTGTGTTGTGATTGTTTGGTTGTGCATGCTAGATAATTCATATTATTGCCAATCACAATTAAATGCATGTGTAGGGATTTAATTAAAATATGGGCATAAAATTTGAATTTAATTAAACAAGTTTAAACATTGAACACAAGCGCACTTTTAAATTGGTATCAACGCTAATTACACAATTATACCATGTAATTTTCGGTAAAAAAAATTTTGGATATCAATTTTTTCTAAAAAATAATTTTTGAAAAAGCTTAACTTCAATGGAAAACTTGTATAATCGTATGCCGGTTTTTTACGGGACTAATTATGCTTATTGGAAAGCCCCTATAAAATCTTCATTAGCGGCCATTGATCAACGTGTCTAGGTTGTATGTGAAAGAGGGTGGAATCCTCCCTTTGTCACCGTAGATAATGTGACAAACCTTAAATCGGTGTCGGACTGGACTGAAGAAGAATTTAAATGGAGCATATATAACTCTCGTGGGCTAAGTGCTATTTCTGGAGCCATCTCACCTGACGAGTTCCGACGCATCATGATGTTTACTACATCAAAAGAAGCATGGGATGTTCTTCAACTTACCCATGAAGTCACTAATGTAGTTAAAGAACCTAAATTTCAAAATTTAATGACTCAATCTGAAACAATTACCATGCTTGAATCTGAGTGTTTTGATGAATTTTATGCTCAATAATATGATTTTTTTAATACCAATTTCAATCTTGGTGAACATATTTTTGATGCGAGGGTAGTTAAAAAGATTTTGAGATCATTGCCTAAGTGTTTTATCTCTAAATTCATTGTGCTAAATTCAATAGAAAATTTGAGCAATATTAAATAATAAGAACTGGTAGGAGACCTCAAGACATATGAAATTAACATGTTTCCTAATACGGTTATATCTAAACATAAAGGGATAGCACTTAAAGCCCATGCTAGAAAAAGTGAGGAGTCGGGTAGAAAGAGGGGTGAGTCATCTAAATGGGGAGAGGAAAAAATGTTACATTCAGAGTTTGATTTTGATTTAGATTATTTGGCACTGCTTGCAAACAATTTCAATGAATTTCTCAAATCAAAAAATAATGGCAATTTCAAAGATAAAAAGAATTTTGAGAAAAATAAATTTGAAAAGAAGAATGATAAATATAAAAAAGACTCCCTTAAAATAGACAAATGAGTGTGACGGTAGAGGTCATAAGTATTTTGAGTGTCCAACTAGGTTGAAACGTCAAGGCAAAGGCAAGCTGCTTTAAATGCCTCCCTTAGTGACGACGGTGAGGTCAAGTCGGTGGATTATGTAGACGAGTCACTGCATGAATGTAACTTCACCGCATTTATGTCTAGTCATGTGAGTATAGATAGTGCACCTCATGACGATGAGGAAGTTACTTCACAAGGACACCTCGACAGTGAAATAGATGTGAGTGAGGGCGAGGATGCTGCAAGTGAGAGCGAGAGTGACCTATGACACGCCTTCGCTGATCTGTATGCTGATTAATTTAAAACTAAAAAGTGTAACAACGGATCAGCTCTTAGGATCACCGCGTTAAAAAAGAATTTAGAAAACACGAGAGAGAGAGAAAGAGTCCTCTATTAGCATTGCCTTGAGAGATAAAGATAAAGTTTATGTTGGGAGAGAGAGAGAGAGAGTATGTGTAGGGAGAGAAAGACTTTTTGGAAAGAGAGAGAAAGGGGACTTGACCAAATAAGTGGCTAGTCTTACAAGTTATCTCCTTGCATCCGTGGAGGCTCAAAAGAAACTTGAAGACTTTATTCCCCAACTTACTCATGACCTTGAGAGAGCTCAGGAGGTCAAGGTAAAGATTGAGGATAAATCTAGAATGATGCAAAAGATGTTCCTCGCCCCTGCTTTAGGGTTTGGTGAAAGGCAGGAAATAGGTTTTTACAGTGCTTCTATATATTATATTGCACCGGAATAGATTCCTGAGTTTACAACGAATCCAGATGGCCATCATCCAAAACCCTAAATAAGAATTCTTCCAAGAAAAGCAAACCAAGGTCGGCCTAAGACTTTGTACTTTTGTATCTACTACAAAAGAAAAGGTCACCTTAGGGAGTTTTGCTATAGTTTGGGTTGGACAGTATGTACACATGCTCCGTTACCCCATACTAGTAATTTTACTAGTCTTAGAGAGAAGGTTGAGATTCTAGTCGCCACTTATCATAGCTTGATGAAAAAGTTATAATGGATTTCATTACCATTACTGGACATTTCCAACATCTCGGCTAGAACCAACAATGACAAGGGAAAACACAAGGTTACCCCTTCTTGGGTACCTAAGCAAGACGTAAAAGCCCTTGTTGTTCATGTTGCTCTTAAAGCACATAATACCTCACAGTGGTATTTTGATAGTGGGTGCTCCAGGAATATGACAGGTGATGACTCATTTTTTACCTACCTTGAGGATCGTAAGGAAAGTAAAGTTACTTTTAGAGATGGGAGCAAGTCTAGCATAGTAAGATGAGGTACTGTAGTGATACCCAGGTTTTCTAAGCTAGAGATTGTTTTATACATCAAAGGTTAGAAAGCAAACCTTCTCAGCATTATCCAGTTGTGCGACGCTGACTTTAAAGTAAAGTTTGATCGAAAGGAGTGTAATGTTTATGATCAAACCGGTAACTTATATTGAAAGGGGTGAGGACATAAGATAATTATTATGGGATTGTGCCCAAGTCCTCATTTGTCTGCAACAGTGCCATGATCACTCCTATGGATATGTGGCATCAATGTCTAGGTCACGTGAATTTTAGAGATTTGGAGCTCTTAGCTAAAAAGGACCTAGGGCTTCCTGTCACTTGGGAAGCCAACTTCCTCGATTTGGGGACCCTTTCAGTTGGTAAAATAAGTTTGTGGTCCACATAGGAAGTTTAATTCTATTACAACTTCACCGGTGCTTGAGTTGATTTACATGGATATTATGGCTCCTACTCGTAGCGAGAGTTTTGGTGGTAAGAGGTACATCCTCATGATGGTAGATGATTTCTCACGTTATTCCATAGTAGGTTTTCTGAGAGAGAGAAATCTGATGATGTAGAGTTTCTTATAACCAAGTGTCATGTCCTGAAAAATCAACACTGTGTCACTATCAATAGAATGCATAGTGCTAACGGCACTGAATTTTAAGAAGCAAAAGTGGATCTTTACTGTGATAGCCTCAGGATCAAACATGAGTTTTCAACCGTGAAGACTCCTCGACAAAATGAGATGATCGAGAGGAAGAACTGGACGATTTAAGAGATGTCTACATATATGCTTCTAGGTCATAGATTTTCTAGGAGATTTTAGGCAGAGGCGGTGCCTGCTGCATGCCATGCAGTGAATAGGGTTTATCATCGTCCACACTCACATCAGATGCCTTATGAATTGTGGACTAGAAAGAAGCCCAAACTTTAATATTTTCGTGTTTGGGGGAGAAAATGCTACATCCTACGGGATATAGAGCAATTAGGATAGTTCGACTCCCGGAGCGACGAGGGAATATTATTAAGCTATTCATCGACGAGTAGAGCATACCGAGTTTCTAACCTGAGTAGCTCTAAGGTTTTGGAGTCAATAAATGTAACCATGCAAGATGAGGAGCCAACGACGTTTGTTGATTCTAGCCTTTTGAATGAGGATAACATACTTTCTAGTGATGATCCTTCAGTCCCTCACACACCTAGGGTCGACCCTACTCCCGATTTAGGGTACACGTTTGCTTGGGTTCACAAGAGTCATGATCCTTCTACCATACTAGGAGATCCCGCATTAGGGGACAAGACTCACGCTCAGCTAGAGAAGGTTGTTAGCTTTTTGTGCTACACGTCCAAAGTCGAGACCAAAAAACACAAAGAAGCACTAAAAGATGAATAGTGGATATCTACTATGCAGGAAGAGTTGCTTTAGTTTTAAAAGAACGATGTCTGGGAACTTGTCCCCCGACCTAGTGAGACAAACGCGATTGGTACTAAGTGGATCTTAAAGAATAAGATGGATGAGAATGGTACCATTATCCAAAACGAGGCTAGGTTGGTTGCTCAGGGCTATACACAGATTGACGGTGTAAACTCTGAGGAGACATTTGCTCCTATTACGAGGCTCGAGTCCATCCCTTTAATACTCGCCATCACATACCATCTGCCCTTCGAGCTATATAAGATGGATGTTAAGAGTGCCTTTCTAAATGGCATTCTATAGGTGGAGGTTTATGTGGAACAACCAAAAGGGTTTGAAGAACCTAAGCACCCTAAACACATCTATTATTAAGGAAAAGACCTGTATGGTTTTAAGTAAGCACCTCGTGCTTGGTAGGCTTACTTCCTATCTCTTAGTCCAGGGGTTCAAGAGAGGGGTATTCGATAAGACGTTGTTTATTTAAAAAGGAGATGGTGATATTTTAGTTGCCATGTCTATGTGGACGGCATAGTCTTTGGATCCACGTGCTCCCGCCCGGCTCATGACTTTAAGGAGGAGATGAAGAGTGAGTTTGAGATGAGCATGGTTAGTGAGCTTATATTCTTCCTTAGCCTCCAGATTCGTCAGCTAGAGGATGGGATGTTCATCTCCCAATCTAAGTATACAAGAGACCTTGTGAAGAAATTTAGTTTAGACTCTGCTAAGCATGCACGTACCTCGATGAGTACCTCAATTAAGCTTAGCAAGGACACTTCAGACAAAGACGTAGAGAAAACCTTGTATCGAAGTATGATAGGTAGTATTCTCTACTTGACTGCCAGTCGTCCTGGCATCTCCTTTAGTGTTAGAGTCTGTGCACGATATCAGGCATCCCTGAAAGACTCTCACTTACTCGCTCTTAAATGTATTATCAAATACGTGGGTGGGACTCTCTCATACGACATTTGATATTCCTTTGATACTGACTCTCGTTTGTCCACCTAATCAGATTTCGATTAGGCCAAGGATGTAGATGGATGTAGGAGCACTTATGGTGGGTGTTTCTATATTGGTTTTGCTCTTATCTCTTGGTTGAGCAAGAAGCAAAATTCTATCTCTTTGTCCACTGCGGAGGCTGAGTACATAGCCGCTGGCAGTTGTTGCACGTAACTTCTATGGATGAAGCAGATGATGAAGGATTATGGGATATCACAAGACACCATGATTATTTCCTGTGATAACACGAGCGTGATACTCATATACCGCAATTCAATCCAGAATTTGCGCACAAAACACATTAGGATACGCGAGTACTTTATTCGTGAGTTAGTAGAAGTGACAGTTGTGTCATTGAGTTTTGTGTCCACTGACCTTCAGTTAGCCGATATCTTCACGAAACCTTTAGATGCCCTTATATTTTAAAGTCTTAGGAAGTCTTTAGGAATTTTCACAGTTGACTGAGGGGTGGTTACCATGTCTAGATAGGATGCATTTTTTCATGTTCATATCATATGATTCCTATTGCTAGACTACATCGTTTCTATCTTTTTGTAGTATATTTTCATGTATTTATATTTTTTTTAAAACAAAAAGATTTTCTATTTTTTTGAGAAATACTCAAAAATCTAAAAAGATTTTATTTTTAATAAATTGTTTTTTGAAAAAGACAAAAAGATTTTCTTTTTATATTCTATTGAAAAACACAAAAAGAGTTTTGTATTTTGTTTACACCTTTATGGACAAACCTTTAAGATGACCAAAGTCACATCTTCATTTCCATATTCCACGTAACTTTTTTATAGTGATTTGAGAGGATACATCGTTTCATCCATGTGCTTTATAATGTTTGGAGGCATTAAGATGCGATTAGTGATATCTTTCTACATGGTTGGCTCCTTATCTCCTTTAATGCACACATGCACGATTTTATTTGAATTTTGTACTTGTCTATCACATGTTGGTTTAAGCATTTTCATCTTAATTCTGCCTATACAACGAACCAAATGCGATAAAATGAGAATAATAATAGTAGTGCATGTATGAACCATTACCCGCTAGAAATTTGTTTATATATGTTGAGTGAAAACGGGAAAGAGCTACGAAAGTTACTCACGTCCTTTGCGATTAAGACACCGTTTAAATCGGGTCAAAAAAGTGTCATTGTAAAAAGTATCCAAGATTCAAAGAATTTAAAGAGCCAAAAAATTTGGCATTGGAAAAAGGTAGCCAAGGCTTAACTAGTTTAGGTTGATATGATCATTATTATATTGAGTGAGTTTGGTTGGATGTATATCAACGGGTTTGCACGTCGAAAATCTCAAAAAACCTTTAAAAAGGTTTGGGCGCTATTGCTGTGGAAATCATTATGAACTTTGATTTGTTGATGAGATTGAGTCAATTTCTTATAAATCCACCATTTGTACACCTAAGGACGATGTTGAGTTCTTTCGTTAGGAGTCTCCAAAATTCATCATGCACATATGCTACGATTGTTTGCATTGATTTTCCTATCGAATTTTATCACATCCATTCATTTATGTATCACAGACTTGGTTATTTTAGTGTTCCTTCATGGTGTAATTCTTTGTTGTATTTTTTCTGTAAGAAAAAATTTAAACATTGAAAAGGAGAATTTTATTACCATGTGACATTCTTCGTATGCATTGATATGTTTCCTCTTATTTGTCTATTTAAGGACATCATAAAAAGGGGAGAATGAATTATGGGGGAGTAATTTATAGTTTGTTTGATTTAATGATATGTTTATGCTTAATTGATATTACTGTTGATACCAAATTTAGTCTGCTGACATGGACAAGTCACATGAAGACATGTGTCAATTTACATGGTAAATACGAATACTCCAGACGAACAACTCAAGCTCTCCGAGCAACTAATGAGTTCCGAGCAACTCAAGTGTGACAAGCAACTCAAGCTCTCCGAGCAACTCAAGCGTGTCGAGCAGCTTAGGTGGTCCGAGCAGCATAAGCGATCCGAGCTACATAAGTGTAAAGCGTATCCAAATCAAGAGAATCCAGGATATAATTGCGCATTAAATGCTCATTAATATAGTACAGATGTACATGTCTACTAGGTAACAGCGCATTATCGTTCCATTTGTACAGCCTCAAGGCTATAAATACATTGTAACCTCCTCATCAGCAGGGGACTCAGAATTTCTTGGTAAACCCATTATCGAGAATTCTGCAAACAGTCAGCAATAACAAATACAGTGGATGTAGACCATTCTTACAAGGCTGAACCACTTTAAAAATCTTTTGTCTTATATTTATAAATTCATTTCTATCTGTGATTAAATAATTAGATCAAATCTAGTTTTTTACATCAACAGATTGGCGCCGTCTATTGGAAATGACTGTAATTATCGTTTTTCACCAAAACAATTCATCACCAATGGCTGATAATCCTGAATCCAGTAATCGAAACACTGGAAACCCCCCAAATCCATCTGCTCCCCCAAATGTTCAAGATCTGGCTGGTATAATGGCTAATCTAGCCCAAGGCCAGACAGTCATGCAAGAAACTATGCGACAATTCATACAAACTGTCCAGGGTGGAGTATCTACTCATTCAGGACAATGAAGCGTTCAAAGAAACACCCGTTTACCTTCTTCGCGTACTAGGTGAACGTTATTCCCAGAGGAATCTCGATCCAGACGTACCGATTCATATCGTACTGAGAGATCTAATAATTTTTCTTAGCAACCTGGTCGAACTTCATCAGTACGAGCTACATATACTCAACAAAACATCACTCTCTCTCCAGAAAGGACTAGTTCTTTGGAGAGGTTAAGCAAGGTCTCTCCTTTTGATCATTTGGGCCCTAGGAGGAATAGAAGTGCTCCTAGGATTGTGTCGAGGAACTTTCAATGACCATCCGATCTAAGGGAGGGTTCTGCCCAATCACGACCAACTGCTCGTAATGAAAGATCCCAGGAAGCAAATTCAACACGATCAGTTGCTCGAACCAACAGGACCGAGGAAGGAAATGATGCATGGAAAGGCTTTATTCAAAGGTTGGAGGATAAAATAGGGGAAATGTCTAAGGCCAAGAATCCTCTATAAAGAACTTTTTTCCAAGGGACACCTTTTATCCAGGAAATTATGGATTTTCCTACACCATCAAAGTTCAAAGCACCTGTTGTGACTCCTAAATATGATGGAAAAACTGACCATGTCCTTCATATAGAATAATATCAAGTTGCTGCCGATATCTATGCCGTGCCAGATGAGATGAGATGCAGGGCCTTTTCGGGAACTCTTACCGGATCTGCTCAAATATGGTACAACAATCTTCCTCGGGGGAAGATTTTAACTTTCTTTCAACTGGCCGAGCTCTTTATTGGAAATTTCTATTTTGGAGCAAAACCAGTTAAACGAGTAGCACACTTGTTAATTGTTAGACAAAAATCAGATGAGAGCACCAGGGATTATATAACTCGTTTCAATAACGAGAAGCTCGAAGTTATTGATTACGAGGAAAAGACAGCAATTACTGCTCTGATGAGCAGACTGTTGCCAGATAAATTATACTACACTCTAGCCAAAGATCCGCCTAGAACCATGGCAGAACTAATGGCAAAGGCAACGAAGATTATGAACGTCGAGGAGGCTATGGCTGCGAAGAAGAATATGGATACCAAATAGACCAAGGTGGAGGTTGATAAGGCTGAAAAGAAAGAGCATAAGAACAATGGTGGTAACAAGCAGTCAAAAGCAAAGCCAGCATGGGAACTGTTGAAGAAATTTGGAAATTATACTCCTTTGAAAGTAGACATAAACCATGTTCTGGATGAAATCAAGAACAACGAGGAGCTAAACTGGCCAGAGAAAATGAAGACAGATCCTGACAAGAGAAATAAGACCAAATATTGCGAGTTCTATAAAGACCATGGTCACACGACCAAAAATTGCATATCTCTTCAGAATGAAATTGAAGCATTCATCAGACGAGGAAAGCTGGCCAAGTATGTTGATCGTCGAAATGATGGAAAGAGCAACGACCGAGCAAGACATAGGTCTAGATCTCCTCGTCGAGCAAAAGAAGATAAGAAGAGAAGTCACGAAGAGGATCCGGATGATGACCAAGACGACCCCGATCTCCCCAAAAGACCAAAACATCCAGAACGTGAGGTATTTTCTATCCATTTTGGATCAATTGAATGTAATGTCATTACAGGTGGAGATGCAGGAGGCGGAGATATGACTGCTGAGAGAAAAGCCTGCCTCAATGAGGCTTAGGCTTGCTCGTATATTCAGTGGATAAATCTGGCTGAAGATGATCACCCGAGGAAGGTGAATAAGGATAAGTTGGTCATTGGTTTCTCTAAGAACGACTTGGCAGGTGCACTATATCCTCATGATGATCCATTGGTGATCAAGATGAGAATGAGGGAAGTGGTGATTTCACGAGTACTGGTGGATAATGGTAGCTCGACATATATCATGTTCTATCCGTGCTTTGACAGTTTAAATCTAAAGTTAGCCTAGTTGGAGCCATATCATAGGCCCCTCCTTGGTTTTACTGGTGAGAAGGTTTTTCCACTTGGGACAATCAAGTTGGATATGCTTATCGGTACATGGCCTGCTTGTCGAACAGAAAGAGTACGCTTTTTTGTAATGGATAAAAACGTCCAATCAGCTTACAACATCATCATGGGAAGAGTAGGTCTCAAGAAATTTGAAGCAGTACCATTTACTGTGCATCAATGTCTAAAATTCCCAACCAATTTTGGAGTGGGAGTTGTGAAAGGTGACCAGAAAGTAGCTCGGGAATGCTACTATTCATCTACCGAGCAGGAAGAGTATGAAGAATTTAGAAAGAAGACTACTACCTACCAAATAGAAGATACGGATATTGAAATATTAGACCCTAGAGACGAGTCCCAACTCATGAAAGGGCAGGTTATGGAGGCTACTGAGAATGTCATTCTGGACGACGAGTATCCAGAACGAACAACTCAAATTAGTGCATCCTTGGATGAATCAATAAAACAAGAATTGATAGCATTACTAAGGCAAAGAAAGAAAACTTTTGCGTGGAGTCATGAAGACATGCCAGGAATAGATCCAAATTTTTTATGTCACGAGCTCAATGTGAACAAGGAAATCAAGCCAGTAAAGCAGCGAAGAAGAGTGTTCAGCCCTGAGAAAAATCAAGCTATACAGTAGGAAGTAGAGAAGATGAAAAAGGCCTCTTTCATTGAGGATGTTAAATATCCTGACTGGCTAGCAGATGTGGTAATGGTAAAGAAGAAAAATAACAAGTGGAGGATGTGTGTAGACTTTACCGACCTTAACAGGGTATGCCCAAAGGATCATTTTCCTTTACCCCGAATTAATCAACTGGTGGATGCTACCTCGGGGCACGAATTATTAAGTTTCATGGATGCTTATTCTGGTTATAACCAGATTAAAATGAAGCCTGGAGATAGGGAGAGTACCTCATTTATTAACCCAAGGGGAACTTATTGTTATAATGTTATGTCTTTTAGACTTAAAAATGCAGGTGCTACCTATCAGCGGTCGATGAACAAGGTGTTTGCAAAGCAAATCGGTCATAACATGGAGGTTTATGTTGACGATATGCTAACGAAGAGCAAGAAAGATGCAGATCATCTAGTTGACTTAGGCCAGACCTTTGATCAACTAGAGGAATATCAAATGAAGCTGAATCCCACCAAGTGCATATTCGGAGTACGAGAAGGCATGTTTCTCGGATATATCGTAAATCAACGAGGAATTGAGGCGAATCCTGAAAAGATCAAGGCTCTATTGGAGCTACAATCCCCAACGATGAAGAAGGAAGTACAAAGCCTCACAGGGCGAGTTGCAGCACTTAACAGATTTGTGTCACGAGCAACTGATCGATGCCTCCCATTCTTCAAAACACTCCAAAAGACTTTTGAGTGGAACGACAAATGTGAGAAGGCTTTTCAAGAATCAAAGAAATACCTAGGATCATTATCCAGGCCAGTGATGGGAGAAAGACTATACTTGTATCTGGCGGTCTCAGAAAATGCAATAAGCTCGATGCTGATAAGAGTGGAGGATGGAGTGAAAAAACCAATCTATTACACTAACAAGGCCTTTCGAGGAGTAGAGATCAGATATCCAAGGCTGGAAAAGTTAGCACTGGCATTTATCGAAGCAAGTAGAATAATGAGGCCATACTTCCAAGCTCATACTATAGTTGTGTATACAGACATGCCATTAAGGCAAGCTCTGCACAAACTAGAGAAATTGGGAAGATTGATGTATTGGGTTGTAGAATTGGGTGAATACGATATAATTTATGAGCCTAGGGCGTCACTTAAAGGGCAAGAAGTGGTAGATTTTATCGCAGAGTTCACCTATCCAGATACCTCCCAAGAGAAGTTGAATACCGACCAGCCTGTGGATGTTATGGGATCATCAAACTTAAACTCCGACCAACCTCAGTCGGTAGACGAGCAAGAGAAGATAGTCGACGAGCAGCAAGAAGTGCTGGAGGAGGATATAAGGAAGCATCAAATATTCCACGGAGGAACTCTGTCTGACCAAGAGTTTGATAATGAGATACCTGTGTGGAACTTTATGTAGATGGTTCTTCGAGCACTACAGGCAGTGGAGCAGGGATTGTTTTAAACAGCCCAGATGAGATCGATGTGGAATATGCTCTACGCTTTAAATTTAAATCTTCTAATAATGAAGTTGAATATGAAGCAATGATTATTGGTCTTAGTTTGGCAAAAACCATGAAGGCTGAGCAGGTTATCGTATTCAGTGACTCACAATTGATCGTAAATCAAATGCTGGGGGTATATGCAGCCAAAGGAGAATTAATAATTAAGTATCATGCAAAAGCAATGGAGATTGTATCAAGCCTGATCGCAGTACAGTTAATTATAATACCAAGATTGGAGAATGCAAGAGCAGATGCCTTAGCTCGGTTAGCTTCAGCAACACGCACTGAGCTAAGAATAACAATCCCAATAGAAGTCTTGGCTAGTCGGAGCATAGACGAAGATATGATGATGAATTTTATTACCCTTGATTTAGGACCATCTTGGATGGATCCCATCAGTGCATATATTGAAGAAGGGGATTTGCCAACTGATAAACTCACAGTCAAGAAACTGAAGTTTAAAGTTGCTCGTTATGTATTGACTAATGGTATTTTATATAGACGAGGAATTATAGCAGGTTTGCAAAGATGTGTGCATCCCTCTGAGGTGAAAGATTTAATTGAAGAGGTCCATGAAGGGTCCTGTGGAGCCCATGTACTAGGTCGGACGCTTTTGCAAAGAATAATGACGCAGGGATATTATTGGCTAATGATGAGGGCTGATTGTATAGCCTATGCCAAAAAATGTGACAAATGTCAACGCTTCTCTTCTATTCGAAGAACTCCCCAAGCATTGTTAACATCCATTACTTCCCCTTGGCCATTTGCCATGTGGGGAATAGACTTGGTCGGGCCACTTCCAACAACCAGGGGAAGATTTAAATATCTCGTGGTCGCAGTGGATTACTTTACTAAGTGGGTGGAAGCTGAGCCTCTTATTGATATGACATATGACAAGGTGTATCAATTTATTTGGAAGAATATCATTTGTAGATATGGTCTTCCCCATGCATTCATTACTGATCATGGAACCCAATTTGACAACGAGGAGTTTATTGCGTATTATCATCAGTCAAATATATTGAAAACCCACTCTGCACCAGGCCATCCCCAGAGCAATGGACAAACTGAGGTGACAAACAAAATGCTGCTGAATGGTTTAAAAAAACGACTGGACGATGCAAAGGCAAATTGGATTAATGAACTACATTATGTGTTGTGGGCTTATCGTACAACACCACGAGCAGCGATAGGAGAATCTCCATACATGCTAGCATTTGGAAATGAATCTGTCATACCAGCTGAATTGGGTTTGCCCACACACAGAATACTGAATTTTAATTCTCCTATCAATGACTTGATGAGAAGATTAGACTTAGATATGCTCGAGGAAGTTAGAGAAGAAGCAGCAATCAGGAATGCTGCATACCAACAACGAACAGCTCTGTTTTACAATAAGAGAGTAAATAAGTGTGATTTGAAAGAAGGGGACTATGTGATAAAGAAATTAATTCAAAAGCACAACAAACTGGAAGCTAACTGGCATGGACCCTACAGAGTAACAGAAGTTGTTTGACCGGGGACATATAGGATTGAAACCTTAGAAGGAGAAGAGTTTAAGAATGCATGGAATGCAGAGCATCTGTGCAAATATTATCAGTAGTTAAAATCCCTATGTAATGCAGTTTTTTTCAATATGAATAAAGTTTTGGATGTTTTACCCAATTCTCTCCTTTTGTTGAAATTTTTCGGAGTACTAGTGCTACACACTACGCATCAAGTTCAGAATAATCACGCATCAAGTCTAGATAAAAAAATCCACCAACTCCGGTTGGTTGGGAATAAAAATCCACCAACTCCGGTTGGTCGGGAATTAAAATCCACCAACTCCGATTGGTCGGGAATAAAAATCCACCAACTCCGGTTGGTCGAGAATTAAAATCCACCAACTTCGATTGGTCGGGAATAAAAATCCACCTACTCCAGTTGGTCGAGAATTAAAATCCACCAACTCCAGTTGGTCGAGAACAGTTGTTTAAATTAAGCAATACTATGGAATGTAAGTTGTTCTATTGCTTAGTATTAAAAAATCACTACAATGAGATAAGTATGTCATAAACATATATATATACTTACCAACCAACAAGCAAAGACATTCTGCAAATTACTTAGAAGAAAATGAAATGACAAAAGACCAAAACTTTTTATTCAAATCGAGAAGGATTGCATATGCTGAAAAAAGAAAAAACCATTACATAAAAATCCTATTCTACTGGTTTCTTTCCCTTTGCCTTTGAAGCAGGTTCTACTCCAGCAGGAGGATCATTTAAGGCGTAAGGGGAATTTATGAAGTTCAGATCTCGAAGCATCCTAAATTCATCACAGATGGCCGATCAAGCAAGTGCTCCGAGCGAGATATCTCAAAATTAGAATGAAGACTGTAGTCGTCGAGATACTTGGAGATTAAGCACTGAGGAATTGCCCGAGCAGGAATCCAGCTCATATCAAGTTTAAAAGGTGGCACGGGCAACTCGAGAAATCCAGGGTCATAGTAATCCCATAGATAATGGCCCTCCTCCAACTTTAACACCCCCAGTGCATTCAGCCATCCTTTCTTGTAACCTTCGTTATTTGAATTCTGGATCTGATCATCGAGATGATAAAGGGCTTCATTATATCCAGCCATCCAAAACTCTCTAGGCTGTTTGTGAAACTGGTAAGTTAACCTCTACAGTTTCTCGTGGAGGTTCTTCACTAAAAGTTCTTTATTCTCCAAGCCAGAGCTTTGTGTGGAAAGTTGCTCGTTGAGGTTCATAATCTTCTTGGACATCTCAGACAAAGCCTGATTCTTCCCCGCCAACTGGAATGCTTGATTCTCCAAGGCTGCTTGCATTTTAGCTTCTTCAACAGTAACCCGAGCAGGCCTTACTCGTCCTCGAGAAGCTCTTGCTCGTCCGCGAGCAGAAGTATAGGGTCCAGTCCTCTTTAAGGTTTCTAATTCATCTCTCAAATTGGCATTTTTGACCTCCAAGAAAGATAAACCTTCGTTATTGACAGGGACTAAGGCTCCCGAGGTAGATGCTACAGATTTTAGTTGGGATATCTCTCCTCGCAAAACATTGTTTTCCTGCTCCAGCAGTTTCGCGATTTGCCTATGCTCCTCTACCTCAACCCTTAGAATTTTCTCTTTCATCTCGTAAGCAGCGGTGAACTTATCATATCCATTGTCAGCATTTAGTTGCTGATATTTTTTCTCATACCCCTGATGCAAAAGGGCAGAAGATTCCTTGTATTATTATTGGAGTTCCTCGATGGTACCTTGGAGATCTTCAATCATCTCGTAATATGCTACATTATTGGCAAATGCACGGTCGAGCAAGAACTTCAAATATTGGTAGGCTTTAACTGCTCGTTCAGGAGTATCTGGACCAAGGATGTTAATGATTTGAGCTCCATTCAGCTCAGCATGGCCAGCCTTGAAGTAGTCATTGCATTTTTTCATCAGTTCAGTATCGTGAGCTGACAAGAGCTCCATTCTAGCCATAAACTAGTAAAGAAAAGAGATAGAAAGAATTAATAAGAATGCAGACAGAGCAAGAAGAGGAAGAAGTCAAGATAAACAACCAAAAAATTGAATTTTCATTTCATCATAAAATAAAATACAAAAGTTGAGGCTACATCCAATAAAGTGACAAAATAAACACCCAAACTACTCTACACCTTCTCTTTATTTCCTGTAACTTTCTCAGGAGGTTTCGAGGAAGAGGTTGGTTGCTCGGTGGACACGAGTAGCTGCTTGGTAGGAGTAATAATTGGTTGGGGTTGCTTGAAGAACGATTGAATAGCTGGAATAGTAAGGACCTGATCTCCAATTACCATGGAGGATTCTTCTGAGGCAGCTTCGTCCTCTTCTTCTTCTCCAGAAAAGGGAGGAGGGCCATGAGTATGTTGCTAAAATAGGTCAGAATCTTTAGTGACTTTCAGCTCTTGTAGGGCTGCCACCCATCCATCCCTAAAGTATTTAAGGCTGGCATATTCCATTTATGAGGACATGGCATCCAAACACTTATTCCAGCCCTTGTCCCAACCTACGCTGAAGGATTTTTTGACAGCTTTCTTCCTTTTAACCTTCTCCGAGGAAGTCCTCTCAATAAGAAGTTTCTCGACAGTTTTCAGCTTCTCCTCCACCTCCTGCTTCTGGCGATCAACATCACGGATTCTACCAACCTCCTCTTCAGTAGCTTTGAGTTTATTCTCAAACTCTGCAGCATTCTTGAGTTTCTCCTCAAGCTCTTTATTATTCTTCTCAAACTCCCCCAATTTTTTCTCCAAATCCTTGGAGGCCTCCACAGCTCGATCTCTCTCTTGCTCGACAGACTTAACCTGCTTCTCCCAAGCAATTTTATTCTCCTCATACTTCTATTGATATTCCTTCAAAGACTGGGTTAATCCAGTAAAAGCTTCTTTTACACCTCCCGAGGAGATTGAAGCCTTGATAGCCTCATCCTTCTTCAGAATTGTGTTGAAACATGTTACCAACTGGAAAAATAAAATAACTGTAAGTCAGTACAGGGACATAACACTGAAAAATAAAAATTTAGATTAGTAATACTTACTGAGGCAATATGTTGAGTAGCCAAGGTAGTGACCCTGTCACGAGAAAGATTGTCCACAATACCTTGGACTTCTGGGATAATCCAAGACTTCACCGAGCTCATAGCAGAGCTCGGAGGAACAAAAGTGGGAACACCACCTTCAACATTTAACGACTGAGAGACAGATTTTGCTGGTCTCTCAGAAGAACTTTTCCTTAATCTCCTCGTAGGAGCAGGAACATTCTCAACCAAAGATGTTGTCTTGGTTGGTGATATAACAATGACCTCGCTTGGAGGAGAAACAACAACAGCCTTAATCGGAGCCATAGGGGGATTTTCAACGATCTTGCTTGGAGCCACAGGGGGCTTCTCGCTAAACTTCTTGGTAGCATCAGAAGGGGGTACCTCTACAGTCTTTATCCCCTCTCTTGGGACATCTTTTTTACTTCTATTTGTCTCCACAGCAGGAGAATCAAACTTGTCGAAAAAGGAAGGAACTTTTCTTCTCTTCATTATGTCACCAATAGGAATACTTGATTCAGAGGAAGAACCCTCCACACTAGACTCAGCAGCTGGTATTTGGTCAAGATTAACCACCACTGGACGAGTAGTAAAGGATGAAGTGTAACTCTTGTACTTCAACAAATAAGAGGTCGATCTAATGTGCTCCTCGGCCACAGTTTGGTGCAAACTCTAGATAAGTTTCAAATGCTTCAAATTAACCTCTGTCTCCTTTGGAGATTTTCTTTTGCTATAAATTGCAAATAGTAAAAACTAAATGTCAGTGATACATTTTGTCAAACACCAAGAAAACAATATTTTAAAAAATAAAAACAACCTATTCCATTGCCATAAGGGGGACACCTGGGACCCTGATATACATCATCTCCATTTAATGGAGCATGTTGCCAATTTTTCATAACAACCCCATGCTCGAAGTAATTCCTGTTGGCATCTGGGAGATTGATAACTAAAGCCCAATTTAAAAACCTAGTTTTTAAATAAAAAGTACTATCGCTGACAACTCATCTATAACAAAACATAATTTCTGGAATTCCTAAACGAGTTCCATGAATTTTGTTTAACCTATGGACTCCATTAACTATTCTCCAAGTATTTGGAGCTATTTTTGCAGGTAGAGCGTCAAAATATTGACAGAATTCCAAACATAGGGTATTTGGAGGAAAAGAAAAGCCACATTCGGCCACAAAGAGACTGGGGAACCAATGTCCCTCAGCCAAAGAGAAATAGTCAGAAGGTTCAGAAATTTCCTCCAAAATGATCCATGAAGGAATTGAAAATTCAGAACAAAATTTGTCAAGCGATTCAACAACATAAACCATGATGATCAAAGCAAAATAAAAGAGAAGGAAGAAGATCTTACAGGGGAAGAGTGAACCAGTTGACAACGGACAATGAAAGAAATGAACGCACAAGATGGAGAAGTAATGAGAAGTTTGAAGACACGGGTTTGAAAAGTAAAAGACGATAGGATTTTTTGCCGTGTTTAAATACTTTACCTCGGGAACAGAAAAAGCAATGATTACCAAGACGGGCGTTTACGTATCCGGCGGCTAAAAAGAAGAAAAGGGGCACAAAAAACGAAGCGGTTATGGAAATTCAAAATATTTAGGAGGTCTGATACTGTGCATTTAAAAAGGAGATACATACAACGAATGCTTTCCTAAAAACCATACAAACCGAAAATCTAAGCAGCAGAATGTTCCATACTTTTCTTCAACATCAAACTATGAAACATTGAGGGCTTTTGTTGATACCAAATTTAGTCTGCTGACATGATCACATGAAGACACATGTCAATTTACATGGTAAATATGAATACTCCAGACGAACAACTCAAGATCTCCGAGCAACTCAAGTGTGACAAGCAACTCAAGCTCTCCGAGCAACTCAAGCATGTCGAGCAGCTTAGGCGGTCCGAGCTACATAAGTGTACAGCGTATCCAAATCAAGAGAATCCAGGATATAATTGCGCATTAAATGCCCATTAATATAGTATAGATGTACATGTCTATTGGGTAACAGCGCATTGTCCTTCCATTTGTACAGCCTCAAGGCTATAAATACATTGTAACCTCCTCATCAGCAGGGGACTCGAAATTTCTTGGTAAACCCATTATCGAGAATTCCAAACAATCAGCAATAACAAATACAGTGGATGTAGGCCATTCTTACAAGGCTGAACCACTTTAAAAATCTTTTGTCTTATATTTATATATTCATTTCTATCTGTGATTAAATAATTAGATCAAATCTAGTTTTTTACATCAACAATTACCTTTATGCTTATCATTATATTTCAAACATTTGCGCATCATGGGTATTTGTTTCTTGTCTCATGTGTGTGGGTATAAAATTGAGGATTATTTTACACACCGGATGATGATAAAGAAACGTTGGAAGATTGAAGCTTTGAAGATGTTGAAGATTTTGAAGACATGTTATTTGATATTTTGAATTATGGGTTTGGGGGGATATTAGACTGTATGTCTCATATTTTTGTTGGGTATTCAGAGTATTTATGAATGTACCGGCATAGACATAGGTGGACATTTGTAAGGACAAGTTTTATAAATATTCGTATAGATTCTAGGAATTTTTGTGTTGTCCTAGATCGCAGTTAGTATGTCGTATACCATTACATCTCGGCACATCTGCACACGTTCTACATTGATGTCCGTCATCCGAATCTTGAGCAACACGCATCATCAACACACACCCATCATTGACAACGTGCATCGTGCATCTTTAACCAGCTCTATTCCCAATAACTCCACTACACTAAAAGGTAAAATGTTTAATTGGAGTTATTAATGTTCACGTATTTATTTGAAATATTTTTATAAAATGTTTTTATCAAAATTAAGGCTTTTTTCTAAGTAAAAATTTATTTTTTAAGACCTGTACGCGAGACTTTTTAAAAAAATATTTTTTGCTTGTGTTGTTCAAATGACATAGCAATGTCGTTCAAACGACATTGAGAATTCGTTCGAACATCAGCTTCTAATAACATCTAATGTCGTTCGAAGGTCGTTTTTAAGGTGCATCAAATGAACCCGTACTGTTTTGATTTTATAAGGTCGTTCAAAGAAGCATCTAATGTCGTTCAAACAACATGCAGATGTCGTTCGAACAACATGCGTCACCTCAATCTTTTATTCAGCTTATAAATACCTGCTATGAAGCTAGGTTTTGTAAGTCTTTCAAAACTCCATTTCTGCATATCTCATGCAATTAAAGACTTCATATTTTAGGCTTTTAAACCTTTTTTGATTCACTACAAAGTCCCGAATCATTTATGTGAATCATTCTTGACTTGAATATTCATCTTACTCAATTTAGATTAACCCTTGTGGAGAACAAAATTGTTTCCATTGTTGACCAATTGGAGCTATCGTTGGATCTCCTGCTGAAGACTTCGAACCGACACTAGAGGGTATTTCATCGTCACAAAAACGTTGTATTTATGCTATGTAATTGTAACTTAGATATTTACAATTTATAGACAAATAAAAGGTTTTGCCCCTGGTAGGGATTTTTTCTTAAATTTGTGTTGTGATTGTTTGGTTGTGCACGCTAGATAATTCATATTATTGTCAATCACAATTAGATGCACGTTTTAGGGATTTAATTAAAATCTAGACATATAATTGGAATTTAATTAAACAAGTTTAAACATTAAACACAAGCGCACTCTCATAAAAAATAGGCAAAATTCCAAAAATAATTGATTTGGGGGAAATGTAATGCAACCCTTAACAACAGATTAAGTGTGCAACCAATGCCCCCCTCTACATTATAACAGTTATCAAGGTCCTCAACACACTACATAATAACCCAATCGGGG
The DNA here is from genome assembly GCA_949130495.1 of Sambucus nigra. NCBI lineage: Eukaryota > Viridiplantae > Streptophyta > Magnoliopsida > Dipsacales > Adoxaceae > Sambucus > Sambucus nigra. The sequence goes on along the minus strand of OX422210.1, from coordinate 275,894,854 downwards.
ATCGAAAATATCTTTGTAAACTCTCTTATGGAACTCTCACTCACCACATTAACCATTGTTCAGTTCCAAGGAAAGGAATGATTGAAAGTATGAAAGGACAAATAAATGAAGATGAACGTTTGAAGGTACTGTAGAAAAAATAAGAAACGCGAGAGAAAAAGGAGACTTATCGGTGAAAAAGAAGGCAAAAGGCTCTGAACGTTCTTGAATAATGAAAGTGAGGATGAAAAATGGCGGTAGGAAGTTTTGAATTGTTTGGTTCAACTTCTGAGGCATTGTCATTTGGAATAAAACACGATGTGATGGCTGACATGTACATCCTTACCTTTTAGACTCCTCGCCGCCAAATTATCAGCGTACCCTTGAAAAACTAAGGAACATTATGAATGTGTCATCCAAATACAACGGGCATAATAAAATTGACTGTCATCTCAAAACCCTTAAGTGCTGACACTCTCCGACCTCATATTTAATAGGAGATCAAACATCACAACCGACCAACAACAAATTCAACTGGTGATCAAACCTCTTCACCCCTTTTAGGATTCAAAGCTTTGTGGGCAATTGTGGGAGAATTATCCGACCTGATCGAAAAAGCTAACGTGTGCCAAAGTCTTAATTGAAGATAAGAATAAAGGAGGATCCGGTCAACGAAAATCTCAAGATTAGATACAGTCGACCAGATCACAACTTCATTCCAAGTCTATAGATTCCCACATAACTCATTCTCTTATTGTTATTTATAAATGTAACCATCACCTCTGGAAAAAGGGACATGTGATTTTTTGTATCAATAGTTGATTAACAAAAGAGATAGAAGAACCCCTTGGATGGAGTCACATTTCCAAACAGCATATATCTTGTGTTGTGTGTTATGTGTTATGTGTTGTGTGGTTTTCCCTTACTGCTTGGCTTTATTTGCCCAGAATCAATCTAAATACGATTTTACCACCTACCGGTAATTTTTACACTTTATACATTTTCTCTCCCAACGTCATATTCTTTTTATTCCATATATATACAAATTCGACATTATGATCATTAGTACAATTTAATAATATGTTATACAAGTTCTACTAAATATACCAACAGGTTGTCCAAATCACATATTCTAATTTGGGTGAGAGTTAACCAAAATAATTCGTAAATCAATTTAGACATGCGAGTTAACAATTTTCAGTAACATACTTTAATGTTTTACACCATATTCATCATTTACATGATTTCATAAATCATAACAATTTTTTAGATCCATAAACTTTTTTAACATGTGATTCGATCCAATATTCAATAATAAGTATACTGATCGAGGGGAAAAATTGAGCGTCCGTGTAATACGTTAGTCGTTGTTATCGACTTCCAACCTCAATAAAAAAAAACCTAAACTTGTAACTACACTCTTAAAGAGTATAGTGGCGAGTATGGGTATCGAATCCACAGGGAATGTTTGATGGAATTTAATTGATTTATTACTTCTAAAATAAAAGTGAAAAAGATGATGATGGTTGAAGACGAAAAAAAATAAAAAAATTAAATATGCATGCATGAGCAAACTAATTAAGATGAATGAGAAAGTAGGTTGGAATACAATCCCCTAACCCTAGTAATTTACCGTGTAGAATACTAGAATTGTAAATTATAAATTTGAATGAATCCAGTCTTTATAGATCCTAAGCATTACGTATATGAGGTTCAAGCCCGCACCATACGAAATCAAAGGTAAACATAAAGCGGTGCTAACTAATTATACGCACATCGTATTCTTAAACATCCCAATTACCTAGGGAAATAGAGATTAAAAGATCTACAATGGTTGTAAAATTGTCTCGCACGACTCTATCAAATTTTTAATTTTAATTCTATTTTCTACATAAGTAATTTACATTGGGATGGGTTCATGCATCCCAACCTTTAAAAACTTAGCTAGGCATGATTTTATTAAATGAAAATAAATTCATAACAATGCATGTAATTATGGATCTAAGAAACATTGTAAAAACCAAAATTACAAAACAAGTGATAATTGAATTGAAAATAGAATTGAGATAAAATAAGAGAATCGAAATTTTATACTTGTATTCAGCAACAGGAAAAGAAAATGAACTTGAATCCAGAAAACTTCTTCTTAATCAACCTTACAAACTAGGGTTTATGAAAATTTCTATGTAAAGAAAAACTAAGAAACTCTCTAAAATCTGACTTTCTCTCTATAAAATTCTATTCTACTCTCTAGAATTCGACTCCCTTGGAAGGATGTAGGGCTTGGCCTTTTATACACCAAAAAATGACTCTTCCCATGACTCTCCACGTTTTTCCCTTTTAATATACCTAAATTAGACTCTTACCATGCCTCTCCACGTTTTACAACTAATAAAAACGAATTAAACAAGAAATTTCAAGAGTTGTCTCTTCAGCTTCCAGAATTAATTTCAACTTTAGACTTTCTGTCTCCAACTTTAAATGGGCATAACTTATTCATCGTAGCTCGGATTGGGGTGCCGTTTTTTCCAATGTTCTTGTAATTTAGAGATCTTTAACTCTATAGCTTTCCCAACCACCTTAATATATATGTAAAATTACGAAAATGCCCTTCAACTTCCCATTTCTTTATTTCTTTCACTATTTTGAGTTCTCCTTCCACTAACTTGCATGAAATACCTCTAAAACACATGAGAAATACACAAAACAAGAAATACTTGCCAAAAAAGTTAGTAGCATAAATATGAGACAAATCCAAGCTATTTACACTGCACGGGATCATAAAAATACCGAAATTAAGGGGATAAATATGAAGAATATGTGCCTAATCATATACCCAATACATTAAACATGGGATATTTCAAGTATTAAATCTAATTTCATAAGTTCATAAAAATAAATTTATAATTAGGTTATCACATCCTCTAATTAATTTGTTAATCAAATTTATAAAACATGCATATTTAATAATTATGCAATATTAAAAATAAATCATATTTAAGGAAAAAATAGAGACATGCTTGCCTTATATAAGAGTATTCTGAAAAATTGATTATCCCATGTCGTTTCTCTATCAAAAATCAACGATTTTTTCATCTTTGGCCTTTTTCAAAACATTGGTGTAAAGCCTCCTAAATTAAGGTTAATGGTGTTTAGGGTTGAAATAATATAGGCTTTGTATTCGTTTTGTTTAGCAGAAGAGTTGTATGCGTAAAAGAAAAATAAACTTCCCAGACCCATATTTATAAAAGAAAAAACACTCATTACCTCTATTTACTAGACGTTATAACGACTTACATCCCCTGTCATCGCAGGTTAATGGTCGCAATAGCGGTCCTAAGTGTCCGCAATCGCGGGTGGGAAAGACGCAAGGGTGTGAATGTAATACCCTCCCCTATTATTTCATTTAAAATTTTGTATAAATTGTAATGAAGTGAGGTTTGATGACAATAGTGGGAAATTTGTGGGTAAGAATTGGAATTTTGAGAAAAGAAAGAGAAATGAGGGTTCGAACAAGAGTGACATCTCTTGAACAAGGTTTGGACCTCGTTTGAAGCAGGGAATCGAACGAGGTTTGTGCCAGGTCCCACTGTTTAACAATCCCAGGTCGCTTTAAGGTCGCTACAAGCCATAAATCGAATGAGATACACTTTTCATTAGAACGAGGCTCAATTTTATTGGAACGACGTGCATCAAAAATGTTAGATCTGACTTACCCTTGTGCGCTATCACATTTTCGGCCCTTGTATTGTTAATTTTGTCAAAATCTGGTGAGCCCAGATTGGTAAAAAATGTATTTTTAGGTGTTTTAAGGGTTTTATAAGGGTTATTTGGGCTCCTTTGTATTGTTGGAGTTGTAAGAATATGAGAGAATGAGAGAGGTGGTCTTCCACCATGGGAGAGCTTCTCTCCACCTCAAACCACCTAAAAACTACCCTAAACAACCTTATTTTTCTAGTATTTCATCACATTCAAGCCTACAACACCCAGTTTCACCATTGTTAAAGTGGAGCTACGAATTTTGAAGAAGTGTTGGAGAATTTTTGGAGAAGATGATGGAAGCTTTTATGGAGTTTGAACGGGTTTTTGGCTTGGAAGCTTAAATGGAGAACATATGGATCATTTTGGAGGATGAATTTTGAAGAATTATACTCAAAATATTAAAAAAGTATTAAGGTATTGAAAGCACTTAAGAGGTAGTATGAGTGACTCGAAGGTGTTTGGGAAAGCATCACTTATGAAATGGAGGAAAATGACAAGTTTGGAAACAAATAGGTAAAATGTAATTTTACCTAAAGTGGAATATTTTTATGAAATAAAAATGTTGGAAAAGGTGTTACACAAATTTGTCCTAAATGAATATGATTTTTGGAATGAAATCAAGGTTTAAGTGTAAAGGACATGAAATGATAATTTTATAGACCCCCAGTTTGGCTTCGGTCAGGTAAAAAAGGAAATAATGAATAATATGGACATTTGTAAAATGTTGAAATACATAAAAAAAAACTCGGATGACACTGGGATAATTAAGGAGGGTCCGGAGCCCTGGGGTGAAAGATGCAAAACTAGTAGCCATAGTATATGGTGGCATCGTCAGCGGTGTGGAGTCCGCTAAAGTGGATGGTTTATTGAAAGATTCCAAGAATAAGATAAAGGAATATGAAACATGTCAAGAAACGGGTTGCTTAGTAAAATGAGTTAAGACAACCTAACTTGAATGAATTAATGAATGTTCCGGTAAACAATCAAGTAAACAAGGAATGTGTAAATTGATCAATGTGCATAAGGTAAATAAAAGGGAAAGTGTAATGATAAATGCGTGAGTTAAGCACCCTAAGAAGGTGTAACCATGATTAACATAAGGGTGTGTTGTGAAAGGTTTTCCAAAGGTTAAAGAAATAATTTCTAACACGGCGTTCGCGTGTATTGAAAGAGATTATTTTCGATGAAAATACTATTGTGCATTGTTTAAATGGAAAGGGTAATTTTAGTAAAGAAATGGTTTATGTTAAATAAAGTGTAGCGGTTTCAAGTATTTAATCATGTGCATTAAATAGAAGGATAAATGTCAAGTTAATAAATAAGAAGTCTTTTATGAGATTAAGGTAAATTAACCGGAATAAATAACGTTTTCGAAAGTAAAACGGTTTCATGCATTAAGTATGTGTGTGTGTGTGTGTGTGTATATACATACATATATATATACATACACACACACACACACACACACACACACATATATATACAAGGTAGTTGCATGTGCACATAAGTATAACGTGTTAGAGTGTCCTTTCTGTCGTTCGTTTCTATACTGCATTTGTATATTTTCACTGGGCATTGGTTCACACCCTCGTCTTTGTTACAGTAGGTTGGGTGCGGGTTCATTAATTTCACGTTAGTAGCTCTGTATGCTTGGACACCGGGGATGCTTCCCACGGGTCCTTCACATAGTTTGGACTTAAAATTGGAATCACGTGCTAAACAAGTGAAACGTTAATTAAAATAAAAATTGAACTATCAACATTATATAGATTATTTCATTTCACTTCACACCTAATGCTCGGGTCGAACGGGGATGACTATAGGTACCCATAAATCCAGGACAAGGCGTTACAAATGGTGTCAAAGCTCTAGGTTCAAGGTTCCTTTCAGGAGTGACGTGGTGAGGTCGATAGTGAATCTTTCGACGTCGGTGTTGGTTTTAGGTCGGTCACGTTGGTTTTGGTGATGATTTAGTTTGTGTCCTCGATGATAAATTCAAAGAGGTTAGCACGACAAGTAAGTTAGTGTCAGGTGGCACACGATCAAACTGATAGTTGTTAAATCGCTTTCGCACTTCTGATTATATGTTAGTAATTTACGGGTGTCCTTGCAAGCCAATAGTTGTGACACCGTTGTTGTTAGTTTGAGGTGCTTGTGTTTAATCCTTGATGTTGTAGAATCTTTTGAGATGTTAATAGGATGAGATGACTCCCATCGAATAAGTGGCACGAATTGCATACAGTCAACGGTAAAGGTTGATAGTTAGGATCTCATGACTAACCATTGACGATTAATGCTTAAAATGTACATAACCCCTAGGTGTGGCACTTAAGGGTGGTTAACGCCCATAATGTAGTTAGGCAAATTCAAATCCTTGGGGTAATACCGTAATCGGTGGATAAAGAGTGAGCTTTGTTAGTAGTTCGTTCAATGTTGGATCGAACGAGGCATCAAATAACGAGGCAAAGTCGTTCGAACGACCTGGGTTTTCATTCTAACGAGATGCCAATCTCGTTCGAACGAGCCGCCGTCTCGAAATTTTTGCAACGTCGGTAAATATATGTTTTGACTTCAAATTTCATAAGACTTTTGCCATAACGTTTCCTCCATATCTCTTGTAAAAGTTTTCAAGTTTTGTATTACCAAAATACCTTTTGATTCATACTTTACATTCTTTAATAGTTTTGTGAATCCTTTTGAAACCCTAAATAGTTTTGTATCTTGTTTATACACCTTATGGAGAGAGATCTCTATCGCTGATCTTGTGACCTGAGAGATCACGATAGAAGAAGGCTAAAGGCTGATCGGCGGATACCGATGGTGGACAACCACTTATGGACGACTCTGGACTGAGTCATTTTCTTTAGAGGTTTTGAAGAGACTGTGCGTTATGCTTGTGGGTGTATCAAGTAGTCTGTAAGTTAATAGTGTTGTAAACTCTCTAAAGTGCTGAAATATAAGTTTTGCTCTGAAAAGGGATTTTTTCTTATTTGTCGTGGTTGATTGCGTGCACAGTGTATTTTCTGTGATTAGAACTTTTATCATATGCATATCTAATTTAATTAAAGATTGAAATTTGTTTAAAATTGGATTTCTGTGATTGAGAATTAAATTGATAAAAATACAAAAATAGAATTTTTGTATGTGACCATTCTTGCCGAGCGCGTTCATACGCGCTAACATAAGTGGTATCGGAACATTCCACTCTTACATTAAGGAACCTTATCACTCATTTTGAGACGCGCTTCAAAGTGTAAATCAGGTCCTAATTGATGGTCACTGTGTAGGCTTTAGTGAGGAATATATTGTTGTTACTCAAAACTGAACTCTCAATTATTTTTACAGTTTTAGGCTAGTAGGTTCTGTCGTGTAGCCATACTTATTGATGAAATTAGGAAATTCTACGTGAGTTCATTTATCTGAGAATTTGACAGAATTCCAAGAATGTGAAATTCACGCTGCAAGCTAGGTCTCATTCATTATTCCGTTGTTCATTCAGTTTACTGTTGTGCTTGTATGGGCTCAATGTGGGTGCGGCATATCCGAAAAGCAGGGATGTTAGAACTGTTATGTTTTTCTTCTAGTTTATGTTATTTTATGTCCTGTAGATCACCTTTCTGTTTCTAATATCACATATATACAACACACTTGCCGTTGCATGCATTATACCTTTTCTAGTTGTATAGTAATTTGTAATTTTTGTAAGATGCTGATCTTATTTGGTCATTTAACTTGTAATAGTGCTATTCTAAATTGTTCTTCACTATTTCTTATTAGAACAGGAGTGTTGGATATTATTTCAAACGTTTTATCTGTTATTTTTTTAATCGATTTGCAGGTACTTGTAACTTATCGCAGTTGCAATTACATGCCTTCCCACCTCAAAGTAATGTTGTTTGATGACGAAGATTTTTGAACTTTTTAAGAAAATATCATATTACTTGAAAGAAGCTTGCATGCGTAAGAGAATTTTCAATTTATTCGTGGACAAAAAAATGAAATCAGCTACTAATGACAACAGAAAGTCCGAAGGAGTTTTCTCTTTCCTTAATTACCCATGTACTCTTTGATGCAAGATGCTGATTGATGTTGGTGGGGAAGTGTTCTCCACCACTTGGTAAAGGTAGAACCCTCCAAGAACACATCCTTGCTTATCTCCTTATACTCGACCCATTTTTTCACTTGTTTCTCCAACTTTACTATGTCCTCCTCCATGTCTTTGAATGTCTTTTTACTAATCCCCAGTTCCTTCACCTCTGCCCAGAAATAAGACTCTGAACTACTCCCAACTGCCATCCTTTCACCATGCTCCAACCATCTCTGAGTAAAACGATAACAATTTGGCCTACCCCTCTTCAAATAAGGCCCAGTGTCTTCATTTTTCATGTGCCTATAGTAGTTGGCAATATCCAAGGGTTCAACGAGTCGTCAGTTCCTGGTTCCCAGCTCTATCCACTTTGTTCGACCCTCAAATTCTTCGGGGATTTCGTGTCGTTTCAACATTTCAATTATCTCGTTCCATATGCCTGCTAACTCAAGCCTTTTGACATTGGCTTCGAAGTCGCTATTTTCCTTTTGAAGCTTGAAAGTATCATAATAATCCAACCCGCGAGCTGAACACTTCGTTTGGTAATCATATATCTTATTAAGTCGTTCTTGGATGTTGCTTTCGTTGGAATCAATCTTTTCCTGATTTTTCAATTTTTGCTTCTCTAGCTCTCCAGCAGCGCGAAGGCAGAGTCTGGCTTTTGTACTCTGGAATCCAAAGCACATTAAAGTTAGAAATGTGAAGGGTAATGCTGTGTTCCAAATCATGGTATTCATGTTTCTAAATTAGAATTAAAGCAAAGTTGGGTTGCTTTAGTTAATTTATTTATTTTTTATATCCGAAGTCTTAATCTGAAACATATGTTTATTTTTGTATGAATGAACCTTTGCATGTATGTACCTAGTGAGATTCAGGCTCAGTGTTCAGATTCGTAGATACTTTTACCTCTTAACCATTTGATACTTCTTAAATTCGAACAGTCCAGATTAATAATTAGTAGGCAAAAACAAGAACCTCTTAGTTTACATTTCACAATTTGACTAGTAGGCTTTTATTTCAGTTCGACAATTCCAAATCATGGACCAAACACAACATAAACATTATGTAACTAAATTTGTTATGTTAAGATATAACCCATTTTCAGGGATATCAAAATTTGAATTTTTGGAGCATTCAGATAATGAGGAGCACTTTTCTTACATGAAATCTTCTGATTTTTGTGACAATTTAATAAGAAAAAACAAGTAAAACGTGGCATTTAAAATAAAAAGGAAGGATTATTTTTTTTAACAAAAAGAGGTGGAAAATGATGAAAACTCACCAGGCCAAGGTCAATAAGGATCGTGTTAATCTCCACAACCTCACTAGATGAGCTGCCATTTGAAGACAAGGGAACCTCTACTAAACTATCCAAGTAAACCACAATCTGCATTTCTAAGCTTCCATGCAGTTCATTCTCGTAGGCCAAATGTACATTTAAACTTCTCTCCACCACCGCTGCACCCTCTGCCTCACAGCTCAATTGAGAACAATAGAACAACATTTGCAAAACCGCGTCTGAGTTCTCCACAACAACCAATTTTCCATTCCCAGTACATAAGATGTATTTGTCGAAAGGCCTATAAGGACTAAGTTGAACAAAACTCGAGACAAATTCCAGAAGTAAATTTGTGTTTCCTATGAGATTACATGCGGCATGGCTTGCGACAAATGAGGCATTCATCATGACGCTCTTAAAGAATGCTGAAGCTTCGGTGGGTATCTGAATGGGCCCTTGCTTATACGGTTGGGATTTCGGATTGAAGGATTGGAGAATTGATTGGAGTTCTTTTTCAATGGAAGAGAGAGGAGAAAGCATTATACGAGGAACAATGTCATATCTCATAATGAAGTTTATGAAGTAAGACGCCCAGTTTTCTCTCCTCAAAGCGTGTGGGAAAATTCGATCACCGGTTAGTGGGGATCCAAATGTGACACTACGATGAGGCATTTGTATCCCGTATGGTCTAATGTATTTCTCCAAGAACCAAAGGGTTACGAGGGTGTCCCTTACTCCTCCTGAGGAATGCCCTGCAAACACTATTTGCTTCTTCTCATTCGTTGCTTTCTCCACCTGAAATAAAAATTAAACTCTCTCTTTAATATTCATTTTCCATCTTTGCGATAGATGATAGAGAACTTTTTACAAGATAGTTTTTTTGTATAATATATGCAGTATGACAAATAATGGTTGGTTTTATAGTTACTGATTAGAGTAAAACTACATCACTGACCCTTTTTTATTTCTTTTAACAATTTCTCTTCTGAGCTATATTTTGTAACAATTCAACCCTTATATTAGGGTGCTGGTAAGGGCACTTTCCATTTTTAATTTTGGCACTTCTTAAGAAGTTAAAATCTATTTACTCTGCTAATTAATAAGGTCACTTTCCCCATTAACCCAAACTTCTCCTCTCTCAACCTCCTGCTAATCAATGGTGCCTCTCTCTCTTATATTTTATGTTTGTTTGTTATTCCTTCAAATCTTTTTTGCACACACACATATATACATCACAGTAGCTATATATATCACACTAGTGTGCCCATTGAGAGTGAGGTTCACTTTTTTTTGGTATTGACTGCACTTAAAAACACCGGAAGCAGTCATACATGTTTAACATCACTGTTGTTGCATACGGGTCGTAGGGCTTACAAAGAGGAATTTGCTTGGGTTCAACTTGCTTTATGATAAATAGGGATTATTTTTTTTGGCTTGCGCCCTGTAAACATACAAAATTTGAGGTGCCCCTGATTTGATAGTTATAATGATTATTTATTGTTTTGAGTTTACCTGTTGTAGCTAATGTAGCTTTTTAAGATGCTCCTTTCAAAACTTGAAATAAGGTTTCTGTTATTATGCTACATCACATTCTCAATTGAAAACTTTTTTAAATTGTTTCTTTTGAGTAAGAACCTTGCTTTCTTGATGTTTCTTTACTTACTTTTGTTATCTATTTTAGGAAGTGCCCTTACCAAAACTAAAATCCTTTTGTTTTAACTTATTTTTAAGCGCCCAAATTAAAAATAGAGAGTGCCCTTACCAGCACCCTTATATTACGTTGTTAAACGTCATTCTTCCGTCAAGATTAATTGTTAAATCTATACTTGCACATGACTACTAACATAGGGATACTAAGCCATTTTGATCCTAAACAATCCTAAACAAGACGTTAAGGAGATAGCATGAAATTAATATCGATTCTATAACAATTTTTTACTCAAAAATAAAATATTGTTCATTTGTCTCAGGTTAGTAGTTGCACGTGAATATATCCGTTAGATATATTAGTAAATCTGGATGCCAGGTTCACATTTTTACACTTAATGTACTTGGAAAATTAAATTATTTAAGTAAAAACCATTGGAGGCCAATTTTTTACAAAGAGTATGTGACACCCCGCCTAATTAAATACCGGGCGATCACTCCTTTATTAAATTAAAATCAAGGTGAACAGTTGGTTCATTCTTAGCATCACTGTCGTAAAAATAACTTTTCCAAATTTAACACCCTATTTAATTAAGCTAAGTGTCAAAACCATTTTTTTAACATTACTTTCCAAATTTTATTTTGAAAATAAAGATTTAATTATCTACAACAATTCAATATTTAAAGAATCACACCACAATAATCCTGGAACATATAATCCAATTAATTTAAACATTCAACAACTAAACCCCAGCATTTAAAACTTAAAGTAAAACATACATGCTGAATAAATCCCAAAGTAACAGTACTAGAAATAACTGAAATACAAATGTCCCAATAAAACAGATAAATAGTGGAAAGGGCGACACATGCCCAATAAGGAGAATGATAGAAGTGGAATCAAGTAAAAGAAATCGTCTAAGCAAGTGGCCTGCAACTCCCACCTAAGCTGCAGCACGTTCCTTCCAAGGGATCCTAAACAAGACGCCCCTGTGGCTGGGCACCTATAATATATACATATATATACAAGAGAGAAAGAGGAATAGAAACGGGTCAGAGTCCGATAGTGTATATGATTTAAAAATTCGTTTAGCAAGTATTTAAATTGATACAGGTCAATGCAACAACATATTAGTGCGACACTCTCTTGAGAAATTCTCGCCTCTCTTCTAATGTGCACTCCTATCGCACTAACCTTCACAATGGTTTATCTCATCATATATCACACTATCCTTCCCCAATGATTTAACTTATCTTAGGTGACTCTCAAAATTTAAGATTTAACAACATCATGGTTTAAAAAGGATAATTTCATTTAGTACAAAACGCTCATTTTAACTTTATTGATTCATAAAGTTTTTCAATATCATATTATACTTTTCAAAACAAGTATTTCCAATTTGAGTCATTATACATGTCTTACTTACCATAACACAGTAGGCAGTTTTCCATATTTCAGAAGTTCATATATATATTAAATACTCGTATAATATATATATTCTAACAGCACCCCACATAAAATTTTATGGTGCGGGCATACTCTGCTATCCAATCCCCGTATCAATCGTACTAAAGGGAATACAAGTTCGGAATCACTCTCGAACTGTATAAATACATACACAAACAATATTGAGGCGAAGCATAGTTTCCAAGTCCAAGAGGTCAGTACATACCCTCACGTCTCTTAGGACCGTGACTATCGATTCGATAGCCTGTACCTAGGATTTCTATCTTCTAGGGTACGAGTCAATATCCCCCATAAGGCACACGAGATAAGATCGTCCCAGCGCGAAAACCTCAGGGATAGCAAGTAGCGCGGGCATGATTTTCACAAGTATATAATATATGCATACACAATCATATAAATATACCACTTTTATTATATCAATTTAGGTTTATCCAATAACCCACATTCACAACATTTATCCTTATTTTTCCATTATTATTTATCAAGTATAATGGTTCGTTTCTAACTTTAATTCGAAGGGTTTTTTCAACTTACTACGTAACCCTCATGGACTCTATTCTTCCAGATGTACAATTCAGTAGATATCCATTTATGTTCCAACGTAACTCTCTCTTACGTGTCTCTCCCCTTTAATATATACTTACATTGTCCCTTATGCAAAATATCCCAAAAATATAGATTTCGCCTTACATTAAAGGATTTTGAATTTTATTTTTTAAAGATGAGAATTTCAAACGGTTTCGAAATCGGAATTAAAATGGAGTTTTAATTGAATTTTTTATTATCTAGAAGATTCCTCGAAACATAAAACTCTATAGCAAAAAATATATTTAATAATATTGGACGGTCCGATCGAGCTGAATTTTTTTTTGTAGCTTCCTCTCGTCTTCAGCTAATTCTTTGTAAAATTTCATCCAATTCCAACGGTCCGATCCTCCGGAATAATTTTTTTTTTAGTGTTTGTATCTGATTAGAACTCTTTTCTTAATCAAACTCTTAATCCTTTACATGACAAAAGGTTTCCAGAATATCATATAAAGCATCACTACATGAAAATTTCCCATCTCAAATTGGATTTTTCTTCCATAAATCTCATCCTAATAACTCCTAAACTAATATGGATGATGCATCAACGAAATAAGCAAGATAAACATTTGCCTGGGATTTTCAAAAATCTGGTTTGGTGTTGAATTTGGTGTGGTTGCGTTCCCCGTCTCGCGATCTACGCGTTGGCGGTGGCGGCGGTGCAAACGGGTGAGTTTTGAGCCTTGGAATGCCTTGAGAGCTCTCTCCTCTCCTCTCCAATGGCCGTTCTAGTGTTTTGAGTTATCTAACCCTAGGAGATAACCTAGACATCTGATATAACCCCTTTAATTTTCGTGAGTTTAATTATCCAAAAATACAAAATGACTAAAATGTCCTCTCGGGGTACTAATTAGGCCTAAAAACGTCCCGAGACCCAAATCAAACTCCCGGGTATACTTTTCTGACTATCTCGACCCTACTCAAAACGACCATACGAACAACTTATAAAATATTTACTTTTATTTATCAATATTTAGTCCCGACGCGACACGGGCGCATCCCGACTCAAATTTCTAAAATTGTTATTTTATTCACTCGTGACATTTAATATGGCCACTATTATATATTACTTTGCTCATTAGTAATATTCAACAAATTTTTCCATAATTACTAACTCTCATCACGTTAATAATTATAACATAATTAATTTTCGGATTTTTATTAAATAATTAATTCACATTAAATTTAATAAATCCCCAAATTAATATAGCATAAAAATACGGGGTATTACAGAGTAAAGTTTAGAGGAATGCCACTAGTGTTTTACTCTACTTATGACATGAGTCGGGGAGTCTAGTAATCTGTTTCGACGTATTCTTATTTTCAATTCTATAGGCGTTGTATGCATATAAATATTTTATTAATTGTCCCAAAAAATAATGCATATAAATATAAATGAGAAGTGAGGTCCTAAAATGCGATGCTAAGATGCAAATCAATTTTAAAAGAAAATAGTAAAGAAAATTACTTTGGGTTAAATTTTGAAAATTGAAAAATGTTGCCGATTTTTTAAAATAGTAAAAATAATTATTTATGGCTAATTTTTATAAAGGGTATCAAAAATATTTTTTTTGTACTTTTCTCATAATTTCGCTAATTCTCATTTGACTTTATAAATATTTTTAACATAATTTTGTATACCCTTTTCGCAAATATTTTTGTCATAATTTCAAAAATATCCCTTATTAAAAGATTACTTTTCTCATAATTCTCATTTGAAAGTTTTGTCATTTCTAATCAATATGAAAAATATTTTTAATGTAAAGTCAATTTTCTAAGACTAAAAGACTACAAAACCCTTCTTCGGGATATTCAACTCCCGACAGTCGGCTTTGAGCATAGGTCAAGTAGACCGTCGCTTAAGGCTCCTGATTAATTGCGGCCCCCAAATTAAAAAAAAAAAATAGGTGAAAACAATATAGTTATAAAAAAAAAGTAGAGTTTACCACTTAAAAATGCTCCCCCAAAAAAAAAAAATTAAAAAAATAAATAAATCTTATTCAACTTAAAAGCAATTACAAAATAAAAAATCTAAAGACCCATCTACACTTAGAAGTCCAAATAAGCTCAAACCCACTCTAAAACTAAACTTACTAAGGTTGCGTTTTTTTTTTCATCTGAATCTGAAGACTGAATCTGAAGTCTGAAATCTGAATCTGAAAAATATGTTTGTTTTTATGTCTGAATATACCTCTGAATGAATGTATTTAGACTTCAGATTCAGACTTCAGATGTAACTTTACCTCTTAATCATTAAGAGACAAATATAACCGTTAACCTCTTAATCATTTAAAAAATCAAACACTTTTTGATACCTCTTAAGTCTGAATGGTTCAGATTCAGACTTAAGAGGTAAAAACAAACAGGACCTAAGCTCACTCAACTTAACCCACTCTCAACACCTCAACCCATTCAAGTTGACTCAATCCACCTCTAAACCTAAAGAAACTAACCGACTCTCTCTCTATTTCTTTTCTCAATCTCAAAACCCACCGACCACCATTCTTATCTTCTCTTTCTTTTCTCTCACCCACTCTCTCTCTCTCTCTCTCTCTTTCTCTCTCTCTCTCTCTTCTATCACACAACAAACAAGATAACAACAAAAAAGGGTAATTTACAACTAGGGCCCTTATTGACAATTATTAAACACTAAGGACAAATTATTATTAGGTCTACTTGTTATGCACTAGTGTGAACTTCTACAAAAAAATTTGTGGACTTAAAGTGTTTAAAATTTGTTTCTGAGGAACCTAAAAGTACTTTCCCCGCCAAAAAAATACCCACATCCAACCCTGATTTCAGCAGCCAACTACTCTCACAATCTCTCCCATTTGACCCCCATTTCAACACATTTCCTCATTTCACCCCTCCTTTTTTTTTAAATAACCCTCACCCCATAAAAGCAAGGGTTTCAAACTTTCAATTTCAGAAGGTTAGCGCTTGAAGCTTGTGTAGTGTATATGTATTTCCTTTGTTATAATTTGCTTGAGCTTGTAATTTTTTTTGCTAATAATTGTGTGTTTATTTTGGGTGTTTATTTTGTAGATTCCAATTTGTTATTTGAACATTTACAAATTATACTTTGGCGCTGCTCTCAAATTGGTTGCAATTTTACAAATTGCAAATCATATTTTATTGGTCTTGTTTAGCATTTCTCTTTAATATATAATATTATTGTGTGATTAATTTTTGTATTTATAAATTACACTTTGTTGTGTTGTGTGAATAATATGCCTACTAGAAAATATCCCTCCGGTTATGAAAAAAATTATGATCCTGCTAATTGAAAAAATATTGACGAAAATTTGATTAAGACATTAGTAAAAAGACGCCCAATAAGAAATAATTTAAACAATACCCGTTACGCTCGCCTCAGCGGAAAGAAATTTTTCAAAGTTAAAATTGATAATATCTTACCTTCGTTTTATCATGTCACAAGAAAAATTAAATAAATTAGCTATGTTGTCAAATTAAAAGGATTTGATAAAAAAATTAATCTCCACTATGATGACCATGACTCCCAACCTAAAACGGTGGAGAAGATAAATAAAGTCGCCAACTCTACCACTATCAACTATTTTTTTACGCGTCTTCTTCAGCCACACCTATCGTCTCCACTCCAATAATGTAAAAGATATGGACAGTGAAAAAATGATTCCATCACATTACCACCAACGCATCTTCATTGGCCACGCCAACCACCATGTTTGATGCTTCCCACTCTATTGACCTCAACTTCTATTGAAAAAACAAATATAAAAGAGTTCGAAGTTGGATTTCGACAACCAACGAGTTCGTTATTTCTTGGGTTCGATTCCTTCCATAACAGAGAGAAATGAAAATTTTGCATTGAAAAAATTCTCATTACTGAATATAGCATTGACAAACCTCTCATTGTGAAATCTTGCATTTTTTATCCAGATTTTTAAATTGCTTTATTATTTGCATTTTTTCCACATAATTTCCACAATGATCTTGATTTCAACAAACTCTATCAAGAACATGAAAAATGGTCAAGCACATTAACACATGTGGGAAGCAAAATACTATTTTTAAGTGCAAAATTTTAAAGCATTGCAAAACTTCAAAATGCGAAAATTTTGAAGATTTTAGAGTTTCTTATCGTTCATGGATTCCTTCGGATAGATTTCGACGAGTGTTTTTTTTAAATATATTCAATTCGTGTCCGTAGACTTATATTTTGAGAGATGCTTAATTTTATAACTTAATACGAAAAGACGAAATAACAACACATGGAAAAATTTGTCCACACAAAATTTCCCACTCGATCGATTACCTATTTTTTAGGGATTTTAGCTAAAAAAAATTAGAAACATATACCAAATAGTCCAAACCTTTTTATTTTGCACAAAAAAGTCATTCACCATGTCAAAAAGACTTTACCATGTCGCGTCAATAAGGGACTTTTTGGTACAAAATAAAAAGTTTGGACTAAGTGTATATTAAAAAATATTTGAGGAACTTTTTGGTATTTGATCCAAAAAATTAAGTGTAACCTGATTGTTACATATGTTATATATTAGGGGGACTTCCCAAAAATTGCTTTAAATTAAATTATTTATAGCATGAATGTTAAACTTCTATCGTGATTCATTAAGGATGAAAGTTGGTGATTATTAGTTCCCTTTCATCAAGGGGAAAAAAAATACTATAACTAATCACCACCTCTCCAAATATAATATAAGCCACTACATCTTTAAAAACTGTAACATGATTGTTTATACACTTGACATGCAACTTGGACTTGGGACAGTGTGAACTGAATTTAACAACTAATTTCATTTATATTAACTAGTTGAATTTATTTTTTTAATTTTTAATTTCATACTTGTTTGCCTTTTCAACCATTGTTATTCTAATTGAATTTGTGAAGATAATGGAGAAGGTGTCCTATTTTTATCTTTTTAGATGGGAATTAGTTGCCAAATCAGTTATGGGGTTCAATATATGGAGAAAGAGGGTCTCTCTCTCTTATTTTTTTATTTTTTGTAAAGCTGTGGGATATACAAGATCCCAAACCCAAATATCTCATTTTTCTAGTTCAGGAAACCCCCCTATTTTGGCTCCTATTTGAGGTCAACTATAGTCAACGAGCTATAAATTGAGTGAGAAGTGACAACCATAGCAATATTAGTACAAGTTGTTTCTTTAAAGAAGAGATATGATGAGTAAATTAAGTTGAATTGGTTACCTCAGTCACGAAGGACGATGATGTTAAAATAGCTTCAAATCTACGAGAAAAAGCTTCATTGACCAACGCAATTTCGTCGGTGCCAATACTTCTGAGAGATGGAAACAAAGAGAGATTAGTCTTTGTTGCTCCAAAAGGTTTTTGACGAAACCAATCTTCAGCAGACCATGATCCAGCAAACGCAAACACAACCTCCGATGAACCTTTAGTTTTGTCATAAAGATAGTGGTGCTTCCTACTAGACTTGTGATTGTGAGCTTTCATTGCTAAGGAACAAGCTCGGTTGATAACCTCCTCTCTCATCCCTATTCTCTCTCCAAGCCTTCCTCCCATCATCCTCTCTCCCTTTCTTTGCAGTATGCACTTGATTAACTTTAAGGTGATTCCTTTCTTTCTCGTCTTCTGTGTTTTTGTAGGAGTTAGGGGTTTCTTTGTTGGGCCGGTCATTGACTTGGTCCACTTGTCTTTGGGATGTCATTGGACGAGGGAATTACTAAGAAAATGCTTACATCGTCCAAATAGGTTGCCATTAGGACCCACACATGTCGGAGTTAGTTCTCTCTCATTCACGTGCTACCATATTGACTTACTTTTACTGTTCACCTAATCTAATGTTGGTAGCTAACAAAATATGAACCCAATGAACAAGCCGTTTTTGGGTCCACAATTCATGATATCTTAGGTCATGTTCAAAGCTTCAAAGCTTAAATTCTGCTGCATTTTGTGTCGTTATGATTTCGAAATAATCAATTTGCAGTGCACGAGAACAAAATCTAGACCACTTGTTCATTCATTGTCCTTTATCTTTCTTATGGACGAAGGTTTTTTCGAAGGGTACTTTTTTTCACAACCTCCTATGAACCTTTAATCTTGTCATAAAGATAGTGCTTCCTACTAGACTTGTGAGCTTTCATTGCTAGGGAACAAGCTCGGTTGATAACCTCCTCTCTCATCCCTATTCTCTCTCCAAGCCCTCCTCCCATCATCATCTCTCTCATCCCTATTCCTTGCAACTTAAAGATTGTTGGGCCTGTCATTAGACATTCATTGACTTGCTCCACTTGGCTTTGGGATGTGATTGGACGAGGGAATTACTAAGAAATTGCTTATGCCGTCCGATTAGGACCCACACTTGTTGGAGTTGGTTCTCTCTCATTCACGTGCTACCATATTAACTTACTTACTTTCACTGTTCATCTAATGTTGGTAGCTGAAAAAATAAGAACCCAATGAACAAGCCGTTTTTGGGTCCACTATTCATGATTTCTTAGGGCATGTTCAAAGCTTCAAAGCTTAAATTCTGCTGCATTTTGTGTCGTTATAATTTTTCGAAATAATTAATTTGCAGTGCACGAGAACAAATTCCAGCTTGTTCATTCATTGTTCTTTACCTTTCTTATGGACGAAGGTTTTTCTGAAGTGTAACGAAGGAAAGGAATAGATGTTGCTTATGGAGGTAATGATGTATGGATAGAAAAATGAAGAAAATGCCTTTGAAGATACATTATGTTGGCTTTTTTTCCTTTTTCGGAATGATATGGATAGAAAAGAAAACACTAGATTTAAATTAGATTTAAATTGCATGGAGTAGAAAAAACTTATATGGGAAAGAACCAAGTATACTATACCAAAGTGGTCCTCAACATTTTTTTTAATATAAATTATATTTGTTTTTTTTTTATTTTAATACATTACTAATATTTTTATTTTAGACTTTAATACAAATTAATCAATAAAAGAAAAGTAAGGAAATTAATTCGGTACTCGAATTGCAATCTTCTTGACGTTTCCACTATATTCTGCCTAAGGGTGGCGACGTGTGTTTTAGGATCATTCTATTGTTCAATTTGTGTTCTTGAAAAAGATGACACCATAACACCATCCGGACAAATTATAATGTCAATTTCAAATTGTGTCCAAAATTTTCACCCTAAATAATTTGGTAAAATCACAGTTCGAAATCAATATATGAGGGCAAAAAATTTGCTTTTGGTTGAAATACCAACTTTGTAATTTTATTGTTTATATTTGATTGTTTAAGGCCTTAAAGTTTGTCTCAATAACCTTTTCCCTTTAGTTATGTTTTTTTTGTATTGCTTTTGTTTGCTTCATATTTGGTTACTAATGTTATTTATGTTGAGCCAAAATATTTTGTCTTGAGTTGTAGTGGACTTAAGTTTACTTCATTATAATTATTCTTGCACTATGAAAAATGACACTATTACTCTGTTTTATACCATTTTAAGTTTGGTTTCAATATTAATTGTTGATTAAGAATAGACCATACTAGCATGGTCAGAATATTCACTGTTAACTTTGTAATGTTCGTCACACTCTTTGATTTAATTGTATTTATCATTATTTTTCAACAAAAATCCTTTAAACCATGATAGCGCAGTAATTTTTTTAATGAATAGTAAACTTCAAGTGATCATAATTATATGTTTAATTTCGGTATAAGATGCCTTTTGCATTTCTCTATTAGAAAATAACCTCCCCATAAGCAACACTAATTCTTCATTAATAATTGCAATAAATATAAAGAACTTTTAGACTTGTCAATCTGATATGAATAACATTGATAAAAGGTGACATTAATGAGATTTTTGCTAAAAATGATCACAAACATATATGAGTTGTTAAAAATATTGTGTTTATGCTATCTTGACTTCAATTCGGTTGGGGTATCAAATATTTTTTGGGTTTTAAAAATTATTATTTTTTTCTTGATATCGTATGTTATTTCTTCATTTTTAATTTGAAAATCTTATTTTCATGTCTGTTGTGAGTATTTTTAGAAGAAAAAAAATGTAAGAGCAAGTTTTTTGACATTGCTTATACTAAAGGGCTTTTCATATTTTAGGGTAGTTTGGCATATCCCGTTACAAACCGTCACGTACCGTCACGACAAAATGACTCAAATTTTGAAGACTTCCCTACATCACACAAAGGAATAAAACAATTGGTGTTTAAAATTATTCATAAGATTTATTTGGGATGTTTATTTTTTATAAAATCGAGGCTGGAATTTTTAATATAAAATTAAATTTTGTAACCTTGTTCGAACGACTTTGCCTTATCGTTAGAAGGATCGTTTGATCTTATATTGAACGAATATCTAACGAGGGCCTTCTGTTTGATTTCGTTTGAAGCTCTTTAGAAGCTGTTTCAAACAAGATTGGAGTCTCGTTTGAATGAACTATGTTTTCATGCAAATGAAATGCGTTTCTCGTTCGAACGAGCTTCAATTTCGTTTGAACGAGCCACCGCCTCGAATTTTATGCATGACCTATAAATAACTGTTTCATTTTCAAATTTAATGGAATTTTTGCCAAAATGATTTCTGCATATCTGTTGCAAAAAAATTCAATATTTTTTTTTACCAAAACACTTTTGATACACAAAATACATCCCCATATATATTTTGTGAATCGTTTTTGAACCTCAGTTGAGTTATACTAATTGTGGACAGCGATCTCTATGCCTGACTTGTGACCCACTGCTGAAAAGAAGGCTGAAGAAAAGGCTGATCGGTGGATACCGATGGTGGACTGCTCAAGATTGAGTGGTATTCTTTAGAGATTCTGCAAAGATTGTGTGTTATACTTATGGCTGTATCAAGTAGTATTGAAAGTCGACAGTCTTGTAAAGTTTCTAAAGTGCTGAATAAAAGGTTTTGTCATGAAAAGGATTTTTCCTCAGTTGTCGTTTGATTGCATATTTAATTTATCTGTCTTATCACTTAGATGCATGTTTAGGATAATAAGATAAAATTGGATATGTGTTTGGACATTTAATTATATAAATCATTCCATTAAGATCACGCAATAACTCTTACAAAGTGGTACCAGAGTCGATTACAAAAAAATTACGTGTGATCTTTTTTAGCATTTTTTTTATATAAATTATTTTTTGAAAAATCGTTGATCTTGAAAAAGGTAGGATTTTAATGGATAATTTGTATAATAGAATGCCCATTTTTTATGGTTCTAATTATGCTTATTTAAAATCTACGATGAGGTCGGCCTTAAAAATCATATATGAACGTGTTTTGTTAGTTTGTGAAAGAGGGTGGACTCCTCCCACAATCAATGTCATTGGCCCTAAACTCGTCTCTTAATAGACAGAGGATGACTTGAAGTGGAGTAATTTTAACCCTTCTCGAGCCGTCACCCCTGACGAGTTCTGTTACATTATGACGTGCATCACGTCTAAGGAAGCTTGGGATACCCTCCAGCTCACTCATGAGGGTGTAGACACCACATTCTAAGACCCCCTAAGTCTCTCCTTAGGTCCCTAGAACCTCCCTATTTCATTACAAACCCTAGGTCGTACTTCGAGTACCGATTTAGAGGCCATCAGGAGCTCTCGGCCCCATTTGACTCCGATCAACTCTATCGTCAAAGCAAAAACTCATTGAATCTTTTAAGGACACTAAATACCCTTTCCAACGGTCCACCCCGTGCGCTAATCGGCACAACGGTTTGGATGAACGGACCATTTTACTATCGAAAATCAATTCAAAGGCCCCTAGGCCCCGATTTGATCCCAATCAACTTCATTGTCGGAGAAAAAGCTCTTTGAATATTCGAAGGGCACTAAAACTCATTTCCAACGGTCTGCCCCATGCATGAAACGGTATAGCCGTTCGGACGAATGTTAATTGTTGATTTCAATATTAATTGTTGATTAAGAATAGACCATACCAGTATTGTCAAAATGTTCACCGTTAACTTTGTAATGTTCGTCACACTCTTTGATTTAATTGTATTTATCATTATTTTTCAAAAAAACCCTTTAAAACATGATAGCGCAATATTTTTTTTAATGAATAGTGAACTTCAAGTGATCATAATTACATGTTTAATTTCAGTATAAGATACCTTTTGCACTTCTCTATTAGAAATTAACCTCCCCATAAGCAACACTAATTCTTCATTAATAATTGCAATAAATATTAAGAACTTTTAGACTTGTCAATCTTATATGAATAACATTGATGAAAGATGACATCTATCAGATTTTTGCTAAAAATGATCAAGCGTATATCAGTTGTTAAAAAATATTGTGCATATGCTATCTCGACTTCAATTATGTTAGGGTATCAAATGTTTTTGGGGCTTTAAATATTATTATTTTGTTCTTGATGCCGTATGTTATTTCTTCATTTTTCATTTGAAAATCTGATTCTTTTTCATGTCTGTTGTCAATATTTTTATATAAAAAACATGGTTTAAAAAAATGTAAGAGCAAGTTTTTCGACATTGCTTATAATATAAGCCTTTTTTATATTTTAGCGTAGTTTGACGTATCCCGTTATAAACCTTCACGACAAAACGACTCCAAGTTTGAAAATTTCCCTTCATCACACAAAGGAATAAAACAATTGGTGTTTAAAATTATTCATAAGATTTATTTGGGATGTTTATTTTTTATAAAATCGAGGATGGAATTTTTATTATAAAATTAAATTTTTTTAACCTCGTTCAAATGAGATTTCTATCTCGTTTGAACGACTTTGCCTTGTCGTTAGAAGGGTCGTTTGATCTTATATTGAACGAACATCCAACGAGGGCTTTCTGTTTGATTTCGTTTGAAGCTCGTTAGAAGCTGGTTCAAACGAGATTAGAGTCCCGTTTAAACGAACTCTGTTTTCATTGAAATGCCTTTCTCGTTCGAATGAGCTTCAATTTCATTCTAACGAGCCACTGCCTCAAATTTTGTGCACGACGTATAAATAACTGTTTCATTTTCAAATTTCATGGGATTTTTGCCAAAATGATTTTTGCATATCTATTGCAAAAGTTTTTAACATTTTTATTTACCAAAACACTTTTGATTCACAAAGTACATCCCCATATATATTTTGTGAATCGGTTTTGAACCTCAGTTGAGTTATACTCATTATGGAGAGAGATCTCTATGGCTGACTTATGACCCACTACTGAAAAGAAGGCTAAAGAATGGCTGATCGGTGGATACCGAGGGTGGACTGCTCAGGATTGAGTGGTATTCTTTAGAGATCCTGTGAAGATTACGTGTTATACTTGTGGATGCATCAAGTAGTATTGAAATTTGACTGTCTCATAATGTTTATAAAGTGCTGATATAAAAGGTTTTGCCGTGAAAAGGATTTTTCCTCAGTTACCGTGTGACTGCATATTTAATTTATATGTCTTATCACTTAGATGCATGTTTAGGATAATAAGATAAAATTGGATATGTGCTTGGACATTTAATTATATAAATCATTCCATTAAGATCACGCAATAACTCTTACAAAGTGGTACCAGAGTCGGTTACAACAAAATTCTATGTGATCTTTTTTCGAATTTTTTTTATATCAATTATTTTTTGAAAAATTGTTGATCTTGTAAAAGGTAGGAATTTAATGGATAATTTTTATAATACAATGCCCATTTTTTATGGTTCCAATTATGCTTATTGAAAAGCTACGATGAGGTCAGCCTTAAAAATCATATATGAACGTGTTTGGTTAGTTTGTGAAAGAGGATGGACTCCTCCCACAATAAATTTCGTTAGCCCTAAACTCGTCTCTTAATAGATAAAGGACGACTTTAAGTGGAGTAATTTGAACTATCGCGGCTTAAGTTCTATTTCTGGAGTCGACATTCCTGACGAGTTTCGCCATATTATGACGTGAACCACGTCTAAGGAAGCTTGGGATACCCTACAGCTCACTTAAGGGGGTGTAGACACCACATTCTAGGACCCTCTAAGTCTCTCCTTAGGTCCCTAGAACCTCCACATTTCATTACAAACCCTAGGTCGTACTCCGAGTACTGATCTGGAGGCCATCGGACGCTTCTGGGCCCTGTTTGACTCCGATTAACTCTATCATCAGAGGAAAAACTCATTGAATCTTTGAAGGACTCTAAATACCCTTTCCAACGGTCTTTCCCGTGCGCTAATCGGCACAACAGTTCGGACGAACGAACCATTTTACTACCAAAAATCGATTCGGAGGCCCATAGGCCTCGATTTGACCCCAATAAACTTCATTGTCAGAGCGAAAGCTCTTTGAATCTTTGAAGGTCATTGAAACCCCTTTCCAATGATCTTCCCCGCACATAAAATGGCATAACCGTTCAGACGAACGATACGTTTTTCCCTAAAAACTGACCCGGAGGCCACCGACGCTCCAGGGCTCAGTTTGACCAGAATCAACTCTTCAGATCGAACGAGACTAAATGAATCTTCGAAGGGAACTAAATACACTTTCCAACAGTCCACCCCGTGCACGATTCTAACTTACGGTGCGGATGAACAGTCCGTTTTACTCCGAGAGGTCATCGGGCACTTTCGAGCCCCGATTGACCAAGGTCAACTTTTGAATGGAGCGAAACTCTTTGGAATGTCAAAGTACATATCCTAAACTTTTCAACGGTCTAACCCATGCGCGATTCTGACTTACCATGCAGACGAACGATCCGTTTCCATCCGACGATCTCCCGTCTAAAGGACGGACGAGCACTTTCGAGCCACATTTAACCCAAACTCAACTACCGTACGGGGGAGCGGTCCAAAGGAATCTTGAAGGCCTATAAACTACCTATCTAACGGTATGCTCGGTACATGATTCGGATCAACAGATCATGTTCTACGATCATTTTTCCATAAAAATTTTCACGAGACTGCCAATTGGCAAGTCCAGTTCCCTGCCTATCGATAGTGTGTCTAGGGTCACCTGACGATGGAAGGAATAGGGTAATATCGATCGGAACCACCCCTCACCCTATAAATAAAGGGCATGACCTCACTCCCAGGACACACCAAAGATCCATCAGCAGCAGTGATCTCAACAACATTCTCTCGAAGTCAGTGAAGTTCCTCCAAGTGAAGTTGCATTCAAATTTATATTCCCATCCCTTTCATACCTAATTTAGCAAATCTCATTCTCTATCACCCAACATTCATCGCACATCCTAGGGAGTTCATCCAAGATCATAGATCAAGCTTCAAAGCAGGTCCAAATCCTTCCCTATATCTTTAAATTCCTTATTTTTGCATAAATCTCATTAGATTCATAATCTAGTTCTTACTTTAGTTCATACACATTAATATCTACATTTTTATGAGTATATTGCACATACTTTAATTTCTATAAAAAAAACAAAAAAAAACAAAAAGAGGATTACGCTCATAATTCCGAACGAGATTATCTATCACCCTTTTTAAGACCAAAACATATTTTTCTACACACACACCTATAATAAAATCTTGTTCGGATCTATGGGATAAACCCCACCCCCATGCCGCATTCGAACCACGTGGACTTTGATGTCTTTATAGGCTATATAGGCATTTCGGATTAAAACTCGAGACTCGAGTCCAATTTTCTAATTTTCTTAATTTTTTAATTTATCAATTTCTCTAAATCCTCCAATTTTCCTAAATTCCTCATTTTCATATTTATCATATTCTTGCATTAATATACACATTATCCTTATTAGTGTTTCATCCAAAACATATTATTGTTTCATAATAACGATCAATATCGCGATAAATGCACAAATCACATTTTCTATATATATTATTTTGGAAACATTTCTATTGTAAGGATATAAATTTCCAATTGAGTCCCTGTATTGTTTTGACTTAATTCCGTGAACAAAACTGTGTTTGTAATATGTCATAGGGAGATTTTTAGTTTGTCACGATCCCACTTGGTCTATGACGTATTGAAGAAATTGAAGACGTTGCGGAAAAACTTCAAAGAATTAAATCAAGTCAATGTTTAATTGGTGCAAGTTTAATCGTCTTCAAAGTTAAATGCATTCCGAGATCACTCAGGTATGAATGCGTATAATTAATGGTGCTCAGAATTGTTTTTATAAAAGATAAGGATGTATTTTTATAAAGAAAAATGTTTTAAAATATTTTTAAAAAATGTTTTAAAGGTTTACACTACGTTTTATTCTGATATACTCGAAATAGAGTTTGACTATTTTGGATCTCTTTTAAAAGAGACGTTTTGAACTAAAAGTCAAACTGATACGTCATCTCGTTCAAACGACGTAAGGATCTCGTTCGAACAAGATGCCTAAGTCGCACGAACGACGTGGAATTGTCGTTCAAATGACACGTATTTCGAGGCGGCGCTTAGTTATTATTTAAAGCGTGTTTCTATCAGAGTTTCGTAAGTGTGCATTCTGAAAAATTGTATACAAACCGGAAACTTGTTTGCACATGTTTTCTAAGGTTTACAAAGCATAAACACATCCTTAGAGTTTGCAAAGATCCGATTTATCATTCTTATATGTTTACGTGATCTTGCGGCACCAAAGAAGTTTGTTCTACACATTGAACATCAAAGGGTTTTGCGGTGAAGAAAAGAGAAGGACTTCTTGTTCGACATCGTAGACGAATCAAATCCATTCGGTGGACACCGAGACATTCGTGGACGCGTGTGTTGTGGACAGGTATTGTGGACGAAATACTTTATGTGTGGGCACTGTGAGAGGAGTGGTTGAAGATTAGAAGAGCATCAAGACCCGTGGGGATCGAGATATTGAGTGAGTCTTTATCTATTCTTTATAAAACCATTGTTCATAGTGATTGTTTAGCTTGGGCCGTCCGAGGTTGTTATCCCGTTTTGAGTTTTTTCCTCGTACATTCGGCGTTGTGAGTATTCTTTACTTTATTTTACTTGCTTTAATCACTAGATGTATTTTTAGGATTAATCAAGATAAAATTGGTTTAAAGTAAGAATTGGGTTTTCACAACTTGGTTTGGTGCATAATTAAAAGTTGGATAATTTTTGGTGAAATTTGGTTTTATTTAAAACACACATATTGGGAACTTTTCACCTTTGGATTACCTCACTCTATATTTTATATGGTATGAGTTGAACAATTTCGATCTCTATTATATATACACGCACACACACTTCACAGATAAATAAAGAAAAAAAATAACACGAGCCCATGAGAGATTAAAAGGGCAGGATGGGTGCCTAACACCTTCCTATTCCGTAACTTAGCCCCCGAATTCTTGAACTATTGGTTTCGTGTGCATGAGTTTTTCTTTGATGCCGCTCTCTCGAGGCGTTAACATGTTCTTTTGCCTGTTTTGGGAAAATAGGTTGCCGACTCCATCTCTTTACATTTACCTCACACCGATGACGTTCGAAGCGTTCCTAAGTAAGGGCCTGAGACCTTTTGATCCCCCTTCCTTCGAGCAAAGGGCCAGAGAGAGAGGGGAGTCCCATCGCGCGATCTCGATCGAGTTGGACACAGTGGCGACTCCGCTGGAGAATTTTTCATAAGTGGGCTAAACTCTGTTTTCATGGGTGTTTTATTTTCTTGTGTACGTATGCACCTACCTGTATGTACCCTTTATCTCCTCTATTATTTCTTGCACATATATACTTCAGGCTTGTATAACTACTCACTCACACACTTGTAGAAATTCTCTATGTACATTTCAAACTACGTGCACCTAGAATCACTTGCATCCCCATGTTACACACCTTCACATATCACACTTATATATATACATGCTCATTCACACTTGTCACACACCACTTGTAGTTGATCCATGCTTAGGTTCACTACCACACACTCACTTGTAGATAATTACATATCACTAACTTTCACATATCCATGCTTAGTATAGATTTAATTTTTATACTTGTACCTTTCTCCATGCACAAAATTCAAAATAAAGATATTCTCTTCATAAGATACTAATCAAGAATCATGCATGTTGCACACTACATCACCAAAGAGCATTGTTATTGACCAAATTTGTTCCCGTAACTGGGGGGTCACTTCGTGATGGGCGTTGATCCGGCAGGTTGCAGTTAGCCTAAGAGATGTGACTCTAACCTTCCGTTGGCCAACTACCTTCGATGTATATCGAAATATTCCCCCCACATCGTACCGCTTGATCGAAGTCATAGCGGGAGGTATATCATAGGGAACTCGTTCACGTACGTCGAGTATATCGAATTCTCTTTCACACGTACTGTCCCCACGAGGTATATAATGAGGCAATTCACGTCCACTCAGGTATATCAAATGGCTTGTCCACACGTACCGATTTCCCTCAAAAGAAAGATGTATATCGTGGAAGTCATACCAAAGGGGGGAAGACCTTCCACTTAACCCAACAGTTGCATACCCGCATATAGGTGTCAAACCTAGGACACTCATATTTAGTTTGCCAATTTTTATCCAAAACTTTGACGAAATGACGGGTCGACATGCCACCCAAAATTTCACACAATTTAAAAATGCCCAGGTGCCTGGTAATAAGTCAAACCATAGTTTTTACATATTTTTCAAACCTAATTTTTCCAGGCTCGGGTCCCGTCCGGCATTTCTTTTTGCATTTAGGTAAACCTAATACAAGTGAGAAATAAATATTATAATAATCATGTTGAGTCCCGTCTCTCATTTTTTTTTCCTTCTTTCTTTTCCAAAAGTGTCAAAACATTTTTCCCTCTTTTATCAAAAATCCCAAAATATTTTCCCTTCCCTTTACCCGAAAATATGTTCGTCCTCATCTTTTCTAAAAATGTCAAAAACATTTTTCCTTCCTTCCTCTTTTCCAAAAATAAATCTCAATTTTCTCTTTCTCGGGTCGATCGCATACCCCTGCCCTGGCTCCCTATTGGCTTCGGTCTTCAGTAGAATCTCCCCAAAGCTCTGCCAGTCCTCTCTATTCCTTTGAGTCTGAAATTCATCCGCTTTCCATTGAGAACACATACCCAATACCGAATGAGCAGCCGGATTTGTTGACGGTTCTAGCACAGCTCACTGCCAAGATTGACAACCTTCAAATCGAGGTTCATGAGATGAAATGAAACCGGGTCCCTGTCCTCGAAGAGCCTGAGCTCCTCTTCCCTCGCTCTATGGGTCCGCCCGCACTCGAGCTTATTTTGGTTCATGAGGAATACTATCATGCTCCACGTGCTCCTCTTGTTAATGAATTGCCGCCAGCCCGACTCCCCATGCAGAACCTTGCCCAGCCAGGGTCTAACTTACCCGTGATCGTTGATCTAAGGGTGGAAGAGTTAAATAATGTTAAGGAGGACCTTTAGATGTTGACCAAGAAGTTCGACCAAGTCAAACTCTCTGGAAACTACATGGACTACACCCACATGTCTCCCTATCCTAAAGCAAGGTTGCCAAAAAAAGTTTAAGATGCCCAACATCGAGAAGTTCAAAGGTAGTGGACCACAAATTGTTCATCTCCATAATTACCACCGAGCTATGACTCTTCTAGGGGCCTCCGAGGAAATAATGGCCCAAATGTTCCAACAGACTTTGAAGGATATCGCTCTCCATTGGTTCTTATCTCTCAAGGAGTCCAGAATCCACAGTTTGGAGGAGGTTTCCCGCGAGTTCATGTCACGGTACAAGTACAACGAAGAGTTAAAAGTTACCCGCCGTGATTTAGAGATGCTCAAGAAGAATCCTGGGGAATGAGTTAGTACTTCATAGCAAGGTGGAGAGAGAAAATAGCCACCATAACCAACCAAACTTTTGAAGAGGAGCGAGTCATCATTGTGAAGAAGAACTTCTTACCCCATATTCGAACAATGATGGGAGGACAGAACTACACTCAATTTCGAGCCCTCCGAGAAGAGAAAGTGGAAATCGAAGAAGCTCTTGACAAGATAGACGTTGAATTAAAGAAAGTATCTGGACAATTCGCTCATATAAAGTTTGAAAATCCGTCCAGTATCGCAATTTCAACCATCAACAACATTTCTGAGCCTGCCACTTTATGGGCACCAGAAAGCCGTCCTAACCCAGTCCAAAAGGAATACACCGAGCTTCACGCTTCCCTCTACAAAGTTTACCAAGCCCTCTTAAGCTGAAACCTTATCAAGCCCTTTGACCCTCGTCCACTACCGAGCCCATATCCCAAAAATTTCAAACGAGATGCCCATTGTGACTTTCAGTAAACTGTCAGCCATACCACCGACCAATATTTCCACCTCTGAAATATGATCCAAGGTCTAATCGATCGGGGTGTCATCGCCCCACCATCCAATCCTAAACCAAACACTACCTATAATCCACTCCCAAATCATACAAATGCCATTTTCCTAGAAGAAGATCCATAATTTGACCCATCTACCCAGATCATACCAAATATATCACTAATCATACATGTATACTCTCCTAAACCTCTCAAAACATGCCCATATTTTCTCCTACACCCTACTAGCTTCGTCGATTAGGCCTTAACACTCCTTAGTAGAGCATGCATCGTTGTCCGTACCCGTTCTGGAGGTAAAGATATGGAATTAACAGAAGTGTTGAAACAACTCCTAGAGTTTGGGTTGAAATTACCCTCCCGAATGATCATTGACTATCAAAGATTCAGTGTGTTATTCTTACAAGATCGAAAATGGGCCCAAGAGTCAGACAATTAGGTGGTACCGATCGATGAAGTCAGTTTAGATGATATGGTCCAGATCATGGTGGATTTATTTTGACAGACATGTGATATTTGAAGTACATCTGAGCTACTTGATGCTTTAAAACTACAAGGGCTTCTAGTCCCTTCACTTTTACATCTCCCCGCCAAATGAGAAGATTCATACGAAGAAGTCATTGAAGCTGTGGAGTGTATTCACTTTTCATGGAAAGATAATATCATTGCCACCGGTGGAAGGGAGAATTTGATGATTTAGACGAAGAGCAGAGTCCAGAAAAGACTAGTCCGATAGTCAGCATATATGGGATGATTTCATTTGAGGAGCTGCTAGGAGAAATCAACAAGGTGGCTAAAGAACCCGAGATTGATGAGGAAATGGGTTTATGTTCTTCCCCTCTTCTATGAACCATATGACCAGGTCAGGGAGGCATTACCAAATCCCAAGCCTGCAACCATAAGAAATCGACAAAGAAAAGGGTGTTGAGAATCTTCTTATGCCAAAAATGACCCTCGAGGAAAGCAAGATCCTCGATCAGTTGAAGAAAACCCAAGCCAACATCACTCTGTGGGGACTCTTTATGCCTTCCAAGCTGAGCCAAAATGCCTTGATCAAGATACTCATAGGACCCATAGTTCCTCCTTTTACCACGCCAGAAGAAGCAGTAAATATGGTCGGATCTCTAACCTCTACTAGAATGCTCTCCTTCTCCGAAGAAGAAATCCCCAAGATTGGTCCAAACCGCAACTATGCTCTCAATATCTTTGTCGAAGTCATGGGAAAGACCATCCCACTTTCACTTGTCAATAATATATCAGATCTGAATATATGCCCGTTAAGGACCCTTAATTATTTGGGACTTAAAGTCAGCGACCTTGATCCAACCTCTGCTGCAGTACGGGCCTACGATAATACCCGTCGAGAAGTTATGTGATCTATAAAGCTTGTAATAGGGGCTACCCCTATAAATTCGATTGTTGAATTCCAAGTCATCGATATCCCAACCTGTTTCAATTTCCTGCTCGAACTACCGTGGCTCCATTGCATCAAGGGGGTGTCTTCTTCCTTTTATCAGAGACTGAAGTTCTTCGCCAATGGGTAGGTCATCATCATCTTGGGAGACGACGACCATGCCGAGAATGCAAGCACCAATAATCAAGTACTAGAGATACAACATGGGATAAATGATATGCTTCTGCCAAGTTTTCGGGTTGAACCACTTCTACTCCCAGTAGGGGACGATTTCAAAGATAGGGTTTGCCTAGAGTATAACCCCTATGGCCACGTTAATGTAATCCTGGTGTTCAAGAACATGAACTTAATGCCCGGACTGGGGCTGGGGCGACGACAACAGGGGATACTTGAACCCATTATATTGAAGAAAGATTTTCCTCATTGTGTTTTGGGCTATCAACCGTTGGTAGAAGAACTCAGAATAATCAGTAATCCTCGACTCTAGAAAAGTCTAAAAAGTGCCAAGACTGTCTCGAGAGATTCCTTGAATGAAAAATTCATCATAGAGGGTGAAGTTTTCCCCTTTTACGGCTTTCATGAACCGTGGTACGATCGTGTGGACAACAAGAATAAACCTGGAATGGAAATAATTTTCTAAGACAGCTACTCGTAGTTCGAATGTTCCCATCATCAAGTGCAACCACTCATTAAGAAGACCATAGTTGATACCAGAGATCTTGAGGAAAGTGACTTCGAGGATTATTTTAATTTGCAGACACTGGGGTTGACACTCTGTATGATCCACTCAGGGGATATATCGTCGAATCCATCCCGTCTTATCAAAGCTGACGATGCACATCTCCTCAATTGGCATATTGCACCTGTGCTACCTGCTGATATTCAACTTAACCCTCATGTTTATCCCCTTTCTTCTTCCCTAGTTGATCCTCCTTACTCTCATGTAATCGAAACCTCCTTTGATGAGGTTCTCAATGTTATTTTTTCTATCAATGAAATAAACGAAGATTTTGAGTATCTTGTTGTGCCTTACATTAATTGTCTTGTTTCTAATCGAAGTCTTGATGATGATGATTTTGCAAATGAACAATTCTTAACTGATCTAAATAAGGTTAATGACAAACAACATAATCGCATTCAAGTTAATGAAGATGAAGCTATTGTTATTAATTTCGATCCTAGTAGCCAACTGCGTGAGACTAGAATAGGGGCCACCCTCAACGAGCATGAGTATGCACAACTCGAGGAATTATTTAAGGAATTTATGGATGTATTCACATAGTCCTACGACGACATGACCGGCATTGACCCTGAGATAGCTCAGCATGATATTCCTACTCTCCCTGAATGCAAATCGGACAAGAAAAAATTGCGAAAGCTCTACACTGAATGGTCGCTCAAAGTTAAAGAAGTAGTGGTCAAATAGTTGAACGTCGATTTCATTCGTTCATCAAATATCCTACATGGATACCCAATATCGTACCCGTGCCAAAATCAAGAGGGAAGGTTCGCATGTGCGTTGACTACCGAGACTTGAACAAGGACTCTCCGAAGGATGATTACCCGCTACCCAATATCGACATGATTGTGGATAATACGTCCAGTCACGCTCTCAAGTTATTCATTGATGGGTTTACTGGATAATAAAACCATATTCATCACCCCTTGGGGAACCTTTTGCTACACCGTCATGCCATTTGATCTAAAAAATGCATGGGCTACCTACTAGAGGGCGGTCACAACCATCTTACATGATTGGATACACAAGAAAGTCAAGGTCTATGTGGATGATATGATTATCAAGTCTAAGCCTAGGGAAGGTCATGTTCCCGTTCTCTGTGGCCATCTCCGATCCTCGCCAAGGCGGGCGAGCGCTTGGAGGAAGGATCCTCGGGTCCCGCGCATCCCTCTCAGGAGAGCTTCGGCCGGCGTCATTTGAGATGTGGTGTAAAAATGTAGAGAGATTAAGAGTCGCCAGTCTATTTTACTCAAAACAGACAAAAGAAAAAAGGGGAAGCCACACCGAAGGATGGCATCCAAAGACATACTGGTGCATGCGAAACCAAAATGATTCTAGAAGGGTTCGAAGGCTTAGTTACGAAATGGGAAGGTGTTAGGCACCCATTTCGCCCTTTCGGTCTCTCATGGATATTTGCTATTTTCCTTTATATTTCCCCGTGATATGTGTGCATGTGTATATATATAGTGGAGATAGGAATCCTCGACTTGTATCATGGAAGAGATAAAGTGAGTCATCCGTAGGAAGGTATAAAAATAATATTAAAAAATAAGATTTACGCGATTACCCTTACGTTGATCGTTATAATGGAACGATAACGCATATGGAGTAATACGTCACTAAGAACAAATATATAGATATATAATATAAGAAAATTAAATTTAGAGAAAATGAGAGAAAAAATGGGAAAAAGGACTCGAGTCTCAGGTTTTACCCCGAGACGCCTACGTAGCCTATAAAGGCATCAAAGTCCACGTAGTTCGCATACAAAACGAGGGGTGGGGTTTATCCCATAAATCCAAATGGGGGATCTCTTATTTGTGAGTGAGTGTGTGTGTGTCTGTGTAGGAAAAAGTGTTTTTAGTTATGATAAAAGTGTGAGAAAAGTATAAGAATCCCTATTTGGAATTTATGAGCAAACCCTCTTTTTCTTGTTTTTTTGGGTTTTGTTTATATGAAAGTAAGAGATGTGCAATAATATAAATAAAAAGTATATTAGGATGTGTGAGATGAGATAATAAAAGTGCTAAATAATAAAACAAGTTATTGCAAATTTAAGAGAATTTGAAGAGAAATTTAAGAAAGATGGACCTTCTTGGAGACCTTAAGTATGATCTTGAATGTGGGAGAGCATCCCTTGCACTTGGATAATGATGGAGAGTGGATAATTCACCAAGTTTGTTGAAAAGGATGATGAAAAGTGGAAGTAAAAAAGTGATTTGGATGTTGAAGTCACGCTGCATTCGAGAGAGGTTTCTGGGATTCGTTGAGAGAGGTTTGTATCAGATCTGGGCTCTCTTTGCAAATGAGGTGAAGGCCTCCTTTTATAGGCTCAGGTCACTGCCGATCGACATAGACCTGTTGCCGATAGGCAGAGTCTAAAAAACTTGCCATTTGGCAGTGCACGTCAGGCTTTTTCGAAAAATCGATCTCCGAGGGCAAACCGTTGGTCAGAATTGCACACGGGGTATACCGTTGGAAAGGTGATTCAGAGACCTTCGAAATTCCTTTGGACCTCTCCCGAGTTCGAGAGTTGACTTTGGGTCAAATATGGCTCGGAAGGTTTTGTCGGTCCATTAGACGGGGAATCGTTCGGACACAAACTAATCGTTCGTCCGCATGGTAAGTCCAAATCGCGCACGGGGCGGACTGTTAGAAAGTTTAGTAGATGTACTTAGACATTCCAAAGAGTTTGACCCAGTTTGGGGAGTTAACTTTGGTCAACTGGGCGCGGGAAGCATCCGATGACCTCTTGGAGTCAAACGGGTCGTTCGTCCGGATGGTAAGTCAGAATTGCGCATGGGACGGATCGTTGGAAAGGGGATTAAGTGCCCTTCGAAGATTTATTTATCCTCGATCGAGCTGAAGAGTTGACTTAGGTCAAACAGAGCCTGAGAGCGCCCGGTGGCCTCTAGGTCAAGTTTCGGACGCAAACGGATCGTTCGTCCGCATAGTAAGTCGAAATTGCACACGGGGCGGACCGTTAGAAAGGGTATTCAGCGCCCTTCGAAGATTCTTTGAGTCTTAGTCGAGACGAAGAGTTTGACTTTTTGGTCAAATTGAGCCGGGAAGCACCTGGTGGCCTCTAGGTCAGTACTCGGGACATGACCTGGGTTTGTAGTGATGAAGGGAGGTGTTAGGGACCTTAGGAGAGTTAGGAGGTAACGAAATGGGGTGTCTACACTCTCCAAAAGTTCTTCGAACGACTGCGACAATATCATATAAGACTTAACCCACACAAATGTGTCTTCGGCATTATCAAAGGAAAACTCTTGAGATTCATGGTTAGTGAGAAAGGGATAGAAGCAGATCCTGCCAAGCTAAAAGCCATACTCAAATTGCCAAAGTATATCAGCCGGTTCATCAGCCGGTTGACTTCTATCTATGATCCGATCTTCAAACTCCTCCGAAAGGATTCGACCAAGGTTTTGAACAAAGCTTGCGCAAAAGCCTTTGATCGAATAATGCAATACCTAACCCAACCTCTGATACTCATGCCACCGCAGCCTGGTCTTCCCCTACTCCTTTACCTAATCATGACAGATACCGCAGCTAAAGCCCCGTACCTTGAAGAAACCCACAAAGATAGAGCCATTTACTATGCGAGTCGTAAGTTGGTTGGGTACGAAGTTAACTACACAGCCTTGGAAAAAGCATGTGTCGCTGCCCTTGTCTATCACCCAAAATTTACAGCACTACATGCTCGCTTTTCCCATTAAACTTATATTCCAAATTGATCACGTCAAGTACCTACTCGAGAAGCCTGCCCTGTTCAGCCGAATGTCCCGTTTGTTGATATTTCTAGCGTAATTTGATATTGTATATGTCACGTAAAAAGCCATGAAAGGAAGATCCATCTCTGATTACCTTGCTGATTACCCTATGGAAGAAGCCGATGTCTAGATTTTTGAGTTCCTCGATGAGAATATCCTCTCTACATCCCAAGAAGATCTTCGATGGAAAATGTTCTTTGACGACGACGCCAACTAGAAAGGATATAGCATTGGGATACTCTTAATTTCCCTTGATGACTCGCACACTCCCATTACCATCAAATTGGATTTTACCTGCACCAATAACATGACTGAATACGAGGCGTGCACGGTAGGCCTCAAAGTTGCCCTCAAGAAAGGAATTCGAGACTTAGACGTCTATGGGGATTCAACCCTCATCATCAGTCAAGTACTCAGAAGATGGAAAGTCAAGAAACAGAAACTCTTACCCTTCCATGCCCACCTAGAAGAGTTGGCTTCTCAATTATAAGAAATTATCTTCCACTACATGCCCTGGGCAAAGAATAACCTAGCCGATGCCCTTGCTATCTTAGCCTCCATGATTGACATGCCCGAAGGAATAACATGGCTCATTTTCCTATCCAAAAACAAGATAAACTAACCCACTACTACCACATTGAGCTCATCACAGAAGAGATCCTGATATAGCCAACTATTGGTACTATGATATTTGGCGCCTCCTTAAGTATGGTAGGTATCCCCAAGGCTTCGACAAGAAAGACCGATTAACCCTCCGTAGATTGGTTGCCCGGTATATTATGTGCAATAAAGCATTATTCAAGAGAAACTTCGATGGAACCCACAACGGGGAATGCGGACCCCACATGAATGGCCATATGATCGCCAAGAAGATCATCCGACAGGGTTACTACTAGACTACCATAGTTCAGGATTGCACAGCCTACGTTCGAAGATGCCTCAAATGCCAGCAGTTTTCTAACCTATAACACTTGCTTCCGCTGGAATTGTACAACACGACTTCTCCCTGGCCACTATCCACATAGGGCATTGATATCATAGGGAAGGTTACACCCAAATCATCCAATGAACATGAATTCATCCTAGTTGCCAATGACTACTTCACTAAATGGGTCGAAGTCGAATCATATACAATTCTGAATGCCAAAAAAGTGGCCAAGTTCATCAAGAAAAACACCATTTGTCGGTATAGGGTTTCATACGAGCTAGTATCAGATAATGGGTTACACTTCGAGGTAGAGGTTACAGAGGTGGTCGACGAGTATGGGATTCAAAGACACAAATCTTCTCCCTACCGACCTCAAACTAATGGAGAATTTAAATTCTCCAATAAGAATCTCAAATCCATCATTAGCAAGATGACCGAGAGTTGCTGAGATTGGGCCGACAGGATCTCTTACACCCTCTAGGGGTACCGCACCTCAGTTCGAACCTCTACTGGGGCTACCCCTTACTCTCTAGTCTATGGCATGGAAGCAGTCCTACTCGTAGAGTTGGAAATCCCTTCGCTGCGCGTCACGCATGAAAGCAAAATCAGCGAGGAAGACTGGAAACAAAGCCGTCTTGACGAGTTATCACTCTTGGACGAAAGGAGATGAAAGCTCTATATCACATATAAGGGTACTATCGTCGTATAGCGCGATCATTCAATAAGAGAGTCCATGACAGCGGTGTCCGAGAAGGAGACTTAGTCCTCAAAGATATAGTAGAGCCCATCTGGGACCCCAGAGGGAAATTCAATCCCAATTGCAGCGGCCCCTACATTGTGAAGAAGATCCTGTGAGGCGGCGCCGCTATGCTCACCGATCTTGACGGAGAAGAAATGGGGCGTCCAGTCAACCTGGACCATCTCAATAAATTCTATCCCTAGTCCTAAATCTCGGGGAGCTACGATTGTTCTCTTCCCCTCCATTCTAAAAAAAATTCTTCATTTCCCTCAACTCAGAACTACGTGGGGACTGATCCTCTAAAAATCCTTTTGCTTTCAAAAATGAATTTCAAAAAAATTTCAAAACCCTAAGAGGTACGTAGGCAGCTCATCTGCTTTATATAATCACGACTCCCTTCTTTTTCATAAAATGTTATTCTCTTCTTATCCCTGAGAACGATAGCTCATTTTAACGTATACACGAACAAAAGGATTATGTATGCCTTAGCGATTGGAATAGATAATTCAAATGCAAAACTCATCAAGAGGCACAACTAGATGATCAAAAACTTGTTTATTCCATTATTTAAAAATTCCAGTACAATTACATCGGCTTATGGAATCAAATGACTTCCCTTATCGATATACTCTTACCTTTCTAAATACTAAATAAAAATAATCCCCCCACTACACCTAAAATAACCCATTACAAAAGCTTCACGAAATTCCAAGGCCCTACCTGCAGCTGCTAGAGGAACCAACCCCATCATCACCCACATCCTGGGGTCCCCAAACTTACCCTGACTAAATAGAGGGCCGCTGACGCTCCATTGAACGATAAGCCATAACCAGTCTGGGGAAAACCACAATTCCTCCCTCCATGGTGTCAGATACAACAAACCCCCTTTGCCCAGTCTCCACAGACAGCATCTTGGCAACTACCTTTCTCCACAACCACTTCATGTAATCCCCTGAAATATGTCAGACTCTTCCAACAGACTAGAATGGGCGGGTCAATGGTCGACGATTCTCCCACAAAGAGCCAAGCTGCATGTGCATACGCCCAGTTAAATCCTCTACGGGAAAGAAGTCCAGTGTCCGTGGTGGCACAATTTGTTCCCAACCAAATTGGCGTAAAAGCCGCCAGGGAAAGTAGAAAGAGGTATGTCGGAGGCCTACCAATCGAACATACTGGTATTCTCCGAGTTTCAGAATGGGATATAGCTCCCCCACTAAGGCACTGACCAGCGTAAGCCTCGAACTCTGTGCTCCATGAACCAGTTTTCCTAGCTCTCGATGTCCATGTCTACACTAATAAAATAGCGTGAGAAGAAGTTTGGCACCGTAGACAAAGGATAATCAGGTGGGACCGCCATACGGAACCTCTCTGATAGCCACATGAACAGCATTACAGGGCTACCCCACGAAAAGTCAGAACGACCTTCCCGTCAGACATCCAGACCATTCAAAGTCTCTGTAAGTATCACTGCCGTAAGATTGCGATGATACGACATCCAGGAAATATAGTTGCAAGTTGAGCATCCACTAGCCTTTCCCTAGTTACCAACAGCAGTTTTGAAACTAGGCCCAGACTGACGGCTCCAGTATCGCCAACATCCTGTAAATGTATAGACCGCAGCACCGCTGGAAGAGAAATCATTCCTCCCGTGACCAACGACCTGTCTGCCAAAGGTGAAATATAGAGAAGTCACACCAACAACTCCCTAGGGGACCGGGAAAACTCAGGCATAGCCGCTGCAACGCTGGGATTTATCCTTAATATGGCAGAAAACTCTTCATAGGTTGGACAGATTTCGTCTAACCCAAAGAGAAAGACATGGTCTTCGGGGTACCTAAACTCAACTGCCGCCATCAGCATATTCCACTCTATGGGCCGGTTGCGCCACAAAGAGACTCACCGCATGTTTAAAGCATCGTAGACAATTATATAGGAGCATGTCACTTCCAAGATTTCAAGGTAGTTTGCAAATTCAACACTACCAGGGAGAGACATATCACAAAATAAGAAGATAGTGAGCAAAGAAGAATATAAAGGAGAAGGAATGTGGAAGTGTGAAGGAAAAGCTTCATCCACACCCATATTTATACTTGAAAGCTCTCAAACAAAGATAAGAAACCCTGCAGAAATCGAAAGGAAAACTTACCCCACCAAGTACCAAGCAATTGAAGAAAGTGAATTCAAAGCCTTGTGTTAATTAAACTGGACTTATATGCTGATAGGCAGGACAGGGGTCCTGCCT
Source organism: Sambucus nigra (assembly GCA_949130495.1). Classification (NCBI taxonomy): domain Eukaryota; kingdom Viridiplantae; phylum Streptophyta; class Magnoliopsida; order Dipsacales; family Adoxaceae; genus Sambucus; species Sambucus nigra. The sequence goes on along the minus strand of OX422210.1, from coordinate 275,854,028 downwards.
ATAGGCAACCCCCTATTTTTGGGAAAATTCCCTTTTCCTTTTTTGCCAAAAATACAAAAAAAAAACTCAATAAAAATAATTTTAATTTTAATGGAGTTCTGAATTTTCTTATCCTTATGTTTTTACTTATCCCATTTTAAAATAAAAAATTCTCCAATTATTTTTAATTCCTTTTACGGTTTCAGCAGAAAAGTAAAAAGAGCATGTGCATTAGTCACTAAAAAACGAAAATTAACAAAAACGTCCTTTTTTCCGTAGATTTTTGATGTATTACATCAGTTTTGCAGGAAAAATAAGGAAATACAACGGGGCTCAGCCCGAACCCACCTAATTTTTCTCTCTCACACTCGCATTTTCTCTCTCTATCTCTCTCTCTCTCTCTCTCTCTCTTCTCTCTTTCTCTTCTCCTCCCTGCAGCACGCTCTATTCCCTCTACAATAAGACGATGTGCCTCCACTCCCCGAGCCTAACCCTTCCTAAGACGAGGCAGACGGTACCAAACAAGAAGGAACCAGAATCGCATCCTGAATGTGGGCGGTCATCGAAGATATCCAATACCTAATATCCTTCAACCAGGTGGTAAAAGACCCGGATGTGGTGCAAAAGAAAACAGAAAAGAGAAAATCAATCAGTCTGAGGCAAAGGAAGAAATCAGGAAATCAAAAGGACAAAGAGATTAAAAGTATACCTCGGGTCGAAGGAACTCCTCTGTCAAGCACAACTCCTCCGGATCCATCGCATTAAGACGTTGCAGCATACGCACCGACCCTCCATTAACCCATCGGATATTATAAGTAGGAGCGGCCAACTGAACAAAAGGAACCTCCAAAGTTATCATCGCCCCTGTTGTCGATGCACTGCCTGCGCTGTGGGAAGACCCCACTAGCCGACTCGAACCCGCACATGGGAGAGGCATCACGTCATATATGATGCGTGGCATCAACTAACTCGAAACAAAGTCCATATACTCATACATCATCATCATGTCGGTATATGACGAGTAAGGCTCACCCATCATCGTCGCTACCCGGGCATCGTCCGACTTCTCCCGCACTCGCCTCATGTATACCGGAGGCGTCGCCGGTGGCACCGTAACCTTATCCTCCACAATCTGTCTAACTACTCTCTCCCCGAGGTACCGGGAGTGGCCGAACTCGTGCACCAATAAACGCCTCATCTGCGCATTTCCCCTAGTCAACCCCGTATGATGGATGGCCGCCCCTAGGGATAGAAGGTCACATGCAAATTCCCCAGCGAGAGAAAAAGATCAATATCAGGAAAGAACCATCAACGGAAAGACAATATCGAGAAGAAATGAAGTACTTACTAACTCACTCATCAGGCTATTCATGACTTGACGCACTGCCTCCAGAGAGAGGGACTTCTTTGACTGCCAGTTGGACTTCCTCCACCTGTACATCTGGTAGAAGTCCCCAACAGACTCGTCCTTTAAAGCTATCAAGTGGGTGTTAAACCCAATCACCTCATAGAACCACGCCTATAAAGAATAAATGTCAGCAATTAAGAAATAAATAATAAAACGCATGAAGGAAAATGCGAATGCATAAAGGAAAATGCAAAAAATTAAGAATACCTCAAGAAGAGACGTGGACCCAGTACAAGTTTTTCGGTAGCACCGACTGAATACATCAAGATAACAACAAACGATAGCCAAAGTCAGGCTCCCCCAGTCATAAAGCGGGATGTTCGAAAACACCCTCAGAAATGGCAAAAACCACAAGTGGACGACGTCGCCACCAAGAACCCCCCCAACACCAGCCCGTCATTCTGTCGCACCTGTCGCCCTGTCATTCTCATCAATCCTCCTCCTCAATAATAACTCTCTCAAAAGAGACAAACGAATAGAGTCCCCAAAGACTATTGTCTCCACACCACCCAGCACCGTCGTTATCGCCTCTGGCATCATGCTCAGAGTCCTATCCACCTCAATCTGCACCCCGTCATAAACCAGCCACAGCAGCTGTTGCACATAAATAGGAGTCGCCGTCATCTCCCCAAAGCCAAAATGAAAGGTTTGGGTGGTGTCCCACCACCTCTCCCCCAGAGCACAGAGAACAGCCGTAGAACGAGGCGTATCATCCAAAGCAGACGCCAGTCTCCCAAAACCGGCTAATGACACCATTCAATGCACCACAGATGGAAGGTACTCCCAAATGTCCCTAAGCCCGTTATCCCTCGGGCACGCATAGCCGACATAGAATCATCAGACTGTCAAAAGCAAAAAGCAAAAACCCTTGTCAAAATTCAAAAAATAAGGAAATATCGCCAAGAAGAAAAAAGGAAAAGAAGACCAAAAGTCATAAATACTTATATAACTGCCAGGGTTCACCACCCTAGAAGAGATATAACGCGTAGGTTCACACAAGTGAGTCCGATCATCCGCCACTGGCTCGAATAAGTCGAAAGAGTTTTCACTGCCCAAAGCAAGGGGCACCCTAGCCCTCCATTCCAAGCCTGCCCAATCGGCACCATCGAGACATGCCATGTGTGTTGTGATACTTGAGAACTCACCCATATTTTGACTTTGGAATGTTAGAACTATTTTAGAAGGTAATTACAGAAGAAGTCAAGTCAGAAAGCTGTGAAAAATGAGGAGAGCCCGTCCCCTTTTTATAGGAAGCCAAGGGGCATGTCGATCGGCAGTCCCCTGCCACCCATCGATCGGCACTGTCCCTCCACCTGCTCGAGGTACCCTAAAAGACCGTGCCACTACCATTTGGCACCCTTACAACCATCCTGGTCGGCGCCCTCATTAAAATTTCGTACAAAAAGTCCTAAAAAAATTCAGAAACTTCCGAAAAATGTCCGAAAGATTCTTAAATTTGCCAATTAGATATTAGAACCTTTTTCAGCAAGAAAAACATTTTTACCACACTCATTTCCCCGACGGAACTCTTACCTCCCCAGCAAAATTCCCGAAAATAATTGGATATTCTCCCCCAACAACGTCTCCAAAGGACACCACAAAAACCAAGAAATTCCCCAACCGAGAAATCATATCCAACCCTCGGATCATTCCCTCTTCCCCAGCGAAACCTAAAATCACATCCAACCCTCAATCCCCAACGGAACTACAATATACATATCCCAAATAGAGTCTCCAATTTTCCCCAAAAGAAGTTACAACCTCAACCCTCAAAAGTTTCTTTGACCCTCAATATTGGTCACCCTATTTTAGGTCTGAATTGACCTCAGCCCCGAGTCGTCACCTCTTTGAGGTCAGAATTAACCTCGGCCCTAGGTTGTCACCTCTTTTAGGTCATAATTTACCTCGGCCCTCGATCATCACCTCTTTTAGCTCAGAATTGACCTCGACCCTCGATCGTCATCTCTTTTAGGTCAAAATTGACCTCAGCCTTGGTCGTCACCTCTTTTAGGTCAGAATTCATCTCGACCCCGGGTCGTCACCTCTTTCAGGTCAAAATTGATCTCGGCCCTCGTTGTCACCTCTTTTAGGTCATAATTGACCTCGACCCTCAGTCGTCACCTCTTTTAGGTCATAATTAACCTCGGCCCCGAATCGCCACCTTTTTTAGGTCAGAATTGACCTCAACCCCGGGTCGTCACCTCTTTTAGGTCAGAATTGACCTCGACCTTGGGTCATCACCTATTTCAGGTCAGAATTGGCATCGGTCCTGGGTCATCACCTCTTTTAGATCAAAATTGACCTCGACCCCGGGTCGTCACCTCTTTTAGGTCAGAATTGACCTCGGCCCTCGGGTCGTCACCTCTTTTAGGTCAGAATTGACTTTGACCCTCGGTCATGACCTCTTATAGGTAAGAATTGACCTCGACTCGGGGTCGTCACCTTTTTCAGGTTAGAATTGTCCTCGACCCTCGATCGTAACCTCTTCTAGGTCAGAATTAAACTCGGCCCTGGGTCTTCACCTCCTTTAGGTCAGAATTGACCTTGACCCTCGGTCGTCACCTCTTTTAGGTCAGAATTAACCTCATCCCCGGGTCGTCACCTCTTTTAGGTTAGAATTAACCTCGACCCTCGACTGTCACCTCTTTTAGGTCATTAGAATTAACATCGGCCCGCACTATCCTCGAAATTCCCTTAGGTCCTCAGAATTGACATCGGCCCACAGAATTGGACATCCCTAGAATTCCCTTGGGTTCGCATAATCGACCTCTTTCCAGAACATCATGTGGTGTCTATTCGACGACTTTCACTTGTTCCAAACTCACCCGTTGAGGGGCTCTGTAGACACCACATTCTAGGACCCCCTAAGTCTCTCCTTAGGTCCCCTATCACATCCCCATTTCATTATAAACCCGAGATCGTACTCCGAGTACCAATCTAAAGGCCATCAGGCGCTCCTGGTCCCCATTTGACTCCGGTCAACTCTGTCATTAGAGTAAAATCTCATTCAATCTTCTAAGGTCTCTGAATACCCTTTACAACGGTCCGCCCCATTCGTGAATCCGTATAACGGTTCGGACGAACGGATCATTTTACTATCAAAAATTGATTCGGAGGCCACCGGTCCCCGATTTGACCCCAATCAACATCATTGTCGGAGAAAAATATCTTTGAATCATTTAAGGGTACTTAAACACTTTCCAACGGTCTGCTCCGTGCGTGATTTTGACTTACGGTGAGGAGGAACGATTCGTGCTATAGGGCACTTTCGAGTCCCGGATGACAAGGTTAAATTTTCGAACAAAGCAAAACTCTTTGGAATGTCAAACTACATCTCCTAACCTTTCCAACAGTCCGCCCCGTGTGAGATTCTAATTTACCATGCGGACGAACGATCCGTTTTCGTCCGATGATCTCCCGTCTAAAGGACTGACGTGTGCATCTGAGCCATATTTGACCCAAAGTCAACTCTCAGACCTGGGAGTGGTCCAAAGGAATCTTGAAGGTGTACAAATTACCTTTGTAATGGTGTGCTCCATGCGTAATTTGGATCAACGGATTACGTTCTACGACCGTGTTTCCATTAAAATTTGCACGAGACTGCCAATTGGCAGGTCCAGTTTCCTGCCTATCGGCAGTGTGTCTAGGGTCACCTATTGATAGGTAGGACTAGGGTAATGCCGATCGGCACCACCCCTCACCTTATAAATAAAGGGCATGACCTCACTCCCAGGACATACCAGAGATCCATCAGCATCAGTGATCTCAGCAACATTCTCTCGAAATCAGTGAAGTTCCTCCATGTGAAGTTCAATTCAAATTTATATTCCCATACTTTTCATATCCAATTTAGAAAATCTCATTCTCTCTCATACAAAATTCATCTCTCATCCAAGGGAGTTCATCCAAGATCAAAGATCAAGCTTCAAAGAAGGTCAAAATCCTTCCCTTTATCTTTAAATTCCTTATTTTTGATTCATAATCTAGTTCTTACTTTAGTTACACATTAATATCTACATTTTTATTAGTATATTGCACATACTTTATTTTTTATAAAAATAAATAAATAAATAAAAAGAGGGTTACGCCCATAAATTCCGAACGGGATTATCCATCACCCTTTTTTAAGACCAAAACATATTTTTCTACACACACACCTATAATAAAATCCCGTTTGGATCTATGGGATAAACCCCATCCCCATGCCGCATTCGAACTACGAGGGCTTTGATGCCTTTATAGGCTACATAGGCATTTCGGATTAAAACCCGGGAATCGAGTCCAATTTTCTAATTTTCTCAATTTTCTAATTTATCAATTTCTCTAAATCCTCCAATTTTCCTAAATTCCTCATTTTCATATTTATCATATTCTTGGATTAATATATATATTATCCTTATTAGCATTTCATCCAACACATAGTGTCGTTTCGTAATAACGATCAATATCGCGATAAACGCACAAATCACATTTTCTATATATATTATTTTGGGAACATTCCTATGGATGACCTCCTCACTCTATCTTATATATACACGCACACACACTTCACAAAGAAATAAAGGAAAATAATAATACGAGCCCATGAGAGATCGAAAGGGTGGGATGGGTGCCTAACACCTTCCTATTCCGTAACTTTTCCCCCAAATCCTTGAACTATTGGTTTCGTATGCATCAGTTTGTCTTTGATGCCGCTCTCTCGAGGCGGTAACATGTTCTTTTGCCTGTTTTGTGCAAAATAAGTTGGCGACTCCATCTCTTTACATTTACCTCACACCTACGATGGCCGAAGCTTTCTTAAGTAAGGTCATGAGACCTTTCGATCCCCCTTCCTTCTCCATCTCCCCCCTGCTTTGAACAAGGGGCAGAGAGAGAGAGGAGGCCCGGCAAACGATCTTGATCGGGATGCCCACGGTGGGTACCAATGCTGTAAAGGGATCCAAGCTACAAAATTTGACCACGCAATTTGAGACCATTACCATGCTAGTGTCCAAGTCTTTTGATGAGTTTTAATTTGAGTGAAAAGATTCCTGAGACGAGAGTAGTGAAAAAAAATTGAGGTCGCTACCTGCCCGCTTTATTCATAAGGTTATCGTGCTTAATTCGTTAGGGATTCTAGACACTCTTAGGTTAGAATAACATGTAAGAGATCTTCAAACGAATAAGATTGATATATTCCCTAAAACTATTAAACCTATGGAAGTAGGGATTGATTTAAAGAGTCAAACTAAGAAAAAGAACAAAAAACTTTATGAGTCTCAATCTGAGGTTGATTTTGATTTTGATGACTTGGCTCTTTTTGCAAAAAAAATCTCAAATTTTCAAAAGATAATTCTTCCAGAGAAAAAAAAATTTAGAAAAATAAAAATAAAAATAAGAATGAGGGAATGAGTGGAGAGAGAAAGAGTAGGAGATTAGGTGTTATGAATGTGAGAGTAAAGGGCACAAGGCACATGAGTGTCCCACTAGGCTTAAGAGAAAGGTCAAGAAAGTTGCACATACGGTCACTCTTAATGCTAGTGACGTTGAGTCAGTTCATTCAGGGGGAGAATTACGACATAAATCGTGTGTTGCATTCATGCATCGTCACGTTAGCACTTATATTTTTTCCCACGCCGATGAGGACATATCTAAATGTGAAAGCCTCGATGATGTTTCAATCCATTCTGAAGAGAGTGAGGATGAGATTATAAGTGAGGGAGAAGTGTGACACCCCGCCCAATTAAATATCAAGTGATCAGTCCTTTATAAAATTTATAACAAAATGTTCAGTTGGTTCATTCTTCGCATCACTGTCAAAAACTTAAATCCAATTAATTACCTAACATTTAATTAAGCTAGTGTCAAAACATGACCCAATTTAATTTGAAACCAATTAATTCAAGTAATTTCTGAATATTGAATTATAAACCACACACAAGAAATGAATGCTGATTGAATTAAATACTGAATAACTAAAACTGGATAAAACCTTCCAGTTTAAAGTCACAAACAAAACCAAAATAAATACTCAATCCAACAGAAAAGAACTACAAAGGAACTGAGTACAATCCCGCTAATGAGGATGGGAGACACATGCCTGAACTGAAGTATCTGAATTAGGAACTGAATAAGATGAGAGAAGCGTCCAATCTCAATGACCCGCAACTTCCACAACAGCTGCATCTCGGCAAACCATCCAAGTATCTAGAACCGGTGTCCCTGTGGTTAGGCACTTGTACTAATACATATATATATATATATATATAGCAAAAGAGAGAAGAAATACAAGAAACGGGTCAGAGCCCGAGGTGTAAAAATGATTTAGCAAGTATTTAAAACTGGTTCTTAAAACAAGTCTTATACACATGTTAGTTATCGAACTCTCACATGAGTTTTTCACCTCTCGTCTATTGTGCACACCTAACATACATCTAATATCCCCCTAGTTATACCTCCTAGTCTAACCAGTCAGAAACAATACTAATACTAACTATGCTCACTAGTAGTATTCTCGTATCTCCCATACAATACGCTATTCAGATAGTTTATCTCACATACTAAGTTTCATTATTCACCGTATGAATGGTTAATCTTTTATCCACTAAGATTATTTTATTTCTCATTTCCATTTTATCTACTAGTTTCACAAAGTAGGAAGTTACCCAAGTACACTTATACATATATATATAATCTCATCATCCCTATATATATACACTAATCCTGCACCTTTAGGTTAAGACCACTCGGTGCAAAGAAATGATTATTATTATTACCAAGTCTACTAATTTCACACAGTAGAAATATTCACAAGTTCATATATATATATATATATATATATATATATATATATATATATAGTCACATCATCCCTATACATATATATACTAATCCTGCACCCCCTGGATAAGACCCATTAGTGCACCTATTAAGAAAATCCTGCATCCCCGGGTTAGCACCCATTAATGCACCTATCAATAATAATCCAGCACCCCCGGGTTATCACCCATTAGTGCACCTAACAATAATCATCCTTGTACCCCCGAATTATCACCCATTAGTACACTTAACAATAGAATTTCTGCACCCCCGAGTTATCACTCATTAATGCGCCTAACTATAAGATTCTTGCACCCCCAGGTTATAACCCATTAGTTCTCTTAACAATAATTTCCCATAATAGGCATACACACATCCTATTATAATTTATAAGTATCTCTCCAACCTACATATATACTCCTCATACATATTTTAATCTCATCTCTACGTATAGTATAAATATTTAGATTACTATCTCTCTCGTAATCTCCAAGGTATATTCACTCTATACCGAAATAATTAAAGTATTTATTCTAACATACTTTCCAAAAATTGTGTCTTATTTAAATTTATTATTTGGCAGTTTCTCCCACTCCAATAAATTGATAAACTCAAAACTGGACTCTAAGAAAATTCCTAAAAATTCCTTCTGTCGCTAGAACCAGATGACATGTCGTTCGAACCAGAATGACATGTCGTTCGAACCAGAATGACATGTCGTTCGAACCACTTTCATATGTCATTCGAACCACTTCCACATGTCGTTCAATCCACTTCTACATGTCATTCGAACCACTTCGCGCGAGATCCCCATCTCATTTGAACCACTTCGTGCGAGACCCACTGTTTCGTCTTCTTCACCAAATTTCAGCGTTTTCTACCATTTTTTGACCTAAAAACCTCTAAAATTCAACACCCAATGCCTCATCATCAATACCCATCAACACCTAATGGATTATAAATCATTCCCAACATCCTAGGATCATTAATTCGTCATTAAACATCATAATTATTTAAAATCCCAAATAAATTCATATGAACCCTAGTTTCCAAATTTTCATTTAAAGAACCTAATCAACCCAGATTCGTTCATCAATATATAATCAAATTTCGTGATTAATCCTCTACATACATGAAGGAGTTTCAACCACTAATTAAACCAATCCTATGTAATTAAATCTCCAATTTTCACCTAATTCATATGTAAATCATGATTAATTTCACCTACACTAACATGAGCATGATTATTGCTAAAAGAAAGTAAGTAATAAAGAGTTGCCTCGAATATGATGGTCTGTTCCATTGGTGATGTTGGTTTGGGTGTGTTCCCCTTGTCTCGATCTACACGGTGGTGGTGGTGATTATGCAAGGTGGTGTTATCTTAGCCCTTTTCTCTTGGAATTAACTCTCCCTCACACCTCCTATAGCCGTTCTTAACTTCCTGTAACTTTCTAACCTAATGGAATTTCCTTGGCTGATATAATTACTCTTAATTTTCGTCCATTAATTTAGCCTAAAAATACAATTTACCATAATGCCCTCCCGGGGTGCCGGTTAGGCCTAAAATTGCCCCGGGACCCAAACTAAACATCCGGGTATACTATTTTGACTATCTCGACCCTCTAGGAATCAACGACGCAATCGAAATGACCATACGAGTTAATAAAAATAAATTCTCTTTTTATTCCATTCAATTAGTCCCGACACGACTCACACGCGTGTCAGACTTAAATTTTCAAAAAGTCGTATTTCTCACTTTCGACAATTTATTAAATGTTATAATTCCATATTACATACCACACAGTAATATTCTATAGTTCTCAATAATAAGTATTAACCCTTGGCATGCTAGTTAATAATTACTTTAATCCGAATTAATAACAAATTAATTTCTCGCATTTTAATTTAATTAATCCAACAACAATAATTAATCGCATACTTATTCCCATAATAATAATTAATCACATAATTATTTAAATCATCAAAAATACGGGGTGTTACATACTTCCCCCCTTACAACGGAATTTCATCCCGAAATTCAAAAAAGTATACCAGGTACAAACAATGTTGTAAAAACATTATGCATCGTATCCTTGTGCTCCCAAGTAAGCTACACTGTACCACCCATATAGTACGCTATCGAATACCCTTAATAATGAACACTTCACATGTGTTTGTTTTAAGCTCCAGGTTACCCTGTCATGTAGACTCCTCTCTTAGCCTTACCGTTTAAGTTTCACTACTTACTATGGTTTAGATATTCACTATCCATCCTTCTACTATTTGCACCTTAGTAGATTTATCCTCCTTTGAGATACATATGACTTCTTCTCGTGTCGTTCATACAAGTAAATACGTTGTGTAATATATATTTCACACACAAGATAGACGATAATATCGATTCTTCTTCGACATTTGTAATCACAACTGTTCCCCTCACCTTTAATTATCAAGTAGGACAACAACAAAGTTTACCGTGCCATACTTCTACTGGCACTCTGGCCGAACGTGATTTGGACACAAACTCCACTAGTGGAAGGTACTACTCTCGTCCTCCCCTAAGATCTCAGGGTCCACATAAAATTTTATCTCCCGCATCCGATTAGACCGCTTGTCCTGCCCATCCCTTTGTGGGTATTAGGTCGTACTCAGTCGTATTTTAGTACCTATAATCTCACCATCTCAGCTACATGAGAATATCTTTGGGGATACTCTTCCATTATCTAGTGGAAGGAGCCCTACTGGTTTCGAATTGTTCGCCCTTTTTTCTCACAGTCAACTGACCCATTGCAAGACTAACTTTGAAAATTACTCTATATTAAACCCATTACCACTGTTATTTGTATCCTGATACATTTTATACTCTCTTGAATGTACTTTTAATCGTGATACGTGTGACTTGGTCGTACCGTGTGACACAAGTTTCTTTTCCCGCTCAAAAATCTCAGTTTATTTTGAAACGTAAGTCTCTAACAAATCACACAGAGTAATCTTCGGCTTACCCAACTACATGTTATCGAATTCACAAGATAATCATAATCCACGGTTTGATTCAATCCCCTAGGGAGCCCATACACCCTATGCCTCCTGCAACCTTGTACAATTTACATTCAATTCTCTTACTTCAATTCTCGCATACCTAGTATGCTGATGTAGTAGGGGTGCACTCAACTGCCCCACTAATCATAACTTAATCAATCCTTCAATGGCATCATTGCTCTATTCTGAATGATGCTAAGACTAGGCGACTCTATTGGCCTTAAGTTATAAAAGAATTATCAACTCTCAATTATATTCCTTTATAGGTATAATAATCAACATACAAAACTTATGTACTATCGACCAAACTTCTTTCCAACTCCCGACATTCGCTAGTTTCATGTGTGGGATGCTCGCAAAGCGAAATCCAAACAAGGACCCCCCCCCCCCCCCGATACACTATTATCTAACCTATCCGGTTGTCGAGGTCCGAAAGGCCTTCAGTACATACTATGTACTTTCCCACAATCTATGTATTGTGACATAAAAGTCTACTCATCCACTCTTATGTCCCTAGAAATGTAACATGAAGCTTGACACTCTTACTAACCCAAGTACTCAGCGTAATAAATATAACAGGTTCTATCTCTCTGCTTGAAGAAGAACACTATGAAACCTGAGTCTCCTCAGTAAAATAAGTTACTACGCACCGGAATCACATATAACTAGACAACATACTCGCTGAGATCTATAATACCATGAAAATTTTCATATATTCATATATCTGGGCCCAACCCTATTTCAGGTGGCACCGCACAAAATAAATATTTCTCCTCCCGGAGTATCTGGCACGACAGTCATATCACTACATTTTACTATCGTTTAACCATACGGTAATTAATCACTACACATTACCATAATAAACTTTACTAAAGCTGACTCAATGCAGTAGTAAATTATAACAACAAAATATATTCTTAGGGCCCACCCGGTTCACTCACGGGCAATCATCAAAATGCCCTGCTAACAACGAGAAATACGTTTGTAACAAGACTGTTAAAACTAACGTTCCCACTAAACTCGACCCGCACGCGAAGTTTAGGGTTTCCAATTTACATAAAAGATGTAGCACACCCACGTCACTAGAATCTATCCTTTACTCACAAGGAATAAGCAAAACCTCACTTGTCTCGCCAAATCACAAGGTCTCAGCACGTGACTGCCATCACGACCCATGAACATCTGCAATCGTCATACATCCTAGGATTTCATCCTATAGTTGTCCTCTCTCATCATGGACAATTTATTCCATCATGTGGATTTTGCGCCCATTATTGAAACGTTGGCCCAAACTCTCCAGGCCTCAATTATAGCTTTATTAAACTCCCGTTTACATCCCGGGTCCCGTAGGCCCTGACATACTGTATGCTACTATTAACGAGGACACTCCTGGTCTAGCCTTAACCCATCACTCTCGGGTTATAAATTTTCCTAGGCCTAATTCCCTTGACCCCAAATTCTTTCGCTGGAAGTCTCGCTCCTCCAGTTGTTATGCCCAACTGGCATGGTTTACCATTTCTAATCTCTTCGGTTTCACTTCTCAATTGTGGACACCTTCAATACTTATAGTTCTACTTCCTTCACATAAGGAAAACTTCATGAACCATTTCCCCGTCACTGGTCCCACTGACCATTTTAGGAATGTCCTTCTCTCGGACCAGCAGTCTTAACTCACAATTATTCTTCCGTTGTCCCTTTAGCTACGTTGGCCATTCGAAACTATGGTTGGCCTCTACAGCCCTGATTGACTTCATCGTTCTCTTGAAGTTAATCACTAAAAATCATCTAACCGAGTTCCCTACTGGGTATACTCTCATGTGGGGTTTCACTAACACCGTTAAATTTAATTTTCGCTCTTCAGCAGATTCGTTAACCCTCTTTACTCCCTTCTCTTGGAAGTGTTAAAATTATCATACTAACGCATGACCTTGACGACCTCGGCACTAGTCATCCTAGCCATATTTCCCATTCATACTGGTATTCTACTCATGGGTCCTTTATCAACTATAAACCCTTTGGATAATTTATACCCCTCTGTCAGGTACGAAGTTCATTATGCAATTCAACCTTTCTCTCACGGTCGGTTTCTATCTTACCCATTGTGCTAAACATCAAAATTTCACTCACATTTTGTTACCACATCGAATGAAAGACCTCACGGTCAAATTGTACCCAAATTTCTCTCTAAATTTCAAACACACTTCTTCATATATGGTGATTGCCTCTAATCACTACATGATGCTCCTAAGAGCTATAACTTTTAACTCCAAATTTAATTTTGAGTGTCGTCACACCCCACTCTACTCAATTGCCTTTGGATTTTCTACCTCCGTTGGTCTGTTTCACTCTCTCATTTTCTTCCCCGCATCTTCACCGATGGTTTTCAAAAGAGTCCCTCTAATTTCCCCTTTATCGACTATGCTAGGTGGTCCTGAAATCACTCCACCGTTATCGACAACTGTGTCCTAGGAACCCACAGTTCCCGAGTGACGATTTTACTATCTCTTGCTTAAGTAATCCTCATGGTGATTTTCGTCCCGATCACTCTTTCCCGATTACTCTATGTCTTTGCTGAGCTTCTTCTCCCGCAATTCTTCTTACGGCCCTCGTTGGTTGTCCTAAAATGTTCGGTGTTCGAATCACACAGAATTTCGTATAATGAGTCACATCTATTATAATTCGTAGCAGGAGAACATAAGTCGCATACGTAAGGGAACACAACAACCCTATCATAAGGCTCTACATCAAAGAACAATGTGCAGAAACGTAATAAGCCGCACAGATCCTAAGGACACTAGAACCTGATGCTCTGATACCACCTGTGACTCCCCGCCCAATTAAATATCAGGTGATCAGTCCTTTATAAAATTTATAACAGAATGTTCGGTTGGTTCATTCTTAGCATCACTATAGAAAACTTAAATACAATTAATTACCTAACATTTAATTAAGCTAGTGTCAAAACATTTCCCCATTTAATTTGAAACCAATTAATTCAATTAATTTTTGAACATTGAATTATAAACCACACACAAGAAATGAATGCTAATTGAATTAAATATTGAATAATTAATACTGGATAAAACCTTCCAGTTCAAAGTCACAAACAAAACCAAAATAAATACTCAATCCAACAGAAAAAAGAACTACAAAGGAACTGAGTACAATCCCGCTAATGAGGATGGGTGACACATGCCCGAACTGAAGTATCTGAACTAGTAACTGAATAAGACGAGATAAACGTCTAATCTCAATGACCCACAACTTCCACAACAGCTGCAGCTCGGCAAACCATCTAAGTATCTAGAACCGGTGTCCCTGTGGCTAGGCACCTGTATTAATACATATATATATATAGCAAAAGAGAGAAGAAATACAATAAACGGGTCAGAGCCCGAGGTGTAAAAATGATTTAGCAATTAGTTAAAATTGGTTCTTAAAACAAGTATTATACGCATGTTAGCGAACTCTCACTTGAGTTTCTCACCTCTCGTCTATTGTGCACGCCTAACGTACATCTAATCTCCCCCTAGTTATACCTCCCAGTCTAACAAGTCAGAAACAATACTACTACTAACTATGCTCACTAGTAGTATTCCCGTATCGCCCATACAATACGCTATTCAGATAGTTTATCTCACATACTAAGTTTCATTATTCACCATATGAATGGTTAATCTTTTATCCACTAAGATTATTTTATTTCTCATTTCCATTTTATCTACTAGTTTCATAAAGTAGGAAGTTACCCAAGTACACTTATACATATATATAGTCTCATCATCCCTATATACATACACTAATCCTGCACCCTTAAGTTAAGACCACTCGGTGCAAAGTAATGATTATTATTATTACCAAGTATACTAATTTCACACAGTAGAAATATTCACAAGTTCATATATATATATATATATATATATATATATATATATATATACTAATCCTGCACCCCCGGGCTAAGACCCATTAGTTCACCTATTAATAAAATCCTGCATCCTCGGGTTAGCACCCATTAATGCACCTATCAATAATAATCCAGCACCCCCGGGTTATCACCCATTAGTGCGCCTAACAATAATCATCCTTGTACCCCCGAGTTATCATCCATTAGTACACTTAACAGTAGAATTTCTGCACCCCCGAGTTATCACTCATTAGTGCGCTTAACTATAAGATTCTTGCACCCCCGGGTTATCACCCATTAGTGCTCTTAACAATAATTTCCCATAATAGGCATACACATATCCTATTATAATTTATAGGTATCTCTCCAACCTATATATATACTCCTCATACGTATTTTAATCTCATCTCTACGTATAGTATAAATATTTAGATTACTATCTCTCTCGTAATCTCCAAGGTATATTCTCTCTATACCGAAATAATTAAAGTATTTATTCTCACATACTTTCCCGAAATTGCGTCTTATTTAAATTTATTATTTGGCAGTTTCTCCCACTCCAATGAACCGATAAACTCAAAACTAGACTCTAAGAAAATTCCCAAAAATTCCTTATGTCGCTCGAACCAGATGACATGTCGTTCGAACCAGAATGACATGTCGTTCGAACCACTTCGCACGAGATCCCCATCTCGTTTGAACCACTTCCACATGTCGTTCGAACCACTTCGCGCGAGATCCCCATCTCGTTTGAACCACTTCACGCGACTTCGATCGAGACCCACTGTTTCGTCTTCTTCACCAAATTATTGCGTTTTCTACCATTTTTGGACCTAAAAACCTCTAATATTCAACACCCAATGCCTCATCATCAATACCCATCAACACCTAATGGATTATAAATCATTCCCAACATCCTAGGATCATTAATTCGTCATTAAACATCATAATTATTTAAAATCCTCAAATAAATTCATATGAACCCTAGTTTCCAAATTTTCATTTAATGAACCTAATCAACCCAGATTCGTTCATAAATATATAATAAAATTCCATGATTAATCCTCTACATACATGAAGGAATTTCAACCACTAATTAAACCAATCCTTAATCATAATTTAAATCTCCAATTTTCACCTTATTCATATGTAAATCGTGATTAATTTCACCTACACTAACATAAGCATGATTATTGCTAAAAGAAAGCAAGTAATAAACACTTGCCTCAAATATGACAGTCTGTTCCATTGGTGATGTTGGTATGGGTGTGTTCCCCTTGTCCCGATCTACACGGTGGTGGTAGTGGTGATCGTGCAAGGTGGTGTTATCTTAGCCCTTTTCTCTTGGAATTAGCTCTCCCTCACACCTCCTATATCCGTTCTTAACTTCCTGTAACTTTTTAAACCTAATGGACTTTCCTTGGCTGATATAATTACTCTTAATTTTCGTCCATTAATTTAGCCCAAAAATACAATTTACCATAAAGCCCTCTCGGGGTGCCGGTTAGGTCTAAAATCGCCCCAGGACCCAAACTAAACACCCGGGTATACTATTTTGACTATCTCGACCCTCCCGGACTCAACGGTGCACTCGAAATGACCATACGAGTTAATTAAAATAAATTTTCTTTTTATTCCATTCAATTAGTCTCGACACGACTCACACGCGTGTCAGACTTAAATTATCAAACAGACGTATTTCTCACTTCCGACAATTTATTAAATGTTATAATTCCATATTACATACCACACAGTAATATTCTATGGTTCTCAACAATAAGTATTAACCCTTGGCACGTTAGTTAATAATTATTTTAATCCAGATTAATAACAAATTAATTTCTCTCATTTTAATTTAATTGATCCAACAACAATAATTAATCGCATACTTATTCCCATAATAATAATTAATCACATAATTATTTAAATCGTCAAAAATGCGTGGTGTTACAAGAAGGTAAACTTCAAAAGATGTTTTGTGATCTTTATATCGATACTTTGAAAACTAAAAAGGTAAATAAATATTTATTAATTAGGGTGTTTGATTTGGAGAAAGAAGTGAAAGTTTTAAAAGTGTGTAAGGCGTCGTTGAGTCAATTGAAGAAGGTAAAGATTTTTTTATGTGAGCAGTTGATCGTTTTAGATCGTGAAAAGATCGATTTGACCGATACTGTGGCTAGTCTTATGAGAGATATTCAATATTTATTAGAGACTCATGAGAAACTTGAAGCCCGTGTATCCCAACTCGAGAGTGATCTCGAATGTACCTGGGAGGTCAAGGTCACTTTAGAGGACACATCTAAGAAGATAGATAAGATGCTCCTCGATCCCACTTTAGGTAACGTCGAGAGGAAAGGAATAGGTTATGATGGTGTATTCACTTCCCATGCTGCACTCGAGCCGATTCCGAAGTTTGTTTTAGATCCGTATGGCCCTCAACCTAACCCATCTAGGACAGCTCGACCTAGACATTTTTAGAAAGGTGAACCCAAACCCGTGTATGTTTATTCCCAAATTACGATCTCCAACAACGAAGAAGGAGGTGCAAAGCCTCACGGGGCATATCTCATTCTTCAAGACTCTCAGAAAAACTTTCGAGTGGAACGATGAATGTGAGAAGGCATTTTAAGAGTTGAAGAAATATTTGGGGATACCTCCATTGATATATAGGCCGGTGATGGGAGAAAGATTATACTTGTATCTGGTTGTCTCTGACAGCGCAGTCAGTTCAGCGTTGATAAGAGTTGAGGATGGAGTGCAAAAATCAGTGTATTATACGAGCAAAGCATTCCGAGGAGCAGATATTAGATATCCAAGGTTGGAGAAGATAGCATTAGCATTGATCGGGGTAAATAGGAGGATAAAACCGTATTTCCAAGCCCATACCATAGTGGTGTACACTGATATGCCACTCAGACAGGCTTTGCATAAGCCAGAAAAATTCGGAACACTGATGTGTTGGGCGATAAAACTGGGCGAGTATGATATTGTTTATGAGCCAAGGTCCTCCCTCAAAGGGAGGGCGTTAGCTGATTTCACTAGCAGGAGTCTAATGCAGAACAACCCGTGGATGTTACGGGATCATCAAAGATAATCCCCGATCAACTCCCATTAGCAGATTTACTAGAAGGGACGGAGAACGAGCAACAAGAATCATCGGGTAATAGCCCAGGGTTGGGAGATGATAAAAAGAAATGTCAAATATTCCATCAGGGAACCTTATTAGACCAAGAGTTTGATAATGGGACCAATGTAACTCATAAAAACTTACTGCATAGTCATGACACTCTCGATTTCATAATATGATGAATTTTGTTAAATAGTTAGACTTAGGATTAAGAACATGACGTTAAAGGGCGAAACACAAAACAACCACCAAATGACCCCACAAGAGGCACAAATACATCACACGGGACCAATGTAACTCATAACAACTGACCGCTTAGTCACGGAACTCCCGGTTTGAGAATATGATGAAAATTTGCAATTATTTAGACTTAGGTTTAAAAACATGTCGTTGAAGGGCGAAAATAGAAAACAGCCACCAAATGGCACTGTAAGAGGCACGAACACCTCACACGAGACCAATGTAACTCGTAACTACTAACCGCATAGTCATGGGACTCTCGATTTTAGAATATAATAAAAATTTGTAAACACTTAAACTTAGTCTTAAAAACATGTTGTTAAAGGGAGAAAACACATAGCAGACATCAAACATCCCCGCAAAACATAATAATTTTCTTATGCTCATGTGTGATTATTATCATATGTTCAATATATGTGTGGTTGCCTCGATTGTATCACTATTCCATGATTTTATTATCATATATATTTTCACATATATTTTCATAAATAAAAAAACCCAAAAAACGGGTTCTATACCACAATTCCCAATTTAGAGTGTTCTAACAATTTTCTATACTTTCAACACATTTGACATATATTTTCATAAATCAAAAGAGATATTCTAGATTTGAATTTTGGATTAGACCTCAACCTTGTTCGTCTTACGAACTACGCGAACTTTTATGCTATTTTTTGCTATGTAGGCATCCCAAAGTTATTTTTGGGATTCAAGTCCTTTGTTACTTACCATTTGGAACATGTTGAAGTCTTGTTTTAAGCCTAGTCAAAGAAGGAACATTAGACCATTTGGAATAAATTCATGCAAAAATTTATGTTGTATATATTCACACAAGCATGCGTTATATTTTATTTGTGTTGTACACATTCAAGCAAGCATGCATTATATTTTACTACATATTCATGCAAGCATGCGTTAGTTAACTTGTGTTGTATTATTATATTTTGATTTATGGATGGCGTATTGGCTAAATATTTATTTCTTTAATGGAAACACGTTTGAAAAATGTACAGGTTTTTTTTTATGCAAAAAAATAAAAAAATAAAAATTATATTTTTAATTTGGTCTTGGTCCAAAACCGTGACCAAATATATATTTTTTTAATTTGATCACATTCGTTGTCACGATCCAAAATTATAACCAATAGGGTGACAATTTAAAAAACAGAATATTTAGCCACAGTTTTGGATTCGGACTAAATATCTTATTTTTTAAATTATCACCCTATTGGTCATGGTTCTGGACCATAACAACTAATGTGACCATTGAGAAATGTCATACTAGGGGTCAGGGTGAGTGTAACATATTTGAACGGTCACATTAGTTGTCACGATTTTGGACTGTCACACCATGGTAATAGTATTGAACTGTGATCCTACTATGGATTATGATGTTGGACCATGGCCCGCAATTTTATCACCCTTAATATGGTCACGGTCTAAAACCTGACCCATAGTCCTTGGTCACTGACCAAAACCATGACCATAGGCCTATTTTGGTGTAGTGGTTGTTAGCCTGTTGAGCTTTTAAGCTTAGTTTAATCTTCATGCAAGCCAAGACTATTGTTGTTGAAAGAACATAGTATTGAGCAAAGTTTCATCTTCTTACAAGCTAAGACAATTGTTGTTGAAAGAACATAGTATTCGGATGGGTCAAGATATAAAATTAAAAGCCTCCATCTATATATATGCATCATATACGCCTTATTTTCTCCTTCATAACTTTCAAATATTTCCAGCATAGCATCAGTTACCCCTTCAATTAAGGGTTTGCAATCCTCACGGGAATTAAAAATTATAGTTTTCTCACCTTAAAAACTACAAATTATTTGTTTGTAGACATAATTCAACTAAAAATGGTGTGATAAAAAATTTCTTAAATATATATATATCGGCCCTGGACATGGGATATTAAATACAACTATCTCCATAATCTACTAGCCACTAGAGGTTGAATATGTGAAATAATTTACTGTAGCGCATAAAAATGGACATGACCACGCATGTTTCTTGCCTATAGAAAACTTTCTTTGCAAGATGTAAGCACTAACATGACCACATGTTATAATGGCTATAAGATCTTTTTATGATGCAGCACCTTTTCGATACAAACCTCACAAACCTCCAATATGGATTATCATAACCACATGAGTTTTCTTTTCTACAAAGTATGCATAGAGACTTTAAGTGAAAAGACGACACTCTGATGGTAAATACATCACCGAGATCACCCAAGGGTGATTTTTTATATTAAACCCTACATATAGTTAATTAATATGGGTGCATTTGTACACGAAAAATTACCCACTACAGTGAACACGCCAGCATGGTCCATGGAGGAGGATTATTACTTATTGTTGAAACTAACATATGGACTTTATGACAATAATACCCAGATGGTCTATTTTAATGGTATCAGGACGATATTCATTCGACGGAGGAATACAACTATATAGGGTCCCCGGTGGATACATATTTATAATTTCCAATAGCGATGGACAATATTAATGCGCAAATTACATTCGTGTCACCAAGTAGTTACCAATGGTGGATGTAGTTGGGATGGTGTAAACTTCAAGCTTATTGTTGAGAATAAGGAGTTATGGGAGAGGTTATATGAAGACGTCCTTGGGTGCAAGGCCATTCGTGATGAAGCATCCTATTTAATAAACAAATTCAGAGGTTCCTTCTACCTCTAGCAAAGAACCTGAAAGTCACTTTATTGCCTTACGTGTTATAGTTTCTTTCATTGGTTAATTTTTTGTAATCTTTCTTATTTTACTTGTATGCCTCTTTAATTTTATAATTAATTCGAGTGAGTAGTATGATACCAAAAAATAAATCGAGTGAGTAATATGTCTAACTATACGAGCCATGGTTGCATTTAGTTCATTGTTGCAGTGGGTTAACTATTCATATGCATTTGTTACAACACTAACTGTTGATACAAAAATTAGTCAGCTGACGTGGACCAATTATATGAAGACATGTGTCATCCTACATGGCAAATGCATATACTCAGCGAATAACTCGCAGCACCGAGCTACTTAGCACCCCGAGCTACTTAGCGTGCCGAGCTACTCAACGTGCAGAGCATCTGGCCAGAAAGATCAAATGACAATTACACATTCAATGAATATCGGATTTAATGAACATTCTTATTGTACAGATATATATGTCTATTAAATAACGGCATATCGTCTATTCATACGGACAGTCCCAAGGCTATAAATATAGTATAACACCCTCCATAACGGGGTAATTGATCTCTTGTAATCATCATCGATATTAAGGCAAAACACCCAGTAATACAAAACAGTGGACGTAGGACATTTTCATAAGGCTGAACCACTTTAAAAATCCTTTGTCTTATTTCTTTTCTCGTATTTATGTGTGATTAATTAATTAGATCAAGTATTGTTTTTTACATCAACAGATTGGCACCGTCTGTGGGAACGGCTATATGTAGCGTTTTTCACTAAAAACTTATCGCACATGGCTGAGATCCCAGAATCTAGTAACAGGAACAACGACCAAACGATCTAAGGGAAGGTTCTGCCCAATCACGCCCAGTAACTCGTAATGAAAGATCCCAAGAGGAGAATTCAGCACGATTTGTTGCTCAGGAAAATAGATCCAAGGCTGGAAACGATGCGGGGAAGGGCTCCATTGAGAGGTTGGAAGACAGGTTAGGGGAAATGGCTATGTCCAAGAACCTTCTCCAAAGAACCTTTGTCAAAGGATCACCCTTTGTACAAGCAATTGTGGATTTTTCCACACCATCAAAATTTAAAGCTCCTATAGTGACGCCAAAGTACGATGGAAAAACTAATCTTGTCCTCCATATAGAGCAATATCAAGCTGCTACTGACATCTATGTAGTGCCTAATGAGATTAGGTGCAGAGGATTATCATGAACTATCAGTGGGTCAAACCAAATATGGTAAACAACCTTCCTCGGGGGCAGATTGCTACTTTCCATCCGCTGGTAGAGATCTTCATAGGAAATTTCAATTTTGCTGAGAAGCCAGTTAAGAGAGTAGCACACCTACTGAGTGTAAGGCAGATAACAGGAGAGAGCACCAGGGATTACATCACTCGTTTTAACAACGAGAAACTTGAGGTAATTGACTATGAGGAGAAGACAGCAATTACAGATCTGATGAGTGGTTTGTTACCTAACAAGTTGTATTATACTCAAGCCAAGGATCCTCCCAATTTCATTGTGGAACTGGTGGTAAAAGCAGCCAAGATTATGAACGCCGAAGAGGCCAGGGCTGCGAAGAAGAATGCTGATACAAAAGCAAAGGCTAAAGATGAAGGTAAAATTAAGAGGAAGGATCAAAAGCACAATGGGGCCAGCTAGCAGTCAAAAGGCAAGGAGTCGCTAGAGCAGCTGAGGAAGTATGGGAATTATACTCCCTTAAAGGTGGATATAAACTATATTCTGGAGGAGATCAAGAATAGCGAGGAGATAACTTGGCCGGTGAAAATTAGGACAGCCCGTGACAAAAGGGATAAGTATAATTATTGCGAGTTCTATAGAGATCATAGTCATACGACCAAGCGTTGAATAGCTCTCTAGAATGAGATTGAAGCACTTATTCGACGAGGAAAATTGAACAGGTTTGTTGATCGCCAGAACGATAGGAAGATTAATAAAAGAGGAAGGCAAAGGTCCAAATCTCTTCGCCGAACACGATATGATAAGAAGAGGGACCATGAAGATGATCCATGGGATGAACCCGACCTCCCCAAAAAGCCAAGGCAACACGAACGCGAGGTATTTTCAATCCATTTCGGCTCATTTGAATGTAATGTGATTACAGGTGGAGATGCAGGAGGTGGGGATCATACTGATGAAAGAAAAGTTTATCTCAATGAGTCCCAAGCTTATTCTTATATACAACGCATAAATTGGCGGAAGAGGATTTCCCAAGGAAGGTGAACAAGGATAAACTAGTCATTGATTTTTCTAAAAATGATCTAGAAGGTGTCTTGTATCCTCACGATGACCCCCTGATGATCAAGATGAGGATGAAGGATATGGTGATTTCACGAGTATTGGTAGATAATGGAAGCTCTACAGACATCATGTTCTACCCCTATTTTGATAGCTTAAATTTGAAGCTAGCCCAGTTGGAGCCATATCACAGGCCCCTCCTCGGTTTCAATGGCGAGAAGGTTTTTCCACTTGGGACGATTAAATACTTATTGGTACCTGGCCTGCTTGCAGAACAGAAAAAGTATGCTTTTTCATAATGGACAAAAACATCCAATCAGCCTATAATATAATCATGGGAAGGGTAGGCCTGAAAAAGTTCGAGGCAGTGCCATCTGCGATACACCAATGCTTGAAGTTTCCGACTAATTTCGGAGTTGGAGTTATGAAGGGTGACCAAAAAGTAGCTTGGGAATGCTATTATTCATCTACCGAACAGGAAGAGTTGGAGGAAGCCAGGAAGAAGACCACCACGTACCAAGTGGATGAATCTGAAGAGGCAGATATTGAGACCTTGGAACCTAGAGATGAATCGAAGCTCGTGAAGGGTCAGGTCATAGAGGTTACGGAGAACATCATTTTGGACGATGAACGTCCAGAACGAACAACTCAAATTGGCGCATCACTGGACCCATCAATAAAACAGGAGTTAGTGGCATTTTTAAGGCACAGAAATCAAGCTTTCGCATGGAGTCATGAAGATATTCCAGGGATAGACCCCACGTTCTTGTGCCACGAACTTAATATTAATAAGGAGATTGAGACGGTGAAACAACGAAGAAGGGTATTTAGCCCAGAGAAGAACCAAGCTATCGAGGAGGAGGTTGAGAAGCTACAAAAAGCCTTTTTTATTGATGATGTCAAATGTCCAGATTGGTTACCCAACATGGTGATGGTGAAAAAGAAGAAGAATAAATGGAGGATGTGCATAAATTTCATAGATCTCAACAAAGCCTGCCCAAAACATCACTTTCCCTTGACCCGAATTGATCAGCTGGTGGACGCCACTTCGGGGCATGAATTGTTGAGCTTCATGGATGCTTATTCTGGATATAACCAGATTAAGATGAAACCAGAAGACAGGGAGAGTAGTTCTTTAATTACCCCAAGGGGAACATACTACTGTAATGTTATGCCTTTCGGACTTAAAAATGATGTTGCTACGTACCTGCGATTGATGAATAAGGTGTTTGCAGAGAAAATCGATAAAAACATGGAGGTTTACGTCGATGATACGCTGACTAAGAGCAAGAAAGATATTGACCATTTAGTTGATCTGGGCCAAACTTTTGACCAGCTGGAGAAATATCAGATGAAGCTCAACCCGGCTAAATGCATATTTAGAGTACGAGAAGGCATGTTCCTTAGGTATATTGTGAATCAACGAGGCATTGAGGCGAATCCTGAGAAGATTAAAGCTTTGCTAGAATTACGATCTCCAACAATGAAGAAGGAGGTGCAAATCCTCACGGGGCGTGTTGCAGCTCTTAATAGGTTTGTTTCACGAGCAACGGACAAATGTCTCTCATTCTTTAAGACTCTCAGAAAAACTTTCGAGTGGAATGATGAATGTGAGAAGGAATATTAAGATTTGAAGAAATATTTGGGGACACCTCCATTGCTATCCAGGCCACTGATGGGAGAAAGATTATACTTGTATCTGGCTGTCTCTGAGAGCGCAGTCAGTTCAGCGTTGATAAGAGTTAATGATATAGTGCAAAAATCGGTGTATTATACAAGTAAAGCCTTCCGAGGAGTGGAAATTAGATATCTAAGGTTAGAGAAGCTAGCATTAGCATTGATTGAGGCAAGTAGAAGGATGAAACCATATTTCCAGGCCCATACCATAGTGGTGTACACTGATATGCCACTCAGACAGGCTTTGCATAAGAAAAAAAATCACTGGGCGAGTATGATATTACTTATGAGCCAAGGTCCTCACTTAAAGGTCAGGCGTGGCAGATTTCATTGCAGAGTTCACTTACCCAGATACCTCCGACCAGCATGAGTCTAATGCAGAACAACCCATGGATGTTACGGGATCATCAAAGATAATCCCCGATCAACTCCCATTAGCAGATTTACCACAAGGGACGGACAACGAGAAATAAGAATCGATGGGTAATAGCCCTGGGTTGGGAGATAATAAAAGGAAGTGTCAAATATTCAATCAGGGAACCTTATCAGACCAAGAGTTTGATAATGGTATACCTGTATGGAACTTGTATGTTGATGTCTCTTCGTGTGCTACAGGCAGTGGAGCCGGAATAATTCTTAACAGCCCTGATGGATTGGATATCGAATATGCTCTGCGCTTTAAATTTAAATCTTCCAATAATGAAGTTGAATATGAAGCTATGATTGTGGGACTCAGTTTAGCCAAAACAATGAATGTAGAGCAGGTTACCGTTAATAGTGATTCACAGTTAATTGTTAATCAGACCTTTGGTTTGTATGCAGCGAAGGGAGATTTGATGTCAAGATATCACGCCAAAGCTATAGAGATTGTGTCCACTTTTATAGCGGTTCAATTGATCAGAATACCAAGATTAGAAAATGCAAGAGCTGATGCACTAGCTCGGTTAGCTTCAGCTACTCACACCGCGATACGAAGAACAATTCCCATTGAGATTCTGGCAGACCGGAGCATAGATAAAGATTTAATAGTGAGATTTATCACCCTGGATATGGGACCATCCTGGATGGTCCTAATCAAGGCATATATCGAAAAAGGAGTTGTACCAATTGACCAACTTGCAGCCAAGAGGCTGAAGTTTAAAGCTGCTCGGTATGTACTGAACAATGGTGTTTTGTATAGAAGGGGTATCATAGCAGGTCTACAAAGATGTGTGCATCATTCAGAAGTTAAAGATCTGATAAGAGAAATTCATGAAGGCTCTTGTGAAGCTCATGTAGCAGGTCGGACTATCCTGTAGAGAATAACGACGCAGGGATACTATTGGCCAATAATGAGAGCTGACTGTACGGCTTATGCGAAGAAATGCGATAAGTGCCAACATTTCTCTTCCATTTGAATAACTCCGCAGGCATTGTTGACCCCGATCACTTCCCCTTGGCAAATTTCCATGTGGGGTGGGGTATAGACTTGGTCGGACCTCTGTTGACGATAAAAGGAAGATTTAAGTATTTAGTAGTCACTTTTGATTATTTCACCAAATGGGTCGAAGCTGAGCCTCTCATTGACATGTCATGTGAAAGGGTTTACCAGTTTATTTGGAAGAATATTTTTTGCAGATATGGTCTTCCACATGCTTCCAGACCTGAACATGGTACCCAATTTTATAATGAGGAGTTCACTGCATATCGTCAACAATCGAATGTCTAGAAGATCCATTATGTACCAGGCCATCCCCAGAGCAATGGGAAAACTGAAGTGACGAACAGGACTCTGTTGAACGGTTTGAAGAAACTGTTGGATGATACAAAAGGAAATTGGATTAACGAGCTACATTCCATATTATGGGCTTATCGCACAACACCCCGAACAGCAATTGGGGAATCTCCTTATATGCTAGCCTTTGGAAGTAAAGTAGTCGTACGAGTCAAACTTGGCCTACCAACACATATGGTACTTAATTTCAACTCTCCTGTAAGCAATTTGATGAGACGTTTAGATTTGGATATGCTCGAAGAGGTTAGAGAAGATGTGATAATTAGGAACGTAAATTATCAACAAAGAACTGCCATATTCTAAAACAAAAGAATCAATAAATGTGATCTTAAGGAGGGAGATTATATTCTCAAGAAAGTGATTCTGAAGCATAATAAGATGGAGGCCAACTGTCATGGGCCCTATCGGGTAACTACTATTGTTCGATCGGGGACCTACAGAATAGAAACCTTAGAGGGAGAAGAATTCAAAGATGCGTGGAATGCGGAGCACCTGCACAAATATTATTAGTAATATAGATCACATGTACCCCATCTCTTTCAATATGAATAAAGATGATATTTTCTCCATATTCTTTTTTGTTCAATTTTTTTCGGAGTACTCGTTCTACACACTACACCACCAATTACGGTTGGTCGGCATATCAACAACCATCAACTAAGGTTGGTCGGCATATCAACAACCACCAACTACGATTGGTTGGCATATCAACAACCACCAACTAAGGTTGGTCGGCATATCATCAACCACCAACTAACATTGGTCGGCACCAATAAACTTAACCAACAATGTTGGGATAACAATCATAAAAGGCAAAGTCTGTTTGATTATGGGTGACCTCAAGGGGTATCCCAAACTAGGCAAGAAGTTGGGTGACCTCACGGGGCATCCACTGTCTAGGCACCAAGGTAATCCTAAAAAGATTACTACAACTAAGCAGGATCATGGGATGAAAATCATTCCATTGCTTAGGCACTAATGGGTGACAAGTCACTACAACTAGGTAGCAAATGGGGCAAAGCTCCATTGTCTAGGCAATTAAAACAAAGCAGGACAAAATTGTCCCTCTATAGATATATATGCATTCATTAATAGATAATATATTAAATATGACAAGAAAAACATATTACAAATTATTTCCAAGGAAAGAAAGTTTCACAAAGATGAAATTTTTCTTCATTAAATACAAGAAAAGGTGAACTTTTCAGAATACAAATTTCCTATTCTATTGGTTTTTTCCCTTCTGATTTTGGTATAGGTTCCATCCCAGCAGTAGGATCATCTAATTCATAAGGAGAATTGATAAAATTCATATCTCGCAACATTATCGTGTTGCTCGAACTCGATCGATCAAGCAAATGTTGAGGTCGAGATATCTCAAAATCTTCACGAAGCTGGTAATCACCAAGATACCTAGAGATCAAACACCGAGGAATGGCACGTGCTGGAATATAGTTGACATCCAATTTAAGGGAGGATTTGGCAGAATAAGTACTCTAGGCTCATACCAATCCCATAAAGTATTTCCCTACTCATGCTTCATCACAGTTAACCCGTTCAACCATCCCTGCTTATATCCCTCATTGTTGCTTATTTCAACCGAGCATCGAGATGGCATAGAGATTCATTGTATCCCGCATTCCAAAATTCTCTAGGATATTTGTGAAATTAATAAGTCAATCTCTCAAGATGCTCATGAAGCTTCTTCACTAAGTTTACTTTAATTTCCAGTGCAGAGCTCTGGTTAGAGAGTTGGTCGGTAAGATTTTGAATCTTCTGGGACATTTCAACTAAGGCTTGATTTTTTGCGTTCATTTGAGTAGCCTGATTTGCTAGGGTTTGTTGAGTCCTAGTTTCTTCAACACTTCTTGGCCCATCCCTAGTTCTACCCCGTGAGGAGGATGTAGGTCTGACTTGTTTCAAAGCCTCCAGCTCTTCTCTCAAATCATCATTTTCAGTTTCCAAGAAGGAAAAACCTTCATCATTGATTGGGACCAGAGATCCCGAAGAAGAGGAGGCAACAGATTTGAGTTGCTTCACTTCTTCTCGCAAGGTAATATTTTCTTCTTCCAACAGCTTGGCAATATTCCTATGTTCTTCGACCTCAAGTTTTAGCACACTTTCTCTTTTCTCATGGGCTGAGATATATTTGTCATAGCCCCGATCAGCACTTAACTGTTGGTACTTTTTCTCATAACCTTCGTGCACTGTAGTGATTTCCTTGTGTTGAAGTTGAAGTTCCTCAATTATCCCTTGGAGGTCTTCAATCATTTCATAATAAACCAAATTGTTGGCTACACCACAATCAAGTAAGCACTTCAAGTATTGGTACGCATCAATTGCTCGCTCAAAAACATCAAGCCCAAGGATATCGATTATTTGAGCCTCAGTAAAATGTATATGTCCAGCTTTGAAGTAATCATTACATTTTTTCATCAACTCTGTATCATGAGCTGATAAGAGTTCCATCCTAGCAAGAAACTAACAAGGAAAAGTAAAAATGCATCAACAACGCTATAGACAGAGCAAGTAAAAGAGAAGTTCAAATTAGATAACAAAGTTCATTTTTATTGATCATAAGATGAGAGAGTACATCCAAAGTTACAGCCAAAAAGGGAAAAATAACATAATTGAAGAGCCGGACAACTCTACACCTTCTCATTACTCCCTACAACATCTTCATCTGGTTTAAATGAAGGAGTTGGTTGCTCGGAGGGCAGTTAGCGTTGCTCGATAGAAGTTGTAGCCTGCTGAACTTGCTCGGATGATTGGGGAAGGGTAGCAGCAGGTATTTGTTCCACTATTACCATAAAAGATTCATCAGATGCAGCTTCATCTTATTCTTCTTCTTCAACAGCAGGAGGACGACCATGGGTATATTCCTGGAATAATTCAGAATCCTCAGCAATATTAAACTTCTTTAAAACTGCTACCCATCCATCTTTAAAGTATTTCAAACTTTCATACCCCATCTGGGAAGAGACAGCAGCTAAGGCCTTATTCCATCCTTTGTCCCAAATAGAGCTAAAGGACTTCTTCACAACAGCTTTCCTCTTTGCTCTCTCCAAAAAAGATTTCTCCCTGAGAAGTTCTTCGGCAGACTTCAAGTTCTCTTCAAGATCTTTCTTACGTCGTTCAGCCTCTTTAAGCTTGGTGTCAACCTCCTTGGAGACGTTTACAGCTTGATCTCGAACGGACTCAGCAGATTTAATTTTATTATCCCAGGCAGCTTTGTCCTCTTCATACCTTTGTTGGGATTCCATCAATGACTTGGATAGCCCAGAAAGAGCTTCCTCAACATCACTGGACGAGGTTGAAGCTTTGATGTCTTCATCCTTCTCCATTATATTATCAAAATACACCAAAAACTGGAAGAAGAAAAGCACAAATCGAAGCTTGAACATGGCAATGAAAAATTGAAATAAATAAGTATAATGACCACTTACTGAAGCAAGAAGTTGGGAGGCCACATATATTTTATTATCACTATTCCATGCTTTTATTATCGTATATATTTTCACATATATTTTCATAAATAAAAAACCCAAAAAATGGGCTCTATACTTCAATTCCCAATTTAGAGTGTTCTAACAAAAAATGGGCTCTATAAATAATGACTATTGTATAACTCGAGTAAGAGACTTGACATGATTCTATATATACATAAGCGTGAAATTCTTTTACATGTATATTGTCGAGTATACACTAGACTAGTCCTCCGGTCGACGTAGGCACATGTTGAATGCGATTTTTTGTGATTGATCCGGTTAGGTTCCGCTCGAGTGTCGTGTCAGAGATAAACCACCGGAACCGGACACATGGTTGTAATGCGGGTCGAATAGAAAGACCTTGAAACGCAATGTGATTTAGGACTTAGTACGATTGCCCTTGCCACGTAATATTGGGGAGTATTCGTGTGTAGGCCGAGTGTGACGACTTGTTCCCCCGGGTAACGATAGTGACCCGATATGACTTGTTGTGTGAGATATTATGCTTGTGTCTTAAAATAATATCTCGAATCGATGCATTTGATATTATACTTGAAGGAAATATTTTGATACGTTAAATACTGAAATGAGATTAACAATGATTAATCATGATACGGTATGAGACTACACGTTACTCGAGTTTGGGTTGGGTAGTCATGACATAGGAACATTGGTTGGGTAATTGAACAACTTAATTACTGGAGATGAGTCATGACTAGTGTGCTTTCATTATACGTACATCTTATAATCTTATAGCTTGTTTTCTTGCTTTGACGTTCGTCTATCTTGCTTCTTTCTCCTCTCCCACATATATGTATTATACAGGTACTCGCCCCCTTGGACAGTAGACCGTGGAGCTGGATGACCTTGCATCTATTCTTAGGATCTTGTAGTGGTGGACGTTGGTCATTATCCTATTTTGTCACTCTTCCTTAGAGTGTGGTATCAGAGATTTCCCATTGTTAGGGATTTGATAGTGTTGAGAGGTTTACATTACACACTTTACCTTGTTTATCTTTGGACCCGTATGTTTGGGCATCTTATATTCAGTATTGATGTTACTTGTGGATCCTATACTTGCTATGATGTGATTTGGTTACACGTATGGGAGTGTACATGTTTACTTTACTGTATTTATTTTAAATTATGTTTCTAATGCCAACATATTGACGCTCCACTTTAATTTAATTGGGCGTAGCTAACCGAATTAGATATAAAAAGAAGGGTTGTCACAGTTGGTATCAGAGCACGATTTTAGAGCCTTTAGGGATCTGAGGGCGTCCGTTACGTTTTCCGCACATCGTTTCCTTGATACGTAGAGCCTTACGATTAGGTATTGTATTAGATGACTTGGAAGATCTTCACGCTACTATTTTGGCGGGCGATTCGGAGCTAGGCTTGTGTATAGGGAGGGTTCCTTGTTTGGATTTCATTCGTGAGACGTCCCACACATGAGGTGAATCTTCGATCGACCACAGGATAGTACGCGTGAGGTCTGTGTGTGAATACTTGTTGTAATTATGACTAGTGCTCCACTTGAATAATTTTTTTTTTTGGATACGTGTTCACTTACTATCTTTTAAGATGGTAATTTGATGAGACGTGGAGTTTGTGAGGGCAAAGGGTCCAAGAATTTTAAGAGACCGCAATTCGCGTGCAACTATCGTAGTTTCATCGTCCACCAGTAGGCGAGAAAACCGATGTTTAACTCATTGATTGAGTTTACTTTTGGAGCTTTAAGGGGAGGAAACACCCGTATATTTGATGTGCATTATCAACTTTGAATATCGTCGCTCTTATGGATATAAAGAAGTTGGTATAAGTTATAGCCCAGACTGTAGTACCACTGAGTTATTGGTACCACTTGCGCGTGTAGTTGTCTGAAGTTGTTTCCAATATGGAAGGGTAGAGCTTTAGATATGGCACACCTCAAAATGATGTGGTCCAGTTGTTGTTGTGACATTTTCCTGAGAAGAAATTATCGCGCTCCACCCGTAATGGGTAGACTGTTGAGGCATTCGATGACGTATTAATAAGTGATGGTTAACGAAGTAAGTCTTGTGATAATAAGAGTATATTATTACTTATGAACATGTAAAGGAAGGGTTGTGATTTGAGAGAGGACTACTCCAAATCGGTGTATGTACCACACCATCAAAGGATGACCTGAGGGGTCCAATTTTGGTTTACGCAAGAGTGTTATCATACTTGTGAAAAACACGAACTAGATTCATCCGTTTGATGATGTTCAATGGGAGATTCATGAGTTTGAATCTGGAATGGATAAGTGATTGTCGTTGAAATATTGTGTTGGTATCAGGGAAGTTTGGTAGGCGTGTAAACCTACACGTTGTCCACAGAAGCGATAGATGTCGCATTGGGGTGGCATAGTGGTTTTTAGTGCTCTGATTGTATAAAATCCGTAATGGAATCAACTTAAGGACGATTAGGTGTGTGTTAGGTCATGCACAAGATATATTAGTGGGTTGGGTACTCACCTGTTCAGAGTAGAATGTTTCAGCGAGTTATCCCGAACAAGTTCGTGAGAATGTATCAGTAATGTTACGATATCTTGGCCATGGACACTAGGGATGAGGAAGTCCGTATCGCAAGGTCATACGAGGATTGACATTGGAGAAGTCCAGAATTTTTTCTTTAGTAGTTTTATTTCTGTATTTGGCAATGAATGGAGTTCAGTGTTCTTCGTAAATCCCTAGATTAGAATTGGTGTTCGATAAGATGTGGTTATCTTTCTTTGTAGTACCGGTATATTTGTTAAAAGATGTCGAGAGAGGAACATAAATATGGGTGTGCTAAGGGATGGACTTGAGCTGGAGTTACCAGTTGTGAACCCTACGATGAGTAGCAAATCTCTAGGGATGAGTTGTCGAGTGAGAACATCACGAGGGAGTGTTCAATAGGCGTTTCATTTTATGCGAGTGTGATCGCTTGAGTTAGTGATATATCCATGAGTTAGGTTTTATGTTATCACCCGGTGATTGGGGGTACTTATTTGTTGCACCTTGATAATGGTGGTGCTTGATTTTGAATCCATCAGATATAGGAATGTGGCTATGTTGTGGCCCTCGTTATGTATTAATGTGAATTATAGCACGAGTGAGTAGTTAGTGACATGATGTTTACTTAGATCGTGTGTGATTAAAGACATGTTCCGAAATCAAGTGTAAGATGTTCGATTTTGGTAACGTCTAGACTAGTGAATAGTCATAGAATGGTCTTGATGGTCTTTTGATAATGGTAGAGTATGTGTGCACCGCTGTTAAGCCTATGGGTGCCGGATATGGATATATGTATTGTGATTAACATATATGTGTAGTTGAGATAATCCACGGATGCTTAGTAAATGTGAATGGCTAAGGTATTTATATTATAGCTCGGTGGATGGATTATTATACTTGTTGTGTATTGTATAATAAATATATATGAGATAAGATATCATATATTTGTCTCTAGAGTAAAGAGATATAAGAATGTTGATTGAATCTCATTCCGGGAAATCAAATCCGAATTAAATTGTGATGAATATATTAAAGTGAAAATGAAGCATGGATAATTATATGTGTATATAGACTACTTTGGGTATCGAGGGCATAATGGACCTCAACGACCAACATTGCCAAGGAGTAGTGTATTGGGGGGGTTCCTTGTTTGGATTTCGCTTGTGAGATATCCCACGCACGAAACGCAGTGCAATGTTGGGAGTGAGGAGAAGTTAGTCCTTAGTTCTCATAATTATATATTAGTATATCTCGAAAATCGACAGTGCCAAGGAGTAGTGTATCGGTGGGTTCCTTGTTTGGATTTCGCTTGCGAGACGTCCCACGCACGAAACGTCGTGCACTGTTGAGAATTATGAATAATTAATTATTTATATTATTTTTGTAAATTGGGGTTATACGCGTCATATTTGAGGGCATAATGAATTTTAACAATCAATACTGCCAAGGAGTAGTGTATCGGGGGGGTTCCTTGTTTGGATTTTTCTTGCGAGACACTCCACACACGAAACTTAGCGAGTCGAGACTTGGGGGTATTAATTTCTGGATCAGCTTAGTAGTTCAGTTATGTTAGGCTTCGTGATGAGAGTTAGGTTGTACAGTTAGAAATGGGAAAGAATCTCTATGAATTTCATTATTGGGTTGCCAAGATTGCAACGCGATCATGATTCGATTTGGGTCATCGTCGACAGACTGACAAAGGTGGCTCATTCCCTTCCAGTGAGGACGGATTATACGGAAGCACAGTATGCCACGATGTTTATTAACAATATTATGAAGTTGCATGGGGTACTGTGTGATATCGTGTCCGATCATGGCAGTGTCTTCATCTCGCACTTTTGGGGCAGTCTTCAGGAGGTGATGGGACTACAGTTGAGTTTGAGTATCGCATTCCACCTTCAGTCTGATGGTCAGACGGAGCGGGTGAATAAGATTTTGGAGGACATGTTGGGAGTTTGTGTGTTGGACTTCAAAGGTGGTTGGGATATGCATTTGCCACTGGTGGAGTTCACATACAATAATAGTTATCAACAGACTATTGGTATGGCACCATACGAGTCTTTATACGGCAAGCCTTGTCGATCCCCTACATATTGGTTGGAGTTCGGAGAGCACCGAATGCTGGTTCCGAATAGTGTTAGGGAGACCTCGAAGAAGGTTGACTTGATTCGTGCATGGATGAAGACCGCGCAAGATCGTCAGAAGACTTATGCTGACATAAGACGGAGGAAGTTAGAGTTCGTCGTTGGGGACCAAGTGTTGTTGAGGGTCTCAACCATAAGAGGTGTTGTTCGTGTTGGTGGCAAAGGGAAGCTTTCACCATGATACGTGGGTTCGTTAACAGTGTTCGGTAGGGTGGGGTCAGTTGCCTACCTTTTAGGCCTACCCGACCAGCTCTAGCGGGTACACGATATTTTTCATGTATCCATATTGAGGAAGTTCTTACGTCCCGAGGACTCACACCTACACATATAGTTAGATGGGGTTGAGCTGCAGCCCGATGGGACCTATGAGGAGAAGTCGGTCAGGATCCGAGATCGTCGTGAGCAGCAGTAGAGGTCAAAAGTTATTCCTCTTGTTCGTGTTGTGTGGTGTAATCATGATGAGTCTGAGGCCACTTGGGAGAGAGAGGATGACTTGCGAATCAGTCACCCATATCTCTTCATGGAAGGTACGTGCGAAACTACCTTACTTGACTTGAATTGATTTGTTTTAATTTGGATTTCGAGGACGAAATCTCGTTCGTAGAGGGGGAGAATGTAATACCCCGCATTTTTGATTGAATTGAAATTGAAATAAAAAAATATGTCAGTATATATATTCAAAATGTTTGGAAATGTAAAGTTAAAATGAATTCATTGAGATACGAATGTGCGACTTAAATATTAGAAGCGAATTAATGCGTAAAAGGATCGAGAGGGTTAAAATTGGGGGCAATGGCATTTTTGTAAATAAACTAACCCTAGGTATAAATAGAATAGAAGAGAAGAAGTCTTCATTTTATCATTTCACAAATGGAGGCTTGGGTTTGGTAGAGAGAGGGAGAGTAAGAAGAGAAGAAAGCTAAGAGGATTTCAAGAGGATTCAACTTCTCCATACAATCCAAGGCAAGTTAATAACCTATATGTGTATATTATGTATCCATAATGAAATGTCACATGAACATGTATTTGGATCCCTAAATTAATATGATATTGATGTTAAAAATGATATGCAATGTATTAGGATCACCCTCCATGTAGATTCAAATGCAATAACATCATTATAGGGATTGAATTGTTGAACAACCTCTTGAATTTAAGAAATCTATGAACTTGTAAATCGTCATATTAAAAACTATTTTGAGCTGTTTTCGTTCCAAAAATGGATGTTTCGTCCGCGTGGCCCGACAGAAAATTATATTCCGAACAACTTTGTAGTTGTAAGTTTTTCCGAAAACGGATCGAAAAAGTCTCAAATCGGCGTTTTAAAACTCTGCGCAGGAAGTTGTCGTGAACAGGTCGAACTGTATATGTTAGTTTCGGGTCTGTTTTAAGCAGGCTACGATAGGGTACCCGCGTGTCCTTGTAGAAAATCACATTCTGAACAACTTTGTAATTTTAAGTTTTTCCAAAAACGGATCGGAAAAGCCTCAAATTGGCATTTTAAAATTCTGGGCAGAAAGTCGTCGAAAACAGGGGGAATATTATATATTAGTTTCGGGTCTGTTTTATGCAGGCTATGGAAACGTGCACGCGTGTCTTAATAGAAAATCACATTCCGAACAACTTTGTAGTTTTAAGATTTTCCAAAAACGGATCGGAAGAGCCTCGTATCTGCATTTTAAATTCTGGACAGCATGTTGTTTAAATAAGAGTGATAATATTTTTCATGTTGTTAGTAAGATAATTGTGGTATTGTGCCTAATATCCTAACTTGATCACATACTTATGGTTATTAGGAATATATAACCATGAAATGATTTGATGTTGAATTAGTAAATTAATGATGTAAATTATGTTATATTATAAATAATGACTATTGTATAACTCGAGTAAGAGACTTGACATGATTGTATATATACATAAGCGTGAAATTGTTTTACATGTATATTATCGAGTATGCACTAGACTAGTCCTCCGGTCGACGTAGGCACATGTTGAATGCGATTTTTTGTGATTGATCCGGTTAGGTTCCGCTCGAGTGCCGTGTTGCAGATAAACCACCGGAACCGGACACATGGTTGTAATGCGGGTCGGATAGAAAGACCTTGAAACGCCATGTGATTTAGGACTTAGTACGATTGCCCTTGCCACGTAATATTGGGGAGTATTCATGTGTAGGCCTAGTGTTACGACTTGTTCCCCCGGGTAACGATAGTGACCCGATATGACTTGTTGTGTGAGATATTATGCTTGTGTCTTAAAATAATATCTCGAATCGATGCATTTGATATTATACTTGAAGGAAATATTTTGATACGTTAAATACTGAAATGAGATTAATAATGATTAATCATGATACGGTATGAGACTACACGTTACTCGAGTTTGGGTTGGGTAGTCATGACATAGGAACATTGGTTGGGTAATTGAACCACTTAATTACTGGAGACGAGTCATGACTAGTGTGCTTTCATTATAAGTACATCTTATAATCTTATAGCTTGTTTTCTTGCTTTGACGTTCGTCTATCTTGCTTCTTGTTCCTCTCCCATATATATGTATTATACAGGTCCTCGCCCCGTTGGACAGTAGACCGTGGAGCTGGATGACCTTGCATCTATTCTTAGGATCTTGTAGTGGTGGACGTTGGTCATTATCCTATTTTGTCACTCTTCCTTAGAGTGTGGTATCAGAGATTTCCCATTGTTAGGGATTTGATAGTGTTGAGAGGTTTACATTACACACTTTACCTTGTTTATCTTTGGACCCGTATGTTTGGGCATCTTATATTCAGTATTGATGTTACTTGTGGATCCTATACTTGCTATGATGTGATTTGGTTACACGTATGGGAGTGTACATGTTTACTTTACTGTATTTATTTTAAATTATGTTTCTAATGACAACATATTGACGCTCCACTTTAATTTAATTAGGCGTAGCTAACCGAATTAGATATAAAAAGCAGGGTTGTCACATCTACCTTGTTCGTCTTATGAACTACGCGGACTTTGATGCTATTTTTTGCTATGTAGGCATCCCAAAGTTATTTTTGGGATTCAAGTCCTTTGTTACTTACCATTTGGAACATGCTGAAGTCTTATTTTAAGCCTAGTTAAAGAAGTAACATTAGACCATTTGGAATAAATTCACGCAAACATTTATGTTGTATATATTCACGCAAGCATGCGTTGTATTTTATTTGTGTTGTACATGTTCAAGCAAGCATGCATTATATTTTATTACATATTCACACAGGCATGCATTAGTTTACTTGTGTTGTATTATTATATTTTGATTTATGGATGGCGTATTGGCTAAATATTTATTTTTGTAATGGAAACAGGTTTGAAAAATGTACAGGTTTTTTTCGGATGCAAAAAAATAAAAAAATAAAAATTATATTTTTAATTTTGTTATGGTCCAAAACCGTGACCAAATATATATTTTTTTAATTTGATTACATTGGTTGTCACGATCCAAAATTGTAACCGGTGGGGTGACAATTTAAAAAATAGAATATTTAATCAAATTTTTGGATCCGGACTAAATATCTTATTTTTTAAATTATCACCCTCTTGGTCATGGTTCTGGACCGTAACAACTAATGTGACCTTTCAGAAATGTCACACTAGGGGTTAGGGTGAGTGTCACATATTTGAATGGTCACATTAGTTGTCACGATTTTGGACTGTCACACTGTGGTCATAGTATTGAACCGTGATCCTACTCTGGGTTATGGTGTTGGACCATGGCCCGCAATTTTATCACCCTTAATATGTTCACGATCTAAAACCTGACCCATAGTCCTTGGTCACTGACCAAAACCATGACCATTGGCCTCTTTTAGTGTAGTGGTTGTTAGCATGTTGAACTTTTAAGCTTAGTTTCATCTTCATGCAAGCCAAGACTATTGTTGTTGAAAGAACATAGTATTGAGCTTAGTTTCATCTTCTTATAAGCCAAGACAATTGTTGTTGAAAGAACATAGTATTTGGATGGGTCAAGATATAAAATTAAAAGCCTCCATCTGTATATATGCATCATATACGCCTTATTTTCTCCTTCATACCTTCCAAATATTTCCAGCATATCATCACTTACCCCTTCAATTAAGGGTTTGCAATCCTCACGGGAATTAAAAATTCTAGTTTTCTCACCTTAAAAACTATAAATTATTTTTTTGTAGACATAATTCAACTCCAAATGATGTGATAAAAAATTTATTAAATATATATTTATCGACCCTGGACATGGGATATTCAATACAACTATCTCCATAATCTTTTGTCCACTAGAGGTTAAATATGTGAAATAATTTACTGTAGCACATAAAAATGGACATGACCACGAATGTTTATGGCCTATAGAAAACTTTCTTTGAAAGATGTAAGTTCTAACATGACCACGCGTTATAATGGCTATAAGATCTTTTTATGATGCAGCACCCTTTCGATACAAACCTCACAAACCTGCAATATAGCTTATCATAAACACATGAGTTTTCTTTTCTACAAAGTATGCATGGAGACTTTAAGTGACAAGACGACAAACTGATGGAAAATACATCACCGAGATCACCCAAGGGTGATTTTTTATATTAAACCCTACATATAGTTAATTGATATGGATGCATTTGTACACGAAAAATTTCCCACTGCAGTGAACACGCCAGCATGGTCGATGGAGGAGGATTATTACTTATTGTTGAAACTAACATATAGACTTTATGACAATAATACCCAGATGGTCTGTTTTAATGGTATCAGGACAATATTCATTCGACGGAGGAATACAACTATATAGGGACCCCGGTGGATACATATTCATAATTTCCAATAGCGATGGACAATACTAATGCGTAAATTACATTCGTATCACCAAGTAGTTACCAATGGTGGATGTAGTTGGGATGGTGTAAACTTCAAGCTTATTGTTGAGAATAAGGAGTTATGGGAGATTTTATGTGAAGACATCCTTGGGTGCAAGGCCATTCGTGATGAAGCATCCTATTTAATAAACAAATTCAGAGGTTCCTTCTACCTTTAGCAAAGAACCTGAAAGTCACTTTATTGCCTTACGTGTTATAGTTTCTTTCATACTTTCTTGTATGCCTCTTTAATTTGATAATTAATTCGAATGAGTAGTATGATACCAAAAAATAAATCGAGTGAGTAATATGTCTAACTATACAAGCCATGGTTGCATTTAGTTCATTGTTGCAGTGGGTTAACTATTCATATGCATTTGGTACGACACTAACCTTAGATGATTAAAAGTGTAAATACGACACTCATCTACCGTAAATATATTGCAATTCCAATTACCAAAATGTAGTTATTGTGATGTGTATTTTTTACTTTTATTATACCCACATGAAAATAGTATAAAGAATGATCCATACATTGATTTAAGCTCATGACCTCATAAGCATAATTTAACGATATCCCTTCAAAACACTGAAATTAGAAAATTATGGAATGAGTTATCGTCCATCTTTGATAAAGCTTATTAACTCCTTACCCAGGGAGTTTCATCACATAATTAAAAGAAAATTTCTCATACAACTACTATCAGTAAATAGTTTTAGTTATTCAAATCTAATCCATAATTATCCAAATCCAGGGCAACCTTGGAGTACCTTGGTTTGTTTTGATCTCCTACAACGACCAAGGAAAATAATTTTTTATACATACATTTAGCACTTGTTAAACACATACTATTAAAGTTACCACTATTCAGTTGCCATTTTCCTTGCCACAATTTACTCTAGAGCTTCCCTTATTCAATATATATCTACAGCTTAATTGTAGCTTATATTTAGGATTCTAGAGCTATAAAATATAGTTGTTGTATTTCGAATTCCATTATAAATTCTTTCCTTAATTTTCTCATGTAGATATGATTTCCTCCTTGATTTTAGCCATAGGACTTTGTTGTATTGTAAATATATAACAATGATAATGAAATTCTTCTTCTCAATTGAGAAGATCACTCCAAATTGTGTCTTACTTTTACATGGTATCAGAGCAAGGTTGCTCCTGATCCTTAATGTTTTCTTCTTAATCCCTTTCCTCTCTTCTATTCTTAATCAATTTTTTTCATTTCTTCTCTTCTCAAATGGCAGAAACATCTACTGATATAAGTAATGCTTCTGCAAATAATGAGTTAGAAGGATCGACCAATGATCCCCTCTATATTCATCATTCATATAACCCAACTTTAGACACCACATTTTAGGACCCCCTAACCCCGAGTCTATCCTTAGATCCTTATCACCTCCCTAATTCACTAAAAAACCTAGGTCATACTCCGAGTACCGATCTAGAGGCCATCAGGCGCTCTAGGGCCCCATTTGACTTCGATCAACCCTATCATTAGAGTAAAAAACTCTTTGAATCTTAGAATGGAACTGAATATAATTTCTAACAGTCCACCCCGTGCATGAATTATCATAACAGTCTAGATGAACAGACCATTTTATTGTCAAAGATTGATCTAAAGGCCATCGGGCGCTCTCGGGCCCCAATTTGACCCTAAAAACTTATTCGGAGACTATCAGGAGCTCCCGGACTCCGTTTAACCAAAGTTAAATCTTCAGATCAACTAAGACTGGATGAATCTTTGAAGGGCACTGAATACCCTTTTCTAATGGTCCACCCCATGCGCGATTCTGACTTACGGTACAAACGAATGACCCGTTTTACTCTGACAGGTTACCGAGCGCTTTCGGGCCCCGGTTGACCAAGGCCAACTATCTAAGTCGAGAAAAGCACTTTGGAATGTAGAATTACATCTCCCAAACTTTCCAATGGATCGCCCCATGCGCGATTTTGACTTACCATACGGACGAATGATCCGTTTGCATCCGAAGCTCTCCCGTCCAAAGGACTGATGTGCGCTTTCGAGCCACATTTGACCCGAAGTCAACTTTCATAACCGAGAACAGTCTGAAGGACTCTTGGAGGTATCTAAATTACCTTTCCAATGGTGATTCTCGTGTGCGATTCGGATCAATGGATTACGTTCTACGGTCATTTTTTTAAGAAAATCTGCACGAGATTACCAATTGGCAAGTACCAGACCCTGCCTATCGGCAGTGTGCCTAGGGTCACCTATCGATTGGAAGGACCAGGGATATGATGATCAACAACCCCCTAACCCTATAAAAGGAGGACATGACCTCACTCAAAAGAACACCTGCAACTCAGATCCATCAGCATCGCTAGTCTCAGCAACATTCTCTCAATCAGCGAAGTTCCCTTATATGAAATTTTATCCAAGTTCACATTCCCACCCCTTTCACACCCAATTTGGCTAGATCTCATTCAATATTCATTTCAAGCATTAAGGGAGTTCATCCAAAATCAAGGGCAAGCTCATATTCTTCAAAAAAGGTCCAAATCCTTCCCTTATCTATTTAAATTTCTTATTTTTGCATTAGTTATACTAGATTCATAATCTAGTTCTTACCTTAATTCATACATATTAATCTCCACATTTTCACTAGTATATTGCACATACTTTATTTTCTATAAAAAAACAAAATCAATAAAAAGAGGGTTATACCCAAAAATTCCGAATGAATTCATCTTTCACACTTTTCCAAAACTAAAACTTTTTTTCCACACACACTTTTATAATAAAATCCCGATCGAATATATGGGATAAAACCCCAACCTTAGGCCGCATGTGAACTACATGGACTTTGATGCCTTTATAGGCTATGTAGGCATTTCAGATTAAAACCCGAGACTCGAGTTCAACTTTCGATTTTCCAATTTTCATAAAATCTTTATTCCTATATTTCATCATATTCTTACATTATTATATCTTCATAATTCTTGGTTAGCGCTCCATCCGACATATATTCTCATTTCTCCATAGTGGTCAATATCGTGATAAACGTATAAATCATATTTTATATATATATATATATATATATATATATATATATATTATCTTTGGGAACATTCCTCGGGATAATTTCACTTTATCTTCTCCATGATATGAGTTGAGTGATTCCTATCTCCATTATATATACACGCACACACATTTCATGGAGAAATAAAGGAAACAATAACACAAGCCCATGAGAGACCGAAAGGGCGGGATGGGTTTCGAACACCTTATCATTCCGTAACTTAGCCCCTGAACTATTGGTTTCGTATGCATCAGCTTGTCTTTGATGTCATCCTCTTGAGGTGGCGATTGTTGTTTTGTCTGTTTTGATCAAAATAGACTGGCAACTCTATCTCCTTACATTTATCCCACATCGACGATGGCCAAAGCTCCCCCGAGCGGTATGCAATTCCTCTCCGAGCAGCTCAAGATCGAATCGGAATGGCCACGGAGGCGACTCTGCTGGGGACTTTCATAAGAGGGCTAGAGTCTCTTTTCATTAGTGTTTTGTTTCCTTGTGTGCATATGCACCTACCTGTATATTCCTTTTTTCTCCTCTATTATTTCTTGCACTTATATACCTCATACTTATATCACTACTCACTCACATACTTGTAGAAATTCTCCATGTACACTTCACACCGTGTGCACCTAGGATCATTTATATCCACATGTTGCACACATCGCTTAGAAATACATTCTTAGGTGTCACTAAAACACACTCACACTTATCACACACCACTTATAGATGATCCATGCTTAGTTTCACTACCACACACTCACTTGTGGATAGTCGCACATCACTCACTCTCACATATCCATGCTTAGTATAGATTTACTTTATATACTCGTACATAATCCCCTACTTGTAATGATGCTCATCAATAAAGATACTCTCTACATCAGATATTAATCAAAGAATCGTGCATTTTTGCACCCCACATTACCAGAGAGCATTACTATT
Organism: Sambucus nigra; assembly: GCA_949130495.1. Classification (NCBI taxonomy): domain Eukaryota; kingdom Viridiplantae; phylum Streptophyta; class Magnoliopsida; order Dipsacales; family Adoxaceae; genus Sambucus; species Sambucus nigra. Next base: position 275,810,100 of record OX422210.1, on the reverse strand, counting down.
AACAAAATTTTGTCGCGTAACTGGAGGGTCACTTCGTGATGGGCGCTGGTCCGGCAGGTCGCAATTAGCCTAAGCGATATGACTCTCACCTTACATTGGCCAAGTAACTTTGACGTATATCGAATGGTTCCCCTCGCATCGTACCTCTTAATCAAAGTCATGATGGGAGGTATATCGTAAGGAACTTATTCATGTACGTCGAGTATATTGAATTCTCTCTCACACGGACTATCGCCATGAGGTATATAGTGAGGCAATTCACGTACACTCAGGTATATCAAATGGTTTGCCCACACATACCAATTTCCCTAAAAACTAAGACGTATATCTTGGAATTCATACCAAAGGGGGGAACTCTTTTCCAAATAACCCAACAAATGCATACCCTCATATAGGCGTCAGACCGAGGACACTCATATTTAATTGTCGGTTTCTATCCAAAACTCTGTCGGAATGATGAGTCGGCATGCCGCTAAAAAATTTACGTAATTTTTTAAAACAGAACCCTGCCCATGAGCCTGTAATAAGTCCAACCATATTTTCACGTATTTTTCAAACCCAATTTTTCCAAGCTCGGGTCTCTTTCGGCATTTATTTTTGGATTTAGGTAAACCTAATACAAGTGAGAACATAATAAACATAATAATCATGCTGAGACCCGTCTCTCATCTTTTTCCACTTTTCTAAAAAAAAATACCAAAAACATTTTCCCTTTTCTCGTACCAAAAATACTTTTCCTCCACTTTGTCCAAAACATTTTTCCTTCATATTTTCCAAAATGTCAAAAAAAAATTCCCTCCTTTTTAATATAAAAGTTTTTCCCTTTTCTCCTTCAAAAATAAATTTGATTTTCCTTTTTCTCAGGTCGATCGCATACCCTTAGCTTGGCTCCCTATTAGCTTCGATCTTCAGTAGAACCGCCCTAGAGCTTTGTCAGTCCCCTCACTTCCTCCGAGTCCAGAATTCACCATTTTTCATGGAGAACACAAATCAAGTACCGATTGCACAGCCAGATCTAATGACAGTCCTAACTCATCTCACTACTAAGATTGACAGCCTGTAAGCTGAGGTCCATGAAATGCAACGAAATTGGGTCCCTATTCCTGAAGAGCCAGAGGTGCTCTTCCTTAGTGTATGGGTCCGCCCACACCCGAGCCTATCTGGGTTTATAAGGAATATCAGCATGCTCCACGTGCTCCTCCTGCTAATAGGACACCACCTGCCCATCTTCATATGCCGAATCTTGCCAAATTGGGGATAACTTAGCCGTGATGTTGATGAGAAAGAGGAGGAATTAAATAAGGTGAAGGAGGATCTCAAGATGCTAACCAATAAGTTTAACCAAGTCATAATCTCAAGAAACTACATGCACTATACCCACATGTCTCCCTATCCGAAAGCGAGGCTGCTAAAAAAGTTCAATACGCCCAATATCGAGAAGTTCGGAGGTAGGGACCTTCGATTGTTCATCTTTGCAGTTATCACTGAGCCATGACCCTCCTATGGGCTTTAAAATAAATAATAGCCCAAATTTTTTAGCAAATTTTGAAGGACAGCTCCCTTCACTGGTTCTTATTTCTCGAAAAGTCCAAAATTCGTAGCTAGAAAAATGTGGCCTGAGAATATATGACACAATACAAGTATAATGAGGAGTTAAAAGTCACCCGTTAGGATTTAGAGTTGCTCAAACAGAACCCTAGGGAATTAATTAGCACCTTTATAGTAAAAGGTGAAGAGAGAAAGCTACCACCATGACCAACCGGCCTTTCGAAGAGGAGCAAGTCAGCATCGTAAAGAAGAACTTCTTACCCCATGTCCGAACCATGATGGGAGGATAATATTACCCATTTAACAGAGCTCTCCGATAAGAATGAGTGGAGATTAAAGAAGGTTTTGTCAAGACGAAAGTTGAACAGAAGAAAGTTTATGGACAGTTTACTCCTAAGAAGTATGAAAAACTAGTTAGTGCTGCAGTCTCAACTACTAACAACATTTCTCAAACAGCCACTTCATGGGCACCAGAAATCCATCCTCTCCCAGTCCGAATGGAATATACCGAGCTCCATGCTCCCCTATCTAATGTTTACCAGGCCCTCCTAAGACGAAACCTTATCAAGCCACTAGATCCTCACCCATTACCAAACCTACTTCCCAAGAACTTCAAACCAGAAGTCCACTGTGATTTTCATCAAACTGTTAGCCATACCACCGACCAATGTTTTCACCTCTAAAACATGATCCAAGGTCTGATTGACCGGGGTTTCATCACCCCACCAACCAATCCTAAGCCAAACATTACTCACAATCCACTCCCAAACCATACCAATGCCATCTTCTTGGAAGAAAACCCAGACTTTAATCCATCTACCCAGATTACACCAACCTAATTACCCATCATACTTATGTACTCTCCTAAAACTCTCTAAACTTTCCTATATTTCCTCCTACACCCTGCCAGCCTCGTTGACTAGGCACTATTACTCCTTAACAGAGCATGCATCATTGTCCATACCCGTTCTAGAGATGGAAGTATCGAATTTTCAGAAGTACTGAACCAACTCCTTATGTTCGGCTGAAATTGCCCTCCCAAATTATCATCAATTTCCAAAGCTTCATTACGTTGTTCTTAGAAGCACGAAAATGGGCTCGAGAATCAGACAGTTGGGTAGTACCTCCCGATGAAGTCAGTCAAGATGAGGTCATCCAGATTATGGCAGATATATTTCAATAAACTGGTGATAATAGCAGCATATCCGAACTATTAAATTCTCTGAAACTATAAGGACGTCGGGTCCCTTTACCTCCCCACCAAATGGGAGGATTTATATGAAGAATACATTGAAGTTATGGAGTGTATTGACTTTTTATGGAAAGACAACATTGTCACCACCGAATGGGGAGATGAATTCAATAATTTAAATGGGGAGAAAAGTTCAGAAAGGACTAGCTTGGTAGTCGATATGTGGGATGATGTCATTAGAGGAGCTACTAGGGGAGATTAACAGGGTGGATGAATAACCCAGGATCGATGAGGAAACGGGTTTTATGTTGTTCGCCTCTTCTGTGAACCGTATGACCAGGTCAAGGAGACATTACCAAGTTCCAAACCCCCCGCCATCAGCAAGTGACAAAGGGAAAGGTGTTGAGAATCTTCTTATGCCAGAAATGAGTCTTGAGGCAAGCAAGGTCCTCGATCAGTTGAAAAAGACTTAAGCTAACATCACTCTGTGAGGACTCTTTATGTCTTCCTAACAGCACAAAAATGCTTTGATCAAGCTACTCACCGGGTCAACGGTCCCTCCGTCTACCACGCTAGAAGAAGTAGTGAATATGGTTGGATTTCTGACCTCTACAAGAATCCTCTCTTTCTTTGAAGAGGAAGTCCTATAGATCGGGCCAAGCCACAATTATGCTCTCAATATCTCTATCTAAGTCATGGGAAATACTGTCTTGCTCTCTCTTGCCTATAATGGATCTGCTCGGAATATTTGCCCGCTAAGAACCCTCTACTATTTGGAGCTGAAATTTAGCGACCTTACTCCAACATATGCCACTGTAAGAGCCAACGATAATACTCGTCGAGAAGTGATGGGATCCGTAAAGCTTGTAATAGAGGTTGTCCATCTAAATCTTGTCGTAGAATTCCAAGTCATTGACATCCCAGCTTGTTTCAATTTGTTATTTGTACAACCATGGATCCACAGTATCAAGGGTGGTTTTTCTTCCCTGCATCGGAGACTGGAGTTCTTCGCTAATGGGCAAGGTCATTACCATCTTGGGCGACGACGACAGTACCAATAATGCAAGCACTAGTAATCCATTACTTGAGATATAGCATGGGTTAAATGATATGCTCCTATTCAGTTTCTAAGTTGATCCACTTCTACTCCCAGCAGGGGATGATTTCAAAGATAGGGTTTGTCCAGAGTATGACCCCCATGGCAACGTCAACGTGATCCATATGTTCAAAAACATGCACTTCATACCCGGATTGAGGCTGGGGCAAAAATAGTAAAGGATACTCGAACCCATTGTGCTGAAGAAAGCTTTTCCTCCTAGTGGCTTGGGCTATCAACTATGAGCAGAAGAACTCAGGGCGATCTCCAGCCTCGACTGAAGAAAAGACTAGAATGTGTGAAGACCATCTTGTAATACCTCGTATTTCTACGTATTTATGATTTAATTAATTCAAAAAAATTAATTGGATAAATACGTTTTAGTTAACTTACATGTGTGACGTAATTTAATGTGATTAAATAATAAAAGTGATTATCAAATATTAATCGAGAGATAGAGACTGATTAATATTATGTTACAAGATTTACTATGTGCGTAAATAGTAAATAAATGGTAGATTTTGATACACGGCATAGCGAGTGATATGTGCGTATTTTATTTTATCTCAGTGGGAGTCGCGTGTAGACCATTTTGAGGTGAGAAATGAGAATTATATTTTAAGTGACTCGAAAGATAATTTCGAGTGCACTGTTGATCCCGAATGGGCCGAAATGGTCAAAATGAAGTACTCGGGGGTAATGTTTGAGTTTCGGGGGCTTTTTGGACTAGAAGGGACTCGTAATTGAGTACACGAGTCATTTTACAATTGGGTATACACGTAATTTTGGGTTTAATAAGGGGAGATCCCTCATTTCTCCCATAAAACTCAGCCCTAAGAGAGAGAAAGAGAAGAGAGAAGGAAGAGAAGAATGAAGAAGAGAAGAGAGGAAGGAAGAAAGGGGAATTTCTGGCCAAGCTCCGCGGGATTCAACTCGGGGTCGTCAGATTTTATCTACGAGGCAAGTGTTTACTTGCTTTATTAATTTAGTTTTTTTATTTCTCATATTATAGTTGGTGTGTAAAACTATAAAGATTTTTGGGATGAGTTTTCATGAATCAAAATGGGTTTTTCGGAAGATTAACGAATAAACCCCAGATAATATCAAATTTGGAAAACATAGAAATTAATTGAAATTAATTATTGGATATGGGTTCTAGGATGATTAGAACCCTTTTTATGTGTGTATATATTGTTGGTTGAGGTTTCTGATGATGGGAGAGAAGATAAAAAGCTTGGAAGTGCATTAATGGAGATTTGTAATTTGGAGAAGATAGTGAACAGTAACGCAGAAGCTTGCGGGGTCGATTAGGCAAGGAGGCGAATCGATTCAGTTCTTGATCAAAGGATAAAAGTTATATATATTTTCGATATAGTCGCGTGGATGCTAACCACGTACTTTTCTGATTTATTTTGGATTTATAATGATTTTTCTAAGGAAGCAGTTACGAGATTGAAATCGTTAGCTCGGGAATCAAATCGAACATTTTATAGATAATTCAAATGCATGCCATTTACTGTATAATTTGAATTAGATACTCATTTATGGATGAAAAGAAAGGTATGGAAGTTATCTTTCTAATGAGATTTGATTTAGGTCAATTGGACTTCTGTAGAGTGAGTTATAGCTATTTTAGTGCAAGGTGTTTAAGCTGCTAGAACAACAGAGTTACGAAAATTTTATAAACAATTCAAATGTATGCCATTTTCTGTATGATTTGAATTATATTCTCATTTATAGATGAAAATAAAGGTATGAACGTTATATTTTTAATGAGCTGTGACACCCCGCCTAATTAAATACCGGGCGATCACTCTTTTATTAAATTAAATCAAGGTGAACAGTTTGGTTCATTCTTAGCATCACTGTCGTAAAAAGAAACTTTCCAATTAACACCCTAAATAATTAAGCTAAGTGTCAAAACCAATTTTAAACATTAACTTCCAAATTTTATTTAAAGAAAAGATTTATTTAATTTTATTAACAAAGCTCAATGAATAAGATTCACACCACAATAAACTGGAACGAAAGAATCCAATATATAAAACATTCATCAACGAATGTCAACATGCGAGAAAATAAAGTAATACATCCGTCCTGAACGAAATCCCATAATAACGAACTAGGAAATAACTGAAATAACAATGTCCCAACATAAAGAAATAATGGAAAGGGCTACACATGCCCATCAGAATGAAAATGCTAGGAGTGGATCTGAATGAACGAAGTCTTCTAATCAAAAGACCTGCAGCTCCCACCTAAGCTGCAGCGCGTTCCTTCCAAAAGATCCTAAGCAAGACGCCCCTGTGGCTGGGCACCTGAAATACATACATATATATATATATACAAGGGGGAGAGGGAGAGATAAAACGGGTCAGAGCCCGAAAGTGTGTATGATTTAAAATTAGTTTAGCAAGTATTTAAATTGATACAGGCCAATGCAATAACATATTAGTTCGACACTCTCTTGAGAAATTCTCACCTCTCTTCTAGTGTGCACGCCTATCGTACTAACCTTCCCCAAATGGTTTAACTTAACATATTATCATACTAACCTTCCCAATAATTTAGTTTATCTTAACTTACTCATAAGTTTTAAAAACCGAACAATGTCAACGTGTAAAAAGGGTACTTTCAAAGTGTATCACAACTCTCGTTTTAGCTTCATTAATTTATAAAGTTTCCCAGTGCCATATAATACTCTCATAAAACAAGTATTTCCAATCTGATTCATCAAACATGACTTACTTACCAAATCACAGTAGGTAGTTACAAGTTTCAGAACTTCATATATATTAAATACTCGTGTAATATATATATCCTAATGGCACCCCACATAAAAATTATGGTGCGGGCATACTCTGCTATCCAATCCCCGTATCAATCGTACTAAGGGAAATACAAGTTCGGAATCACTCTCGAACTGTATCAATACAACCACAAACAATATTGAGGCGAAGTATAGTTTCCAAGTCCAAGAGGTCAGCACATACCCTCGCGTCTCTTAGGACCGTGACTACCGATTCGATAGCCTGTACCTAGGATTCCTATCTTCTAGGGTACGAATCAATATCCCCCGTAAGGCAACACAGGATAAGACCGTCCCAGCGCGGTAACCTCAGGGATAGCAAGTAGCGCGGGTACGTTTTTCACATGTATATAATATGCACACACAATCATATAAATATACTACTTTCATCATATTAATATAGGTCACTCTCGCTACCCATAATTACAACATTTATCCTTAATTTTACATTATTAGTATTACGCATAAGGTTTCGTCTCTAACCTTAACTCGAAGGGTTTTCTCACTAGTTATGGAACACTCATGGGTTCTATCCATCCAAGTAACAAATTCAGTAGGTAGACATCTATTCACTATCATAGGTATTCGTCGTAATCCCTCACTTGAAATACGTAGTTCGTCATTACTTAATTAATTATCCCTAAAACACAATAATCATTTCATAATAAAGTTCCCAACACTTAATCATATGTCCTACTGGTCTCTCCTATATCCCAAAACATTTTATTTAATATGCCCAAGGATTATTCCACGATAAATTAATTCAACTAATTAAACATGGGGAAATAAGAGGCTGCCAGGAAGGGTCGATCGATCGACGGCTGGGGCTCGATCGATCGACGCTCTAGGGTCGATCGATCGATCAAGCAGGTCTGCGAAAATTCTGCAGAATTGCAGTTGCGGGTTTCACCAAAATTCTTCATTCAAAATTCATATTTTCCAACCCTAATCGTCCCAAAACTTATACCACAAACATAATAACATATTACCAGATGTTTCTAACGTTAAGCATGCGTATAGCCATCATTAAACATGATTAAACAACCTAAAATCTCATCTAATCATCAAGAACCCTAAGTTTTCTTAACTTCTATTCTAATCAGTTTTTCTCCAGAATTTCCTTCTACATAATCATCAAAATTCGTGGGTTAATCATCTACATTATATAAGACTTCCAGAATATGGTTTTAATCTTTTCTACATGCAAATTCCTATCAACAAGTGGGGTTTTCTTCCATAGATTATACTCCTAATCATTCCTAACTAATATGAATATTGCACCAACGAAAATACGCAAGTTAAACACTTGCCTGGGATTTCAAAGGTCTGGTTTCCTGATGGTATTGGTGTGGTTGCGTTCTCCTCCTCGCGATCTACGCGTTGGTGGTGACGGCGGTGCAAACGGTGGTGTTTTGGCCTTGAATCTCCTTGAAAGGTCTCTCCTCTCTTCTCTAATGGCCGTTCTAGGATTTTATAGGTTCTAACCCTAAAAGGCTAACTTAACCAGCTGATAAAGGCTGCTAAAATTCGTGGGTTTACTTACCCTATTTTGTAAAATGACCAAAATGCCCTCCCGGGTCACTAATTAGGCCTAAAAACACCCCGAGACTCAAACTAAACCCCCGGGTACACTTTTCTGACTATCTCGACCCTTTCGGACGCGTTGGCGCACTCAAAACGACCATACGAACAACTTATAAAATATTCACTTTTATATATTAATAATTAATCCCGACGCGACACGGGCGCGTCCCGACTAAAATTCCCAAAACTGCCATTTCATTCACTCGTGACATTTACTATAATCAATATCATATATTAATATGCTCATAAGTAATATTCAACGATTTCATATAATTACTAACTCACGTCACGTCAATAATTATAACATAATTAATTTCCGGATTTTTATTAAATAATACACTCACATTAAATTTAATAAATCCCCCAAATTAATATATCATAAAAATACGGGGTATTACATGAGCTTTGATTGAGGTCAATTGGACTTCTGTAGAGTGATTTATCGATGTTTTAGTGCACGGAGTGAAATGTGCCATAAATCCAAAGTTGTGAGAATTTGTGAGTTTTAAGAGTTCTAATGGAAAAAAAAAGGACCCTTGGGATTCGAATCGGAATTTTGGATGTGATTGGGATACGAGCTAGTTGTGATAAGATTAATAAAAATAAAATATGTGATATTTATATTATAAGTAAGTGAATACTTATGGAATTAAATCGAATATATATATTTGGGATTACAGATTGATGCTACGAGAGATCGGCATGGATAGTCGGATTTGATGATATATATATATATATATATATACGGGTATAGAGACAATATATATGTGATATAATTATAAATATATCTATGCGTGAAGGGTATATTTATGTGAAGCATACCTCTCTAGTGCTATCATGGGAAGTTTCGTGATGTGGGTGAGGCCCCTGGCTTGAGGAGCAGGGAGCGTATAGTCCCCAGGCCATAGCGTCCATTTTATATTGTGTGATTTTTATCAGGGGTGAGACGTGGTGGGTATGTTCCGTTCTCATTTCCGGTGAGGAACTATGATGCTTACCATACGTTGTGATTTGGTCTTTACCAAGTCGGTGTGAGAGTCCGACCGCTGGTACCCAGAATGATGTGTGAGTAATTCCCTGGAAGATGATAGCATTGAGAGACTCCATCCATTGAGTTAGAGCTCTGAGATATGGTTATTATACTTATATAGTGTGTGATATATAAGTATGGATATAATTGATGTGTATAGTATATTGTATATATATATATAAGTTGTGAAACATATATATACGGACATAATAAAGAATGGAATGTGAGATAAATTCTGAATCTTTCGGGAGTATAAAATTCGGAAGAAAAATAGGGATATACATATATAAAGATGAGAATATTATATACGAGGTTAATAATACTAAAATGTGAATAGTGTAAATAACTAGTGAAAGTTATTAATGATGTAAGAATGAATCATAAGTGGGAGATTATGATGTATAAGCTCATGCGATAGCTTAGAGTATTTTATAAAGAATGAATAAAGTGATATTCTCCTTCCGGTAGATTTACATCCGAATTTATATTTACATGGATCATTGTTTCTACTGAGAACTATTGATATATACGGGATGGTATAAAATGTGGTATGTACTGAGGGCCTAATGGATTCCGGCGATCAACATTGCCATGTAGTAGTGTATCGGGGTGGTTCCTTGTTTGGATTACACCCTGCTCACGAACTTAGTGTAATGTTGGGAATGGGGAGAAGTTTAGTCCTTAGTACTTGGATTTATGAGGATCTTTAAAAATGGGTGAAATGAATTAGTTAGGCAGGGTAGCTTAACTAAGTTGTTTAAAAGGTATGCGATAGTCGTGCACTATTAGAAGAGAGGTGAGGTGTATCTCACGAGAGTACAATACGGTTTAAATATGAAAAATTGCAGATTTTAAAATATGGCATTTATACACTTGCAAAATATTTTCAAACTCGGCCTCTGACCCGTTTCTCCATTTTCTCTTCTTTTGCTATATATGTATATATATTAGGTGTCCAGACACAGGGACGCCTGGATGACGATTCCTTCGAGTCAGATGTTTGCTGCAGCAGCTGTGGATGCCTGCAGGTTTATTATAAACACTTTTATCCTTGAGATCTAGATAGGAGGTATTGTATAAACATTCGAGCCGGTGGCCTAATTGTATTCATTTATTCTTTACTGCCTTTTAGTGTGGCATTCGATTTGGTTGTATTAAATTTTACCGAGTGTTGGGTTATTTTATTTCATTTCAGTTATTGCCTATAAACTGTTGTGATGGATTTATTTGAATGGTTTTGTTAAAAAGATTAGTTAATTAAATTTTTTTGACGCCAGCCTAATAGGTTATTATTAATTAAATTGGTTTTCGACAGTGATGCTGAGAATGAACCATAGGATACTCCTGTTTTAATTTGGTATAGGATTGATCACCCGGTATTTTTATTAGGCGGGGTGTCACAGGTGGTATCAGGGCGTCAGGTTCTAGTGCCCTTTAGGAATCTGTGCGAACGTACTACGCTTTCAGCGTTGCTTTTGATTTGACATAGAGCCTTATGATTAGGATTGTTGATTCCTCTTGTGAGAATTCGTTCTCCTGCTAATATGAAAGATTATAGTAATCTTTTACGCGCTCGTTCAAGATTCGTGTGCTGATCGACGAAGGGCGACCAGGGAAGGCCATCGTGAGGGTAGCAGGAGGCGAGGCTCAGTTGATGTTGTAAAATATATTTAGGGGACGATGACCGTGGTTGAGGTCACCTCTATTGTGTTTGAGCAGTTGATGCTTCTACGTCAAGGGAGCTAAAAGAATTTGAGAAATTAGTCAGGGTGTAAGACTGGAAATAAAGGTGCTAGTGAAACACCACGAGGAGAGACCCATGTGGGAGACCCATTTAAATGATGTAGATAATTGAATTTTGATCGATTGACGGTGAATTCAGTCAAGGGCTGGTAAGGCCAGTAGTGTGTTCCCTGGGGTCAGCGGAGCTAAAGGAACAACGGGAGTCCAGCGTGGCCACAGATATAGGGAATTTCATCGAGAGATATTTTTATGTGGAGAGTGAGACCACAAGTATTGATTTTGCCCAAAGCTAGTAAAGGGACCTGAGTATGGTGCCTAGCAGGGCAATGATTAAGATTGTTTTGGGGTTCGGTTCGGACAAGCATGTTATGTCAGAGAATCGTTTGAGCAGCCAGGGAGATTGGCAAGGTAGAAATATGAGTTCCAACCTCGGGTGAATGAGGTATATTTTTTGTGACCGAGCGAGTCATGATATTTTGATTAATGTTAGATTCACATGTGAGACGAGTTTAGTGGATATGTCGATACATTATTATGTGTACATATTATACCATTGTGTAACGGGGTTATCATTGAATTCATCCGTAGGGGAGAGGCTATGGACTTAGTGGGGAATATATTATAACTACTCATTTTAGTGATGTGTTATACGAGTATGATATTCTCCTGGATATAGACTGGTCAGTAATGGTTAGAGCGGTAGTGGGACGTTAGTGCAAGGCTATCGTGTTCGCTATTCCAAGGAAGGATGTGCCAATTGGCGATTCCTCACCTGAAAGAAGGTTGAGCTCGCACTTATGATACATTTTGTTGGGGACTTTGGAGAGCATAGAGGTCTCGTTACAGTTAATTCCGATGTGTACGGACTAAATTGATATGATTCGGGATATATTGGGTTAGAGCCGAGTGGAGAGATTGAGCTCGTTATTTGTTTAGCGCCCAATACTTAGGAATAAAAAGAGCGCATTGTTATATCACTCATTTAGAGACGCGGGAGTTGAGAGATGTGTTGGATGCTAGGGTAAGGGATAACACTGTAGTTATTACTCATTTTACGTGTGGAGAGAACACGTCGAACTGAGAGATATTATGCAAATAAGGCATGTGAAGCCTGTAGTGCCTTGAAAAAGCACTAAAAATTTTCCTCTCACCATAGGTTGAAGGGTGAGACGATGTCGAGGAAAATTATATTATGATTAGTGGAGTGATTGAAAATACCCATGTTTTTATGGGCACAGATGATATGCACGAATGATATGGTGTATGGGCACCCTGGTTAGTTAGTTCCAAAGATGTCCTAGATAGAAGGACGTGAAAATGAATGTGTAGAATATATGCCTGAGGGACTGCTATAAACAAGGTTAAAATGGTATGACGGATTGAATTTCGTGTGAGAAAGTAGAGAAGAGTCTTACTCGAATGAGTGATGACGAGTGGCTTACGTATGATTGTAATATTAGCATACTTCAAGGAAAGAAGGGGCGTATGTAGTACCAAATTTCGGAAGAGTATATCAGAATTAATACTTTAATTATTCGGTATAGAGAATGTGCCTTGGAGATTACGAGAGAGATAGTAATCTGAATATTTATACAATACGTAACAATGAGAATAAATTGCGTATGATAAGTATGCAAATAGGTTGGGAGAATACCTATAAATTTTAATAGGATGTGTGTATGCCTATTATTTGACATTTTTGTTAAGTGCAATAATGGGTGATAACCCGGGAGTGCAAGGTTATCTTGTTTTATACACTAAAGGGTGATAACCCGGGGGTGTTAAGTGCACTAATGGGTGATGAATCGGGGGTGCAAGAATATTATTGTTAAGTGTACTAATGGGTGATGACCCGGGGGTACAAGAATATTATTGTTAAGTGTACTAATGGGCGATAACCCGGGGGTACAATAATATTATTGTTAAGTGTACTAATGGGTGATAACCCGGAGGTACAAGAATATTATTGTTAAGTGTACTAATGGGTGATAACCCGGGGGTACAATAATATTATTGTTAAGTGTACTAATGGGTGATAACCCGGGGGTACAATAATATTATTGTTAAGTGTACTAGTAGGTGATAACCCGGGGGTGCAAGAACATTATTGATTAAGTGCGCTAATGGATGTTAACCCGGGGTGCAGGATTATTATGATTGGGTGCGCTAATGGGTCTTAGCCCGAGGGTGCAGGATTAGTATATATATTTATAGGGATGATGTGGCTATATATATATATATATATATGTGTGTGTGTGTGTGTGTGTGTGTGTGTGTGTGTGTGTGTGTGTGGATTTGTGAATATTTTTATTGTGTGAAACTAGTAGATATAGTATTAATAATAAATGCTTTGTGACAAGTGGTCATAACATAAGGGTGCAGGATTAGTGTAAATATATAGGGATGATGAGACTATATATATATATATGAGCATACGTGGGGAAATTTCTACTTTGTGATTTTAAAAATCCTAAGTACTAGCATTGTCCTAATTTCGGGGACAAAATTCCTTTTGTAGGGGGAGAGTATGTAATACCCCGTATTTCTACGTATTTATGATTTAATTAATTCGGAAAACTTAATTGGATAAATACATTTTAGTTAAATTACATGTATGACGTAATTTAATGTGATTAAATAATAAAAGTGATTATTAAATATTAATCGAGAGATAGAGACTAACTAATATTATGTTATGAGATTTACTATATGCGTGAATAGTAAATAAATGGTGGATTTTGATATACGGCATAACGAGTGATATGTGCGTATTTTATTTGATCTCACTGGGAGTCGCGTGTATACCATTTTGAGGTGAGAAATGAGAAGTATATTTGAAGTGACTCAAAGATAATTTTGAGTTGACTGTTGATCCCGAATGGGCCGAAATAGTCAAAATGAAGTACTGGGGGTAATGTTCGAGTTTAGGGAGCTTTTTGGACTAGTAGGGACTCGCAATTGAGTACACGAGTCATTTTAAAATTGAGTATACACCTAATTTAGGGTTAAATAATAGGAGAGCCCTCATTTCTCCCACAAAAATCATCCCTAAGAGAGAGAAAGAGAAGAGAGAAGGAAGAGAAGAAGGAAGAAGAGAAGAGAAGAAGGAAGAAATGGGGATTTCTGGCCAAGCTCTGCGGGTTTCAACTCGAGGTCGTCGGATTTTATTCACGATGCAAGTGTTTACTTGCTTTATTAATTTAGTGTGTTTATTTCTCATATTATAGTTGGTGTGTAAAACTATAAATATTTTTGGGATGAGTTTCGTGAATCAAAACGGGTTTTTCGAAAGATTAACGAATAAACCCCGGATAATATCAAATTTGGGAAACTTAGAAATTAATTAAAACTAATTGTTGGATATGGGTTCTAGGATGATTAGAACCCTTTTTATGTGTGTATGTATTATTAGTTGAGGTTGGATGATGATGGAAGAGAATATAAAAAGCTTGGAAGTGCATGAATGGAGATTTATAATTTGGAGAAGACAGTGAACAGTAACGCAGCAGTTTGCGGGGTCAATTAGGCAAGGAGACAAATCGAATCAGTTCTTGATCAAAAGATAAAAGTTGTAGATATTTTCGATACGTTTGCATGGACGCTAACCGCGTATTTTTTTTATTTTTTTTGGATTTATAATGATTTTTATAAGAAAGCCGTTCCGAGATTGAAATCGTTATCTCGGGAATCAAATTGGAAATTTTATAGACAATTCAAATGCATGTCATTTCCTGTATGGTTTGAATAAGATGATCATTTATGGATTAAAATAAATTTATAGAAGTTATATTTCTAATGAGCTTTGATTGAGGTCAATTGGACTTCTGTAGAGTGAGATATAGTTGTTTTAGTGCAAGGTGTTTAAGCTTCTAGAAAAGCAGAGTTACAGAAAGTTTATAGACAATTCAAATGCATATCATTTTCTGTATGATTTGAATTAGATTCTCATTTATGGATTAAAATAAAGGTATGGAAGTTATCCTTCTAATGAGCTTTTATTGAGTTCAATTGGACTTATGTAGAGTGATTTATCGATGTTTTAGTGCGAGGTGTGAAATCTGCTATAAATCCAAAGTTGTGAGAATTTATGAGTTTTAAGAGTTCTAATGGGAAAAAAAGGACTCTTGGGATTCGAATCGGAATTTCGGATTTGATTGGGATACGAGCTAGTTGTGATAAGATTAATAAAAACAAAATATGTGATAATTATATTATAAGTAAGTGAATACTTATGGAATTAAATCGAATATGTATATTCGGGATTACAGGCTGATGCTACGAGAGATCGGCATGGCTAGCCGGATTTGATGATATATATATATGGGTATAGAGACAATATATATGTGATATAAATATAAATGTATCTGTGTGTGAATGGTATATTTATGTGAAGCATACCCCTCTAGTGCTATCATGGGAAGTTGCGTGATGTGGGTGAGGCCCCTAGATTGAGGAGCAGGGAGCGTATAGTCCCCAGGCCATAGCGCCCATTTTACATTGTGTGATTTTTATCATGGGTGAGACGTGGTGGGTATGTTCCATTCTCATTTCCGGTGAGGAACTATGACCGCTTCCCATACATTGTGATTTGGTCTTTACCAAGTCGGTGTGAGATTCCGACCGCTGGTACCCATAATGATGTGTGAGTAATTCCCTGGAAGATGATAGCATTGAGAGACTCCATCCATTGAGTTATAGCTCTGAGGGATGGTTATTATACTTATATAGTGTGTGATATATAAGTATGGATATACTTAATGTGTATAGTATAATGTGTATATATATGTGAGATGTGAAACAAATATATACGGACATAATAAATAATGGAATGTGAGATAAATTCTGAATCTTTTGGGAGTATAAAATCAAGAAGAAAAATAGGGATGTACGTATATAAAGATGAGAATATTATATACGAGGTTAATAACACTAAAACATGAATAGTATAAATAACTAGTGAAAGTTATTCATGATGTAAGGATGAATCATAAGTGAGAGATTATGATGTATAATCTCATGCGATAGCTTAGAGTATTTGATAAAGAATGAATAAAGTGATATTCTCCTTCCAGTAGATTTACATCCGGATTTATATTTACATGGATCATAGTTTCTAGTGAGAACTATTGATATATACGAGATGGTATAAAATGTGGTATGTACTGAGGGTCTAATGGATTCCGACGATCAGTATTGCCATGTAGTAGTGTATCGGGGCGGTTCCTTATTTGGATTTCGCTTCGCGAGACACCCCATGCACGAACGCAATGTAATGTTGGGAATGGGGAGAGTTTTAGTCATTAGTGCTCGGATTTATGAGGATCTTTAAAAGATGGGTGAAATGAATTAGTTAGGCAGGGTAGCTTAACTATGTTGTTTAAAAGGTATGTGATAGTTGTGCACTATTAGAAGAGGGGTGAGGTGTATCTCACGAGAGTGCGATACCTATTTAAATATGAGAAATTGTGTATTTTAAAATATGGAATTTATGCACTTGCAAAATATTTTCAAACTCGGCCTCTGACCCGTTTCTCCATTTTCCCCTCTTTTGTTGTATATAAATATATATTAGGTGTCCAGACACAGGAATACCTGGATGACGATTCCTTCGAGTTAGATGTTTGTTGCATTAGCTGTGGATGCCTACAGGTTTATTATAAACACTTCTATCCTTGAGATCTAGATAGGAGGTATTGTAGAAACATTCGAGTCGATGGCCTAATTGTATTCATTTATTCTTTACCGCCTTTTAGTGCGGCATTCGATTTGGTTGTATTAAATTGTACTGAGTGTTCGGTTATTTTATTTCATTTCAGTTGTAGCATATAAACTGTTGTGATAGATTTATTTGAATGGTTTGGTTAAAAAGATTAGTTAATTAAGTTTTTTTGCGCCAGCCTAATAGGTTATTAGTAATTAAATTCGTTTTCGACAGTGATGCTGAGAATGAACCATATGAGACTCCTGTTTTAATTTGGTATAGGATTGATCACCCGGTATTTTTATTAGGAGGGGTGTCACACATCTCAAGAGATTACCTGAATGGAAGATTCATCAGGGAGGGTGAAGATTTCCTCTTCTGTGGCTTTCCTGAATATTGGTACAACCCTGTGGACAAGAAGATAAAACGTGGAATGGATATCTTTTTCCAAGATAGTTATTCATGGGGTGAGAGTTCCCAGCATCACGTGCAACCGCTCGCTGAGAAGACCATAACCAATGTCGGAGATTCCAAGGAAAGTGACTCCGAAGATTCCTTCAACTTACAAATGCTGGGGCTAGAACTCTACATGATCCACTCATGGGATACATCATCCAATCCATCTCTCCTGATCAAAGCTACTGACACACCTCTCTTCAACTAGCATGCTATACCAGTTCCACGTGCCAAAACTAAACCAAACCCAAATGTTTATCACATTTCTTCTTCTGATGTTGCTCCTTACTCGGATGTAATAGAGACCTCTTTTGACTAGGTTCTCAATGTTGTTTTTCCTATCAATGAGTATCTTGTTGTGCCTTACATTAATTGTCTTGATTCCAATCAAAGTCTTAATGATGGTGATTTTACAAATGAACAGTTCTTAACTGACCTAAATAAGGTTAATAACCAACAACATAACCGCATTCAAGTTAATAGAGATGAAACTTTTGTTATGAATCTCAGTTCTAGTAGCCAACTGTGAGATATTAAGATAGCGGTCGCCCTTGACGAGCATGAGCGCGAACAACTTAAAGGATTACTGAAGGAGTTTATAGATGTCTTCACATGGTCTTACGACGATATGCCGACATTGATCCCGAGATAGCTCAGCATGATATTCCTACTCTCCCAGAATGCAAACCGATCGAATAAAAATTACAAAAGCTTCGCACTAAATCGTCGCTCAAGGTTAAAGAAGATGCGGTCAAACAGTTGAACATGGGTTTCATTTGTGTGATCAAATATCCCACATGGATATCCAACATCGTGCCTGTTCCAAAATCAGGAGGGAAGGTTCGGATGTGTGTCGACTACCGTGACTTGAATAAGGCATCTCTGAAGGATGATTACCCGCTTCCCAATATCAACATGATTGTAGATAATACGGCCAATCATGCTCTGAAATCATTCATTAATGGGTTTACTGGGTATAACCAGATCAAGATACACCCGTATCACCAAGAGAAAATCGCATTCATCACCCGTAGGGAACCTTTTGCAACACCATTATGCCATTCGGTCTCAAAAATGCAGGGGCTACCTACCAGAGGGTCGCCACAACCATTTTGCATGATCTAATACATAAGGAAGTCGAGGTCTATGTGGATGATATAATTATCAAGTCAAAGACTAGGGAAGGTCATGTTTTCGCTCTTTGAAAGTTCTTCGAGCGACTGCAACAATATCAGATATGGCTCAACCCCCAGAAATGTGTCTTCGGCGTTAAAAAGGGAAAATTCTTGGGATTCATGGTTAGCGAGAAGGGGATAGAAGTAGATCCTACCAAAATGAAATCAATACTTGAGATTCCACTACCCCGAATAGAGAAAGAATTTTGAGGATTCCTTGGGAAATTATAATACATCAGCTAGTTCATCAGCCAGTTGACTTCCATCTGTGAACCCATTTTCAAACTCCTTCGAAAGGATTCAACCAAGGTTTAGAATGAAGCTTGCCAAGAAGCCTTTGATTGAATCAAATAATACCTAACCCGACCTCTGGTACTCATGCCGCCGCAGCCTGGTTTTCCCCTACTCCTATACCTAACCGTTACAGATACTACAGCTGGAGCTTTGCTATCCCAATGCCTCAAATAATCCCGTAAAGAGAGGTCCATATACTATGATAGTCACAAGTTATCTAGGCATGAAGTCAATTACACTAGTTTGGAAAAAGTGTATGTCTCCCTTGTCTGGGTCACCCAAAAGTTGCGATATTATATGCTCGCCTTTCCCATCAAACTTGTATTTCGAATGGATCCTATCAAGTACTTGCTCGAAAAGCTTGCTTTGTCCAGCCGAATGGCCTGTTAGTTGATGATTCTAGTCAAATTTAATATTATATATGTCACAAAAAAGTCCATGAAAGGAAGATCCATCTCTAACCATCTCGCTGACTACCCTATGAAAGAAGTTGACGTCTGGATTTTTGAGTTCCCAGATGAGAAATTCCTTTGTACCTCCCAAGAAAACCTTCGATGGCAAATGTTCTTTGATGTCACTGTCAACAAAAAAGGGTATGGCATTGGGATTCTCCTAATTTCCCTCGATGACTCTCACACTCCCATTAACATCAAGCTGAATTTCCCATGCGCTAACAACATGACTGAATACAAAGCGTGTACGGTAGGCCTCAAAGTCACTCTCAAGAAAGGAATTCGATACCTGGATGTTTATGGGGACTCAGCCCTTATCATCGATCAAGTGCTCAGAAAATGGAAAGTCAAGGATGAGAAACTCTTACCCTTTCATGCCCACTTAGAAGAGCTAGCCTCTCAATTCTAAGATATTACCTTCCACTACCTACCTTGAGCTAAGAACAACCTAGTCGATGCCCTTGCCACCTTAGCCTCCATGGTTGACATGCCTGAAGGAATAACAATGGCCCCCTTCCTAATCCAAAAGAAAGACAAACTAACCTATTGTTATCATATTGATCTCATCACAGAGGAAAACCCTAAAATGGCGGACTGATGGTACTATGATATTCGGCACCTCCTCAAACATGGTAGTTATCCCCAAGGCTCTGATAAGAAAGATCGAGCAACTCTCAGCAGATTGGTTGGCCTGTATATTATCTGTGGAAAAGCACTATTCAAAAGGAACTTCGATGGAACCCATTTACACTGCATTGAGGGGGATGACATTAAAGAAATGATACAGAAAATCCACAGCAGGGAGTGAGAATCTCACATGAACGGTCATATGCTCGCCAAGAAAATCATCCGATAGGGTTACTACTAGACTACCATGGTTCAGGATTACATCGCCTATGTTCAGAGATGTCTCAAATGCCAACTGTTCCCCAATCTTCAGCACTTGCCTCCTCGGGAATTATATAACATGACTTCTGTCACCCCCTAACCCCATTAGGATATAATTAACTAAATAGTTTACAAACCACAATTATAATTTATTTATTATTTTAGTAATACATATTGAAACAACTTCAAGGTTAAAATGCGGAATACTAAAAATCCAATCGTTTTAAGGAGACATAAATTCAACAGAACTCACATATCATTTAACTTAATTACAACTAGTACAGTGTATAAAACAAACTAACAAGACACTACTTCTATTTACTCAACCTCCTAGACCTGGCAGTGGCAGCTGGAAAACCTGAAAATGTAAACATATAAAACCATGAGTTTAAAAACTCAGTAAATGTACTACAGCTATCTATAGTAAAAGTAGTATATTAACATCTCAACATATCAATATATACATCTCTGTGCCAAATTAGGCCATATACATATCCGGAGTTAATAAACCCCACATCTCCTGCCCCTAGGCAATAATCATATCCATAGGTTTTAAAAACCTAACATCTCCTGAATTGCATAGCAACTCAACATATCTTGTCTTTTAATAAGCCATAACATCTCAATATCTCTTGGCTTTTAATAAGACATAACTTCTCAACATCTCTTGGCTTTTAATAAGCCATAACATCTTAACATCTCGTGATTTTTAATAAGCCATATCATCTCAATATATCATACATACACATCATATTCCAAATCAACTCAGTAAGTACACTCACCTTGTGTTGTCAACTATGTATTCACGTTTCCCTCGGTTGGAGCTGAACTTGGTTGATTTGACCTTACACCTGTTAATCCAACTAAATCAGAACTGAAACTCAATCATAAGTATTATCTTAATATAATTATGTAACTTTAAATGAGTACAAAACCACAATATGAGACTACATGATGTTTTCCATGTTTCTATGTTGAGAAAGTATGTAGCAGATCCTTCCCATGTATTGGTGGAACAACCTATTGCGTTGAAAGATGATTTGAGCTATGTGGAAGAACCACTTGCAATCGTCGATAAGAAAGAACAAATATTGAGATCAAAAGTGATCCCATTTGTGAAGGTTATGTGGAGAAGGCATTCCATGGAATAATCTACATGGGAGAGTGAGGATAGCATGAAGATGGATTATCCGTATTTGTTTGATTCAGACAACCAAGGTATGTCAATTTCGGGGACGAAATTTCCTAACTGGGGGAGAATTGTGACAACCCGAATATAATTATGATTAAATATGCTTAAATCATGCTTAGCTTATGTGATATGAGTAGTGTGTTATTAATATATATAATGTTAAGTCATTATGTTTAGTTTAATCCTACCTTCATAAAGCTTGAAATATCGAATTAGTTACAAATGTGAAATTTTAAAGTTTTCGGTAGGAATGTTCCTGTTGGAGGCTAGTTTTGACCTTTATGACATAACAATAAAATTGAGGTGTAAACTAGATATTTGTATATATATGAGTTAGGTTTATAACAAAACAAACGGTTCATCGAACGAACATCCGAGTGGGAAGATATTGTCTTTTTACGAACAGGGGGTAAAGTAGTCATTTAGCCTTAAATGGTATTTTGTTTTATATAATGCCACATGTTATATTTTGATTGGACCATGGGGGGTGACCTTATGACGACTTATAACCCTTGAATTAAGATCTTCCTTCAGCATATTTCAGCCATGGAAGAGTTTTAACCTAAGGAAAGAGAGTTTTGAAGTTTAGGAAGAAAGTGTGAGGAGAAATTGAAGAAAAATTCATAGAAAAATTACGTAAAAGCCCCTACGATATTTCCATCCATAAATCTTGTTTATTTTTTTGTATTAATTATTTAAATGATTGAAATAATCATTTGTTTACTGAAATTACATGTCTTGATGTGTACTTATGGATAGATGCAAGTTTAAGCAAACTTGAATGTGTAAACCCTTGAGATTGTTTTGTTTAGGAACCTTGTTTATTCAAACTTCCATATATTTTTGTATACTTACTGGAATTGATTTATTCCAATTGTAGATTAACCTGGACTCATATATGTGTGACATATCCGAAAATCATGTGAAAATACCAATAAATGAGTCTTTGGTGAGAGTTTTAAATTCGGGTATGAAATCTGCCCTAAGGGTGAAAGTATGCCCGCCATGTGTTCGATGTTTTGCTTGACATAGCAAATGAACTCTGAAAATTATGAAATTTTAATATTGTATTGTTCAATATGTTTAATGATGTTGGGTGAAATATCATATAAATTTATGGTGTATAAAAATTATGGAAGTTGAATGAACGATAAAAGAGCTTATAGGGCAGATTTGCTATGTGGTAAAGAAATGGGCATATCTTGCTCTAGGAGACTTAAAATGATGTACCGTCTTTTGTATTGGAATACTAATATGACAAGTATTGAATTTACAAGAATAAATGAATTTATATTTGGTCTATGATTTGGATATGTTAAATATATTAACATGGATTTGGATGGAACTTCACTTATGATAAATGATTTGAATGGAGTCATGTGATGCTTATGGATTGAATTATGTTTAAATAATTCTTTGGATTATTGATATTATTATGATGATACTAATATTGTAAGAATGATAGGATGAGAAGAAGAGTTGATTGAACAAATACCAGATAAAGGCAAGGGAAAATCCAATTAAGCTGTCGAGGTGAGTGTACTTATGATTTGTTTCATATATAAATATGAATATAGCTCTAAGAGCAGGATTTGTTTGAATACTTCGGTATTCAGGATTTGTTTGGATATTAAAATATCCAGGATTTGTTTGGGTCTCATGATCCAGGATTGGTTTGAATACTTCGGTATTCAGGATTTGTTTGGATATTAAAATATCCAGAATTTGTTTGGGTCTTATGATCCAGGATTGGAATTGGACAAAGATCTAATGATTTGTTGGAACTTATGTTCCAGGATTTGTTATTGCCAATGGGAAGAATTATTTGGATCTTATGATCCAGGATTCGTTATTGCCAATGGGCAGAATTATTTGGATCTTATGATCCAGTATTTGTTATTGCCAATGGGCAGAATTATTTGGATCTTATGATCCAGGATTTGTTATTGCCAATGGTCAGGATTGTTCGGATTTTATATCCACAGATTCAATATAGAATTGTTATTCCATTGCAGGGGAAAAGTACCTCACTAAGCTTAATGCTTACGGTTTATATTTTAACATTTTCAGGTTTGTACGCTGCCAGCTAGGATACTATATGACCGGTAACTTTGAGAGTTTCACCGTTGGAAGAGCTGGGGTTTAAATATGAGGATTTTAACCTTGTCACACTGAAGATTTTAATACACTCACATATTGTATATATAAATTTAACATGGATTGAGTTGATCATAATTAATCACGTTATTGTATGTCTGCTTAATTAGGACTCTGATATTGATTTAGGTATGGAATAAGAATAATAGTATGTTCATTGTGCACATTATGTAGAAAAATATTGATAAATGAATTATATTTCCAATGGGCTCAAGATCATGATCTAATTATTATAGTGAGAAATTATTAGTATGGAATTTGGTTTGGGGTGTGACAACTTCTCCCTGGCCGTTATCCACACGGGGCATCAACATCATAGGGAAGGTTACACCCAAAGCCTTCAATGGACATGAATTCATCCTGGTTGCCATTGATTACTTCACTAAATGGGTCCAAGCATAATCACACGCAATTTTAAATGCCAAGAAGGTATCCAAGTTCATTAGAAGGAATATTATCTGCCGATATGGGGTCCTGCACGAGATGGAGTCAGACCAAGAGTTGCATTTCGAGGAAGAATTTATAAAAGTGGTCGATGAATATGGGATTCACAGACACAAATCCTCCCCCTATCGACCTCAAACCAACGGTGCAATCGAAGCCGTCAATAATAATCTTCAAGCCATCATCATCAAGATGACCAAAAGTTATCGAGATTATGCCCTTCGGGGCTACCGTATTTTAGTTTGAACCTCTATTGGGGCCACCCTTTACTCTCTGGTTTACTGCATGGAAGCAAACCTACCCATGGAACTAGAAATTCATTCACTAGGCATTATGTTGGAAAGCAAAGTATATGAAGAAGACTGGCATTAGAGCCGTCTTGACGAACTGTAACTATTGGACAAGAGAAGATTGAAAGCTCTATACCATATACAAAGGTACCACTGCCGAATAGCGTGATCATTTAAAAATAAAGTTAAGGACCGCGGTATCCAAGAAGGGGACTTAGACCTTAAAAAAATAGTATAACCCATCTAGGGACCGAGAGGGATATTCAAGCCCAATTGGAGCGGCCCCTACATCATGAAGAAAATCCTGTCAAGTGGCGCCGCAATACTCTCTGAACTTGATGGAGAAGATATGCCCTATACAGTCAACCTAGACTGTCTCAAGAAGTTCTACCCCTAGTCCAAAATCTCAGCGCACTACGATTCTTCTCATCTCCCTTCTTAAAAATAAAAAAATAAAATACTCCATTTCCCTTACCCAGAACTATATGGGGCCTGATCCTTTACAAAAATCTTTTTGCTTTCAAAAACCAAACTTTTAAAAAAAAACAAAGCTACGTAAGCATCTCATATGCATCACATGAGCACGACCCACTTATTTTTTCACAAAATGCTATTCTTTTCTTATCTCCAAGAACGACAGTTCATTTTCACATATACATGAACAAAAGGATTCTGTGCATTATCAATTAGTAAAGATAATTCAAATTCAAAACTCATCAAGAGGCACAACTAGATGATCAAAACCTTTTTTATTCCATTATCTAAAAATTTTGGTACAATTACATCGGCGTAGGGAGTCAAACGAATTCCTTTACCAACCTACTCCTACTTTCCCAAAAATAAGCCACACCTAAAAATAACCCTTCCAAAATTATTCCCACACAGCACAACCAAAATAACCATATACACTGCCAAACACCATATCAAAAGCTTCACAAATAAACTTCCCATGGAACCCTACCCGCAGCTCCCAGAGGAGCCAACCCCATCATCATTATCCATATCTTGGGGGCCCCAAACTTCCCCTGCCTGAATGGAATTCCACTGATGCTCCATAGCACGATAACCTCGGACCAGTCTGGGAAATACCATGATGCCTCCATCCATGTTGTCAAAAGTGATGAACCACCGTTGACCGGACTCCACCGCCAGCATATTGGCAACTACACCCCTCCATAACCACTTCATGTAGTCCCCTGACACATGCCAGGCCCGCCCAGAAGACTGTGAAGGATGAAGATTCTCCCACAAAGATCCAAGCCGCATACGCATTCGTTCTATCAGGTCCTCCACATGGAAGAAATCCACTGACCGCGGTGTCACAATCTATTCCAAGCCAAATTAGCGTAAGAGCCGCCGGGAAAAATAGAAAGAAGTTTGCCTGAGGCCAACCCCCCCACCCCCCCCCCCCCACACACACACACACACACCAAGGTACTAACCAGTGCAAGCCTCGAGCCCCATGCTCCATAAACCAATTCTCCTATATTTCACTATTCAGGCATATGCTGATGAAGTTGCGCGAAAAGAAGTTTGGTACGACCGGTAAGGGATACTCGGACAGCCACATGAACAGCATTACAGGGCTACCCCTCAGAAAATCAGAACGGCCTTCCCGCCAAGCATCCAGACCATTCAGAGTCTCCGCTGGTACTATCGCCATAGGATTGCGATGGTATGACATCCAAAAAACAATGGTTGCGAGTTGAGAGTCCACCAGTAGTTCCCCAATAACCAATAGCAGTTTCGAAACTAGGCCCAAGATGACGGCTCTAGTGTACCCATCATCACCAACACCTTGTATATGCACAGAATACAGCACAACAGGAAAAGAGATCATCCCCCCCCCCCCACCCACCCACCCACCCACTACCAGTGATCTAGCCGCCGAAGGCAAAATGTGGAGAAGTTCCTCTAACAGCTCTCTAGGTGACCGAGAAAATTCAGGCATAGCTGCCACAACACTAGGATTTATCCCCAGCATGGCAAAAAATTCCTCATAGGTCGGACAGACCTCATCCAACCCAAAGCGAAACACGTGATCTTCAGGATACCAGAATTCCACGGCTGCCATTAGCATATTCCACTCTATGGACCGGTTGCACCATAAAGAGACTCGATGCATATGGAAAGCATTATAGTCGACATTGTACGAACACATTGCCTCCAAAGTCTCGAGGTAGTTATCAAATTCAAATCTACTAGGATAGCCATATCACGAATGAAGAGATGGTGAGCAAAACGATGCAAAGAAGAAGGAATGTGGAGGTGTGTGGAAATACTCCACTCATGCCCCCTATTTATACTTAGAAAGGCTCAAATAAAGACAAAGAATCCTGCAGAAGTCGAAGGGAAACCTACCCCACCAAGTACTAACCCAATGAAGATAGTGCAATCAAGGCCTTAGATTGATCATACTGGACCGACATGCCGATAGGCAGGACAAGGGGTATGCTGATTGGCAACCCCCTACTTTGGGAAATTTTCCTTTTTCCTTTTTTATCAAAATAAAAAAAATCAACAAAAAATATATTTATTCTAAAATTTCTTTATCCTTGTGTTTTATTTCACCCTGTTTTAAATAAACTCTCTAAAAATCATTTCTTTTTTAATGTCTCAGCAGCAAAGTAAAAAAAGCATACGCATTAAGTTATGAGGCAATAAAATTAACAAAAACTTCATTGCATGGATATATATTACTATGTTACATCAGTTTTTGCAGGAAATAAGAAATAAAAACGAGACTCAGCCAGCACCCACATCTCTTCCGTCGACGAGATGACGTACCTCCACTCCGCGAGCCAGACCCTTCCTCAGAAGAAGCAGACGGTATCAAACAAGAACGCATCGAAATCGCATCTCGAATATGAGCAATCACCGAAGATATCCAGGCCTTAACAATCCTCAGCTAAGTGGTCGACACCCGGATATGCTGTGAGAAAAATAAAAAGGAACAAATTAGTCAATTGAAAACTAAGAAAGAAATCAGAGAATAAAAAGACAAAAAGATGAAAAGACGAAAAGTATACCGCAGGACGAAGGACCTCCTCTGTCAAGCCCAGATCCTCCGGATCCATCGCATTAGGGTGATGATGCATGCGCACTGACCCTCCATCAGCCCTCCGAATATTGTAAGTAGGAGAGTGCATCCGTACAAAAGAAACTTCTGAGGATGTTGCTGCAGCGGATGTCGACGGACTACATGCACTATGGTAAGATCCCACCGATTGTATCGCACATGCATGGGGGAGAAGTATTCCATCATATAAGCTAGACGACATCAGTCAGCTCGACCCAAAGTCCAGATAATCATACGATACCACTGTGTCAGTATAGGATGAGTAAGGCGTGCCCATCATTGCCGCTATCCACACATCGTCTACCATCTCTCACACTCGCCTCATGTACATCGGGGGATGCACCAGTGGCACCACCACTTCCTCCTCTATAATCTATCGATCAACCCTATCCCCGAGATACCAGGAGTAGGCAAACTCATTCATTAACAACCTCTACATTTGCACATTTACCCCGGTCGCCCCCGTATCCCGGATAGTCGTCCCCCAGGGGTATAAAGTCACCTGTAAAAGTCCCCAGTAGATAAGGATCAATATCAAAAAGGATCATCATGAAGAAAAAGGCCAAACAAAAAATAAGAAGGACTTACATACTCGCTCGTCAGGCCATTTAAGACCTGACGTAGCCGCTAGCAAAAGACGCTTCTTCGACCGTCGGTTGGACTTTTGCCACCGGTACATCCGATAAAAGTCCCCAACAGACTCATCCTCCAAAGAAATTAGTTGGGTGTTAAACCCAATCACCTCATAAAACCACGTCTACAAAGGATAAAGGTCGGCAATCAGAAATTGAGAAGTAAGGAAAATGCGAATGCATAAAGACCCTGACCTGACCTAACCTAACCTGATCGAGATCCGAGCTCATTTCTTACACTTGAGGAGGCATTGCCAAACACTTTACACCCCTCGCTACAGCTTGGGGGCTACTCACCGGCATCACGTTCATCTCTCCATCTCTCCTGAAATCATCACAGACATGTATTCTCTTCTCTCATCCACATTGTACGCCTATTACGGTATTGTAAACATGTACTTTAACACATATAATGAGATCTGGGCAGCAAAGTGGACGTAGGATCATTTTAATAGTCGAACCACTCGATATCTTGTCTTTTATCTCTCTTTACTATCTTTATCTGCTTATTATGTATTTTACACTTGACTTGTTGGTACGAGAATAATAAGTGGGCGATTTCTCGTATCATCAATCTGGCACCGTCTGTGGGAAACGAGGTATTTTAATCTTGTTTCTTTGTATTTTGGGTTCTTAAACACCTTATTTTCTTCATGGAGATCCTTTGGATCATTAGCTCATGGGTGAATTTTGGTTATTAAACTCGTATTTTGTATACACACCCTCAGAGGGGTATTGTATATATTCTTATCTGTTTATGGGTCTCTCTTTTTATGACCCTAGATCTATTTCTACAATACCCCGATGATGTTACCTCACCAAGATAACACTGAAAAGTGCAAAAGGAAATAGCCTTGCAAAGGTGGGTAACTAGGGATGAGATATGTTTGCTCGTTTGCTACTTTCTCTGCCTATGATCTAGGGTTTCCTACCATAATTGTGCCATTATTATGCACCAAGAGGTTTTTATGCCCTGGATAGACCCTATTAGGTATGTTATCCACGTACTTCGTGTGAAAAATGCAGTTTCTGGGTTTCAATTCTGGGATTGCTCCTTCTTGCCCAAGAAGGGATGTGGCCTGGTAGTTTAACTGCCCTTTTGTCGCAGCCCCTATTAGTGCAGTTGGTTTACATTATCTTTAAACCATCGGGGAATGGACTCAAGTGGTCTTAAGTTCAACTTTGGTGAATTCCACTCAAGGGCAACGACAGTGCACCTATGTGCCTCACTGGCTGCGGCCTCAACAGAAAAAAAAAACTTGCAGCAATGCAAACGCAATATCCTAATTTAATATTTAGTTCATCCTATATTCTGTGATTACTCACTTTTGCTAGTTTTGTCTCAAATTATATATTTTTTTAAAAGGATTAACAAATCAAAAATGGAAGGAAACTCCGTCTTAAGTGCAAAGCAGAATGAAGAGATAACTCGGTTGTATGACTACATCAACCATATCTATGACCACCATGCCTCACTACAAGACCAAAATAGTTTCCTAGCTCAAAGGGTCCTCATGCTAGAGTCTGCAGCCTTACCTCTATGCTAAAGGCCACAGCATCTGAAGCCATAGAAATATCCTAGTTAAAAGGAGTGGCTGCAGATGGCAAGGCCGCGGCCAGGGCCCTAAAGAGGAGGAGGAAATAGGAGGAAAGTGAGTTATATGAGAACTACACACTACTGAACTCCGGCCTGAAGGATATCCTTGGAAGCATTGAGGAAAAATAACTTAGGTGCCCGAAAAATCTAAAGACTCCACCTCATAATAGGAACCGGGACAAATGGTGAAAATTTCACCAAGACCACGACCACCCCACTGAATGGTATCATGCTTTGAAGAATGAAATTGAGAGGCTGGTTAAGCAAGGGATGCTACGACAATTCCTGAATGATACATAAGAAATGCAGCCTAATCTAACAGGCCACATACCTCATACGTGTCTATGCTTATTATACACTCTATGTTTATGTTTCCTCTGTGAAAAATCTATTTGAATAGTTCCTTTTGAATTTTGTATAAACCTAACAAAGTCATGAATATATGAATATATGAAAGTAGGCATGCTTAGCCGTATCTTGATTCATTGATTTCATTAGATGTTGTCTCATAAAAGCCCGGTTGTCTTAAACAGACTTCAAGGGAAAGATGGAAAGTTATCTCGGAAGACCAAACCTAGTCATCATAGCCTCTGTCATACGATGATGCCCTACCAGCTCAGCCTGCAAAAGTATATGATGTTGTCTCTCCTCCTCATATCCATGCTCAGACTCCTCTCTAATAGAGCATGTCCAGGAAGATAGTGGCTCAGTGGGAAATATGCCACAAGGCTGTGAAGAGTGATAGGAGAACGATACAAATTATTTTCTTCGATATGGAGAGATAATCGTAGAAATGGTGTAGTATTGTTGTTGATCACTATATGAAAAATAAAGTGGTGGATGTTAAGTGATGGGGAAATAGATTAATGAACATTAAGATTGTCTTAGATAAAATAATCTTAAATGTTATAAGTGCTTATGCACCCCAAGGAGCGTTAGATAAAAATGTGAAGAAACTATTTTGGTAATTATTGGATGAAGTAGTATAGTAAATTCCTACGTATGCAAATATATTTTTCGGAGGTGACTTAAATAATCATCTAGGAATAAAATGGGACGGTTATCCAAGGATACACGAAGGTTGTGATTTGGTAACAGAAATAAAGGAGGGAAACTATCTTAGATTTTTCTAAGGCATAAGATCTAGCGTTAACGAACTCATTTTAAAAAAAAAGGGAAGAACATTTAATAACGTTTAAAAGTGGAGAGAATAAAACTCAAATAGATTATTGCTTAATTAAAAGAAGAGACTTGAACACATGTATAAGGACATAATTTTGTAAATGTCCGTTTAGAATGTGAAAATTTTCTATATGTCCTAGATCATAGCAAGTATGTTATATACTGCTACATTCGGCACGTCGACACGATCATCCATGACGGACTCTATCCGAATCCGACACTTCACGCACCCATCATCTTCATACATGAGTAATTCAACAACATTGATCAACGTGCAACGTGCGTCTTCAACCGTTCCCACTAACTCCACTTGCTAAAATGGAAAAATAGTTAATTTGGAGTTTTTAATGTTTTTGTGTATATTTGGGAATTTTTTCTAAAATTTTTTATGAAAAAACTGGGTTTTCTAAGGTAAAACTATATTCTAAAATGCTAAAGGCGGACTTAGAAAATGTTGCTTTAGTCATTCAAGAGACTAAGCCATGTCGTTCAAACGACAGGCAGATGTCATCCAAACGACATTACAAGTCGCGAGATAAGTCGCTTGAAGAAATCATCGAACGAATCCGTACTGTTGTGGTGTTTTAACTTCATTTGATGTGTGGCGCGAAGAAGGATCAAATGACATCTAATGTCGTTCGAGCGACCATGTCGACTTAATTTTTTTTTTTATAAAAATACATGTTTTTGCATCAAAGTTTTTCAAGTCTTTACGACTCCGCTTTCTGCAGAACAACTACGATTTTAAGACTTCATTTTTAAGTTTTAAACCACTTTTGATTCACCAAATCGTCATAAATATATATATATATATATATATGTGTGTGTGTGTGTGTGTGTGTGTGTGTGTGTGAATCATTCGATACCCTTGTTACTCATTCAAATCATCTGGAGTACTCTAGTGGAGAAGAAGGTTATTTATCCATTGCTGAACATTGGAGCTCTTGCGAGATCTCTTGCCGATGACAACGAACCAACACCTGCGAGTATTCGTGTGTCACAACAAGCTGTATTTCTCTGTATTTATAAATTGTTACACAATATAGTGAAATAAAAAGGTTTTGCCCCTTTGAGGATTTTTCCTCAAATTTGTGATTGTTTGCATGTTCAATTATGTATATTTTGTCAATCACAATTGTTTGCAAGAGTTAGGGTTTTAATTAATAATTGGGCATAAAATTGGAATTTAATTAAATAAGTTAATTCATTGATTGCTAGTGCACTCTCAACATGCAAAGACTATAAAGTTATATCAGGTGAAAGCTTAACAAATCAATATCTATTTGTAATAGGTTTATCCATTAAAGGATTTAAATGCCAAAAAGAGAAAATAGTTTGTGCTGAGGAAAGTGGGGAGAGGTGGCTTATGATAACAGAGATTATGGAAGAGGCTTTTTGAGGAAAATCACTTCATTGAGCGCATGAGGGTATGTAATCAAAATTGAGATTACTGGGGACCCTCAAAAGATAAAAATGTTTATAGCAATGATGATGATGAAGCGGGGCCTTTTGGTAGTTGAGGTGGGTTTGTTATGAAGCTTTTAGGTGTTGGTTTAGGGGTCTGCATTTAGTAGGTTGGTTTGTTAATGTATCTTTGGTATTAGGTATTTGTTAATATTTTTATGATGGATATGGGTTTGGTAAGTCTAGGCTTTTTGTAAGTGTTTTAGGAATCCTGTTACCGATGTTTTATGTAACAACTATGCTTGAAATAGAAAGTGTTAAAATAAATGTTATTAGTTGCCTACATATCTATTTATGGGAATGAAGAAATTTTGAAAGATGATTTAAGAGGAACACTTCATACATAGTTCTTGCAAAGGTAGATAAATAAGAGAGGTATTTTTTAATAGAATGGAGATGGGAAATTCATAGCTCGATGAGAATTGGATTAAGGGTAGAATTTCTTGAGTCTATCTAAATTGACTGGGAGTTCCATCTATGGTCCGTCGAGATCTGTGAGCAAAGCGGCACCACCTGAAAACTATTTTTTTTCACAAGATATGACCCGATTTAATTGGGCTTTAATTTACCTTTGGGGTCCTATATTCGTTCCATGGTCTCTTTGAGAGTGATATCCCCTTCTCTCACACCGAGGTCTTTGATTTTCTTACCAAGCAATTCGACAGTAATATCCTTGTATGTGGTATAAAGCCTTCATTTTCCTTTCATCCAAGAGTGTGAGTTCATCATAATGATTATGTTGCCATTCAACCTCCCCAACCTTACTTTTGAGCATTACCCGCAGGGATGGTATCTCTAATTCTAATGGTATAACTACTTCCAGGAAGTACACTCGGGGGTAGGGGTAGACCTAGTGGGCATCCTGATGGATGTACGGTAGCCCCACAGTGAGTAGGGGATCATGTTGGCCAAATATCTATAACTCTCAATCATCTTGTTGATTATATATTTGAGTCTTTTATTAGCAGCTTCAATGGCCCCATTGGTTTATGGTAGGTAAGGTGAGGATTTGCTCCCCGCAATTCTGTACTCTTCGAATATCTTTATGACTTCAGCTTCAAAATGGAGGCCATTATCTTATACAAGCTCTTAAGGGACCCCATAATGAGAAATGATAATCTTTTGAATGAACTTATCTACTTTCTTTGCATTCATCACTGCGTATGATTCTGCTTCAACCCATTTCGTGAAATAATCATTGGTGACTAGGATGATTTCATGCCCATTGTATGCCTTAGGAGTGACTTTCCCAATGATGTCCATGCGCCAAGTTGAGAAGGGCCAGGGAGAAGTCATGTTGTACAAATCCCAAGGGGGTAAATATTGGAGATTGGTAAATTATTTTCATTTGAGGCATCCATTGACGTAGGCAATGCAATCCAGGATAATAGTGATCCAATAGTAATATGTCGAATAATCGCCTGGAAAGCATATGGTCATGCATATAGGTCCCTCATCCCCACTATGGATTTTTTGCATTATTTTTTCAGTGTCATCCCTTGCTATCACTACCCCAAAAAGTTCAATCTGGAATGGTTTAAATCTGTGCCAAACCCAATCTGGCACGATTTAAAATGTATCGAAATTTCTCGTGCGAGATTGTCATTTTTTATGGCATGGTTCTAAACCGTGTCAGATTTTGGCAATCTGGCACACTTTTTACACAGTTTAAAACTGTGTCATATTATCATTTCTGGAACGATTTTGAACCATACCAGGTGTGGGTACCCGAAATTTAGAACTATGGGCCTGGACGAGTAGCCCAGTTCTGGCGGCCCAAAGTCCAGGCCCTTCCTCTTTTATAATTGATCCTTATAATTGATCCTTATATTTGATCCAGTCTCCCCCCACGATACCATGAAGGGAAGTTATAGGGGAAATGGAAAACATGGAGGAACCCATCACCTCCACTCATCTACATGCACATGTATATATTGAACCCTAGGTCCGGGGCAAAAGGACAAGTTGTATTCTCTGTAATCACTCTCCGGAGTATATAGAAATAACATCGACTGCACCACCGTGGACGTAGGCACATTTTGGCTGAACCACGTACATCATTTGTTGTGTGATTGGCATCCTCTATTCCTTGTTCTCTTCTTGATAATCTTTCTCTCATATTTATTTATGTTGCATAATAATTGCATCCACAATTAGCGCCGTCTGTGGGAAGCGTTCATCTTTCCCTGAGAAGAGCCCACATCAAGAAAGGAGTTTAAGATGTCTGGTCACAGCAGCAATGCCCCCCAAGCAGGAGATATTCAAGAGCCACCTGCTCCTCGCAGGATTAGGTCTGAAGTCCCGCATTCAGATCAGAGAGCTCGCCTGGAAAGACCAGCCTCAGAAGAAAGTCAGGGACCAGCGAGGTCCACGCAGATATCCAGGTTGATTGATGCGTACGAGGCAAGGCTCCACGAGCAGAGAGAGTCTTCTCACAGGTACGAGGCTGAGAATGCTCGTTTGAAAAGAAGGCTGGAAAGACTAGAAAAGGAGCTTCGTCCTGATAACCGGAGACGCCCATAGCGTACTCCTAGCCCTCAGGCGAGCAAGTCTCACAGCCGAGGAAGGAGCCCTAGGAGAGAATCTCAAAGGGACGTAGGAGGCGAGTCAGACGATGACCTCCACGAACAGCTGCGAAGAGCTCACAGCCACCAGAGCCCTGCTCGCAGCGACGAGCTCATACGAAACATGGTCCGCAGGGAGATGGACCAGCATCCCGATCACCACGGGACAAGATCAACTAGAGAACTCACGAGTCGAGCTCTCAAAACCCAGATGAAGTCACCTTTCACGAAAGAAATCGAAGAGGAGGAAGCTCCCAAGAAATTTTCCATTCCAAGGTTCAAGGTTTACGACGGAAAGACTGATCCCATCGATCACGTCAGGCAATACCGACAGGCAATGACCCTCTGAAGTCACCGTGATGCCATGATGTGCCATATTTTCCCCTCGAGCCTTCATAATGTAGCACAGAAGTGGTTCGAAAGGCTCACCCACCGGTCGATTAAGAATTTCAAATCCCTAGACGAACTCTTTACGGCCCGATTCATTACCAGTAGCTCCCATCCCAAAAGGATGGATGATCTACTGACAATGAAGAAAACGCCTCAAGAAACCCTCCGAGAATACGCGAAGAGGTACTGGGAGTTATTTAATGAGATCGAAGACTGCGCGGAGGAGGTGGCAGTGGCCTCCTTCAAAATTGGGCTCCCTAATTCTTCCCTCCTCTACCAATCCCTGACAAAGAAGGAAGCTATGACCATTGACGACCTTATGGCCCGAATCGAGAAATACGCAAAGGTGGAAGATGTCACCTGCTCTAATACAGGAGAAAACGGTCGAGCTAAGCTCACTACCAAGGTAGGTGAGAAGGCTGAGAACCAGAGGAAAGGAGGAAAGAACGGGGGCAAAAATGGCTCCAAAAACGGAGGGAACCAGGACGCATCGAAAGCATTCCAGGCGGTCAACACCGTCTTCAAAGAACTAATTTACAAGGTTCTCGCGAAGATCAAGGATGAGCCATTCATCAAGTGGCCCAGGAAGATGGGGGGAGATCCCTCGAAGAGAAACAATGCGTTGAGATGCGCTTTTCACAAAGAGGGAGGGCACAAGACCGAGCACTGCAAAGCTCTTAAGTCTCACCTAGAAGAGTTGGCCCAGTCCGGGCATTTGAACGACTTTGTGGAGAAAAGGGCAGAGAAAGTGACTGCCAACAGAGAGATGAGACCCGACAATGTGCTGTAGGATGATGCTCGACACGAGTTCGCCGTAATTCACGGAGTATCTGACGTCAAACAGATATAAGGGAACTCAGCTCGAATGGAGCTGAAAAAACTTACAGCGGTAATGCAGGCCTTTCAAATCGATCCAGCAAAATCACAGTCAGGAAAGCGTCGACGAGAAGAGGGCGTCAACTATAACAAGCATATTGTTTTCACGGATGAAGATTTGATGGGAGTAAGGACCCCACATCATGATGCTCTGGTCATTACACTCAGGATAGCTAACTTTGACATCGACAAGCTGCTCGTCGATCAAGGAAGCTCATCTGAAGTAATGTACCTCGATCTGTTCAGGAAATTGAAGTTAAGCGTCTCCGACCTAAAGGAAGCTACTGTTCCTTTGGTCGGCTTCGCCGGGAAAATGACCATGCCCATAGGCAAGATAGTGCTGCCAGTTCGTGCTGGGAACGTCTCTAATATGATTGAGTTTTTGGTAGTTGACATCGAATCACCGTACCAGGCCATCATCGGCAGAGGATGGCTTCATGCAATGAAGGCGGTCTCCTCGACCTACCATCAGAAGCTCAAGTATGTAACCGAGCGAGGAGTAATGGAGATCTATGGAGACCAAGCAATGGCAAGGAAATGCTTCATAGCAGCCATCCGACCAAAGCCAGAGAAGAAGGCCGGTCAACCCAACGAGAAAGTTGAAGAGGGTGTGATACCTTCTAAATAGCAACTAAAGTATGGAAGACCAGGAGTAGAGGACACCAGGCTCCTCCCCTCCGAGCGTGTCATCGAGGACCTGGTAGAAGTTATAGCCGAAGTTGGTAACAGTAGCAGAGTCTTCTTGATTGGAGCATCTCTCACCGATCAAGAACAGAAGGAGTTGACGACCTTGCTGAGACACAACGTAGATGTCTTCGCATGGGAACCATACGAGCTGCCTGGCATTGATCCTGGTATGGTCTGTCATCAGCTGCACGTCAACCCCACGTTCAAGCCAGTCACGCAGAAAGCACGAAGAGCTGCACCTGAGAAGGCTAAAGCGGTCGAAAAGGAGGTCGAAAAACTACTGGATGCAGGATCCATACGGGAAGTATAATTCCCCAAGTGGTTGTCCAACCCAGTAGTGGTTCCGAAGAACAACGAGAAGTGGAGAGTTTGCATCGACTTCACTGACCTCAACAGAGCATGCCCAAAGGATAGTTTCCCCCTCCCAAAGATAGACCAACTAGTAGACGCCACTGCAGCTCACGAGCGAATGAGTTTCCTGGACGCATACTCAGGATATCACCAGATCCCCTTGTATGCCCCAGACCAAGACAAAACGGCGTTCATCACGACAGTTGGGTTGTATTGCTACAAAGTCATGCCATTTGGGCTCAAGAATGCAGGGGCAACCTACCAGCGGCTGGTCACAAAAATGTTTAAGGATCAAATGGGAGATACAATGGAGGTCTACATCGATGACATGCTCGTTAAGAGCAAGAAGAAGGAAAATCACCTCTCAGACCTGTCAAAGACCTTCGAAATCCTCAGGAAGTACCGAATGAAGCTTAATGCGAGAAAGTGTTCCTTCGGTGTCCAGTCAGGAAAATTTCTTGGATACTTAGTCAGCAAGAGAGGCATAGAAGCTAATCTGAACCAGATCGATGCAATCAACAGGGTACAACCACCTCGAACGGTCAGGGATGTGCAGAAGCTCACTGGAATGCTCGCTGCCTTAAATCGTTTCATTTCCAAATCCTCCGAGAAGTGCAAGCCTTTTTTCCAGCTTCTAAAAGGAAATAAATGAATAGAATAGATCCCTGACTGCTCGCGAGCATTGGACGAGCTCAAGTCTTACTTAAGCTCTCCACCGCTGCTTGTCATACCACAACCAATGGATTCTTTATACCTATACCTCTCGGTATCCAGTCACACTGCCAGCTCGGCGTTAATATGCGAGGTCGAAGGAATCCAACACCCCGTTTACTACGCGAGCAAGACCTTATTAGACGCCGAGCAAAGGTACCTGCCATTAGAGAAGCTCGCCTTTGCACTAGTGATAGCCTCGAGGAAACTGAAGCATTATTTTGAAGCTCATACTATCATCGTCCTTACTTCGCACCCCCTTAAGGCGATCCTGAGGAAAGCGGATTTGTCGGCCAGATTATCTAAGTGGTCGGTCGAGCTCGGCCGGTTCGACATCCAATTTCAACCAAGGACCGCTATCAAGGGTTAGATCCTCGCTGATTTCATAGCCGAATTCACTGGCGAAGAACTCCCCGACCAACCTCAACCAACAAAGCAAGAAGAGAACCCAGCAACAGTGGAAACCTGGAAACTATTCGTTGATGGAGCATCCAACTCAAAGGGGTCAGGCGTAGGCATCATCCTCATCACCCCAGAAAACACCATCCTTGAGCAAGGAATCAGGCTTGGATTTGTAGCCTCCAACAACGAAGCAGAGTACGAAGCCCTAATAGCCGGTCTCCAAAAGGCGCAAATTCTGGGAGCAAAATGTTTACAGGTATTCGGCGATTCTCAACTAGTCTCCAAACAGATAAGTGGAGATTACAACGCGAAGGATGAAAGGATGGCAGCCTACCTCGCCCTGGTGAGGAAATTAATGACGAGCTTTGAGGAGATCAACATCCAGCAGTTTCCCAGAGGGCAAAATAGTCATGCCGACGCCTTAGCAGCCCTAAGCTCGGCAGTTGATTCTAGTCTTAAAAGGGTCATTCCCATCGATTTCCTTATTTGTCCAAGCATTAACCACAATAGAAAGATGCCGAACGTGGAACAAATACTCCAGGTGGGATCAGCCCCCAGCTGGATGGACCCCTTAAGAGACTATTTAAAGGAGGGCACACTCCCCGAGGATAAGAAAATCGCCCACCAGATAAGAATCAAAGCTGCTCGCTTTCACTTATCCACAGGAGGCGACTTGTATAAGAAGTCCTTCTCCGGTCCCTACCTTATATGTGTCCACCCAGGCGATGTCGAGCAAGTGCTGCGCGAGCTTCACGAAGGAATCTGTGGAAGTCATGTCGGAGGAAGGTCTCTAGCCTTTCGAGCAATGAAGGAAGGCTATTGGTGGCCATATATGCAAAAGGACTCCGCAGTATATGTCCGCAAATGCCCCAAATGCCAGCTTCATGCTCCAATGGTCCACCAACCAGCCAGTGACCTAAAATCCCTGACGAGCCCATGGCCCTTCGTCCAATGGGGGATGGACATCGTGGGACCACTACCCACTGTTGTCGGCAATCGCAAATACCTATTGGTTGCAACTAACTACTTCACCAAATGGATCGAGGCAGAACCATTGGCAAACATTCGAGACGCTGACATGATAAGATTCATATGGAGGAATATAATCACTCGATTCGAAATCCCCAGAACCATCATCACTGATAATGGGACACAATTCGAGAGTGGACCCTTTCAGGACTTCTGTAACGAGCACGGGATCAGGCACAACTTTAGTTCGATGGCCTACCCACAGAGCAATGGGCAAGCAGAAGCTTCCAATAAAATTGTGATCGATGGATTGAAGAAGCGACTAAAGTGAGCCAAGGGCGCATTGGCAATCGAGCTACCCCATGTTCTATGGGCATACCGAACAACTCCTCGGCGAGCAACAGGAGAAACCCCATTTTCGCTAACATATGGCATGGAAGCAGTCATTCCACTAGAAGCGGGCTTGCCAATAATGAGATCCGACCTTGTCGACCAAGGCCAGAATGATGGGGCATTGCTCGCTGAACTCGACCTCGCCGACGAGCGTAGAGAACTAGCCCTGGTGAAGCTTGCGAGCTATCAGCAACAGCTGGCAAGGCATTACCACAAAAGGGTTAACCCAAGAAGATTCCAAGTTGGGGACTATGTTCTAAGAAAGGTCCTGGGCAGCACAGTAAAGTCATCAGACGGAAAGCTAGGCCCAAACTGGTAAGGACCATTTAAAGTAACTAGGGACGACCTGCAAGGTGCATATCATTTGGAAACAATGGAGGGCAGAGAGATACCACGAGCATGGAATGCAGCCAATCTCAAGAAATTATATTTTTAAATTCTCATGGAATTGTATTGTTGAATCTTTTTCTGGTATCTGTTATGTGAAAGGAATAGTTCATTCCCCTTATTACTAATGAAATCAGTAAACTACATTTTATCACACATCTTTTTTTCCAAATCACAGGCACAATGGTCGATATAGCAGGGGAATACCCCTCCTCAGGTCATCGTCATGAAGCACGAAAGACCTCTTAAACTTGCCCTTGGCAATATATAAAGCCCAACAGAGGATTCTTAGGCAATGCGACCAGATTTTATACTGACCATCAAACCTACTTTGGTTGAGCAAAATCCTGATCGGATGAAGACATCCAATACCAGGTGTGTCCTCGCCAATTGCCCTACTTAGGCCTAAGGGAGTGTGACGACACAACCTAAAAGGTAAAATGGGGCATAATGGTATTTTGGTATTATACTGGACTGGGGGGACACTTGCATGACAAAATAAAAAGGATTATGAAGCAGCGAGAATATAAAAAGATTGGATGAACACGTTTAGTCGACAAAATCGCACAAAACACAAACTTTTCATTAATCTCGTATACTTACAACAGTGATAATGTATGTTTAGTCGGCGAAGCTCACCCAAAGCATTTACATTATCAAAAAATACAAAAGAATAACAACTTGTTATATTCACAACAAAGATAATACACGTTTAGTCGGCGAAGCTCGCCCAAAGCGTTTACATTATCAAAAGAAAAAACTTGCAAAAACATTCAAGAAGGAGGAAGCCTCCGAACAAGATAATCTGCCACCCTAGCTCTTCGTCCATCATCAGGAGCAGGGACCAACTCTTCCACAACCTCATCTGCGTCCGACTCTAACAGTTGCCGAGGAATGGCATCAATAGGGATCCATCTATCATCCCTCCTGAATGGATTGGGCAACAGAGTGGAGGAGGACATCTCGTGATGATACCACAACACTGAGTTCCTCAGGACCTGGAGTTCTTTCAAGGAACTCAACCACCCTCTGATAAAAGAAAGTTCTTCGAACTTGGATAGTCTTGTGGGAGCATCTAGCCAGCCTTGATCATAACCATCAGCCCATGCTTGTCGAGGACCCTTCTTGAATAAATGCCGAAGTCGAGTAACGTCCCTCTGAAGACCAGCAGCAATTACATATGCTCGACGGACATCATCGCGGAGCTCTTCCATCTCCTTATCCCGCTGTTCTTCTGCCTCCCTGTTCCTGTCCCTGGTGCTCCTACCAGCTCGCGGGAGGGGAGGACGAGTGGAACCTCGCGGCATAGGAGGAGCATGTCCAGCTCGCGAAGATGAGGAGCCTTGCAGAATCGCTGAAGCAGTGCTCGGCGCATGCTCTCTAAGTTGCAGGACTTCCCTCCTCAGATTTTCATTCTCCTGCTGTAGGAATTCCCCAACTTGATTTATCTCGGTGGCCTCTAGCAACCTTGCTCTCATAACATTGACTTCCTCTTGTATAGAAGCACCAATGCCTTCCATCTCCTGGAGCCTGTCCTTCAGGTTAGCCACTAGCTCGGACTGATCCTTATATTTTTGGTTCCTCGACCTAAGAGACTTGCAAAGCCTAACAAAGGCCTGACGAACCTGAGGACTGGCATTGGGACCAAGGGTCCTGCCCAATTGAGATGTGGCAGGAATATAGTCTTCTACATCAGTCAACTACAAGACATAAAAGTGCAAAGGAAAGAGAAATCAATCAATGCATTGGAAAAAGAAGCCTTTTTATTTCATTATTGAAGGTCAAGTACATCGAGCAGGAAACGGAAAATTACAAAAAAAAAGTACAAAAGAAGTCCTAAGGGAGGATTAACTAGCAACCTCAAGCTGCCCAGGGGTGGCTGGCTGCTTCCCCTTATCAGCAGCAGTAGAGGCATCCCCCTCTACAGAGATACCCTCGTTCGCCTGGGCAGGACCAGCATCGGTAGGAGTTGTCTGAGAAGTAAGATCAACACCCTCGATGGCTGGGGCAGGGGCTTCTTCTTCCACGGTTGGCCTTGGACCCGGGTCGTGCTCGTCGAACAGCGGAGACTCAGCATCAACACCAGCAGCTAGGAGGGCCTT
This sequence comes from Sambucus nigra, assembly GCA_949130495.1. Classification (NCBI taxonomy): domain Eukaryota; kingdom Viridiplantae; phylum Streptophyta; class Magnoliopsida; order Dipsacales; family Adoxaceae; genus Sambucus; species Sambucus nigra. The sequence continues at coordinate 275,768,263 of OX422210.1, read as the reverse complement.
GTTCCATCCCTTCTTGAAGTTCAAACGGTTGATATAGTCTATTTGAACTTCGGCGTCTTCATAAGCCGCAGTCCATCCGGAGTTGTATGAATCCTCCTTGATGGTGGCTACCATGTACTCCTTCTCCTTCAGCTGCTCGGTCAGGGCCTTGTTCTCCTCCACCACACCCAGCTTGCTCGATCAGACTAGGTCATAGGCCTACCTCAACTCGCTCAGCTCCTTGACTGCCGCATCCCTCTCTCGGTTAGAATTGATAAGGGCCAGATCAGAGGAAGCTCGGGCGGCATCAGCAGCCTTCAGGTCAGCCTCCAGCCGAGAACCCCTGACTTCCAGAGCGGACTTCTGCTACTCCAGCTCGCCATTCATCCTCACCAACTCATCGCGAGAATGGTAGAGCACAGAAAAGTCCGTCACAAACTGCCAAAAATAAAGAAGGAATCAAGAGGGAGAAATAATTAAAACTTGTTAAGGAATTGAAAAGGGAAAGAACCTTACCAAGGCCAGTCTCTGGCTAGCTTGGAGGGCTAATTGATCAGACCCCAGTGCCCTCTGGCGATCTACAGGAAGAACTGTCCTCTCAAGCAGTGCAGGAGCCAGCTGAGGGGAAGTGGCAACCGAGGCCCCCTCGGGCAAAGCTGACACCGGGACCAAGGCTTGCCCAGCCTTCATCCTTGACTCCATTTTCCTCCTCTTTTCCTCTCTCTCCCTCTCCATCCTTTTCCTCTCCTCCACCTTCTTCTTTTCCTCCACCTTCTTCCTCTCCTCCTCCTTCTTTCTCTCCCTCTCTCTCACCTACTCTTCTTCTCTCCTCTTCCTCTCTTGCTCCTGAGTGGAAGACCGAGAACCAGTGGCCACGGCCCCAGAAGAAGACTTTTGTTTCTTCGACCTCTGTGCAAGAAGCACATGGTCCTCATCATCATCGTCTCTAATCAGGTTCTTCCTTGGAGGCATATCCTCGCCTGAACTGCTGGTAGTGCTCGACGAGTCTTGAGCTGCGGAATCCTCTTTAGAAGAACTACTACTGTCAGAACTCCCTACACCACTCACAGCACCTGCAGGCTCACTCTCAGAGCTGCTCTCCTCTTCGTCCAACTGGATAGGCTCAACTGTAACCTCTCCAAAAGAATCAAACTCTGGAACACTATCCACAGGTCGTGCTATGAAGCTGGAGCCTGTGTTCTTGTACTCGAGCAAAAAGGCAGCAGATCTGGGATGCTCGCCGTCACCCAGAGGATCCCTAATATTCCAAGCTTTCACCAACTCCGAGATACGAACCTCGCTGAGAGCAGGCTCCAAATTCTTTGTCCTCGCTGTAAAAGAAAAAGCAAAGAGAGGTTAGAAAAGTCGCAAGTCAGCAAAAGTTGAAAGAACAGTACAATGTCTACCTATATATTCTTCCCCATAAAAAGGGACAGTGAACCTCTCAGACCTCGACCCTTCAAACTGGGGAGGGAACTGCCAATTCCTAACAAGGAAAACCTCTTGCCAGTAGTCCTTATGGGAATCAGGTAGGTTTACTACCAATACCCTATCAGGACTCCTAGCTTTGAGGTATAAGACACCTGAGCTAGTTCGAGAGAAGGAATAGCAGAAACAGATCTCAGCAAGTCCTAACCTAGTACCATACAACTGGTTTATTCTATGGATGCCAATTACAATCTTCCACACATTGGGCGAGCACTGTGCAGGAACAATACCAAAATAACCAAAAAAGTGCAGAAATAGATCATTAGGGGGAAAAGTAAGTCCCCCCTGGGAGAGCAACAAAACATGGATCCAGTGGGCATCCTCTATATCCCTAACATTCCTAGGAGGGGAGGCACAACATTCAATATCTACCCACTCAGGAATATTGTAGAACTTCCTGAACTCAGAGATTGACCTATTTCCAATCTTCGCCATTGAAAAACTTAAAGAAACTCTACAAACCAAAGAGAAAGTGCAGAGAAAGGGCACGATAAACTTACAAAACAGAAGATCGGTTCGAGTGATGAAGAAGCACGAGCTCAAGATAACTAAGAAGCAATGGGAATGGGGATTCATAGAAGAAGGTACGAGGCGTTAGAGTTCTCAGAAGAAGGAAGAGTAATGGAAAGGCTGAAATGATGAATGAAAAAGAGGCTATCCCAACAAGCCTTCAATTCTAATCATAGCGCACAGATAGTGAAGCGGGTGCCGCCAAAGCAACTTCACAGTTTTCGAAGAATCACAAATCAGCCATAATGGATGATCGTTTAAATCCATTGGATCCATAAACAGGGCCCAACAAATTTAGGGGCAATTGTGGGTACCCGAAATTTAGAACTATGGGCCTGGACGAGTAGCCCAGTTCTGGCGGCCCAAAGTCCAGGCCCCTCCTCTTTTATAATTGATCCTTATATTTGATCTGGTCTCCCCCCACGATCCCATGAAGGGAAGTTATAGGGGAAATGGAAAACATGGAGGAACCCATCACCTCCACTCATCTACATGCACATGTATATATTGAACCCTAGGTCCGGGGCAAAAGGACAAGTTGTATTCTCTGTAATCACTCTCCGGAGTATATAGAAATAACATCGACTGCACCACCGTGTACGTAGGCACATTTTGGCTGAACCACGTACATCATTTGTTGTGTGATTGGCATCCTTTATTCCTTGTTCTCTTCTTGATAATCTTTCTCTCATATTTATTTGTGTTGCATAATAATTGCATCCACACCAGGTTGTCATTTTTGGCATGTTTTTGGCATACTTTCAAACCATGTCAGGTTTCATTTCTGGAACCTTTTGGCACATTTTTGGCACAGTATATTTTAGGAAATAAAAAAATATATTATTTATTATTTACAAACAATCAGGAGAATAGGCAGTTGAGAGCATACTAAATTGTTACCAATAGACTAATGTACATATTAAACTTTAAAATATTATAAGTCTTAATATTTCATAGTAAAAAAATCGGCAAAGTTTACCCTATTTTATGGACATTCTAGAAACCTGTTAATATAAAACCTACTGAAACATAAAACCTAAATTTAACAATAACATCACACGAGCCCGCACGTCCAAAATACATCATGTAAGCAACCCTAAATGTCATCAACGACAATAAATAATGAAACCCTAAAGTAAAACATGAACTTGTTCATGTGTAATAATTGCTCGATATGTTTACTATATGGAAACCTTTTACTTATTCACGTGCTCCGTGTGGATAAAATATAACGCTCAAATGTTATCCCGTAAAAAAGATAAGATATCAGTAATCAAATAATGTTTAAAAGGTTGGATTAAAGCACAATTTTTTTTAAAAATTGTTATTTTATTAAACCGAGACTTCTATGAGGATACAATTATCATTCAAGAACGTTACAATTATCCATCTTGAGGTGTTCGTGCCTCTTTCTGGGTCATTTGGTTCGTATTTTTATATTTCACCCCCCACCCCCAAAAAAAGTCCCATTTTAACCTAAAACTTGTGTATACTTGTCATTTTATCAAACCGGGAGTCCGTTAAGTACAAGATAGTTCAAACACGTTAAAATCGCCCATGTTGAGGTGTCCATGCCTCTTTCAAATCTATTAGGTTACTGTTTTGATCCACCCAACGCCCCATTTTAGCCTTAAACTTGTGTATACTTGTCATTTTGGTAAACTAAAAGTTCGACAAGAACATGGTCAGTTCACACACATTTCAATGGTCCCTCTAAAGGTGCTCGTGCATCTTTCCAGTAATTTGATTGCTAATTTGATATTTCATCCCAACTCCCTATCATTTAACCTTAAACTTATGTATATTTGTGGTTTTGTTAAAACGGGAGTCTTATAAGGACACGACTAGTTCAAACACACTACAATCATCCATATCAAGGTGTTCATGCATCTTTCCAGGTGATTTGGTTGCTATTTTTGACGTCTAACCCCCAAACGTCCCATTTTTAACCTAAAACTTGCAGTAATTGTCATTTTATTAAATTGAGAGTTTGATAAGGACGTGATCACTTCTCACATGTTACATTGTCCCCTCTTTCTAGGACATTCGGTTGTCGTTTTGAGTTTTTGATCCCGACGCACTATTTTTAAAACCTAAAACTTATGTATAGTTATCGTTTTGTTAAACCGATAGTTTGATAAGGGCATATTCAATTCCTATGAGTTACTTTGGTGTCTCTCTCGCGGTATTCGTGCCTCTAAAAGGACCAATGTGTTTCTACTCGTAATTATGTCCTCTTAACACCTTTTTTAACCTAAAACTTGTGTATTCTTATGAATTAGTAAAACCATGAGTCCAATAAGGAAGCAGTCAGCGCCAACAAGTTAAATTGGTGCCTCTCAAGGTGTTTATGCCTCTTTAGGGCAATTTGGTTGTTTAAGAAATTGGTTTGTTTTATTTATCTTCGTATTAATTCAATGTTTAACATTCATGTGCTCATTCAACCCAATTATAAACTACCTTAAGTTCTTTGATTAGTTACATATAAAGACTACAAATCTTTTAATATTCATCACATGGTACCTGAAATGCATATCTCTTTTACAGAGAGATGGGGGTTTAACATCATTCCAAACATGACATGATTAACTCCTTGAACGGATATTCATCAAAGCAATAGGAAATATGAAATAGATTAAAAAATCTCAATGATATTATTTCTATATAGACAACGTAACAGAATTCAAAACAAAGAAGTAGACAAGAAAATACAGTGATATTACCAACTCAAACAAGTGTCAGATTGAAACAACCAAATAGTTCTAAATTAGTCTTTCATTCGTTAAAGAAAACTCATTTGGCGAAAAACAAAACATAGTGATTTTATTTGATAAAATATCAATTTTTAGAGAGAAACAAATATCTCAATGATTTTATATATACCAAAAACTTTTATAATCAACATTACAGGCCTCATTTCTTCTCGAAGCCTATGAAAATTATTTAATTCAAAATTGTATAAGTACTCTCATTGATGAGAACAAGAAGAACCTACCACATGATAATATTAAATGTGTTAGAGCATGCATGGTTTCCCATGCATGCCTTTGCTACTTCCACGTTGTCTCTCCACAGTGTCTCCATGATCACAACAGTTGCAAACAGTTCCAGTACACGTTGTTGCTTTTCAATTCCAACAGTGTCTCCACGATCACAGCAGATGCAAATAGTTCCAGTACACATTGTTACTCTCAGTTCCTGTGCACGTTGCAAGCAGTTCCAGTGCACGTTGCAATACAGCAGTTTTAAAACTACTCTCCCTAACACTTATATGAAAGCAGCATTATAAATTTGTCAAGCATTGTATAATGGAAAATATGATTGATATTATACTGTTCTCATATAATATACAGTTCTCTCAACTTTCATGGTATCAGAGCGCAGTGTTCTGCCAATGTCTATTTTAACTACAAATTGAAACACAACTCTTTCCTTGTCTCTTTACTCCCTACCATAACTTATAAAGCTCAGTCCGATTAAACTCAAACCAAACAATTATCTAGTATGGAGAAAAGTTAATTACTGATGAAGCACGGATAATTCCAGGATGGGAAGAGAATGATCTCATGCTACGAAGTTGGTTGTCATCTACCATTATCGAAGAAAGTGCGTATCTAACCATTGGGTTCAACACATCCAGAGAAATATGGTTGTGTCTTGAAGAAAATTATTTGCAAGCAAGCAAGGAGAGGGAGTTCCAACTAAAGGAACAAATCCAAAGCATTAAACTTGAAGGAACACTGTTGATGAGTATGTTAAGAAGTTTAAGGGAGTTTGTGATGATCTTGCAGCCATACACAACCCCTTAGATGAAGACACAAAGGTCATTTCTTTTGCCAAAGGTCTTGGAAAGAAATACCAAACGTTTCGAACCGTAATGATTGGTAAGACACCCTATCCTACTTTGTCAAGTTTGATAACCTCGCTTCGGGGTTTTGACATTCGAGAAGATAAAGAGGAAGACGTACCAAATCACAACATGGCATTTCATACTCAAAAACAATCTTTTCAGGGACGGGGTCGTGGCTATATGTCTCGTGGTCGAGGAAGCTACAACAACAACTTTCAATTTAACTCTAGAGGTCGTGGGTTTAGACCCGCAAGTGTCGCGGTTTATAGACCCGATTTTAAGAATACTCCCTATTCATCACAAAATAGGAGTGAGATGAAGCAACCATCAGAGGTAGCATGTCAAATTTGTGGAAAGAACAATCACCGAGCCAACACTTGCTACTACCGTTGGGATCATTCTTTTCAAAGCACCAAAAACATCCATCAAGCCTATATAGGAATAAACTTCTTACCATCTCAAGACAACCAACTCTATGTGGATTCGGGTGCAACAACTCACATGGTAAATGATGTCGGTATGTTATCTAAACTTATGCCTTATTATGGAACAGATGATAACTATGACTTTTCGGTGTATGGTCGTTGTTGAAAGCCAAGTTAGTCAAAGTCCTCAATTACCTACAAAATATAATAAACTCAAGTGTAGAGGTAAGTACGGGTATCAATCCACTTCCTAGGGAGTAAGCTAGAGACAAATTCAATTGTAATTCACTTTTTATTTTCTTTTTGTGCTTTTTCACTTTTTCTTATTTTTTTAGCTTTTTCGATATTAAAACAATAGGGTGAGGTGAGGTGAAATAACACTAAACTAAACTAAAGGTGATATGATAAAAACTAACTAGAAAATGACTAAAATGGAAAATAAAGTCTAACACTAAAATAAAAGATAAACTGAGGTAAATAATTGTGAGAACAATCAAGGAATGGGATTACACCACAAATTTTAGTTATTCTAATTAATTAATTTAATTATTTAAATTCTCCCAAATTAATATTAAAATTACAAACCAGCTCTCGTTGCAAGTGTAATTATAATTAGTAATCTTTTAGAAAATTAAATTTAACACCCCACAACTCTAGAAAAATAGATCTACACTCCTTTTAATTAATCACCCGCTAGGATCGATCGATTAAAATTCATGTAAATCTTAGAAAATAATTTTAGAGTTGAAATTTAAGTTATAATACCCCACTTAAGAAACCCCTATCTCTAGTTCGAATCTAAAATGGGTATTATAATTAGAATTTCGATTTTCTCTCGAAAATCATTTACCCTCTCTCGAGGCGTAAATATAAGGGTGAGGGATCAACATTAACATTCAAAGGGATTTTTCAAGTAATTAAACTAATTAAAATAAAATAACATCAAATAAGGGTTTTACCCCACCCCTTGAAAGGGGTTTTAGCCTAACAAGGTATAAATATGACAAATTAATAATCAAGGCTACTAAAATAAAAGAGAAGAGAATAGAACAAGCAAACCAAATCTCTTTGAGAAAGTTGAACACTACTCTTCCAAATTGAAGCATACACCACTTAATTGAGCATCCAAATGATTTGAAATTAGACAATTCACTCAATTAACTCTCTTACAATATTTATTCTCATAAATATCTAAAAAAAAAAACTATTTACAAATGGTATTTTTTTCTACAATTCTCTCTCTAGAATTTTCCTATCCAAGAGCTCTCTTTTTCATATGGGGTCTTCATCCTCTTTAAATAGTAGGCACATGGAGCATGGAGGTATTTTTGGGAATTGGCTTGGGTGTGCATGGGAATGGTGAGGGGAGAATGGGGTGTGAGTGTGTTTGAGGGCATGTGGGTTAAATGAGGTGACAAAATCTGATTTGGTTATAAGGGTATTTTTGGGTGTTGGGTAAAAGAGGTAGTTGGGGGTAAAATTGGGTATTGGGGTTAAGTGGGTTTAAGTCATATGTGAGGGTTAAATGACATGTGGGGAATTGGGTTTATGGCTTGGTTTTGGGAGTTTCATGGGTGTGGATTGCAATGGTGGGTTGTGGCTTGAGCAAGTGGGTCTAAGGAAGAGGTGGCAGGAGCTCCGAAGTGGGAGGTCGAAGGCTGGGTTGCGTGGTGATCGCCGACGAGAGAGGTCGCGGCCGGAGGGAGAGGGGCGGTTGGCGCCGGAGCAGGGGCTAAGGTGCCGGATTGGAGGGATTGGGGACGGTGTCGCGGTTATGGTATTTCCGGCTTGATTCGCCGGCGTAAATCGACGGCGACCATAGGAGGGTGCGCCGGACAAGGGTTGGCGACGGCAGGGGCTGGAATTGGGTGTCTTGATGTTGGCTTGGGTTATGGGGTTATGTGGGTCAAGGAGAGAGAGATTCGATTTTTGGTGGTGGAGATGGTGTTGTGAGGTGGGAGGTTTGGGAATGTTGGGTATGGAGGAGAGAGGAGAGAGAGTGAGTTGTTAGGGAAGAAAATGGATGGGGGTGATTGTGTGTGTGAGGTGTATGGGAAATATGGGGAGGATGAAGGTGTATTTGGGTGTGTGTGATAGGGGGTGTGTGTGTTTAATTTGGACACCTTAAAAATAATTAACACTAAAAAAAACTAAAAATCTAAAATAAAAATCCTACTTCTAATAGTAAAATAAAGATTCAAATAAAATTGAAACTAAAAAGAAATAAAATAAAAAATTAAAATAAAATAAAATCTAATTTAACTTAAAATTAAAATCCTAAAAAGAAAATGTAAAAATTAATAAATAAATGAAATCCTAAAAATTAAAATCCTAATAAAATAAAAAAACTAATAAAAAATTAAAATAAAATAAAATTATACTAATAAAAAATAAAATAGAAAATAAAACTTAGAAAATACTAAATAAATCTAAAATAAATCCTAAAAATAAAAATGACGCAAACTAAAAATATAAAAAATATAAAAAGACACAAACTAAACACACACGGGGTTCGGGGTAGGTTTAGGGGATTGGGTATTTAGCTCCATATTGCACACAATTGTCTTGATTTAAGCGTTTGAACTCTGCAATGCACAATCGGCCTACAAAATAAACATTTAACCACATAAGACCCATATTGTCGAGAATTAGCAACTAAAGTACATCTATTTGGGGTATAAATTGTACAGTTTTGGGTGCTTATCACACCACCCCCAAACAGAGCGTTGCTAGTCCTCGAGCAATAAGATAGAGAGAAAGAGAAAGATAAGAAACCAAAAGTGTACCACTTTCGCGGGCACTTGTGATTGCACTTAGCATGTGCAACAAGCCTTTAAACCTATAGGTTGCCCTACAGGACGAGTTGTGTCTCGTGAGGGTTTGCAGGGAATATACCCACAAAATTCTTATTTGCAAAAATTTATTGAAAGGCAATCAATCTCTTATTAGACATAGAATAATCGCACAATCCATCACATGAGAAAATATTTTCAGAAATACAAGCTAGAATGTGTAAAAAGATTAAGCTAAGTAAATACTCAAGGCACATCCTTCCTAAAACTCAACGTGTGTAGTGTGAATCAGTCAAAACGGGTCGAGTATCATCAAAGTAATTCCTAGATTGCCTTTTCGGAGTCAACGCTTCAACTTCAAATCTCACAGGATATATCTCTCTCAAACGAACTCTCGAGAAATGGGTTAGTGTATCGCTCTTGTGTGTGAGGAGGTGAGTAAATGTAAGTAAGTTCAAACATCCCACACACATATAAGAAAGACCGAACATATAGAATGAAAATGATCTCATGAAAGGATGTTAATCACTATAGTGAGAACGTCGAGTTATTCACCACGTCGACTTTCATTCGCCCGAACACCTAGGGAAATATATGGATGATTATGGGTGAGGGGAAAATGAAATGGGATAGATGGGATATGAGGTAGAATGGTGTGAGGTAGGATATGATAGAATGGTGATGGATGAATGTGGTATGTAGGATATAATGGTGATATGAATGATAAAGGATGATGGATGAATGTGTATGATAGAAGAGTGTTCTATACTTTAGGCACAAATGTCTTTATTACTTACTACAAACTCTCTTTCTCTTCTTTTCTCTCTTCTTTTTTTTTCTATAATTTGCTATTTTTCTATTTTTTTTTCTTTTCCTTTTCTTTTCTTTTTTTTCTTTTTCTCTCACTTTTCAAACCAACATTGAAGACATTTAACATTTGAAATCACACTCTTTTATTTGAAAATGATGGAAGATGATATGGAGATGATAGGTGATGGTGAAATATGTGGATGGTGAGGGGAATAGATGTGAATATGGAATAATATGGGAATGTAATGGGCGAGGTGTATGGTAAATGGTATGTGTATGGATGAAAATCTAGTATTCGGGATAAATTTTAAGACACGCGTTTCTTACAACTCGAAAGTGGTGTCATTCTCAGTGATCAAGCCAAAATTTAATGAAAAGTAATGAGATCATACAACAATTTAAGTGCGGACCCAAAAGAAGTTGAATCAACTTGTGACTCGGAGATTGCGTAAAACACTCTGAAAGGGTGAAAGGCACGAATCTCACAAGTTAAAGTCTCTACTAGTGATCCTTAAGGTTCTCTTTAGAATTGTAGTACTCCTCAACTCTAAACGTAATGACGTGATAAGTGTGAAAATTTTGTTGAGTCTAGAAATTCATGGTGCAACATGCCTTACTACGTATTACATAAGCCATTTATAAAAAAATATTCTCTAGCTTGATTCCTAGACTTAAAAGATGGATGATTGAAAATTCACATCACTGAGTGAGATGAAAGAAACTGCACGAAAATTTTAAAAATCAGGTTTAAAAATCAAAATTTTTCAAAAGAGGCACAATTGTGATAAAATTCCCCACCCCCAAACAAAAAGGAACATCGCCCTCGATGTTAAGTAAAATGATTTTAAAATTGAGATCATAAGGTAGGAAAGAGATTACCAAAATGAATCGCTAATGAAGTGGACAGATATCACCAATAATAAACCTGAAATGTGTACAAGTCTATAAGCATGATAAAGCATTGGGTGATGTGAAACACCACCCCCAAACAGGATGAGACTAGTACAAGAAACGCGGGCTGCCTCCCAGTAGCGCTAAGTTTAATGTCTTCAGCCAGACCGATGGGATCTCACCCTAAGGATAAGATCAAGGAAAGTTCGGGGTGGCAGAAAAATTGGGTGATGAGAATCACCCCTAAACAAGATTGAAGCGACAGTCTTGTTGGATTGAGGCTAAAATGGGTCAATGCACTTGTATGGCAAAGTGCATCACGCGATGCAAAGCATCGATGGACCATGGGCGGGTGGGAAAAAGGACTAAGGTGAAGAAGGCATGGGTGATTAAGCATCGATCACGGGCCTTATTGAGCCGAAAGGTGAGGGCAACTAGGTCCCTATAAGCATGGTGCTCAAGTTGGTGCGAAAGGCGAAATGGTGTAGAAAGTGGAATAGGGTGGGCCTCATAGAAAGGACACGACCGTTCTATGAATGGGAGATGATAATGGTCGCGTCGTGACATGCCAGGGAGCTGTCGAGAAAAATCAACACCAGAAGAGAGTGGCGGGTATGGAGGAACAAGCTCGGTGTCACGGAAGTGGAGAGTAGCACCACAAATACTCTCATGGGTGGGGGATGGTTTCAGGTGAGGATCTAAAAATTTCAATGGAAACTTGAAATGTGCAAAATCAAGATCCAAACCAGGTGGTGGGGTGGAAGATATAATGGGTGGGTCGGGTGGGATAAATGGTGTATCGGGTGGGATAAACGGTGGAGGAAGATGATCCAACTCAAGCGTGGGAGACACACACTCATTGGGAGGAGTAAATGAATACTCACAAGGGAGTGTGGTTTCTAAAGATGGAGTTGTCAACTTCTCCATAAGAGAAGCATCGGTAAATGGGGTGGGTGGGTAAGACAAGGCACCAATCGCAGAGATAGAGGAATCACTAGAAATATGAGGCTCAAAGGGAGCCATGCATGGTGGTACATCATCCATATCCGGATAGTTAGGAACTATCACGAATTCTATCTCGGGAAAACGGTGAACACTCGTAGCCGGAGCTAACCTAAGATGAAGTGGTTCCTGGGGAACACAAGGGTAAAGCTCGATAGGTGTAGACTCGGGCATTTTTTTAGATATGACGGGAGTGTGAACCGCAATGATGGGTTCAAGATGGCATGGTGGGATTTGATCAGGTTCACTATCGAAAGGTAAGTCAACACAATTGTCCACTTGGGACCCGGACCATGGAATGGTCTCGACTTCAAGATTCTCGGGGTGGTAGGGTTAGTCACACTCAAAATTCATGTCACAAGATGACACATCATCGTCACACTCGGTGGAAACGATGGGTGGGGCCATGGGAATATCCGACTCTCTCGCACACTCCAATTCAGTTAATCGTTGTTCAAGCCTTTGGAGAGCTTGAGTTTGAATTTTAGTGGCTTGCTCTTGCGCAAGTATGAACTTTTTCAAGAGGCTTTCGAGAGCGGAGGTGGATGATGATGGTGGTGGAGTGACGGGTGGTGGCGATGGTTGAGGTAGATACAACTCGTTATAATCGGGACTATATGGAGAATACTCAAATGAAGTGTGTGGAGTGGGACCAAGTTCACATACACGAAAGGATCGCTTTCATGATGGACAATTGGTTGATACTCATTGGGTGCATAGTGAGGGGACTGATCGGAAATGGGTGCACAAGGATGCGACACTCCGACACATGACACCGAGGGTGATGGAATAGGTGGTGCGTGCAAGGACGGGTCAAGAGTATCAAGGGTACTCGTGAGAGAGCCAAAACCATAAAAAATCTCATAAAGAGACGGCTCGGGATCACTCTCACACGTGTCGTGTGTCAGTGGAAAATGACCAAAGTAGTCCCTTAAAGGACGTTCTTCGGCCATGAGGAGAGAAATATTTTTTTGGAGTTTTTAATTTTTTTTCAAAAGGAAAGAAAATATTTTTGAATTTTTCAAAAAATGGGAGAAAGAAAATATTTTTGGATTTTTTTTTTTATAAAAATGAAAGAAAATATTTTTGGAGTTTTTTTTGGAAGAAAAGGTGGGGAAAATGGATGGACTCAGAAATTTGGGACGAACTAACTAAAACCGACTACCCAAAAATGGAATTGGACACACACACGAGTTAAGAAAATTTCCTAACTAGCACATAGCCAATTTTTATCTTTAAATTTAGTGAGAGGGTAGTCAAATTTTAATTAAGTCCGCGGGTGATAAAAAATCATGGAAATATTTGTGATCGCCTTTGCAAAATGTTCTCCTAGTGGGCTACCTAGTTAATTGATTTTAAATTTAATGATGGCTAGGGTAGCACACAATGGTAAGCGAGTGAGTCGGGTGATGAAATCCCTTCTCGTGAATGACCGGGTGTAGGTCTTAGTCAATTAATTCATCACGCCATTCGAAAATAAATGCAAGAATAAGAGTACACAAGAGCACACAAAATAATTGACTCGCTAACAGGAGAGGCGCGAGGGTTTAGAAATGTACCTCCCACGGTTTTTAGGCCGTGGGGTGCCGACAAATTTGAGTCGACCGGGGGGAGAATATGCCAATCTCAGTCATCCCCGGGAGTCCTACCGACCCAAGGTAGATAGGCTTCTAAATCCTCGCCATTGGACGCCCTCTCTCTACCTTGTTCTGTTTTCCTATCACGCTTGGCTTCAATATATTACAAATTTAAATGAAAAATAAATGGTGTCTCTATGCACCACAATACAAGCAATGATAAAATTCCTAAATACAAGCCTTCTAATAAAATGCAAAAATGGTATTAAAAATAACAAAGTGCAAAAAATAAATGAAATACAAAATTGAATCCGCTCCGAGCTTCACAATCCCAAGAATGGCAACGGCGCCATTTGATAACGTTGCTTTTTCATCTCCCTGGCAACGGCGCCATTTGATAGAAAGAACTTTTGTCTATATTTGTCGTTGTTGTACAAGCTTCTTCTAATCAAAACTCAAAGTAGTCGTAGGAAATGGGTCTCATCTTCCCATTACCTATGTAGGACAGAAAAAAAAACTCAAAATTAAAATTTTCAAATACTCTTATTGTTCTAAAATTAAATAAAAACTTAATTTCAGTAAGTCAACTCACAAAAGAAAATGATTGTATTATTGAATTTACTAATTGTGATTTTACTGTAAAGGACAAAATAACCAAGCAGGTACTAGCAAAAGGGAGTAAGAATGATGGTCTTTACACTTTTGAAAATGAAGGTTTTCAAGCTTTAAGTGTCGTGCAGTCAGGAAAAGCACCGGATTATATATGGCATCAAAGTCTTAGACACCCAAATTCTTATTTTCTTTCTGTTTTACATAAATTAGGAAATTTAGATGTAAGTCAATGGAACAAACAACGTACAATATGTGTGAGTTGTCAATTAGGAAAAAGTTGTAGGCTTCCTTTTAAACAAAATGGCAAGATATGTAATACTCCATTTGAAAAGATTCATTGTGATCTTTGGGGACCAGCGCCCATATTATCAAATCAAAATATGAAGTATTATGTTATATTTTTCGATGATTGTACTAGGTACACTTGGTTTTATCCTTTGAAACAAAAATCTCAATTTTATGAGACATTTGTGAAATTTCAAAATATGATTCAAACTCAATTTAGTCAAAAAATTAAGATTTTTCAATGTGATGGAGGAGGAGAATTTTCAAAATCTGAATTTTTAGATCATTTAAATAATCTGGGTACAGTCATGAACGTGTCATGTTCTTATACACCAGAACAGAATGGAATTGCTGAAAGAAAACATCGACATATTGTCGAAACGGGCCTCACATTATTATTTCATGCCAAAGCACCATTTTTTCTTTAGGTCGAGGCATTTATGACTGCAATTTTTTTTATAAATAGACTCCCGTCTAAAGTTTTAAAAATCAACACTCCATTTTTTAAATTATATGGGAAAAATCCAGATTATTCCTCTATAAAAAAATTTGGATGTAGATGCTTCCCGTACTTAAGAAAACACACAAATACAAAATTTGAACTAAAAACTTACCCTTGTGTTTTCATTGGGTATAGTAATCTTCATAAAGGGTACAGATGTTATCATCCTACTACAAAAAGAGTGTATATTTCTAGACATGTGGTGTTTGATGAACATATTTTTCCTTTTGATACAAATTCAAAAATTTGCGAAACAACGCATGAAATATCTGTACTCAACACTTTTCAAGAATTTTTTAATCCTACGGATCAGTCAAATTTTTTACATCAGTCCTCTCAAAAGGACAACATCCCTGTTAACATACAACCAGATGCACAGTTTAGCCAACCTCCCTTTGAAAAAGAAGATTTACTAACAAATACTCAACCTGCAAACTGGGTTAGTTCTCCATATGACCACCCTATTCATGATCTCCTCAATCTGGCAGATACCAACTATGTCCTACCCCACTTGCCTATTTCCTCTAATTCACCTAGTCTACCACCTTTTTCCTCCATCCAATCCCCATTGTCCCCTCACCCAGTCACTGATATCACGACAGCTTCAACCCAACCCAACCCACCCTGTCTCCAGCCCTCGGCACTCTTCACCAATTCCTCCTTCGAAACCCGCTAAACCCAAACCACCCATTGTTGACCCCTCTGGTCTCCATCTCCATGTAGACCTTCCCACTATCTCACCAATTCCATCGCAAACTATCACTCATCATCCAAATCCTTCCAATACCCACCATATGGTTACTAGAACCCAAGCAAATAAATTTTATCCCAAAGCACTCATCACCACTCAACCCTCCCTACTATCTGAACCTTCTTCTCTTAATGATGCATTGTCTCAACCCTTGTGGGTCCGTGCCATGGAAGATGAACTGGCTGCTTTACATCTCAACAAGACATGGACACTTCTTCCCTATCACCCTTCCATGCACCTCATTGGCTCCAAATGGGTATACAAAACCAAAATAAATGCAGATGGTATGTTGGATCGTTATAAAGCACGTCTCATTGCTCAAGGTTATCGTCAACTAGAAGGCATTGACTACTTGAATACTTTTAGTCCCGTTGTCAAACATGCTACTATTTGCACAGTTCTTGCCATCTCTACTATGAATGGGTGGCCTCTCCATCAACTGGACGTCAAAAATGTTTTTCTTCATGGCTCCCTCCAAGAAACCGTGTACATGAAACAACCATCGGGGTTTGTCAGTGTTGATCATCCGGATCATGTTTGTCTTCTTCAAAAGTCTATTTATGGCCTTAAACAAGCTCCTCGCGCTTGGTTTGATAAATTCAGCTCTTATCTTATTCAACATGGTTTCTCTTGTTGTCAAGCTGACCCCTCTCTCTTTGTATACACTCATGCTCATGTTACTATTTTACTTCTTGTGTACGTTGATGATATTATAGCCACAAGCAATAATTCCACTCACTTGTCCAATTTTTTACGACAACTTGGGACAGCTTTCTCAATAAAAGATTTGGGTCACCTTCATTACTTCCTTGGTATTCAGGTTAAATATTTTGGGGGGGGATTTTTCTCACACAAGAAAAATATGCTCTCAACATTCTAACTCTTGCTAATATGCTTCACTCCAAGCCTGCCCCCACTTCGGCTACTCCACCATCACAATCCATCAATAAATTTACTTGTCCACTTTCTCCTCCCTCATTCACACACACTCAATTTTGGTCCATAGTTGGTGCTCTTCAATATCTGACCCTCACCCGACCTGATCTTACCTATGCTGTCAACACCCTTTGCGAATTTCTCCACGATCCCCAGCCCATGCATTTTCAAGTACTTAAGTGCATCCTCCGGTATGTTCAAGGTACAATTGGATATGGGTTAAATTTTTACTCTCAATCTAGTTCGAGTTTATACGAGTTTTCAGAGGATGACTGGGCCGGGTGTCCTCTAACGCGTCACTCTACCTCTGGTTATTATATTTTTCTGGGCACCAACTGCATTTCCTGGGATTCTAAGAAACAATATACTGTGTCACGGTCTAGCTGCGAAGCCGAATATCGCGCTCTTGCCACTGCCACATCCGAACTCCAATGGCTCTAATATCTTCTTTGCGATATCGGGTTCTCCATTCCCGGTCCACCACTGCTCATAAGTGATAATATTAGTGCTCTCTACATGAGTGTTAACCCATTTCATCATGCCCGTACCAAGCACATTAAATTAGATTTTCATTTTGTTCGTGAAAAAGTGGCCCAAGGTGCTCTTGTTATGCAATATGTTCCTTCATCACATCAATTGGCTGATATATTTACTAAATCCTTAAGTAGTGCTCCATTTTCTGCTTTGTTATCCAAGCTCGGTGTGTCTCCCCACACCTCACTGAGGGGGGTTGTTAGAGCATGCATGGTTTCCCATGCATGCCTTTGATACTTCCACGTTGTCTCTCTACAGTGTCTCCACGATCACAGCAGTTGCAAACAGTTCCAGTTCACGTTGTTGCTCTTCAGTTCCCACAGTGTCTCCACGATCACAGCAGTTGCAAACAATTCCATTACACGTTGTTACTCTTCAGTTCCTGTGCACGTTGCAAGCAGTTCCAGTGCATGTTACAATACAGCAGTTTTAAAACTGCTCTCCCTGGCAGTTATAGGAAAGCAGCATTATAAATTTGTCAAGCATTGTATAATGTAATATACGACTGATATTATACTATTATCATATAATATACAGTTCTCTCAACTTTCAAAATGTACCTTTTAATTCCTTGGATTGGAACCATGAGTCATTTTGCTGTAATTAAAATATATTTAATTACTAATATAATACACTGAAGACAAATTAAACTATTGCAATCATATTAATTATCAACAAACAACAATGTCATTCAATCTAAAATTTACCAAGGTTATCAATATTTGGGACAGTGGTGGAAATATCTAGAAAACGGGAATGTGACAGATGACTTGATTCCATTTCAGGATCGCAAGTGAGCATTGTTATTATACTAACTATTTTCTCTCACGTTATTCCATGAGAATATTCAATAAATGAACTTCATCAAGAAGTACAAGTGTTATACCACTGAAAAAGCGTAATTCATCATCTTTTACGCGATATCGAGTTACTGCATCAAACTTATGGAATTTATCGCACATGACCCAAGCTTATGGTTCCAATCTCTAAGCTTATTTTGTATTAAAGCCATAGATTGGACTATATAAATCTTCACAACACAAGGAAAATAAAGACAAACTTAGTAGACCACCTCATTAACTGTTATAAATAAGATATATACACACATTTATATATAATGCATCAAGCACAAAAGCATAAATCTTCTAATTTATATAAGAAGCGAAGTTAAAAGTCTAGATCGGGGTGAAAGCATGCAATGAAAGAAGGGAAGGCAAAAAATACCATTCATGGAAGCAAATGAGTAGTTACATCATGCATCATAGTACTAGAAGATTTCAATGATACCATTCAATGTGAGTACTTATACAATTTTAAAAAAAAAACTCCTTATATCTTGGTGTGCTACTTTATAATTACCATTATATCTTGATTATCCGGCGTCATGATTATTGGCGATTGCCCAAAGAAATTAGTATCAGGGCATATGGTTGTCGTTGGCTGAATTATGTCCAACTCAATCTATTTGGATGTGTGGAGTCGAGAAGTTGAAAAGAACGAAAATAGTGTTTACCTGATACTGCTTTCTAAAGACATAGGGTCCACCTGAGGTAAATAGGATTGTTGTGGATCAAGAACTCGATATTTGAGCATTGTGGGGCTATTTGAGTTCATATTAGAGTTTAAGTGCAACTAGTGATAGTTTATGTGTCTACAGGATCTTAGTTTGTCTACAGGATCTTAGTTTTATGTTTCATCGTGCTCAAAATATCAAAAGTTAGAAAAATATTTATATATGTGCCTTCAGTGATACATTTGAGTTGTATTTAGTCTGTAAGAAATCTATTCAGGTTGTTTGAGTTCGTCTTAAAGTTTAAGTGTTGCTAGTGCTAGTTTTTGTGTCCACTATATATTTCGATGCATCTCTATCTCTCTCTCTATCTATCTATCTATCTATCTCGCTCCCTATCTATCTATCTATCTCTATCTCTATCTTTATCTCTATCTCTATCTCTATCTCTATCTATCTATCTCCCATGCACATGCACACACACCGCTAAATAATAGTTACTCATTTGCAGTAATGATAAGAGGCACACGAAGTACCTAATTTCAAAAAGAAAAACTCAAAAACTAATACATTTGATATCCATTTAAAATGAAAGAGAGTAATAGGTAGAGCTTTTACCACAGCATAGGACAATAATGTGACGCAATGGACTATAAGAGATGTATATAATGAGTACAAACCCACCATTATAGAATCAACAAACACATTCTCCATAGTTTCCACTTATCGACCTCAAAATAGGTGTTCAAATTATATAGACAACATTTATCAAACAGTTTCTATGAATTCAAACTGCCCTAAATAAAATGTGGAAAATATTAGAACATATTGATTTATCAAATAGTATCTTTCACACCCATTGATTTATAACACATAATTATCAACCATGATAAACATCCATTACCTAAATCTATCTTAGCCAAACCAAAATATCCACAGCCTTGAGGAAATCAAAACATAGCAACCAATAAAACATATAAAGAGATGTTAAAATTCAATGAAAGGGGAAAAAGAAATCAGAAGATGATCGCTTACAGTTAATACAAATTAACAACTCAGCCAACATAGGAAATTAGTCCCTTCAAGATCCTAAAATTCCTAAGGAACCCACAGATTTTTCCAACTTACCAAAATACCCTTAAACAAAGAATCATGTTAATATGTACCTTACTATACCAATTAAATCCAAACTTGAATCTAAAGTTTAATCGAATGACATATATTTAATATTAATATCATGAACCAATACCTTAAGTTTGAATTTTTTTACTTAAGCCCCTAAACTTCCAAAAAGTAACATATAAGCCCTAAAAACTAAACTAAAACCATCTAACGACCAAAACTCAAACCCAAACTTATTCTCATTTTACCACATGGTGTACCAGTGGTACCCATTTACCCTCTCATGGAACATGGTTGAAACTTCACAACCCATAGATAAAAACTACCTTTCTTTCAGCCAATAAACTCTCCCCCACGAACCCTACATAAAGCCCAAGTTACCTCTGTGAATAAGTCGCCCAAGTCATTATACTTTTAAAGTAAAATTTTGAGGTTTTATGTATCTTTATCATTTTATGCATGAATCTAATTTCTTAGAATTTGGTTATATTTTTGCACTTCTTTATAATCAAATTATGTAATTACATGTAAGTTTTAACGTATGGATGGTACTGAACAAGTTTAAAATCAAGAAAATTATATTGAAGCTTGAGCTTCGATAATGGATTTTGTACCCTTGCCTTTGAACCAGTTTCAAAGAGGGAACTTAAGCTATGGTTCTAAGGAACCTAGATGTAATGTTTGACTGAGCTAAAACCAAGTTTTAATGCCCCAAATCGAAGTTTGAAAAATCTGGCCCTCAGATTTTCATAACACAAATTCAGAGGCAATACTCAACCAAAATCTTTAAACCAAACCTATTTAATCGCATTTTATACATATAACACAACCATCACCATTTTGGAACCCAAATCATATCTTACGATCACATATATCGAGGTCAATTTTTTACTAATTTTACAGAAATCCAATAGCTCGAACCAGTCCACCAAAATCTTCGAAACTTATTGTAAGGATAATTTTTCTGACATTGTTCATATCATAGCATTAGGATGGTTTGGCGTATCTCGTTTCAAATCGTCATGAACCAAGAAGACGAACCTAACTCAACCATCTCCATGTTTGAGGACTTCCCGAAAGGTATAAAATGATTTAAAGTTTGAATAAATTCATAGGATTATATTTGGGATGTTTAATTTTTATCAAAAAGATGAACAGGATATTTTATTGAGTTAAAATATTTTTTCTAAGTCCTAAGGTGGAGTTTTATAAAATGTTTTTTGATGTTCAGGTCGTTCGAGCGACAAGTCACTGTCGTTCAAACGATGTGGCAATGTAGCGCGATGTCCTCATTCGAGCGACATCGGATCTCGTTCGAGCGACATTCATTTTTCGTTCGAGCGACGCACCGACTCAACTTTTGTATAAATACATGTTTCATGAATGAGTTTTTCAAGACTTTTGCAAAAGACATTTCTGCATAATGTTTCATGTCTTATAAACACTATTTTAATTCATAAAAACACCCGTGAATATTATTCTTGTGAATTAGTTTAGAACCCTATATAGTTTTGTATCTCTTGCATATACCTTGGTGGAGAGGCACTATATTGTTGACTTGTGATACCTGCGTGGGTTCACTACTGAAGATGAAGGCTGAGGCTAATTTGAAGGACTGTGGTCATGTGACTCGTACGAGCGTCATAGTTGTTCCTTAGAGATTTTTGAAGAATAACGCTTTATACTTGTGGGGGATCAAGTAGTCCCTAAGTCGACTCTCTTGTAAATTTCTAAGTGAATAAAGGTTTTTCCATTTGGTTTTTTTTCCTGAAGCTTGGCGTGAGTTATTTGCGTGGTATGATTTATCTGTTTTATCACATAGTTGCATGTTTAGGATAAACAAGATAAAATATGTTTAAAAGTCGCTTCCGTATAATTAAAATTGGTATTGGAATTTTTGTTAAAATCACCATTTGTGAGTGTATTCGCGCTTACAAGTGGTATCTGAGCTTTTTAAGCAATCTTACTTTTCAAATTGGTATCAGAGCGGTTTGCACTAATTTATTATATTTGATCTTGTTTACCTACTTTTTGGGTGATTGAGTTTTCATCGCTCTTGTGCTAATTTTGTTCTCTCTATGGATTATCCTTGTTTTGAGGATACAAATAGTTTTAATTTGAAGTTTACAACAAGAATTGAAGTTTTGAAAAAAGAAAATTATCATTTTAAATCCGCTATAGAACTTTTGCAAACAATTCAAAATAAAAGAGATTTTTATCGTAAGAAATTTGTTGCTTTGGACCATGACTTTGTTACTTTAAAATTGTCCGAAAAGGAAATTGATGATAGAGTCCTACTTTTAGAAAAAGAATTAGAGGACTTTAAAAATTCTAGGGTTTGTGTTTGTGCCAAAGAGGATAAAAATATTTTAATCGATGAGTTTTTGGCACATGAAAAGACTCTTAGGAAAAAGTTTTCTTTTATTGAGGGGGGGAGAGATACCCTTTTAGGAATTGTTGAAAATTTGAAAAAGGCGTCCCTAAAATTGGAAGAGTCTAATTATTTGCTTGATTAAAAAAATTTGGAGTTGAAAAATAATTTAAAAGACTCGAGTAGTTTATTGAGTGATGGTACTGGCTCATCTTGTTCTCATACTTCGAGTGTTAAAGCCAAGACCATTGTTTGTTTTAAAGGGTCAATTAAATCCAAAGACGTTAGAAATGGTCAATCCATAGGTACCATTCCTCGTGTCTGCACATGTTCGTATTGTGGTAGGAAAGGTCACCTAGGCATTTCTGTTTTGATCTTTGAAAGAGTACTAGGAAGTTGAAGTCTAGTGTTTCCTTGGTTTAAGAAACCCCAATGAGTCAGTGCACACCTATTTGGGTTAGGAAATCACTTTTAGAGACACTAGATGGTAGACTAGTTGATTCTTCTTTTCTTGCACATGATTCTTCTCTTGCTATATTATATACATGATTGTGTTCGCATGTTTATCATACGTTAGTTATGCTTCATGATATATTCTTGCTAGTGTTATGACATGTGTACTTTTTGTATTATATATTTTTTTTCATTGAGTCATGTTTGAAAATATACAAATAGATTTTTGGTTTTATATATTTTTAAAATATAAAAATAGATTTTTGGTTTTATATATTTTTGAAAAATACAAAAAGATTTTGTTTTTTGAAAAATCCAAAAAGATTTTTGGTTCTTTGTGTATTTTATTTTTACACATTTGGTGTGGCGTAGTGGTATGATTGAATCAAATTCATTACGCAATTTTCATGTGGCTAGGACATTTGGTTATGACTTTGGATACTTGAATTGATCTTAACCATGTTTATGGAGTTGTTTCGAACTTGACATGCTTTATGGATTCGACTTTGTTCATGCCTCCACACACACATGCACGAGCTTATTGGATTTTGACTTCATGACGTATATTTGATCTTGGTGAGATGTTCTCCTATCAATCTTATCATATACATGTTTATTTGACTATGGAGGATATGTGCATGTAAGAACCGTTTATCGTGAGGATTGATGATGCAAAAATTAAAAAAATGATGAGTGAACACGGGAAAGGGATGTGAGTGAATAATAATCACGCCGTAAAAGCCACCGTTTAAAAGAACCCGAAAAAAATTAAGGTAATAAAAAGAATAATACGCCAAAAGGGGGCCAATTTGTTTAGTTTGATATATTCATTTAAAAGAAAAGAAAAGAATTAATTTGAGGGAGTTTAGGTGGAAATATCAACGGATTTTCACAATGACAATGTATCCTAGTTAAGCTTATTTTGTCATAATGCTATTGATTAGTATAATCATTAATATTCTAGGCTTATGTGCATTGTGTTTTTTTTGTTCATTAATTTCAATTTTAATTATCATTTGAGGCTAAAGCTTAGTGTTGATGCAAAAAACTAGACTAGGCCTAATTGATTTATCACAGCTAAATAAACAAAAACAAATAAGATAAAGAGATTTTTAAAGTGGTTCGGCTCAATGAAAAAGACTGCGTCCACTATTATGTATTGACTGCCTTCATTTGTTTTTCAATCCCTTGCAATGAGGGTGATACAATGTATTTATAGCCCAAGAGGGGTATTGATAGTTGTCGTAAGAAATAATGGAATGCCTTTATTTGTTAGGCAGTATCATCAATACATAATGAGAATTAAATATACTATTGTTGTCACTTCACTCGTTACACAGGTTGTATGACTGTTGTCGCTTCGTTGGCTGTACAGGCTGAATTTTCGACAGTTGGTCAGTCTTGCCAATTGCTCGAGCTTCCTTATTAGTTGAACTGCCCTGTTGGTCGGGCTTTTGCATCATGTTGAATTGGATTTGAGCCACACTGGATAATATGTGTTGGTTTATAATTGGTCCACGTAGGATGATAAATTTGGGTATCATCAAAAGCCCCCAATGTTTCATACTTGGAGCTGATGCGAAAGTGTGAAATATTATGCTTTAACAGTAGTTCGGGTTGTTTGGTCAGCTGCAGACATTCTAGACTTGTGAAATTTATCCTCCTGATTTACGATTTTTGGGCGCGAATGGCAATTTTGTAAATATTTCCAATTTTAGCAATTTTTTATGGGGTATCTTCGTCTTTTCCTTTGTTAGCCGTCATAAACTTAATCTTCGTTCACTTTACTCATTATTTTTCCCAGTTTTCGATGCGTCTTATAAAAAGAGCAGTAAAACTTTGATCATTTGCTACCTCTCATTTCTGATTCTGCCGCTGTGTTCTTTGATCTTTCGTGCGATCGTCTTCTTTTTTGTCTTCAGTTCTTGCTGAATCCTTAAATCTTTGTAAGAATTTTTCTTCTCTTCTTCTTTGTTTTCTTAATCATGGTTTATTCAATCAAATCACTTGATAAGTTCAGAATCGACTTTAACATTCCACCTTGGGGTGCATTAGAACATCCCACTTTTCCTTCTGATTTTTTTGCTCTTACTGAGGGCCATTGGTTCCCTTCCATCTTTATTGATGAATGTGGGTTCACATTTCCTCCCAATCCCCTGTGCCTGGAGTTTTGTTAATATTTTGACATTATTCTTGTAAGAGTGACTCCTAACACATGGAGGGTAGTGAATGGAGTATATAGATTAAATCAAATCTATGGAACCCATTTAGGGATTCCAAAAATAATGTTTTGTTATAAATGGGTAACTAGTGGTACCACTTTTTATTTAAAAACTAGAGAAGTTAGTAAAGCGTTAGTAGTTAACCTCCCTGATTCTAATAGGGATTATTTAGATCATGGGGTAGTTGTAAAAAATTAGTAACATGATCCTTTACTTGGAGGTGCTAAATATCAGAGACCTAGATGTCCGCTCTTTAGCCATGGAATAGGTTGTTTTATGTTTTAGTAATTTTACCCTGTTTATATTTGATAAAATGTCATACTGACTGTTGCTTTATAAATTGAATTTGCAGTTGACCAGAAAAGAAAATCCCCCAAAGAGAGTGAAGTAAATTTGAAAGAATTGAAGTTTATCTAGGGGCTTCACAAGATAGTTATTGAGGATCACGTTAGGCCCGCCTCCTATTTGCTTCAATACAGAAACAATGTTTCTTCCTTTATTGCCAGACCTGCTGCTTCTCCTATTTTGGTAATTGATCTTGATCAAGAAGTTGCTGCTAATTCAGGCACTCCTCTATTTGAAATCATGAAAAAGAGAAAGTTTCCTGACCTTTTTAGTGGTAGCACTTCTGGCTCCCAAATACCTGCTTAAGGAGCTAAGAAGAAAACAGGGGATGTTATGAAGCCCCCAGTTCCCAAGGACCCAGCCCCTAAAAACCCAGCCCCCAAAGATCCAGCTCTCAAAAATGTTAAAGTTCCTTTGAAGAGACTTAGAAGAGGGCTTGCAGAGAAGCAGGTCGACCAGGTGACTGATCAACTGTCCTTAGTTGAATTACCCTCTTCTGATGATGTTCCTACGATAGCTATTACTCCTAGATTATCCAGGAAGTTTTTCAAGTCTGGTACTCTTTCAGACCACAGGGGGGTATATGCCATGCTCCCCCGAACGAGGGTTTCTAAATTGGCTGCTCAGAGCCTTGCATCAGTAAGTGGTTTCCAGTTTCTTAGTTTGGTTTTCTTTTATATTTCTCATATACTCATCTTGATCTTCATCTCTTATAGTTCTTGGTACACTTTAATAATATGCTGGAGAAGGATGATGCAATTAGGGCTTCTTCTTCTTCAAACGATGTGGATGAAGCCTTGGTTAGTTTAAAGAAGTATAGGCTTGAATCTTAGCAGGCCTTGTAGATTGAAAATAGTACTTGGGCAGATAAACTAAAAATAGCCGAAACTTCTCGGCAGACGTCTGATAAGAATGCCCTTGAAGCTGAGCGCAGGTCCAAGGAAGCTGAGCGCAAGGGGAAGGAAGCTGAGCGTAAGCCAGAGGAAGCTGAGCGCAGGGCAGAGGAAGTTGAGCACAGG
Organism: Sambucus nigra; assembly: GCA_949130495.1. Taxonomy (NCBI): domain Eukaryota; kingdom Viridiplantae; phylum Streptophyta; class Magnoliopsida; order Dipsacales; family Adoxaceae; genus Sambucus; species Sambucus nigra. The sequence continues at coordinate 275,742,277 of OX422210.1, read as the reverse complement.
GCTAAGACAGCTGAAGAGCTAGTATCCTCTGCTAGATCTAAGAGAAAGTCTCTTGTGAAGGCGTCCTTCAGTATTGGTTGGGACAAGGGCTAAAACAAAGCCATTTCTGCTGCCTCTGCTCAGATTGAGTATACAAAACAAAAATGTTTTAGAGATGGTTGGGTTCCTGCCCTTCAGGAGTTGAACACAACTAAAGGCTCTGAAATATTTTAGAAATATATTCATGGTCCTCCTCTAGTCATTTAGAATGAGGTTGAAGATGAAGCTGGTTCTGGAGAGTCTTCTCTAGAGGTTGAATCTGTTGCCAATCAACCTAAAATCACTGAATCTTTGTTTCCTCTAGTCGAGCAAACAGAGCAACACGAGCTTGTAGTCCCTTCTTCTGATCATGATAAGAAGGTTGAGAATGATAGGCATATGGTATAAATTTGTTCGGTATTTTCCCTTTTATTTTACTTTTTTATTTCTTTTTCTTTATTTTTTTTTGTACTTGAACTCTTTGTTATCAATAAAAGAACATTTTGTTCCTTTTTGTCTCCTATTGATTATACATGTTCTTCATTCTTGTTGTTGATTAGTGGTCATTTCTTCTTGCTAGTTTATAGCGAAGATGGAACAACTGTCTTTCAATGATACCGAGCTACAGAGGAAGTGCAATGTTTTTTCAAAGCAGGTTATACAGACTTGTTCAAAGGAGAACTTATTCAATTGCTCGATGATGATGTATCATAGCAGGTTAAAAAAGCCTATAAGTATTGAAGTACTTACTTGATCGAGCGGTAGAAAATAATATTGCCTACTATGAGATGATAGAAGAACTTCAAGAACAGCATAAAGAATCTACTATGCTATTGTATCAGAGCTATGAGCAGACATATCAAATCTTAAGTGTAGGTCGGGACTTTGATAAATTTATCTCTGTTTAGAATAAAAATGAATTTCTTCTTAAGCTTGAAGTTGAAGAAACTAAAACTGTTGCCAAACTCCAAGAAGAGGAGAATAATAATTTGAGGGATGAAATGAATCTTTTGAAGTCTGCTTCTGAAGCTGTTGTTGCTACTACTGATGAAGGTTACTCCTTTTTAGAGGCTGAAAATGTAACATTAAGAGATGAGTTGTGAGCCTTAAAAAAGATTAAGCATGCATATTTCTACCGATCAAGAAATAAGCTTGGTCGAGGAACCACAAAAGAGGTTAGGACTCAATAGGCCATTGCCAATTAAGTTGCGCAGTTAAAAGCTAAAGATCGAGCTATTGCTGAGATGTCTCAGAAGCTGCAGACTGAATAATTATTCACTCAATCCACTACACCAAAACTGGCGATTGGTCACGGCCAAAATCCCTGACCAAAACTGTGGGTCGCGGACTTGGGCCATGACCATTTCGGGCGTAACCATTTCCGTGGGTCGCGGCCCAAGTCCGTGACCAAAAAATGGTCACGGCCGAGACGGGTCACGGCAGATGGTCGCGGACTTGGGCCGTGACCCATACCGTGATGGGTTACGGCCCTCATCCGTGACCCACAACCGTGACAAATTGGTCACGGATAAAGTCCACGACCCACGTCCATGACAAAAAAATAAAATACAAATTGGTCGCGGCCCTCATCCGTGAACCACAACCATGACAAATTGGTCGCGGCCAAAGTCCGCGACCCACGATCGTGACAAAAAAAAATAGTGATCGCGGCCCTCATCCGTGACCCACAACCGTGCCAAATTGGTCGCGGCCAAAGTCCGCGACCCACAACCGTGATAAAAAAAAATGGTCGTGACCCAAGTCCGTGACCCACAAACGTGACGAAAAAAAGAAAAAAAATGGTCGCGGTCTTTGGCCGCGACCATTTTTATGCGCGATGAAAAAAATAAAGATGGTCATGGACAAAGTCCATGACCATATTTAACTATAATTTAAAACAAAATGTATTTTTTTGGTCCAATACTAAAATTGGGGTTCCTGTGAGTGCACCGTCGGTTGCTACGTGTAACGTTGGACGCGTACGAGGTGTTACAAATATTTATTATTGGCAAAACAATAAAATAAATCACAAATTGCGAATCGAGAACGTTGTTAATAAATAAATATATATACGAACTTAAAAATATTACACGTCTTAATAATTCACAGAACAAAAAAAAATTGCGCAGAGTTTCCTCTACTTTCTTGACATTCCAAACCCTGTGAATGTAAAACCTGCTTATTATAAAGCCCGCACGGCCATAAAATTCAACAATCAAATTATAAAAGCCCGCATGGCCATAAGACTAAACAATAAAAGCCCACACGGCTGTAACACATAAAAAACAAAATCCTGAATGTCCACAACATATAAACAATCTTCACGTTGTAAACCATTACCTCCTCCATTTGTTCCACGTGCAAAAATCCTACAAATGATAAGATACATAAAAAAAAATATCAGTAACCGAGTAGTTTTACAAAAAATTTAATCAAGCTGAAAAATTGCATATATGAGTTAAAATTATCAACATATAAATATTTTTATGCCTAAGTCTAAAAATATGCAAATTACCGTCGTATTCTCAAACCGAAAGTCCCGCGGCTGCGTGGTCAGTTCCTACGAGTTACATTGGTCCCGTGGGAGGTGTTGGTGTCACCCTCGGGGCCGTTCGGGGGTTGTTTCGAGTTTTCACCCTCTAACGCCATGTTTTTAAGCCTAAGTCTACAAATATGCAAATTAAGGTCGTATTCTCATACCGGGAGACCCGCGGCTGTGGGGTCAGTTCCTACAAGTTACATTGGTCCCGTGGGAGGTGTTGGTGCCACCCACGGGACCGTTCGGGGGTTGTTTCGAGTTTTCACCCTCTAACGCCATGTTTTGCTTAAGTCAAGAAATATACAAATTATCGTCATCTTCTCAAACCATGAGTCTCACGGCTGCGCGGTCAGTTCCTACGAGTTACATTGGTCCCGTGGGAGGTGTTGGTGCCACCCACAGGGCCGTTCGGGGGTTACTTGGGTTTTCACCCTCTAACGCCATGTTTTTAAGCCTAAGTCTAGAAATATGCAAATTACCGTCGAATTCTCAAGCTGGGAGTCCCGCGGCTGCGCGCCCAGTTCCTACTAGTCACATTGGTCCCGTGGGAGGTGTTGGTGCCACCCACGGGGCCGTTCGGGGGCTGTTTCGAGTTTTCACCCTCTAACGCCATGTTTTTAAGCCCAAGTCTAGAAATATGCAAACTATCGTCGTACTCTCAAACCGGGACACCCGCGGCCGCGGGGTCAGTTCCTACGAGTTACATTGGTCCCGTGGAAAGTGTTGGTGTCACCCACGGGGACATTCGGGGGTTGTTTCGAGTTTTCACCCTCTAACGCCATGTTTTTAAGCCTAAGTCTACAAATATGCAAATTATCGTCGTATTCTCATATCGAGAGACCCGCGGATGCGGGGTCAGTTCCTACGAGTTACATTGGTCCCGTGGGAGGTGTTGGTACCACCCACGGGACCGTGCGAGGGTTGTTTCGAGTTTTCACCCTCTAACGCCATGTTTTGCTTAAATCTAGAAATATGCAAATTATCGTCATATTCTCAAATCGGGAGTCTCGCGGCTGCGCAGTCAGTTCCTACGAGTTACATTGGTCCCGTGGGAGGTGTTGGCACTACCCACGGAGCGGTTCGAGAGTTGTTTTGGGTTTTCACCCTCTAACACCATGTTTTTAAGCCTAAGTCTAGAAATATGCAAATTACCGTCGTATTCTCAAACTGGGAGTCCCGGGGCTTCGCGGCCAGTTCCTACGAGTTACATTAGTCCCGTGGGAGGTGTTGGTGCCACCCACGGGGCCGTTGGGGGCTGTTTCGAGTTTTCACCCACTAAGGCCGTGTTTTTAAGCCTAAGTCTTGAATTATGCAAATTACTATCGTATTCTCAAACCGGGAGTCCCGCGGCCGCAGGGTCAGTTCCTACGAGTTACATTGGTCCCGTGGGAGGTGTTGGGGCCACCCACGGGGACGTTCAGGGGTTGTTTCGAGTTTTCACCCTCAAACGCCATGTTTTGCTTAAATCTAGAAATATGCAAATTATCGTCGTATTCTCATACCGGGTGACCCGTGACTGCGGGGTCCGTTCCTACAAGTTACATTGGTCCCGTGGGAGGTGATAATGCAACCCACGGGGCCGTTCGGGGGTTGTTTCGAGTTTTCACCCTCTAACGCCATGTTTTGCATAAGTCTAGAAATATGAAAATTATCGTCATCTTCTTAGACCGGGAGTCTCGCGGCTGCGCGGTCAGTTCCTACGAGTTACATTGGTTCCGTGGGAGGTGTTGGTGCCACCCACAGGGCCGTTCGGGGGCTGTTTTGGGTTTTCACCCTCTAACGCCATGTTTTTAAGACTAAGTCTAGAAATATGCAAATTACCATCGTATACTCAAACTAGGATTCCCGCGGCTGCGCGGCCAGTTCCTACGAGTCATATTGGTACCATGGGAGGTGTTGGTGCCACCCACGGGACCGTTCGGTGGCTGTTTCGAGTTTTCACCCTCTAACGCCATGTTTTTAAGCTTAAGTCTAGAAATATGAAAATTATTGTCGTATTCTCAAACTGGGAGACCCGCGGCTGCGGGGTCACTTCCTACGAGTTACATTGGTCTCGTGGAAGGTGTAGGTGCCACCCGCGGGGCCGTTCGGGGGTTGTTTCGAGTTTTCACCCTCTAACGCCATGTTTTGCTTAAATCTAGAAATATGCAAATTATCATCGTATTCTCAAACCGGGAGTCTCGCGACTGCGCGGTCAGTTCCTACGAGTTACATTGATCCCGTGGGACGTGTTGGCGCCACCGACGGGGTGGTTCGGGGGCCGTTTTGGATTTTCACCCTCTAACGCCATATTTTTAAGCCTAAGTCCAGAAATATGCAAATTATCATCGTATTCTCAAACCGGGAGACCCGCGGCTACGGGGTCAGTTCCTAGGAGTTATATTAGTCCCGTGGGAGGTGTTGGTGCCACCCACGGGGACGTTCGGGAGTTGTTTCGAGTTTTCACCCTCTAACGCCATGGTTTGCTTAAATCTAGATATATGCAAATTATCGTCGTATTCTCAAACCGGGAGTCTCGTGGCTGCGCGGTCAGTTCCTACGAGTTACATTGGTCCCATGGGAGGTGTTGGCGCCACCCACGGGACTGTTCGGGGGCTGTTTTCGTTTTTCAGCCTCTAACCCCATATTTTTAAGCCTAAGTCTAGAAATATGAAAATTATCATCGTATTCTCAAACCGGGAGTCCCGCGGCTGCGCGGTCAGTTCCTACGAGTTACATTGGTCCCGTGGGAGGTGTTGGTGCCACCCACGGGGCCGTTCGGAGGCTGTTTCGCATTTTCACCCACTAACGCCATATTTTTAAGCCTAAGTCTAGAATTATGCAAATTACCATCGTATTCTCAAATCGAAAGTCCCGCGGCTGCGTGGTCTGTTCCTTCGAGTCACATTGGTCCCGTGCGAGGTGTTTGTGCCACCCACGGGACCGTTCGGGGGTTGTTTCGAGTTTTCACCATCTAACGCCATGTTTTTAAGCCTAAGTCTAGAAATATGCAAATTATCATCGTATTCTCAAACCGGGAGACTCGCGGCTGTGGGGTTAGTTCCTACGAGTTACATTGGTCCCGTGGGAGGTGTTGGTACCACCCACAGGCCGTTCAGGGGTTGTTTTGAGTTTTCACCCTCTAACGCCATGTTCTGCTAAAATCTAGAAATATGCAAATTATCATCGTATTCTCAAACCGGGAGTCTCACGGCTGTGGGGTCAGTTCGTACGAGTTACATTGGTCCCGTGGGAGGTGTTGGCGCCACCCACAGGACTATTCGGGGGCTGTTTTGGGTTTTCACCCTTTAACGCCATGTTTTTAAGCCTACGTCTAGAAATATGCAAATTATCATTGTATTCTCAAACCGGGAGTCTCGCGGTTGCGCGGTCAGTTCCTAAGAGTTACATTGGTCCCATGGGAGGTGTTGGCGCCACCCACGGGGCGGTTCGGTGGCTGTTTTGGGTTTTCACCCTCTAACGCCATGTTTCTAAGCCTAAGTCTAGAAATATGCAAATTATCGTCGTATTCTCAAATCGGGAGTCCTGGGGCTTCGCGGCCAGTTCCTACGAGTTAAATTAGTCCCGTGGTAGGTGTTGGTGCCAACCACGAGGCCGTTCGGGGGCTGTGTCGGGTTTTCACCCACTAACGCCATGTTTTTTAGCCTAAGTCTAAAATTATGCAAATTACCGTCGTATTTTAAAACGGGAGTCTCGCGGCTGCGCGGCCGGTTCCTATGAGTCACATTGGTCCCGTGGGAGGTGTTGGTGTCAGCCGCGGGGCCGTTTGGTGGCTGTTTTGAGTTTTCACCCACTAACGCCATGTTTATAAGGCTAAGTCTTGAAATATGAAAATTATCGTCGTATTCTCAAACCGGGAGACCCGCGGCTGCGGGGTCAGTTCCTACGAGTTACATTGGTCCCGTGGGAGGTGTTGGTGCCACCCACGGTGCCGTTCAGGGGTTGTTTCGAGTTTTCACCCTCTAACGCCATGTTTTGCATAAATCTAGAAATAGGCAAATTATTGTCGTATTCTCAAATCGGGAGTCTTGCGGCTGCGCGGTCAGTTCCTATGAGTTACATTGGTCCTGTGGGAGGTGTTGGCGCCACCCACGGGGCGATTCGGGGCTGTTTTGGGTTTTCACCCTCTAACGCCATGTTTTTAAGCCTAAGTCTAGATATATGTAAATTATCGTCGTATTCTCTAATCGGGAGTCCCGGGGCTGCGCGGCCACTTTCTACGAGTCACATTGGTCCCGTGGTAGGTGTTGGTGCCACCCACGGGGCCGTTCGGGAGCTCTTTCGAGTTTTCACCCTCTAACGCCATGTTTTTAAGCCTAACTCTAGAAATATGCAAATTATCGTCGTATTCTCAAACCGGGAGACCCGCGTCTGCGGGGTCAGTTCCTACAAGTTACATTGGTCCCGTGGGAGGTGTTGGTGCCACCCACAGGGCCGTTCGGGGGTTGTTTCGATTTTTCACCCTCTTACCCCATGTTTTGCTTAAATCTAGAAATATGCAAATTATCGTCGTATTCTCAAACCGTGAGTCCCGTGGCTGCGCGGTCAGTTCTTACAGTTACATTGGTCCCGTGCGAGTTGTTGGCGCCACCCACGGGGCTGTTTGGGGGCTGTTTTGGGTTTTCACCCTCTAACGCCATGTTTTTAAACCTAAGTCTAGAAATATGCAGATTATCGTCGTATTCTCAAACCGGGAGTCTCGCGGATGCGCGGTCAGTTCCTACGAGTTACATTGGTCCCGTGGGAGGTGTTGGCGCCACCCACGGGGCGATTCGGGGGCTGTTTTGGGTTTTCACCCTCTAACGCCATGTTTTTAAGCCTAAGTCTAGAAATATGAAAATTATCGTCGTATTCTCAAACCGGGAGTCCCGGGGATGCGCGACCAGTTCCTACGAGTTACTTTAGTCCCGTGGGAGGTGTTGGTGCCACCCACGGGGCCGTTCGGGGGCTGTTTCGGGTTTTCACCCACTAACGCCATGTTTTTCAGTCTAAGTCTAGAATTATGAAAATTATCATCGTATTCTCAAACTGGGAGTCCCGTGGCAATGCGGCAAGTTCGTACGAGTTACCTTGGTCCCGTGGGAGGTGTTGGTGCCACCCACATGGCCGTTCGGGGGCTGTTTTGAGTTTTCACCCTCTAACGCTATGTTTTTAAGCCTAAGTCTAGAAATATGTAAATTATCGTCGTATTCTCAAACCAAGAGACCCGCGACTGTTGGGTCAGTTCGTATGAGTTATATTGGTCCCGTGGGAGGTGTTGGTGCCACCCACGGGGCCGTTCGGGGGTTGTTTCGAGTTTTCACCCTCTAACGCCATGTTTTGCTTAAATTTAGAAATACGCAAATTATCGTCGTATTCTCAAGCCGGGAGTCTCGCGGCTGCACGGTCAGTTACTATGAGTTATATTGGTCCCGTGGGAGGTGTTGGTACCACCCACGGGGCTGTTCGGGGCTGTTTTGGGTTTTCACCCTCTAACGCCTTATTTTTAAGCCTAAGTCTAGAAATATGCAAATTATCGTCGTATTCTCAAACCGAGAGTCCCGGGGCTATGCGGCCAGTTCCTACGAGTTACATTTGTCTCGTGGAGGTGTTGGTGCCACGCGGGGGGCGTTCGGGGGTTGTTTCGGGTTTTCATCCACTAACGCCATGTTTTTAAGCCTAGGTCTAGAATTATGCAAATTGTCGTCGTATTCTCAAACCGGGAGTCCCGCGATTGCGTGGCCAGTTCCTACGAGTCACATTTGTCCCGTGGGAACTGTTGGTGCCACCCACGGGATCGTTCGGGGGCTGTTTCAAGTTTTCACCCACTAACGCTGTAGACACCTCACTCTGTTACCCCCTAACTCTCCTTAGGTCCCTAGTAACTCCACTCATCATCGCAAACCTAGGTCATGTCCCGAGCACTGACCTGAAAGCCATCGGGCACCCCCCGGCTCAATTTGACCCAAAAGTCAAACTCCTCGTCTCGATCGAGACTTAATGAATCTTTGAAGGGCGCTGAATACCCTTTCCAATGGACCGCCCCGTGCACGATTCTGACTTACCATGAGGACGAACGCGCCGTTTGCGTCCGTAACCTGACCCAGAGGCCACCGGGCTCTGTTGACCCAAGTCAACCCTTCAGCTCGACTGAGGCTGAATGAATCTTTGAAGGGCACTGAATACCCTTTCCAACGGTCCGTCCCGTGCACAATTCCGACTTTCCATGCGGGCGAACGATCTTTTTGACTTCGGGAATCCACCGAGCGCTTCCCAAGCCCGGTTGACCAAAGTCAATTCTCCATATCGGGTCAAACTCTTTGGAATGTCAAAGTACATCTCCTAACCCTTCCAACGGTATGCCCCGTGCGCGATTCGGACTTACCATGCGGAAGAACGATCCGTTTGCGTCCGCACGATTCCCCGTCCAATGGACCGACAAACGCTTTCGAGCCACATTTAACCCAAGGTCAACTCCCGAACTCGGGAGCCGTCCAAAGGACTTTCGGAGGTCTCTGAATTACCTCTCCAATGGTATGCCCCATGCGCGATTCTGACCAACGGTTTGCCCTCGGCGGCCAATTTTCCAAAAAAGCCTGAGGCGCACTGCCAAATCGCAGGTCCCAGACCCTGCCTATCGGCACCTGCCGATAGGTAGTGCCATGGCAATGCCGATCGGCAGACCCCTGGGCCTATAAAAAGGAGGCCTTGGCCTCATTTGCAAGGGGATCCCAGATCTAATAAAAATCTCTCTGAACGAATCCCAGAAACCTCTCTCGAAGGCAGCGTGATTTCAACTTCCAAATCCCCTCTTTACTTCCACTTTTCATCATCCTTTTCATCAAACTTGGTGAATTAACCACTCTCCATCATCATCCAAGCTCAAGGGCTGCTCTCCAACATTCAAGATCAAGCTCAAGATCTTCAAGAAGGTCCAATTTTCTCAAACTCTCCCTTAAATTCTCTTGAATTCCCAATAACTTGTTTTCTTACTTAGCACTTTTATTACCTCATTTCACACATCCTAATATACTTTTTATCTAGTATTATTTCACATCTCCTATTTTCATGTAAATAAACCCAAAAAATAAGAAAAAGAGGGTTTGCTCATAAGTTCCAAATAAGGGATTCTCATACTTTTTCCACACTTTTCTCACAACTAAAACACTTTTTCTACACACACACGCACACTTACAAATAAGAGATCCCACATTTGGATTTATGGGATAAACCCCACCCCTTTGATTTGGATGCGAACTACGTGGACTTTGGTGCCTTTATAGGCTACGTAGGCGTCTTGGGGTAAAACCCGAGACTCGAGTCCTTTCTCTCACTTTTTCTCTCATTTTCTATTTTCTCTAAATCCATTTTTCTTATATTATTAGTCTTAGTGACGCATTACTCCATGTGCGTTATCGTTCCCTTATAACGATCAACGTAGGGGTAGCCACGTAAATCTTATTTTTCTAATATTACTTTTATATCTTCCTACGGATGACTCGCTTTATCTTTTCCATGATACAAGTCGAGGATTCCTACCTCCATTCCATATATATACACATGCACACATCTCACGGGGGAAATATAAAGGAAAATAGCAAATATCCATGAGAGACTGAAAGGGCGGAATGGGTGCCTAACACCTTCCCATTTCGTAACTAAGCCTCCGAAACCTTCTCGAATCATCTTGGTTTCGCATGCACCAGTATGTCTTTGGAAGCCATCCTTCGAGGTGGCTTCCTCTGTTTCTTTTGTCTATTTTGAGTAAAATAGACTGGCGACTCTGAATCTCTCTACATTTTTCACACCTCATAAAATAGACGCCGGCCGAAGCACTCTCCCGAGAGGGGACGCGCAGGACCCGAAGGGTCCTTCCTCCCTTCGCGGCGGGGATCGGCGGGGATGGCCACAAATGCTGTATTTTTAAGCCTAAGTCTAGAATTATGAAAATTACCGTCGTATTCTCAAACCGGGAGCCCCGCTGCTGCTTGGTCAGTTCCTACGAGTTACATTGGTCCCGTGGGAGGTGTTGGTGCCACCCACGGGGCCGTTTTGAGTTTTCACCCTCCAACGCCATGTTTTTAAACCTAAGTCTAGAAATATACAAATTGTCGGTGTATTCTCAAACCGGGAGACCCGTGGCTGCGGGGTCAGTTCCTACGAGTTACATTAGTCCCGTGGGAAGTGTTGGTGCCACCCACGAGGCCGTTCGGAAGTTGTTTCGAGTTTTCACCCTCTAACGCCATGTTTTGCTTAAATCTAGAAATATGAAAATTATCGTCGTATTCTCAAACCGGGAGCCTCGCGGCAGCGCGGTCAGTTCCTACGAGTTACATTGGTCCCGTGGCTGGTGTTGGTGCCACCCACGGGGTCGTTCGGGGGTTGTTTCGAGTTTTCACCCTCTAACGCCATGTTTTGCTTAAATCTAGAAATATGCAAATTATCGTCATATTCTCAAACCGGGAGTCTCACGGGTGCGCGGTCAGTTCCTACGAGTTACATTGGTCCCATGGGAGGTGTTGGTGCCACCCACGGGGCCGTTCAGGGGTTGCTTCACATTTTCACCCACTAACGCCATGTTTTTAAGCCTAAGTCTAGAATTATGCAAATTACCATCGTATTCTAAAACCGGGAGTCCCGCGGCTGCGCGGCCAGTTTCTACGAGTAACATTGGTCCCGTGGGAGGTGTTGGTGCCACCCACGGGGCCGTTCGGGGGTTGTTTCAGGTTATGACCCACTAACTCCGTGGTTTTAAGCCTAAGTCAAGAAATATGCAAATTCCCATCGTATTCTCAAATCGGGAGTCCCGCGACTGCGTGGTCAGTTCCTTCGAGTTACATTGGTCACGTAGGAGGTGTTGGCGCCACCCACGGGGCTATTTGGGGGCTGTTTTGGGTTTTCACCCTCTAACGCCTTGTTTTTAAGCTTAAGTCTAGAAATATGAAAATTATCGTCGTATTCTCAAACCGGGGGTCTCGCGACGGCGCGGTCAGTTCCTACGAGTTACATTGGTCCCGTGGGAGGTGTTGGTGCCACCCACGGGGCGGTTCACGTGCTGTTTTCGGTTTACACCCTCTTGAAAAATGTTACTAAAGCCGTTTATTAAAAATAAACTATTTAAGTAACTCCGATCTGTTTTTTTAAGAAACTCTTTTCGTAAAAATCAAACTATTTGAACACAAGATGTGTTTAATAAATCAGTATTTACGAGATCTATTCAAGAATTGAATAACAGATTTATAAAGTAGTTTAAAAATCTTAAACTCAGCACAACCAATAGTGAGATGAGGAGATGTAGAAAGATTATGTTCACAATGTTTTTTACGTGGTAAAACCTCACCAATTGAGGAAACATCCACGACTCCTTCTACGGAGTAAAATGAAAAATCCACTAAAACAAATATATGAGTTACAAACTATATAACTAACATGCAAACAACTCAGTCCTATATAAGTTTAGGAATGTACCCTCTGGTGTCCTTAAACTTCTCTGCAGTTCTGATTGTAGATGCAGTTCTCCCAGTTTGTTAACTTCTGATTTTTTCCAGCACTTTACGTCGACTCTTTGTTCTCAAGATCTTATTACCAACACTTTTCGTGTTGTAGGGTGAAAGTGTTTGTGAAGGTGCTTTCTAACACATGCATGCACACACACACACTTATTAAGTACAAACAGTCCTAACAAATTACAATAACATTATATGCTGTGATCTTTTCTTTTTCTTTCTTCTTACAAAACTTTTCACCTTATTTGACCTTTAAATCATTCCCAGAATCCACGGATACCTTGCTAGGAAGACAAACAAGGTCTTAATCAATCTCAGAATTTAGACAAACTTTTCGAGATTGAAAACCTCCAAGTGAGATTCCAAACTAGGTCAAAGGTTTAGTTTTACAAGAACTAGAAATAGAAAGAATTTATTGTTGATTTCAAAGTAAGCAAACTTTTTATAAAAAATAATCAACAATATATTTCTCAAGATGAGAAATAAAGAATGAAACTAAGTGTAATGTAACATGAATAACTCAGATCTGAAATTTCTATGAAATCAGAAAGTAGATCTGAGTAAAACGTTTAAGTTGAAAACAAGATCAAGAGAACACGAGGTTAATAACAATCTCAACTCAAAACTCTCAAACTCTCAAGAACACTCAGAGAAGTGTTTTGGATATGGAGGTATTTGAATAAGTGTTTGAGTTTGGATGGAAGAGGTTTGACGAACAGGGTTAGGGGTTTCTAACTCTCTCTGCTTTCTCTCTTCTCTCTCTTCTCTCTCGATTTCTCAGAGGAAATGAAAATGGCAAAAGTCTTCGAAGTCTGAGAGAAGGGTCCCTTTTATAGGGTGAGGAGAAGCTTCGAGAGGCAGGCTCAAAACCAAGGGCCTGGGTGAAGTCAAGCCAAGTTGACTTAGATCTAAGGGTTCTAATAAGGCGGTGATTAAACGAATTCTGATTGGTCTAAAGAGTTGTACTGGGATTCACCAAGACAACATGCAGAGCGTTGATAGCTAATGATCCAAGGGCTAGGAACGAACGTTATTTTAACTCAGTAAAGAAACACAACTTCAGCCAATCAGACAAGGACAGGTGTTGGTTATTAACAGGCTAACAAACGCGCGTCCAAAGTTAATTAAAACCACACCCTCAAGTTTACTCCACTTTCGGATTCTACCCAAGGTAACATTAGGCTAATATAACCAACAAATTATATTTACAAATTAACCCCAGAAACTTTTAAATCAAGTTTTAATTAAGAAAACCTAATTTAAAAAATGTTTAAAAAATCCCAAAAGTTTATTAAAATTCCAATTTAGGGATTTAAACACACTGAACATATATACACACATTATTATGCATATGATATGCAATAAATGAATTCTACTGTGTGTGAGTGTTGGCAATAGGTTCTTGATCACTACAAGATAGAGAGATGAAGTAGCAAACCAACTTCTGAGGTTCTTTGGATTCTAGGTAGGACACAATTTTGTCACAATTTCCAAACTAGATGAGCACTTATACAATATAGACTCAAGTGAGTCAAAAGTATAAGGGCTTCAATCTCCCCCTTTGGAAATATGAGACAAAATCTCCTTTGAGTCATCTTGGACTCGTAGGGTAACAAGAAAGTAATAAAAACTTATTCCTATCAAAATTCTATCTACCCAATTCCTAGAAATCAAAAAGTACATAACTCAACTAAGTACATTTGAATACCCTATTACAACTGTTGAGAGTAATTGTACAATAAGAACCTGCAATAAATCACTAAGATCAAACTGTTTAGCATATGTAAGACTTGAATAGACTCAAATTTCTCCCCCATTTTGTCTCAAATGGACAAAGGGAAAAAACTTGGATAAACAGCAAAAAGATTAGTCAGCATAAACCATACCAATAGATTTTCGTAATGAAATGAATCTATTATAATCTAGAGGTTTGGTAAACATATCTGCGAGTTGTAGATCAGTAGGAAGATAATTGATTTCTAATTCCTTATATTCAACCAATTCACGTATAAAATGATGTCTTATTTTAATATGCTTTGTTCGCGAGTGTTGAACAGGATTCTTAGAAATATTAATCGCACTTTGATTATCACAATAGAGATGCAATCGGTTTTCTTGAATACCATAATCACTTAGCATTTGTTTAAGCCACATTAATTGAGCACAACAGCTGCCAGCGGCTATGTATTCAGATTCAGCTGTTGAGAGTGATGTGCAGTTTTGGTTTTTACTACTCCATCCTACCAAGTTATTTCCTATATAATAACATGCTCCTGATGTGCTTTTATTATCATCAGTACACCCAGCCCAGTCAGCATCAGTGTACCCAATTATAGTGTTTGGTGTGTCATTAGTGTACTAAAGTCCTAGATTTAGAGTGCCTTTTACATATTTAATGATATGTTTAACAGCATTCAAGTGGCTCTCTTTAGGGTTACTTTGATATCGAGCACATACACACACAGCATACATAATATCAGGACGCAAGGCAGTAAGGTATAGTAAAGTGCCTATCATACTACGATACAGAGTAGGATCTACAGATGTTCCATTTTCATCTTTAAAAAGTTTTAGCGTAGTACTCATGGACGTTTTAGCATTTTTAGCACTCTCAAGGCCAAATTTCTTTACTATCTCTAAAGCGTACTTGGATTGTGATACAAATAATCCATCTGAATTTTGTTTGACTTGAAGGCCTAAGAAGAATTGTAGCTCCCCCATAAGGGACATTTGAAATTCCTTATGCATAGTTTCAGAGAAGGATTTGACTTCTGAGGGAGAAGTTGATCCAAAAATAATATCGTCCACATAAACTTGAGCAATAGTGATGTGTTTGTCAAAATGTTTGACAAAGAGAGTTTGGTCATTTCCACCTCTTTTAAAACCTTTATCTAAAAGAAAACTGGAAAGACGCTCATACCAAGCTCTAGGAGCTTGTTTAAGGCCATACAATGCCTTTTTCAGACGAAATACATGGTTTGGATACTTAGGGTAAATGAACCCTTTAGGTTGTTCTACATAGGTTTCTTCAGCCAGAATTCCATTAAGGAACGCAGATTTGACATCCATTTGGTACAGTGTAAAGTGCATGTGGCAAGTTATAGCAAAAAGCAGATGAACAGATTCTAAACGAGTAACTGGAGCAAGGGTCTCGTTAAAATCTATTCCTTCTATTTGAGAGTATCCTTGAGCAACTAATCTAGCTTTATTTCTATTATTATTCCATTTTCATCAGTCTTATTTTTGAAAATCCAACGTATGCCAACAACCTTTTTGTGATCAGGACGTGGAACAAGATACCAAACATCATGAATGACAAATTGTAAAAGTTCTTCCTGCATAGCAGAAATCCAATGAGAGTCATTCAATGCCTCATTAACATTCTTTGGTTCCACAAGGGAAACAAAACATGCATAATGTGCATAGTTTCTGAGTTGAGATCTTGTACGCACTGGCTCACTAGGGTTACCAACTACGTTATTTATGGGATGATCTTTAGAAACCCAGTTAGGTACCTCAGGGGTCTCAATAGGTAATGAATTATCTATTGCAGAGGAGTCATTTTCTAAAATATTTGTAGACTCTTCCTCAATAGTAAATTCACCAGTCTTGCTTTCTACAGTAGTGTCACTAACAATTACATTTATGGATTCCATCAAGGTTTTAGTTCGAAGATTGTACACTCGATAAGCTCTACTGTTAGGCGAATATCCTAAAAATATGGCTTTATCTCCTCGGCTCTCGAATTTGGACAAGTGTTCCCTATCTTTGCAAACATAACAAGTACTGCCAAAGGTTCTAAGGTATTTGAGATTAGGCTTTTTATTGTACCAAAGTTCGTAAGGGGTTTGTTTGGAATTCTTTCTAAGATAGACCCTATTTATAATATGACAAGCAGTACGAATGGACTCTACCCAAAAATATTTAGGTAAATTCTTGGCATGTAACATAACACGTGCCATCTCCTGAAGGGTACGATTCTTTATCTCCGCAATACCATTCTGTTGAGGTGTCTTAGGAGCACTGAACTCGTGTTTATAAACATTATAGTCACAGTATTCTACAATACCAGTGTCTTTGAATTCACCCCCTCTATCACTACGAATTCTATTCACTTGAGTATCCTTCTCATTTTCAATCCTAAGAAGAATTTTTAGGAAGGTTTGAAACGTTTCAGACTTTTGTTTTAAGAAGGCTACCCAGGTAAATCTAGTGAAGTCATCAACCATAACTAGGATGTAACTGTGTCCACAAAGACTAACAGTTTGGGAGGGACCCATTAGGTCCATATGGATGAGTTCTAAGGGATTAGAGGTAAGAATATCTTTGACTTTCTTATGAGGTGCCTTAACAATTTTACCTACTTGACAGGAACCACAGATAAGATTGGTTATAAGTTTGATTTTAGGAACTCCTCTAACTATTTCATGAGAGGTCAGTCTACTAAGATTATCGTAATTTATATGACCCATTCTGTTATGCCATATCTCATTGTCATCCATTCTGGTAACATTACAGATTTCAGAATTGTTCATGACAGTGTAGCAATTGTCAAGAGTTCTGAATCCAGTAATTATGCATTCACCTTTTTCATTTAAAATTTTGCAATTTTTCTTTGAAAAGGTAACAGTATGATCTGAGTCACAAAATTGCAATATGCTAAGTAGATTTGCCTTAAGACCTTTGACTAGAAGAACATCTTGAAGAATAGGAAGCCCATCTTATTGGAGAGTTCCTTTGCCTATGATTTGAGATGAAACTCCATCACCAAAAATGACTTTACCCCCAGCAAAGCTGGTTTTGTTAAAAAGTTTAGTTTCATCACCAGTCATATGCTTAGAACATCCAGAGTCTAAATACCAACCAGATGATGTGTGTCCAGCTTTTAAAGCAGTAGCAACATCATTACACTTCATCTGAGGTAATAGATCATCTTTTCTAACCCAAATTGCCTTAGTTTTCATCTTGCGCTTATTAGCTCTTAATTGATAAAATTTGCGAGCTTTGGATTTTTGCTGAAAAACATTTTGCGCATAATTTTGAAATTTGTGAAAGACTTGGGCATTTGGTTTAGGAAAGTGCTTAGGATTCCTTCTAGTAAATGTTCTTTTAGGTTTGATCTTTCTCTTTCTATAATTAGAATTTCTATCTGGCTGTCTAGGAAGTACATAATTGTTACGGCTCCTCCTAGAATAGTTAAAGTTTTGATAGATATAAGGATTATAGGTAGGTTTAACGATTCTCCTAGCATAACAATCATCAAGAGAGTGACCATATATGTCGCAGTAGGAGCAATAAAGATTGCTCAGAATTGGAGTCTCCTTAGGAAAGTCTCTAAACAAAGGTTTTATAGAGTTTTGAGGCTGAACTCTATTCCTAGGTGTGACAGTCTTGAATGTAGACTCACTCTTCCTAATAGAAGGACAGACGTATTTAGCCTTAGGTGAACTTTCATGTTTAGAGCAACTTGATTCCCCAATGTTAAAACTTTGATTTTTCGAATCAAACTCAGTTTTTAGAGAATGAAAGTCTGGACATGTTTCAATAGGTCTTTTGCCTCCTGACACAAACTTGATAGTTTCAAAAGATTTTGTTTGTGTTTTCAAATTGGGGAAAAACCCTATTCCAGTTCGATCATCAGAATTAGTTTTTGATTCAGCAACAAATTCATCAAAACATTTTGAATTATTTTCAAATTTAGTAAATTTTTTGAAAACAGTTGCTGTCTTTTCTTTAGTTTGCTCCAATTCTAACAATGTCCCTTTGTATTTTTTCTCCAGAGTTTCATTTGTTTCTTTTAAATTTCTGAGTTTTTCATCAAACATTTTGATTTCGCTTTTATGAGTCAAACATTGGGTAGTATACTTTTCAGCATTTAGTTTTACCATTAGGCTTAGATCTTCTAACTTCTTAGTGAGATCTTTCACAATCTTTTCTAGTCTAGTGCTTTTCTTGAGAGTTTTAGCATAAAGTGTGTGAATGTCAGGGAGGTCTTCGTTGTCCGAGTCACTAAGTGTGGTGTGTGGAGTGACCCCTAAAGATTCATTTGTTAAACTCACACACCCATTGACATCGTCATTATCGCTATCCCTTTAACTCACACACCCCGGGGTAGAACATGCAACATTCTCAGTAATCAAAGTATCTAAACCAGTATAAACATGATTCTCAATAGCAGGAGTAGAGTTACTAGAAGCATTCTCATACACAGGCATAAGCACATCATCATTATATATGATCTTAGTAAAGAAGGACATGCAAGGATAAAAAACATCAGATGACTCAGGTTCCTCCTTTTCAGAGTCACTTGAATCATCCCATGTTTTGCAAATGGTGGCTCTAGTGTTTTTGTTTTGAGTGTTCAAGTTAACTCTACAGTCTTGTGCAATGTGCCCCAGTTTACCACATTTATAGCATTCAGTCTTCTTAAGGTCTCTATTAGGTCTAGTGTGAGAGTCCTTATGAATTTTGTCATGGTTTTTCTCATGAGGCCTGTGATTAGAGGAAGTTGGATAATTTGAATTGCCTTGTTTATTTTCCACTTTGTTTCTAAACTTAATAATTTTCTTAAACTGTTTAGTAATTAAGGCAATTTGATTGTCCAAACTCTCTATATTGCATTCCTCATCAGAATCGTAAGTGGGGAATATAAGTTCAGGCTTAGTGATCTTAGAAGAGAAGCTAAGATTGGAACTAGTCTGTTTCCTATGGGTTTGAGTCAATTGTTTCTTAAATTCTAGTTCCATTTCCATAGTTCTTAGTTTACTACTGAGTAATTCAGGAGTGAGATTTTGATCACACATTTCCTCAATAGCATATCTTTTGTTATCAAATTTCTGTGGTAATGATCTTAGAATTTTAGATACAATTTCATGTATGTCATAAGTCACCCCATTAGCATGCAGTTTGGTCACAATATCAGTCAAGTTCATATAGAAGTCATCAAATGACTCAGTCTCAAACATAATTAAGGAGTTATATTACTGAATAAGCATTTGGGTTTTAGCAGCCTTAACTCTAGTGTTTCCTTCATGAGCAGTGACTAAGATGTCCCAAGCTTCCTTAGAAGTGGTACAGGATGAGATTCTTTTGTACTCATGTTCATTTATAGACATAAATATGGCATTCTTTCCTTTATTATTATTTCGAGAAACTTGTTTCTCTTCTTGAGTGAACTCACTTAAAGCTTTCTTAACCCTCTCATTACTTCCTTCGTTGGCTGGTTTAGCAGGAAAAATATAACCATTTTCAACAATGTCCCAGACATCATCTCCCAAAGTTCCTTGAATGAAAGCAATCATCCTTACTTTCTGGTAAGCAAAATTGGTTCCATCAGAGATTGGAGGTATGGTCAAGTTACCAAATCTTTCATTTTTCTCGTCCATAATTGATTTTCAGAAAACAATTTCAGAAACACAGGATCTCTTTTGAAAGCAGTTTACAAAGCTCTGATACCAATTGAAAAATGTTACTAAAGTCGTTTATTAAAAATAAACTATTTAAGTAACTCCGATCTGTTTTTTTAAGAAACTCTTTTCGTAAAAATCAAACTATATGAACACAAGATGTGTTTAATAAATCAGTATGTACGAGATCTATTCAAGAATTGAATAATAGATTTATAAAGTAGTTTAAAAATCTTAAACTCAGCACAACCAACAGTGAGATGAGGAGATGTAGAAAGATTATGTTGACAATGTTTTTTACGTGGTAAAACCTCACCAATTGAGGAAACATCCACGACTCCCTCTACGGAGTAAAATGAAAAATCCACTAAAACAAATATATGAGTTACAAACTATATAACTAACATGCAAACAACTCAGTCCTATATAAGTTTAGGAATGTACCCTCTGGTGTCCTTAAACTTCTCTGCAGTTCTGATTGTAGATGTAGTTCTCCCAGTTTGTTAACTTCTGATTTTTTCCAGCACTTTACGTCGACTCTTTGTTCTCAAGATATTATTACCAACACTTTTCGTGTTGTAGGGTGAAAGTGTTTGTGAAGGTGCTTTCTAACACATGCATGCACACACACACACTTATTAAGTACAAACAGTCCTAACAAATTACAATAACATTATATGCTGTGATCTTTTCTTTTTCTTTCTTCTTACAAAACTTTTCACCTTATTTGACCTTTAAATCATTCCCAGAATCCACGGATACCTTGCTAGGAAGACAGACAAGGTCTTAATCAATCTCAGAATTTAGACAAACTTTTCGATATTGAAAACCTCCAAGTGAGATTCCAAACTAGGTCAAAGGTTTAGTTTTACAAGAACTAGAAATAGAAAGCATTTATTGTTGATTTCAAAGTAAGCAAACTTTTTATAAAAAATAATCAACAATATATTTCTCAAGATGAGAAATAAAGAATGAAACTAAGTGTAATGTA
Organism: Sambucus nigra; assembly: GCA_949130495.1. Taxonomy (NCBI): domain Eukaryota; kingdom Viridiplantae; phylum Streptophyta; class Magnoliopsida; order Dipsacales; family Adoxaceae; genus Sambucus; species Sambucus nigra. The sequence continues at coordinate 275,721,838 of OX422210.1, read as the reverse complement.
ACATGAATAACTCAGATCTGAAATTTCTATGAAATCAGAAAGTAGATCTGAGTAAAACGTTTAAGTTGAAAACAAGATCAAGAGAACACGAGGTTAAAAACAATCTCAACTCAAAACTCTCAAACTCTCAAGAACACTCAGAGAAGTGTTTTGGATATGGAGGTATTTGAATAAGTGTTTGAGTTTGGATGGAAGAGGTTTGACGAACAGGGTTAGGGGTTTCTAACTCTCTCTCTTCTCTCTGCTTTCTCTCTTCTCTCTCTTCTCTCTCAATTTCTCAGAGGAAATGAAAATGGCAAAAGTCTTCGAAGTCTGAGAGAAGGGTCCCTTTTATAGGGTGAGGAGAAGCTTCGAGAGGCAGGCTCAAAACCAAGGGCCTGGATGAAGTCAAGCCAAGTTGACTTAGATCTAAGGGTTCTAATAAGGCGGTGATTAAACGAATTCTGATTGGTCTAAAGAGTTGTACTGGGATTCACCAAGACAACATGCAGAGCGTTGATAGCTAATGATCCAAGGGCTAGGAACGAACGTTGTTTTAACTCAGTAAAGAAACACAACTTCAGCCAATCAGACGAGGACAGGTGTTGGTTATTAACAGGCTAACAAACGCGCGTCCAAAGTCAATTAAAACCACACCCTCAAGTTTACTCCGCTTTCGGATCCTACCCAAGGTAACATTAGGCTAATATAACCAACAAATTATATTTACAAATTAACCCCGGAAACTTTTAAATCAAGTTTTAATTAAGAAAACCTAATTTAAAAAATGTTTAAAAAATCCCAAAAATTTATTAAAATTCCAATTTAGGGATTTAAACACACTCAACATATATACACACATTATTATGCAGTATGATATGCAATAAATGAATTCTACTGTGTGTGAGTGTTGGCAATAGGTTCTTGATCATTACAAGATAGAGAGATGAAGTAGCAAACCAACTTCTGAGGTTCTTTGGATTCTAGGTAGGATACAATTTCCAAACTAGATGAGCACTTATACAATATAGACTCAAGTGAGTCAAAAGTATAAAAGCTTCACCTCTAACGCCATGTTTTTTAGCCTAAATCTAGAAATATGCAAATTATCGTCGTATTCTCAAGTTGGGAATCTCGCGGCTGCGCGGTCAGTTCCTATGAGTTATATTGGTCCCGTGGGTGGTGTTGGCGCCACCCACGGGGCTGTTCGGGGGATATTTTGGGTTTTCACCCTCTAACGCCATGTTTTGAAGCCTAAGTCTAGAAATATGCAAATTATCATCGTATTCTCAAACCGAGAGTCCCGTGGCTGCGCGGCCAGTTCCTACGAGTTACATTAGTTCCGTGGAGGTGTTTGTGCCACGCACGGGGCCGTTCGGGGGCTGTTTCGGGTTTTCACCCACTAATGCCATGTTTTTAAGACTAGGTCTAGAATTATACAAATTACCGTCGTATTCTCAAACCGTGAGTCCCGCGACTGCGCGGCCAGTTCCTACGAGTCACATTGGTCCCGTGGGAACTGTTGGTGCCACCCACGGGACCGTTCGGGGGCTGTATCGAGTTTTCAGCCACTAACGCCGTGTTTTTAAACCTAAGTCTAGAATTATGCAAATTATCGTCGTATTCTCAAATCGGGAATCCCTCGGCTGCGCGGTCAATTCCTACGAGTTACAGTGGTCCCGTGGGAGGTGTTAGTGCCACCCACGGGGCCGTTCGGGGGCTGCTTCACGTTTTCATCCACTAACGCCATGTTTTTAAGCCTAAGTCTAGAATTATACAAATTACCGTCGTATTCTAAAACCGGGAGTCCCGCGGCTGCGCGGCCAGTTCCTACGAGTCACATTGGTCCCGTGGGAGGTGTTGGTACAAACCACGGGGCCGTTCGGGGGTTGTTTCGGGTTTTGACCCACTAATGCCGTGGTTTTAAGCCTAAGTCTAGAAATATACAAATTCCCGTCGTATTCTCAAATCGGGAATCTCGCGGCTGCGTGGTCAGTTCCTACGAGTAACATTGGTCCCGTGGGAGGTGTTGGTGCCACCAACGGGACCGTTCGGGGGTTGTTTCGAGTTTTCACCCTCTAACGCCATGTTTTTAAGCCTAAGTCTAGAAATATGCAAATTATCGTCGTATTCTCAAACCAGGAGACCCGCGGCTCCGGGGTCAGTTCCTACGAGTTACATTAGTCCCGTGGGAGGTCTTTGTGCCACCCACGGGTCGTTCGGGGGTTATTTCGAGTTTTCACCCTCTAAAGTCATGTTTTTCTTAAATCTAGATATATGCAAATTATCGTCGTATTCTTAAACTGGGAGTCTCACGGATGGGCGGTCAGTTCCTACGAGTTATATTGGTCCTGTGGGAGGTATTGGCGCCACCCCCGTGGCCGTTCGGGAGCTGTTTCGGGTTTTCACCCACTAACGCCATATTTTTAAGCCTACGTCTTGAATCATGCAAATTACTGTCATATTCTCAAACCGGGAGTCCTGCGGCTACGCGGCCAGTTCCTACGAGTCACATTGGTCCCGTGGGAGGTGTTGGTGCCACCCACGGGGTCATTCGGGGGCTGTTTCGGGTTTTCACCCACTAACGCCGTATTTTCAAGCCTAAGTTTTGAATTATGCAAATTACCATCGTATTCTGAAACCGAGAGTCCCGCGGCTGCGTGGTCAGTTTCTACGAGTTACATTGGTCCCGTGGGAACTGTTGGTGCCATCCACGGGACCGTTCGGGGGTTGTTTCGAGTTTTCACCCACTAACGCCGTGTTTTTAAACCTAAGTCTAGAATTATGCAAATTACCGTTGTATTCTCAAACCGGGAGTCCCGCGGCTGCGTGGTAAGTTCCTACGAGTTACATTGGTCCCGTGGGAGGTGTTGGTGCCACCCACGGGGCCGTTTTGATTTTTCACCCTCTAACGCCATATTTTTTAGCCTAAGTCTAGAAATATGCAAATTATCATCGTATTCCCAAACCGAGAGTCCCGGGGTTACGCGGCCAGTTCTTACGAGTTACATTAGTTCCGTGGAGGTGTCGGTGCCACGCACGGGGCCGTTCGGGGGCTGTTTCGGGTTTTCACCCACTAACGCCATGTTTTTAAGCCTAGGTCTAGAATTATATAAATTACCGGCGTATTCTCAATCCGGGAGTCCCGCGACTACGCGGCCAGTTCCTACGAGTCAAATTGATCCCGTGGTAAATTTGGTGCCACCCATGGGACCGTTCGGGGGCTGTTTCGAGTTTTCACCCACTAACGCCGTGTTTTTAAGCCTAAGTCTAGAATTATGCAAATTACTGCCGTATTCTCAAACCGGGAGTCCCGCGGCTGCGTGGTTAGTTCCTACGATTTACAATGGTCCCGTGGGAGGTATTGGTGCCACCCACGGGGCCGTTTCGAGTTTTCACCCTCAACGCCATGTTTTTAAGCCTAAGTCTATAGATATGCAAATTATCGTCGTATTCTCAAACCGGGAGACCCGCGGTTGCGGGGTCAGTTCATACGAGTTACATTAGTCCCGTGGGAGGTGTTGGTACCACCCACGGGGCCGTTCGGAAGTTGTTTCGAGTTTTCACCCTCTAACGCCATGTTTTGCTTAAATCTAGAAATATGCAAATTATCGTCGTATTTTCAAAGCGAGAGTCTCGCGGCAGCGCGGTCAGTTCTTACGAGTTACATTGGTCCCGTGGGAGGTGTTGGTGCCACCCACGGGGCCGTTCGGGGGTTTGTTTGGAGTTTTAACCCTCTAACGCCATGTTTTGCTTAAATCTATAAATATGCAAATTATCGTCATATTCTCAAACCGGGCGTCTCGCGGCTGCGCGATCAGTTCCTACGAGTTACATTGGTCCCATGGGAGGTGTTGGTGCCACCTACGGGGCCGTTCGGGGGATGTTTCGTATTTTCACCCACTAACGCCATGTTTTTAAGCCTAAGTCTAAAATTATGCAAATTACCATCGTATTCTAAAACCGGGAGTCCCGCGGCTACGCGGCCAGTTCCTACAAGTCACATTGGTCCCGTGGGAGGTGTTGGTGCCACCCACGGGGCCGTTCGGGGGTTATTTCGAGTTTTGACCCACTAACGCCGTGGTTTTAAGCCTAAATCTAGAAATATACAAATTCTCGTTGTATTCTCAAACCGAGAGTCCCGCGGCTGCGTGATCCGTTCCTATGAGTTACATTGGTCCCGTGGAAGGTATTGGCGCCAACCACGGGGCTGTTTTGGGTTTTCACCCTCTAACGCCATGTTTATAAGCTTAAGTCTAGAAATATGAAAATTATCATCGTATTCTCAAACCGGGAGTCTCGCGGCTGCGCGGTCAGTTCCTACGAGTTAAATTGGTCCCGTGGGAGGTGTTGGCGTCACCCACGGGGCGATTCAGGGGCTGTTTTGGGTTTTCACCCTCTAACGCCATGTTTTTAAAGCCTAAGTCTAGAATTATGAAAATTATCGTCGTATTCACAAATCGGGATTCCCGGGGCTGTGCGGCAAGTTCCTACGAGTTATATTAGTACCGTGGGAGGTGTTGGTGCCACCCACGGGGATGTTCGGGGGCTGTTTCGGGTTTTCCCCTACTAACTCCATGTTTTTAAGCCTAAGTCTAGAATTATGTAAATTACCGTCGTATTCTCAAACCGGGAGTCCCGCGGTAGCGCGGCCAGTTCCTAGGAGTTAGATTGGTCTCGTGGGAGGTGTTGGTGCCACCCACGGGGCCGTTCGGGGGCTTTTTCGAGTTTTCTCCCTCTAATGCCATGTTTTTAAGCCTAAGTTTAGAAATATGCAAATTATCATCGTATTCTCAAACCGGAAGACCCGCGGCTGTGGGATCAGTTCGAACGAGTTACATTGGTCCAGTTGGAGGTTTGGTGCCACCCACGGGGCCGTTCGGGGGTTGTTTCGAGTTTTCACCCTCTAATGCCATGTTTTGCTTAAATCTAGAAATAGGCAAATTATCGTCGTATTCTCAAACCGGGAGTCTCGCGGCTGCGCGGTCAGTTCCTATAAGTTACATTGGTCCTGTGGGAGGTGTTGGCGCCACCCACGGGGCGGTTCGGGGGCTGTTTTGGGTTTTCACCCACTAACACCGTGGTTTTAAGCCTAAGTCTAGAAATATGCAATTTCCCGTCGTATTCTCAAATTGGGGGTCCCGCAGCTTCGCGGTCAGTTTCTACGAGTAACATTGGTCCCGGGGGAGGTGTTGACGCCACCCACGGGACCGTTCGGGGGTTGTTTCGAGTTTTCACCCTCTAACGCCATGTTTTTAAGCCTAAGTCTAGAAATATACAAATTATGGTCGTATTCTCAAACCAGGAGACCCGCGGCTGCGGGGTCAGTTCCTACGAGTTACATTAGTCCCGTGGGAGGTGTTGGTGCCACCCACGGGGCCATTAGGAAGTTGTTTCGAGTTTTCACCCTCTAACGCCATGTTTTTAAGACTAAGTCTAGAGATATGCAAATTATCATCGTATTCTCAAACTGGGAGTCCCGGGGCTGCGCAGCCAGTTCCTACGAGTTACATTAGTCTCGTGGGAGGTGTTAGTGCCACCCACGGGGCCGTTCGGGGGTTGTTTCAGGTTTTCACCCACTAACGCCATATTTTTAAGTCTAAGTCTAGAATTATGCAAATTACCATCGTATTCTCAAACCGGGAGTCCCGTGGCAGCGCGGCAAGTTCCTACGAGTTACATTGGTCCCGTGGGAGGTGTTGGTGCCACCCACGTGGCCGTTCGGGGGCTGTTTCGAGTTTTCACCCTCTAACGTCATGTTTTTAAGCCTAAGTCTAGAATTATGCAAATTACCGTCGTATCCTGAAACCGGGAGTCCCGCGGCCGCGCGGCCAGTTCCTACGAGTCACATTGGTCCCGTGGGAGGTGTTGGTGCCACCCACGGGGCCGTTCGGGGGTTGTTTTGGGTTTTGATCCACTAACGCCGTGGTTTTAAGCCTCAGTCAAGAAATATGCAAATTCCCGTCGTATTCTCAAATCGGGAGTCCCGCGGCTGCGTGGTCAGTTCCTACGAGTTACATTGGTCCCCTCGGAGGTGTTGGTGCCACCCACGGGACCGTTCGCGGGTTGTTTCGAGTTTTCAACCTCTAACGCCATGTTTTTAAGCCTAAGTCTAGAAATATGCGTATTCTCAAACAAGGAGACCCGCGGCTGCGGGGTCAGTTCCTATGAGTTACATTGGTCCCGTGGGAGGTCTTTGTGCCACCCACGGGCCGTTCGGGGGTTATTTCGAGTTTTCACCCTCTAACGTCATATTTTTCTTAAATCTAGATATATGCAAATTATCGTCGTATTCTCAAACTGGGAGTATCACGGCTGCGCGGTCAGTTCCTACGAGTTACATTGGTCCTGTGGGAGGTGTTGGCGCAACCCACGGGGTTGTTTTGGGTTTTCACCCTTTAACGCCATGTTTTTAAGCTTAAGTCTAAAAATATGCAAATTATCGTCTTATTCTCAAACCGGGAGTCCCGGGGCTGCGCGGCCAGTTCCTACGAGTTATATTAGTCCCGTGGGTGGTGTTGGTGCCACCCACGGGGACGTTCGGGGGCTGTTTCGGGTTTTCACCCACTAACGTCGTGTTTTTAAGCCTAAGTTTTGAATTATGCAAATTACCATCGTATTCTCAAACCGAGAGTCCCGCGGCTACGTTGTCAGTTCCTACGAGTTACATTGGTCCCGTGGGAACTGTTGGTGCCATCCACGGGACCGTTCGGGAGCTGTTTCGAGTTTTCACCCACTAACGCCGTGTTTTTAAACCTAAGTCTAGAATTATGCAAATTACCGTCGTATTCTCAAACCGGGAGTCCCGCGGCTGCGTGGTCAGTTCCTACGAGTTACATTGGTCCCGTGGGAGGTGTTGGTGCCACCCACAGGGCCGTTTTGATTTTTCACCCTCTAACGCCATATTTTTTAGCCTAAGTCTAGAAATATGCAAATTATCATCGTATTCCCAAACCGAGAGACCCGGGGTTGCGCGGCCAGTTCTTACGAGTTTCATTAGTTTCGTGGAGGTGTCGGTGCCACGCACGGGGCCGTTCGGGGGCTATTTCAGGTTTTCACCCACTAACGCCATGTTTTTAAGCCTAGCTCTAGAATTATACAAATTACCGGCGTATTCTCAAACCGAGAGTCCCGCGACTGCGCGGCCAATTCCTACGAGTCACATTGGTCCCGTGGGAAATTTGGTGCCACCCACGGGACCGTTCGGGGGCTGTTTCGAGTTTTCACCCACTAACGCCGTGTTTTTAAGCCTAAGTCTAGAATTATGCAAATTACTGTCGTATTCTCAAACCGGGAGTCCCGCGGCTGCGTGGTCAGTTCCTACGATTTACATTGGTCCCGTGGGAGGTGTTGGTGCCACCCACGGGGCCGTTTCGAGTTTTCACCCTCTAACGCCATGTTTTTAAGTCTAAGTCTATAGATATGCAAATTATCGTCGTATTCTCAAACCGGGAGACCCGCGGCTGTGGGGTCAGTTCATACGAGTTACATTAGTCCCGTGGGAGGTGTTGGTACCACCCACGGGGCCGTTCGAAAGTTGTTTCGAGTTTTCACCCTCTAACGCCATGTTTTGCTTAAATCTAGAAATATGCAAATTATCGTCGAATTCTCAAAGCGAGAGTCTCGCGGCAGCGCGGTCAGTTCTTACGAGTTACATTGGTCCCGTGGGAGGTGTTGGTGCCACCCATGGGGTCGTTCGGGGTTTTGTTTGGAGTTTTCACCCTCTAACGCCATGTTTTGCTTAAATCTATAAATATGCAAATTATCGTCATATTCTCAAATCGGGAGTCTCGCGGCTGCGCGATCAGTTCCTACGAGTTACAATTGTCCCGTGGGAGGAATTGGTGCCACCCACGGGGCCGTTCGGGGGATGTTTCGTATTTTCACCCACTAACGCCATGTTTTTAAGCCTAAGTCTAGAATTATGAAATTACCATCGTATTTTAAAACCAGGAGTCCCGCGGCTGCGCGGCCAGTTCCTACAAGTCACATTGGTCCCGTGGGAGGTGTTGGTGCCACCCACGGGGCCGTTCAGGGGTTGTTTCGAGTTTTGACCCACTAACGCCGTGGTTTTAAGCCTAAGTCTAGAAATATAAAAATTCTCGTCGTATTCTCAAACCGAGAGTCCCGCGGCTGCGTGGTCAGTTCCTATGAGTTACATTGGTCCCGTGGAAGGTATTGGCGCCAACCACGGGGCTGTTTGGGGGCTGTTTTGGGTTTTCACCCTCTAACGCCATGTTTTTAAGCTTAAGTCTAGAAATGTGAAAATTATCATCGTATTCTCAAACCGGGAGTCTCGAGGCTGCGCGGTCAGTTCCTACGAGTTAAATTGGTCCCGTGGGAGGTGTTGGCGTCACCCACGGGGCAGTTCAGGGGCTGTTTTGGGTTTTCACCCTCTAACGCCATGTTTTTAAGCCTACGTCTTGAATCATGCAAATTACCGTCGTATTCTCAAATCGAGAGTCCCGAGGCTACGCGGCCAGTTCCTACGAGTCACATTGGTCCCGTGGGAGGTGTTGGTGCCACCCACGGGGTCGTTCGGGGGCTGTTTTGGGTTTTCACCCACTAACGTCGTGTTTTTAAGCCTAAGCTTTAAATTATGCAAATTACCATCGTACTCTCAAACCGGGAGTCCCGCGGCTGCGTGGTCAGTTCCTACGAGTTACATTGGTCCCGTGGGAACTGTTGTTGCCACCCACGGGACCGTTCGGGGGCTGTTTCGAGTTTTCACCCACTAACGCCGTGTTTTTAAGCCTAAGTCTAGAATTATGCAAATTACCATCGTATTCTTAAACCGGGAGTTCTGCGGCTGCGCGCCCAGTTCCCGCAAGTCACATTGGTCCCGTGGGAGGTGTTGGTACCACCCACGGGGCCGTTCGGGGGTTGTTTCGGATTTTGACCCACTAACGCCGTGGTTTTAAGCCTAAGTCTAGAAATATACAAATTTCCATCGTATTCTCAAACCGAGAGTCCCGCGGCTGTGTGGTCAGTTCCTACGAGTTACATTGGTCCCGTGGGAGGTATTGGCGCCACCTACGGCGCTGTTTGGGGGCTGTTTTGGGTTTTCACCCTCTAACGCCATGTTTTTAAGCTTCAGTCTAGAAATATGAAAATTATCGCCATATTCTCAAACCGGGAGTCTCGCGGCTGCGCGGTCAGTTCCTACGAGTTACATTGGTCCCGTGGGAGGTGTTGGTGCCACCCACGGGGCGGTTCAGGGCTGTTTTGGGTTTTCACCCTCTAACGTCATGTTTTTAAGCCTAAGTCTAGAAATATGCAAATTATCGTCGTATTCTCAAATCGGGAGTCCCGGGTCTGTGCGGCCAGTTCCTACGAGTTACATTAGTACCATGGGAGGTGTTGGTGCCACCCATGGGGACGTTCGGGGGCTGTTTCGGGTTTTCACCCACTAACGCCATGTTTTTAAGCCTAAGTCTAGAATTATGCAAATTACCGTCGTATTCTCAAACCAGGAGTCCCGCGGAAGCGCGGGCAGTTCCTACGAGTTACATTGGTCCCATGGGAGGTGTTGGTGCCACCCACGGGGCCGTTCGGGGGCTATTTCGAGTTTTCACCCTCTAACGCCATGTTTTTAAGCTTCGGTTTAGAAATATGCAAATTATCGTCGTATTCTCAAATCGGGAGTCCCGCGGCTATGTGATTAGTTCGTACGAGTTACATTGGTCCCGTGGGAGGTGTTGGTGCCACTCACGGGGCCGTTCGGGGGCTATTTTGCGTTTTCACCCACTAACGCCATATTTTTAAGCCTAAGTCTAGAATTATGCAAATTACTGTCGTATTCTAAAACAGAGAGTCCCGCGGCTGCGCGGCCAGTTCCTACGAGTCACATTGGTCCCGTGGGAGGTGTTGGTGCCACCCACGGGGACGTTTGGGGATTGTTTCGAGTTTTGACCCACTAACGTCGTGGTTTTAAGCCTAAGTCTAGAAATATGCAAATTCTCGTCGTATTCTCAAACCGGGAGTCCCGCGGCTGCGTGGTCAGTTCCTACGAGTAACATTGGTCCCGTGGGAGGTGTTGGTGCCACCCACGGGACCGTTCGGGGGTTGTTTCGTGTTTTCACCCTCTAACGCCATGTTTTTAAGCCTAAGTCTAGAAATATGCAAATTATCGTCGTATTCTCAAACCAGGAGACCCGCGACTGCGGGGTCAGTTCCTACGAGTTACATTGGTCCCGTCGGAGGTCTTTGTGCCACCCACGGGCCGTTCGGGGGTTGTTTCGAGTTTTCACCCTCTAACGTCATGTTTTTCTTAAATCTAGATATATATGCAAATTATCGTCGTATTCTCAAACTGGGAGTCTCACGGCTGCGCGGTCAATTCCTATGAGTTACATTGATCCTGTGGGAGGTGTTGGCGCAACCCACGGAGCTGTTCGGGGGCTGTTTTGGGTTTTCACCCTTTAACGCCATAGTTTTAAGCTTAATTCTAAAAATATGTAAATTATCGTCTTATTCTCAAATCGGGAGTCCCGGGGCTACGCGGCGAGTTCCTACGAGTTACATTAGTCCCGTGGCCGGTGTTGGTGCCACCCACGGGGCCGTTCGATGGCTGTTTCGGGTTTTCACCCACTAACGCCATATTTTTAAGCCTACGTCTTGAATCATGCAAATTACCGTCATATTCTCAAACCGGGAGTCCCGCGGCTACGCGGCCAGTTCCAATGAGTCACATTGGTCCCGTGGGAGGTGTTGGTGCCATCCACTGGGTCGTTCGGGGGTTGTTTCGAGTTTTCACCCACTAACGCCATATTTTTAATCCTAAGTTTTGAATTATATAAATTACCATCGTATTCTCAAATCGGGAGTCCCGCGGCTGCGTGGTTAGTTCCTACGAGTTACATTGGTCCCGTGGGAACTGTTGGTGCCACCCACAGGACCGTTCGGGGGCTGTTTCGAGTTTTCACCCACTAACGTCGTGTTTTCAATCTTAAGTCTAGAATTATGCAAATTACCATCGTATTCTAAAACCGAGAGTCCCGCGGCTGCGCGATCAGTTCCTACGAGTCACATTGGTCCCGTGGGAGGTGTTGGTGCCACCCACGGGGCCGTTCGGGGGTTTTTTCAGGTTTTGACCCACTAACGCCGTGGTTTTATGCCTATGTCTAGAAATATGCAAATTTTCGTCGTATTCTCAAACCGGGAGTCCCGCGGCTGCGTGGTCAGTTCCTACGAGTAACATCGGTCCTGTGGGAGATGTTGGTTCCACCCACGGGATCGTTCGGGGGTTGTTTCGAGTTTTCACCCTCTAACGCCATGTTTTTAAGCCTAAGTCTAGAAATATGCAAATTATCATCGTATTCTCAAACCAGGAGACCCGCGGCTGGAGAGTCAGTTCCTACGAGTTACATTGGTCCCGTGGGAGGTCTTTGTGCCACCCACGGGCCGTTCGGGGGCTGTTTCGAGTTTTCACCCTCTAACGTCATGTTTTTCTTAAATCTAGATATATCGAAATTATCTTCGTATTCTCAAACTGGGAGTCTCACAGCTTTGCGGTCAGTTCCTACGAGTTACATTGGTCCGGTGGGAGGTGTTGGCGCCACCCACGGGGCTGTTCGGAGTTTGTTTTGGGTTTTCACCCTTTAACGCCATGGTTTTAAGCTTAAGTCTAAAAATATATAAATTATCGTCTTATTCTCAAATCGGGAGTCCCGGGGCTGCGCGGCCAGTTTCTACGAGTTACATTAGTCCCGTGGGTGGTGTTGGTGCCACCCACCGGGCCGTTCGGTGGCTGTTTTGGGTTTTCACCAACTAACGCCATATTTTTAAGCCTACGTCTTGAATCATGCAAATTATCTTCGTATTCTCAAATCGGGAGTCCCGCGGCTACGTGGCCAGTTCCTACGAGTCACATTGGTCCCGTGGGAGGTGTTGGTTCCATCCACGGGGTCGTTCGGGGGCTGTTTCGAGTTTTCACCCACTAACACCGTGTTTTTAAGCCTAAGTTTTGAATTATGCAAATTACCATCGTATTCTCAAACCGGGAGTCCCGCGACTGCGTGGTTAGTTCCTACGAATTACATTGGTCCCGTGAGAACTGTTGGTGCCACCCACGGGACCGTTCGACGGCTGTTTCGAGTTTTCACCCACTAACGTCGTGTTTTTAAGCCTAAGTCTAGAATTATGCAAATTCCCATCGTATTCTCAAACCGAGAGTCCCGCGGCTGCGTGGTCAGTTCCTACGAGTTACATTGGTCATGTGGGAGGTGTTGGTGCCACCCATGGGGCCGTTTCGAGTTTTCACCCTCTAACGCCATGTTTTTAAGCCTAAGTCTGGAAATATGCAAATTTTCGTCGTATTCTCAAATCGGGAGACCCGCGGCTGCGGGGTCAGTTCCTCCGAGTTACATTAGTCCCGTGGGAGGTGTTGGTGCCACCCACAGGGCCGTTCGGAAGTTGTTTCGAGTTTTGACCCTCTAACGCCATGTTTTGCTTAAATCGAGAAATATGTAAATTATCGTCGGATTCTCAAAACGGGAGTCTCGCGGCAGTGCGGTCAGTTCCTACGAGTTACATTGGTCCCGTGGGAGGTGTTGGTGCCACCCACGGGGCCGTTCGAGGGTTGTTTCGAGTTTTCACCCTCTAACGCCATGTTTTGCTTAAATCTAGAAATATGCAAATTATCATCATATTCTCAAACCGGGAGTCTCGCGGCTGCGCGGTCAGTTCCTACGAGTTACATTGGTCCCGTGGGAGGTGTTGGTGCCACCCACGGGGCCGTTCGGGGGATGTTTCGATTTTCACCCACTAACGCCATGTTTTTAAGCCTAAGTCTAGAATTATACAAATTACCATCGTATTCTAAAATCGGGAGTCCCGCGGCTACGCGGCCAGTTCCTACAAGTCACATTGGTCCCATGGGAGGTGTTGGTGCCACCCACGGGGACGTTCGGGGGTTGTTTCGGGTTTTGACCCACTAACGTCGTGGTTTTAAGCCTAACTCTAGAAATATACAAATTCCCGTCGTATTCTCAAACTGGGAGTCTCGCGGCTGCGTGGTCAGTTCCTACGAGTTACATTGGTCCCGTGGGAGGTATTGGCGCCACCCACAGGGGCTGTTTGGGGGCTGTTTTTGGTTTTCACCCTCTAAGCCATATTTTTAAGCTTAAGTCTAGAAATATGAAAATTATCATCATATTCTCAAACCAGTTGTCTCGCGGTTGTGCGGCCAGTTCCTACGAGTTACATTGGTCCCGTGGGAGGTGTTAGCACCTCCCACGGGGAGGTTCAGGGGCTGTTTTGGGTTTTCACCCTCTAACGCCATGTTTTTAAGCCTAAGTTTAGAAATATGCAAATTATCCTTGTATTCTCAAACCGGGAGACCCTCGGCTGTGGGATCAGTTCGTACGAGTTACATTGGTCCCGTGGGAGGTGTTGGTTCCAACCACAGGGCCGTTCAGGGGTTGTTTCGAGTTTTCACCCTCTAACACCATATTTTGCTTAAGTCAAGAAATATACAAATTATCGTCATCTTCTCAAACCAGGAGTCTCACAGCTGCGCGGTCAGTTCCTACGAGTTACATTGGTCCCGTGGGAGGTGTTGGTGCCACCCACAGGGCCGTTCGGGGGTTATTTTGGGTTTTCACCCTCTAACGCCATGTTTTTAAGCCTAAGTCTAGAAATATGCAAATTACCGTCGAATTCTCAAGCTGGGAGTCCCGCGGCTGCGCGCCCAGTTCCTACTAGTCACATTGGTCCCGTGGGAGGTGTTGGTGCCACCCACGGGGCCGTTCGGGGGCTGTTTCGAGTTTTCACCCTCTAACGCCATGTTTTTAAGCCCAAGTCTAGAAATATGCAAACTATCGTCGTACTCTCAAACCGGGACACCCGCGGCCGCGGGGTCAGTTCCTACGAGTTACATTGGTCCCGTGGGAAGTGTTGGTGTCACCCACGGGGACATTCGGGGGTTGTTTCGAGTTTTCACCCTCTAACGCCATGTTTTTAAGCCTAAGTCTAGAAAAATGCAAATTATCATCGTATTCTTAAATCGAGAGTCCCGGGGCTGTGCGGCCAATTCCTACGAGTTACATTAGTCCCGTGGGAGGTGTTGGTGCCACGCAAAGGGCCGTTCGGGGGCTGTTTCGGGTTTTCAGCCACTAACGCCATATTTTTAAGCTTATATCTAGAATTATGCAAATTATCGTCGTATTCTCAAATCGGGTGTCCCGCGACTGCGCGGCCTGTTCCTACGAGTCACATTGGTCCCGTGGGAACTGTTGGTGCCACCCACGGGACCGTTCGGGGGCTGTTTCGAGTTTTCACCCACTAACACCGTATTTTTAAGCCCAAGTCTAGAATTATGGAAATTACCGTCGTATTCTCAAACCGGAAGTCACACGGCTGCGTGGTCAATTCCTATGAGTTTCCCGTGGGAGGTGTTGGTGCCACCCACGGGGCCGTACAGAAGTTGTTTCGAGTTTTCACCCTCTAACGCCATGTTTGCTTAAATATTGAAATATGCAAATTATCATCGTATTCTCTAAACGGGAGTCTCGCGGCAGCGCGGTCAGTTCCTACGAGTTACATTGGTCCCGTGGGAGGTATTGGTGCCACCCACGGGGCCGTTCGGGGGTTTTTTCGAGTTTTCACCCTCTAACGCCATGTTTTGCTTAAATCTATAAATATGCAAATTATCGTCATATTCTATAATCGGGAGTCTCGCGGCTGTGCGGTCAGTTCCTACGAGTTACATTGGTCCCGTGGGAGGTGTTGGTGCCACCCACGGGGCCGTTCGGGGGCTGTTTCCCGTTTTCACCCACTAACGCCATGTTTTTAAGCCTAAGTCTAGAATTATGTAAATTACCGTTATATTCTAAAATCGGGAGTCCCGCAGCCACGCGGCCAGTTCCTACAAGTCACATTGCTCCCGTGGGTGGTGTTGGTGCCACCCACGGGGCCGTTTGGGGGTTGTTTCGGGTTTTGACCCACTAACGCCGTGGTTTTAAGCCTAAGTCTAGAAATATGCAAATTCCCATCGTATTCTCAAACCGGGAGTCCCGCGGCTGCGTGGTCAGTTCCTACGAGTTACATTGGTCCCGTGGTAGGTGTTGGTGCCACCCACGGGACCGTTCGGGGGTTGTTTCGAGTTTTCACCCTCTAACGCCATATTTTTAAGCCTAAGTCTAGAAATATGCAAATTATCCTCGTATTCTCAAATCGGGAGACCCGCGGCTGCGGGGTCAGTTCCTCCGAGTTACATTAGTCCCGTGGGAGGTGTTGGTGCCACCCACAAGGCCGTTCGGAAGTTGTTTCGAGTTTTGACCCTCTAACGCCATGTTTTGCTTAAATCGAGAAATATGTAAATTATCGTCGGATTCTCAAAACGGGAGTCTCGCGGCAGTGCGGTCAGTTCCTACGAGTTACATTGGTCCCGTGGGAGGTGTTGGTGCCACCCACGGGGCCGTTCGAGGGTTGTTTCGAGTTTTCACCCTCTAACGCCATGTTTTTAAGCTTAAGTCTAGAAATATGCAAATTATCGTCTTATTCTCAAACCGGGAGTCCCGGGGCTACGCAGCCAGTTCCTACGAGTTACATTAGTCCCGTGGGTGGTGTTGGTGCCACCCACGGGGCCGTTCGGGGGCAGTTTCGGGTTTTCACCCAATAACGCCATGTTTTTAAGCTTACGTCTTGAATCATGCAAATTACTGTCGTATTCTCAAATCGGGAGTCCCGCGGCTACGCGGGCCAGTTCCTACGAGTTACATTGGTCCCGTGGGAGGTGTTCGTGCCACCCACGGGGCCGTTCGGGGGCTGTTTCGGGTTTTCACCCTTTAACGCCGTGTTTTTAATCCTAAGTTTTGAATTATGCAAATTACCATCGTATTCTCAAACCGGGAGTCCCGCGGCTGGTTGGTCAATTTCTACGAGTTACATTGGTCCCGTGCGAGGTGTTGGTGCCACCCACGGGACCGTTCGGGGGTTGTTTTGAGTTTTCACCCTCTAATGCCATGTTTTTAAGCCTAAGTCTATAAATATGCAAATTATCGTCGTATTCTCAAACCGAGAGACCCGCGGCTGCGGGGTCAGTTCCTACGAGTTGCATTGGTCCCGTGGGAGGTGTTGGTGCCACCCACGGGGACGTTCGGTTGTTGTTTCGAGTTTTCACCCTTTAACGCCATGTTTTTCCTAAATTTAGAAATATGCAAATTATCGTTGTATTCTAAAACCGGGAGTCTCGCGGCTGCGCGGTCAGTTCCTACGAGTTACATTGGTCCCATGGGTGGTGTTGTCGCCACCCACGGGGCCGTTCGGGGGCTGTTTTGAGTTTTCACTCTCTAACGCCATATTTTTAAGCCTAAGTCTAGAAATATGCAAATTATCGTCGTATTCTCAAACCGAGAGTCCCGCGACTGCGTGGTCAATTTTTACGAGTTACATTGGTCCCGTGGGAGGTGTTGGTGATACCCACGGGGCCGTTCGGGGGCTATTTCGAGTTTTCACACTCTAACGCCATGTTTTTAAGCCTAAGTCTAGAAATATGCAAATTATCGTCGTATTCTCAAACCGGGAGACCCGCTATTGCGGGGTCAGTTTCTACAACTTATATTGGTCCCGTGGGAGGTGTTGGTGCCACCCACGGGGCCGTTCGGGTGTTATTTCGAGTTTTCATCCTCTAACGCCACGTTTTGTTTAAATCTAGAAATATGCAAATTATTATCGTATTCTCAAACTGGGAGTCTCGCAACTGCGCGATCAGTTCTTACCAGTTACATTGGCCCCGTGGGAGGTGTTGGCACCACCCACGGGGCTGTTCGAGGGCTGTTTTGGGTTTTCACCCTCTAACGCCATGTTTTTAAGCCTAAGTCTAAAAATATGCAAATTATCATTATATTCTCAAACCGGGAGTCCCGGGGCTGCACGGCCAGTTCCTATGAGTTACATTAGTCCCGTGGGAGGTACCGGTGCCACCCACGGGGCCGTTCGGGAGTTATTTCGGGTTTTCACCCACTAATGCCGTGTTTTTAAGCCTAAGTCTAGAAATATGCAAATTATCGTCGTATTCTCAAACCGGGAGTCCCGCAGCTACGTGGTCAGTTCCTACGAGTTACATTGGTCCCGTGGGAGGTGTTGGTGCCACCCACGGGGCCGTTCGGGGGCTGTTTCGAATTTCCACCCTCTAACGCCATGTTTTTAAGCCTAAGTCTATAAATATGCAAATTATCATCATATTCTCAAACCGGGAGACCCGCGACTGCGGGGTCAGTTCCTACGAGTTACATTGGTCCCGTGGGAGGTGTTAGTGCCACGCACGGGGCCGTTCGGGGATTGTTTTGAGTTTTCACCCTCTAACGCCATGTTTTGCTTAAATCTAGAAATATGCAAATTATCATCGTATTCTCAAATCGGGAGTCTCGTGGTTGCGCGGTCAGTTCCTCCGAGTTACATTGGTCCCGTGGGAGGTGTTGGCGCCACCCACGGGGCCGTTCGGGGGCTGTTTTGGGTTTTCACCCTCTAACGCCATATTTTTAAGCCTAAGTCTATAAATATGCAAATTATCGTCGTATTCTCAAATCGGGAGTCCCGCGGATGTGCGGCCAGTTCCTACGAGTTACATTGGTCCCGTGGGAGGTGTTGGTGCCACCCACGGGGCTGTTTCGCGTTTTCACCCACTAACGCCATGTTTTTAAGCCTAAGTCTAGAATTATGCAAATTACCATCGTATTCTCAAACCGGGAGTCCCGCGATCGCGCAGTCAATTCCTATGAGTTATATTGGTCCCGTGCGAGGTGTTGGCGCAACTCACGGGGGCCGTTCGGGAGCTGTTTCTTATTTTTATCCGCTAACGCCGTGTTTTTATGCCTAAGCCTAAAAATATGCAAATTATCGTCGTATTCTCAAACCGGGAGTCCCGTGATCGCGCGGTCTGTTCCTACGAGTTACGTTGGTCTCGTGAGAGGTATTGGTGCCACTCACCGGGACGTTCGGGGGCTGTGTTGGGTTTTTACCTTCTAACACCTTGTTTTTATGTCTATGTCTAGAAATATGCAAATTATCATTGTTTTCTCAAATCGGGAATCCCGTGATCGCGCGGTCAGTTCCTACGAGTTACATTGGTCCCATGTGAGGTGTTGGTGCCACTCATGGAGCCGTTCGGGGGATGTTTCGGGTTTTCACCCCCTAACGCCATGTTTTTATGCCCAAGTCTAGAAATATGCAAAGACTATGATATTCGATCAGTTAGGGAGAAGCTTAGTTAGGTGTATAACCCCTACTTCACGTTTTTTCTTATTAATTTATGAAAAGACTATGATATTCCGTTATTCCATTCTTTTATAAGATATAATCAAGTGTTGAGTGTCTAAAACTAACTATCATTTCACTCCCCTATTGAAGATCTTGTCCTCTAGCACGTAAATTTAGTGAAGTCAAACCACGAGGAGCAAGCATCAAACAAATAAAGCCACAACCTTTACTCACAAATAAACATATTGAAATATCAAAGTTCACAAGACAAAATGACGACACATACGTATAAGTTGAATAAAGCATACCAGATTGAATTATTTTTCATATTTCCTCTCAATTATCTGCAACCAAAAGAGAGAAAATTATTAAAACTTATCTATCTGAACTCGTAATAAAAGCAAAAGGAAAGTTAAATTCACCATTAAACACATTCTCATACAAGTTATCCAAGACAATTACCTGAAGAACCTTGTACATACACGATTTTGGGCCACGAGAAAAACATCCAAAGACAAATGGGCATGGTCTAAACTTTAGCTAATTTGTATACAAATGAAAAAAGAGTTATCAGTAACCTTAAAATCATTCAACGTTTGCACACAATCGACTTTAGTTTCAACAAATAAAAAATGGAAATAAGAGTACCAAAACTATTTTAGATATATTGCATTACTGTTTAAGTACTACCAAAAAAAATTATACCAAAGATGCTCTGGTAGGGAGGTCAATTATTTTGCTTTGACTGGAAAGAATCTACGAAAATGAAAAATCACACCAAATCGCCGAAATAGCTCCTGCAAAAAGATTAAGATCATCTGAAAAACTTACAAATAGCCATATTTGCTATATTTATAAAACAATAATAATTATTATGGAAAACTTAGTAATAGCCATATTTGCTAATATGGGCTAATACCCTTTAATTTCATCTTCTTCCTAAAAACAATGAACAACATATTCAATATCAAAAGCATTTGTGTGTCAGTCAAAAATTATCTTAAAAAATAACGACAGGCATATAACCCCCAATAGAAGGTAAAAAAAACACTTAACTATATTTTGTCAAATTAATTAACGACACACATATAACCCCCAATATAATATGATGACATGCAAATAACCCACAACAATGTCGATGTAATTTTTTTACTTATTAAAAAACCATTTAATTAGATTTTGTAAAAAAAAATACAGTATTTTGGGGTTTAGTCCCATGTCCAAAGTTTTTTTAGGGGCCCCTTCCATGTATTTTTTAAATTGTATTTAGTCCCATAACTACTTAAAACTCCCTCAACCGCCTCTCTTTCTCTCCACTGAGAATGACATGTGCCGTACAGTTCTTACAATAGGACCTACGACTAAAAAAATTAAAAAGACAGGAGTGGATACCAATAAATCTTTAAAAGTGGGACTAAATATCTGTATTTCCAAAAAAAATACAATGTCTAGGGTTTTTAATAATTTTTATCAAAAAAAAATAACCCCAATACAATTTCTAGGGTTTATTGGCATATATACATAAATCTATATATACACACACATATATAAACACAAATCTATACATACACACACACACACAAATAGAAATTTATACGCACACACACAGATATACACAAATATAAATCTATACGCGCACACACAGATATACACAAATAGAAATCTATACATACACACACATCAGTCACAAATCAATAAATCGAAATGCACACACATACACACACACACACACACACACACATATCAGCCACAAATGAATAAATCGAAATGGCCAAACCTGCTACTGATTGATAAATTCTTAGAGCTGAAATCTTAGAGCTGAAATCGCAGAAATCGAATAGCTAAAATTGAAATCGCCCAAAATCGCCTAAACTCGCCCAAAATCGAAATCGAAAATGCCCAAAAATATACTAGGGTCTGAGAAAAGAGCGTTTCCCTTTTTTAATGGCTGAACCTGGTCACGGCGGCCGTGACCCTCCATCGCGACCCATTTGTTCCTTACCTGCTACTGATTGATGAATGGTCACGGCCTGAAGCCGTGACCCCCATATGTGACCAACTTCAGCCCAACAACAAAACCTGCTGCTGATTGACAAATGGTCACGGCCTATAGCCGTGACCCCTTGTGTAGACCTTCAATTGAGGGATGGTCACGGCCCATAGCCGTGACCCACACCAAGAAATGGTCAAATCTCATAGCCATGACCTTCAATCTGTGATGCGCGACCCCTCTTCATCAATCCTAGTGCTTGAATGAGGGATGGTCACGGTCCATAGTCGTGACCCACACCCAGAAATGGTCACGGCCCTAAGCCGTGACCCTCAATGTGTGTACTCTCATCTTCATCATGCCATGGGTCATGAACTTGGGGCGTGACCCATCCGCAACTAAGCTTGGAGGGGATTTTGGCGCGAGTTTGATGCCAAGATGGTCACGACCTGGTCACGGCCGAAGTTCGCGACCACTGTGGTCACGGACTTCGGTCGTGACCACTTTCAGAGCATCGATAATTTAGTGTGGTAATAAATATGGTCACGCCAAATATTGAGTGGGTCACGGCCCAAGTCCGCGACCAGCTGGTCACGGACTTGGGTCGTGACCCACTGGGCGTGACCATTCGCAGGATTTGGTGTTGTGATATTTTCAACTATAGGCTAAGGATGGAGTACTGAAGAAGCTACAGTCGCAGGTTGATAAATTAACCTTTCAATTCCACAAGCAGCCAATAGAGGTTTGGATGGATGGGTATAATGAAGATCTGGGGCATCTTGATGATAGACTTAAACAGGCTAAGAATGATTCCTATAAATGGGGTTGGATGAATGCTTTAACCGTGATGAAGGTGGATCGAAACAACTCTTTGTGGGATTGGTATAATCCGAGCTTGCTGCAGCTTGACAATCCTCCATTCAAGTTAGATGTTAACTGGATTCCTGTTTATCGTATTCCTTAATATTTGATTTCAAAATGCTTAGGATATTACGAGCTATATGATGAACTAGAGATCGTCTGATCTCCTCATTTGCTTGATCGTCCTAGTAGCATGTGATACCCCGACTAATTAAATACCGGGTAGCTACTCCTTTATTAAATTAAATCAAAACGCCAAGTTGGCTCAGTTAATAGCATCACTGTCGAAAACATTTTTTATTATTACTAACCACCTAGTATTTAAAAAGTGAGTTGCCAAATTTTAATTAAAGTCTGAATAACATGCAATGACGATTTAAAGCATGAGTAATAACACCATTCACCATAATGAAATAAATAAAATAACCGTCACATGATATAAATAAATCTAGAGGAAAAACTCCTCATAACACAATAACCCCACAACTGAAGTAAATAATGAAATACTGAATACTAAATGAATACATGCCAAAGTCTGAAAACTGAAATGGAAATGTATCTAATAGAATTTGGGCAACATGCCCTACAACTGAGGAATACTGAATAAGGAATCCAAATGATATAAGCGTCTAAAAGCAAATCCCTGTAGCTTCCACAAGCAGCTACAGCTCGTCATCAGAATGAGGATCCTATGCATGGTGACCTTGTGGCTGGGCACCTAAAATGGTTTTACAAAAAGATAGATTTGAAAGCAAACGGGTCAGAGCCCGAATGTGGAGATATTTTAAAAACCTGCAAGTGCTTTAAAAACATTTAAAACAGTATATGCAAAATACATGTTAGGACGTGCTCTCACATGAGATACTCACCTCTCGTCTAACTGTGCACTCCTAACGTTCCTGTACCCATTCATGTGTTATCTCATAACTATCTAAAGAGTTTCTAACACTTCTACTCGGTTCACGTTATAAGTTCCATCATTAACAATTAAATAGAAAGTTCTACTTTAATACTCGAATTCCCAATTATTAACAAAACCATTTATTGATAAAAGTTCTCTCTTTTTATCTTTACAAAACATTACCATAACTATACTCACAATTTAACATAATAAATTCCTTCTCATTTAACCGTATACTTTCACAACATAAATATACAATATAAGCACCCAAAGGCTAAGCTGCGGTGCACACATACTCTGCTATCCATCCCGGTACATCACGTACATAAGGATCACACATTCCGAATCTCTCAGGAATTGTTCAGATAACAACATCACAAATAGTGGAGGCGAACACAGTCACCATCACATGGGTCACGCACATACCTACGCTCCCATGATCAGCAAAACTTATTAATATCCCAATAAGTCCTTCAATGACCTATGTTCAACGAGGTAACCAATCTAAATCCGGGCAACACAAGGATAAGAAGGCCCTAAGCGAACGTAAACCTCCCGTGATAGCAAGTATGGTAGGTATGTCATACACATAAAGTTATATACTAAGCATTCACACATCTTAGATATCTCAATATTAATAAAGGTATACTCTACATCATTATACCATTATTCCAAATTCATATATTTCAAGTACCCCGATAATATATAAATTAAATAGTCGACACGTTTCACGTCGTAATTTCTTAAACTTAAAACCTATCTCAAATAGACTATTAAGTTCCCATTATTCTCACATATAACGCCTTTACACCTAAGGTCTTTACTTCTGCCCCAAACCTTATTTCATCAAATTATTCAAATTTGTACTATTAATCCAAATATTATTTCACTTATCGAATTTCATTAATTTAGAATAATCCTCAAATTAAATTCCAATAAAGGTCCAATCTCATAATCATGCCTACTGGTCTTCCTTAAGGTTAAGGGTATTCATAATGTCTCCAATAATATTAATCAATGGTTAACACCATTAAAATTCAATTAAGGAAAAACTTTATTCATTCTGGGAAGGTCGATCGATCGACCTTTACCTTCGATCGATCGATGGTGGTCGATCGATCGACTGATGAATGTCGATCGATCGATTGCACAGGTCTGTTACGGACTGCTTCCTTTTGGAGTTACAGTTTCGTTCCAAAACTCCATTTTTAAGCATGAAACTCCAAGATAAGGTTACTCTAACATTATACTAACATCCTACAACAGTATTAACATTCTAAGTCCCATAATTCATCATTTAAAAGCTTAGTTTAGATCAAAACTACATCAAAATAATTTCCAGAATTCTTCCATTCAAGAACATCCTCAAACTTCTTCTAATTCCACTTTTAGATCATCAAGGTTCTGTTTATAACATATAAATTCATCCAGAATATACTACATGCAATTCCTACATAAATCATGGCCTTTAACTTCCAATTCATGGGTCTAATTTATCTCCAAAAATCAATTTCGAAAATTCCTAAACATGGAAACATATCTTGAATCAAGAGAGTTTAAATCACTTGCCTTAATTTATCTCAGAATTTGGTGTAGAATCTTGAAGTTAGGTTGTTCTCCCTCTGTTTTTCTGTAGAATTCTCTTCCTTCTCTCTCTCCCTCAAGCTCTTCCCAAGGTTTCCTTCTCTCTCTCTCTCAAGCTCTTCTCAAGGTTGAAGATAATGGAGTATGGAGGTGTGTTATGGTTTTTGGAAGTTGGGATGGTATATCAACTTCTCCCGTAGCCCATATTGACATATAGTGTGGTTAGTGGGTTAAGTGGGTTGAGGAAATAGTCATATTGTAATCTCTATTTTCGTCACTTTTTAATTCCCAAAAATGCAATTTACCAAAATACCCTTTAAGATGCCGGTATGGCCCACAAATGCCCCGGGACCCAAACTAAACTTCCGGCTAGTGTTTTCTGACTATCTCGACCCTTCCGGACGCGTTGGCAATGGAACTAAAATTCACTTTTTAATTTAATAACAAAATACCATGACGTGGCGGTCACACGCGTCAAGCAAAATTCCCAAATTGCCGTATTTAAATCTCACGACAATTTCAATATTACCAATATTCATATAATGCCAAGTATACACATTATAATAAAATACTAACTCACATCTCGTTAATATTTTTATCCGGATTAATTTTCAATTAATAAACATTTAATTCAATTAATCCCCAAATATCATAGAAAATACGGGGTATTACATAGCAGCAACACCAAGATGCTTCAGAATTTTAATTTCATCAACTCTCCTTATACTTTGGATGATCCCCCAGTTGGCATGGATCCTGTTTCTAAGGCTAAAGTAAAACGTCTTATAGAATAAGGCTTTGTATTTTGTTTCTGCATGTTTAAGCAATAATATGTAATCATATGATTTAATGAAAAGCTTATTTTATGAATAGATCAACTTTTAGTCAATCTCTGCATATATGAATGTCTTCTTAGTCTTTGACTATGAATGGATCAACTTTTAGTTAATCTCTAGTTTTTCATCGGTTCTATTAATATCCTTTGAATTATCCTAAGTATCATACCAATTACCAATGCTTCACAATGGTTCTACTAATCTACCTAAATTTTTAGGTAATTGCATTAGTTACCATGGTTCCTAAGCGTGAGGGGAACATTTGTCCATCTTTCAGCCCAGTTTAGATGAAAATTATTCATTCGGGTCTTCGTTAACCAAGAATTTTGGACTTATAATTTTGCCTTGCGTGATTTTTTATGTATTTAACAACCAACTTTGTTGGTGCCTTTATTGATACCAACCAATATTGTTGGTGGTTTATGCTGATAACCAGCATTGTTGGTGTCTTTATTGATACCGACCAAGCATTTGGTGGCCTTTATTGATACAGACAAACACTATTGATGGCCTTTATTGATACCGACCAACTTTATTGGTGGCCTTTATTGATACCGACCAACATTATTGGTGGTTTATATTGATAACCAACATTGTTGGTGCCTTTGTAATGTTTGTAATGTAGTGCAGAGCACTAGTACTTCGAAAAAAATAACAATTTGGGGGAAATCATATTCTCATTAATATTGAAATGAACTGAATACAACATGACTACATCACTGATAATACTTCCTCGGGTGTTTTTCATTCCAGGGATTCTTGAATTCTTTACCTTCCAAAGTCTCAATTCGGTATTTGCCTGGTCGGATGACTGTTGTAATACGATAAGGCTCGTACCAATTGGCTTCAAGCTTATTGCTCTTCTGAATTACCTTTTTTAAAACATAATCACCCTTTTTAAGTTGCTCAGTCGTACCCTTTTGTTGTAAAAATGTGTAGTCCGTTGTTGATAGGTTGCATTCCTTAACGCTGCATCTTTACGTATCTCTTCCAGTATGTCTAAATCCAGCTTCTTGTTAAATCACCAACTAGGGTATTAAAGTTAAGAACTTTGTGCATAGGTAAACCTAGCTCGACAGGAATTATGGCTTTAGTATCAAATGCAAACAGGTAGGGAGTTTCTCCAGTGGCTGTTCTGGGTGTTGTTCGGTAAGACCAGAAGACAGAATGCAATTCATTGATCCAATTCCCTTTAGCACTTTTCAGACTTTTTTTTAACCCATTCAACAAAGTTCTATTAGTTACCTCTGTTTGGCCATTGCTTTGAGGATGGACAAGAGCAGAGTGGATTTTTTTGACATTGGATTGAATGCAATAGTCAGTAAATTCATCGATTTCAAATTGTATGTTATTATCAGTGATAAAGGCGTAGGGCAAACCATACCTGCATATGATATTTTTCCAAATAAATAGATAAACCTGTTCATAGGACATATCGATCAATGGTTTAGCTTTCACCCATTTAGTAAGTAATCAACAACTACAACCAGGTACTTGAACCTTCCTCAGGTGGTCGGTAGAGGACCGACCAAGTCAATTCCCCACATAGCAACGGGCCAAGGTGACGTTATTAGTGTTAGGAGAGCTTATGGAGTCTTGCGTATGCTAAAAAACCTCTGGCACTTATCACACTTCTTGGAAAAAGCTGCACAATTTGCTCGCATAGTTGTCCAGTAGTAGCCCTGTGTGTGGATTCTTCGCAATAACGTTCTTCCAACTATATGGTCTCCATAGGACCCTTCATGTACTTCTTCAATCAAATCCTTCACTTCAGCTGGATGCACACACCGTTAGAGACTAGCAGTTAATCCTCTTCTATATAACACACCACCATCTAACACATATCTCGCGGCTTTATATTTCAGCTTCTTAGCTTCAAGTGGGTTGGCTGGAAGAATCCCTTCTCCAATATATTATCTTATGGGATCCATCCAAGATGGTCCCATATCAACTGCAATAAAATTGACCATCAGATCTTCATCAATGCTCCTATTAGCTAGTAGTTCAATAGTAATAGTTCTTCGCGGCTCAGTTCTGGTTGCTGAAGCTAGCCGAGTAAGTACGTCTGCTCGAGCATTTTCCAATCTTAAAATTTTGATCATCTAGACAGTTAGCAAAGTGGTAATTATCTCCAAAACTTTGGCTAAGTATCTGGTCATCAGTTCTCCTTTAGCTGCATATAAGTTCAACACCTCATTTACCACCAACTGCGAGTCACTATGTACCATAACTTGCTCGACATTCAGTGATTTAGCTAGATTTAACCTAACAATCACAGCTTCACACCCTGCCTCATTACTGGAGGCTTGAAATTAGAATCGTAGAGCGAACTCTATATCTAGTTCGTCTGGAGTATTAAGAATGATTCCAGCTCCACATCCAATTACACAGGATGACCTATCAACATACAAGGTCCATATGGGAATATCGTTGTCAAACGCTTGGTTTATCAGAATTCCATGGTGGAATTTTTTTCCTTTACCTCCTCGTATTTCTTTTTCATCTCATGTACTCTAGTGGAGGGTTCTGGTTGATCAGTGGTAACTTTTTCTGTAGTTTACCTTGCTTGGAGTTGGTTGGACGTATCTCCAGTAGGTCTGTTGACTTCTAAATGTTGCTCGGTTAGAATCCCTATTGCTCGGGGACCTCTGGGTAAGTGAATTCTACAATAAAACCTGCCATAGCTTGGCCTTTTAAAGCATTCCTTGGTTGGTATACAAGGTCATATTCCCTTAACTCGATAGCCTAATACATCAATCTCCCGGATTTCTTTGGCTTATGCAAAGCTTGCTTCAGTGGCACGTTAGTGTATACCACTATGGTGTGAGCTCGAAAATATCGCTTCATCCGTCTACTGGCCTCAATTAAGGTAAATGTTAATTTCTCCAGTCTGGGATATCTGACTTATGTTCCTCAAAAAAAATTTCTAGTGTAGTAAACTGGCTTTTGAACTCCATTCTCATCCCTAATCAAGGCAGAGCTAACAGCTGATTCAGATACAGCCAAATACAAATACAGATTTTCTCCCAACACTGCTCGAAAGAGTAGTGGTGGTGTTCCCAGGTACTTCTTCAATTCTAGAAAGTCTTTTTCACATTCATCGTTTCATTCAAAGGTTTTTCTGAGTACCTTAAATAATGGCAAACACTTGTTCATTGCTCGGGACACAAATCTATTGAGTGCTACTACGCGCCCTGTTAGCCTTTGAACATCCTTTTCACAGGTCGGGGATTGCATTTTGATCAAAGCTTTAATCTTATATGGATTGGATTTAATGCCCCTTTGATTTACTATATACCCGAGGAACATTCCCTCCTGAACTTCGAAGACGCATTTGGTCAGATTTAACTTCATCGGGTACTTTTCCAATTGGTCAAACGTCTGGCTAAGGTCAGTAATATGATCAGCAGCTTTTTTTCTCTTAGTCAGCATATCATCAACATACACCTCCATGTTCTTACCTATCTGCTCCTCAAATACTTTATTTATCAGTCTTTGATAAGTGGCACCTGCATTTTTTAGACCAAATGGCATAACATTATAGCAATAAGTTCCTCGGGGGAATTAAAGGAAGTACTTTATCTGTCTTCTGGCTTCATTTTGATATGGTTATAACCAAAATATGCATCCATGAAACTCAGCAGCTCATGCCTCGAAGTAGCATCCACTAGTTGATCAATTCGTGGTAAAGGAAAATGATCCTTTGGGCATGCTTTGTTCAAGTCAGTAAAATCCACACACATCCTCCAATTATTATTTTTCTTTTTTACCATAACTACATTGGCCAACTAGTCCGGGTACTTCATATCTTCAATAAAGGAAGATTTTTAAAGCTTCTCCACTTCTTCTTATATAGCCTGATTCTTCTTCAGACTGAAAACTCTTCCTCATTGCTTCACAGGTTTAACCTCGTTATTCCCATTAAGCTTATGGAATAGGAAGTTCGAGTTTATACCGAGCATATCTTCATGGCTTCATGCGAACACCTGCTTTCTTTATCTCAAGAAGGCCACCAACTCTTATTTAAGAACCAGTTCCAATGACGCTCCTATTTGAGTAGTTCGTTCAAGTTTATCATCGTCCAGAATAATGTTTTATATTGCCTCCATCACTTGGCCTTTTACGATCTCAGATTTATCTCTTGGATCTAAGGTTTCAACCTCAGATTTGTTGTTCGGCTCAGACATATCCACTTGATAAGTGGTGGTTTTATTCTTTACTTCTAACATATCTTCCTCCTCAGCCGATGAATAGTAGCATTCCCGAGCTACTTTTTGATATTTTTTTATTACTCCCACTCTGAAGTTGGTCGGGAATTACAGGCATTGATGAACAGTAGAAGGTATAGCTTTAAACTTTTTCAGTCCCACTCTTCCTATGATCATGTTATAGGCAGAATGAATATTTTTGTCCTTCACAAAGAATCTCACTTTCTCTGTCCAGCTTGCTGGCCATGTTCCGATCAACATATCTAGCTTTATTATTCCCAATGGAAATACTTTGTCATCAGAGAATCCAATAACTGGCCTATGGTAAGGCTCCAATTAGCTAAGTTTCAAACCTAGACTATCAAAACAGGGATCGAACATGATGTCAGCCGAATTGACGTTATCCACTAATGTTCTTGCTACCAATACTTCTTTCATACTAATTCTGATCACTAAAGGATCATCATGAGGATACAACACTCTGGATAGATCGTTCTTGGAAAAGATAATTACGAGCTTATCCTTGTTAACTTTCCTTGGTCGGTCTTTTTTGGCGAGGTTGATTCGCTGGATGTAGGAACAAGCTTGAGCCTCATTGAGGTAAGCTTTCCTTTCAGCTGTATGATCTCCTCCTCCTGCATCTCCACCTGTAATCATATGGAAATCAAAGGATCCGAAACTGAGTGTGAATACCTCACGTTTAGGTTGTCTAGACTTCTTAGGGAGATCGGGACCATCTTTTGGATCATCGTCATAGTTCATCTTCTTATCTTATCTAGGCTTAACAGGTGATTTAGATATATGTCGATCTCTACTTTCAGTTCTTCCACCAGCTTGCCGATTAATAAATCTATCCATTTTTCCTCTTCGGATGAGTGCTTATATCTCATTCTGAAGAGCAATACACCGGTTGGTCATATGACCATGATCTTTGTGAAACTCATAATACTTGGACTTATCCCTCTTATCAGTAGGTGACCTCAACTTTTCAGGCCAACTCAAATCATTGTTGTGCTTGATTTCCTCCAACACATGATGTATATCCACCGTTAAGGGAGTATAATTAGTGAATTTTCTAAGCCTATCTAGGCTTTCTTTTACTTTCAAATTCCTGCGCTTATTGTGATTCTTGTGCTCCTTCTAATCTAACTTTCCTTTTATCTTTGATTTCGCCTTTGTATCTGAATTCTTTTTAGCAGCCATAGCTTCCTCGACGTTCATAATTTTTGCTGCTTTGGCCATCAATTCTGTTATCATTTTTGAGGGGGTCTTTTACCGAAGTATAATATAGTTTGTCGGGGAGCAAACCACTTATAAGGGCAGTGATTGCAGTTTTCTCTTCGTAATCAATGACTTTTAGTTTCTCGTTGTTGAAACGAGTGATGTAATCCCTGGTACTTTCTCCTACCTTTTGTCTCACACTAAGCAAATAAGCTACTTACTTCACTGGTTTTTCTTCAAAGCAAAAATTACCAATGAATAACTCTATGAGTCATTGGAAGCAAGAAATTTTCCCCACGGAAGACTATTAAGCCAGATTTCAGCAGATCCAGTGATTGTTCCAAAAAATGCCCTGCACCTCATCTCATCAGGAATAGCATAGATATCAGCCTCTGCTTGGTATTGTTCTATATGAAGAACTGGATCAGTCTTCCCATCATACTCGGGGGTGACCACCGGAGCTTTAAACTTGGTCGGCATAGGGAAATCTACGATGGTTTGCACAAAGGGGGATACCTTAATAAAACTTCTCTTAAGAGGATTCTTGGCCTTAGCCATTTCTCCCACCCTGTCTTCCAAATGCTGAATGGAACCTTTCTGAGCATCACTGCCAGCACCAGATCTATGGGTAGCGGCTTTTTCATGCTGACCAACTGATCGTGTTGAGCTTTCTTCTTGCGAACCTCCTCTTTGATTGGATTGATCAGTTTGTCAGGTGTTTAATTTGAATTGGGCTAAACGTTCCTTTACATCGCTTGGTCCTCGAGTATTTCTCGACGCAACCCATAAGGCATTTCCTTGGGGTCCCAAACGATCGAAAGGAGAGTCCCTACTTAGCAATCTAAGGCACTTAATCTTTCTGGGATGAGCGACTGTCCATTTGAGGAATTAGTAATCCTGATGGAAGATGCTCTAGGAAGGTACGAAGGATCCCTTGAAGTTCTAAAACGGCTATGCCCAACACTCCTTATTGACGGCGGTGGTAAATAACTTTGATTAAATTATGCAGGGACTCTAGTCTGCAGAGTTTGGGCCAACTGTCGTATAGTATTCTGCATAACCTCTTGACCCTTGGCCAAGCTAGCCAAAATTCCTGTTAAATCATTGTTAATTGGAAGGACAGAGGGTGTAGGCAGAACTCCCTCATTTCTGGTGCTTGATTCAGGAATTTCAGCCATGGATAATGAATGAGTGAAAACGTTTAGCAATACGTTCCCACAGATAGCGCCAATCTGTTAATGCAAAAAACTAGATTATGCCTAATTGATTGATCACATGTAAATAAATAAAAATATATAAGACAGAGATTTTTAAAGTGGTTCGGCTCAATGGAAAAGCCTACGTCCAATGTTATGTATTGACTACCTTGATTTGTTTTACGATCCCTTGCAATGAGGTGATACAATGTATTTATAGCCCAAGAGGGGTACTGATAGTTGTCATGTGAAAGGATGGAATGCCTTTATTTATTAATCATTTTCATCCATACATAATGAGAAATAAATATACAATATTTCCGCTTCACTGGTAACTCAGGTTGTATGACTGTTGTCGCTTCATTGGCTGTACAGGCTGGATTTCTGGTAGTTGGTCGGTCTTCCCACTTGCTCGGACTTCCTTGTTGGTCGGGCTGCCCTGTTGATCGGGCTTTTGCATTATGCTGACTTGGATTTGAGCCACATTGGATGATACGTGTTGGTTTATAATTGGTCCAAGTAGGATTGTAAATTTTGGTATCAACACTTATTTTGATAAAGTTTTGCAGTCAATTAGAACTTCTTGAACATATCGGAGTGTTTGGGTTGTAATTCTTTTGTTACTAGTTCACACCCATTCATTCCATTCCATATGTTTGGACACATCGATGCTATGCTAGTGTGTAAAGCTTATATGTTTTATTTCATGTTTTGTGGTCGTTTATACCTATATATGTGTGCCGTATTTTCATTGATATATTTTTCAAATATTATATAGTGTATTGTGTTGTTTTTGTAAAAAAAAATTACTTGGAAAAATTGAAAATTTTCAAAAATAGTTGGTGTTTGTTCACCTTTGAGATGATCATTACACATGCTTATTTTATATCTTTATGTGATGATATCTTTTCTTCGTCGTGATGCATTGCACTTAATGATTATTGTTTCTACTTCTTTGTATATTTGTCTATTTTAATAAAACCAAAGGGGGAGAGCAAATTAAAATGGATTTTTTGATGAGTTTTTATTATGTGGCAGAATTTATTTATGCTTACTTTGTTTCAAACTCGATGCGTCACGAAGGTATATGTTTGATGTCTCATGTGTATAGGTACTCATTTGCAAATATCAAGACAGACGGATGAAGACAATGTTTGGAAAAATGGAAGAAAAAGTTTGAAGACAAAGAGACTTATGTCGTTCCATTATTCTAGGGTTGGGAAGGGAGTTAGTACTTTTTATAATTTGTAATAGGAGATTTTAATTTTAATTTAGTGTTCAATCTATTTGTTTATTTTGTACCAGAATAGACAAAGGGGGAGATTTGTAAGAATAATTTTTCTAACATTGTTCATAGCATAGCGTTAGGCTAGTTTGCATATCCCGTTACAAATCGTCACGCACCGAGAAGACGAACCGAACTCAACCATCTCTAAGTTTGAGGACTTCCCGACATCCCGAAAAGTATAAAATGATTTAGAGTTTGAATTAATTCATATAATTATATTTGGGATGTTTAATTTTTATCAAAATAATGAACGGGATTTTTTATTGAGTCAAAATGTTTTTTCTAAGTCCTGAGGCAGAGTTTTATAAAATGTTTTATGACGTTCAGGTCGTTTGAGCGATAAGTCACTGTCGTTCGAGTGACATGGAAATGTCGTGCGATGTCCTC
Source organism: Sambucus nigra (assembly GCA_949130495.1). Taxonomy (NCBI): domain Eukaryota; kingdom Viridiplantae; phylum Streptophyta; class Magnoliopsida; order Dipsacales; family Adoxaceae; genus Sambucus; species Sambucus nigra. The sequence goes on along the minus strand of OX422210.1, from coordinate 275,689,186 downwards.
GTTCGAGCGACTTCAAATCTCGTTGGAGCGACATCCAGTTTTCGTTAGAGCGACGCACAGACTTAACTTTTGTATAAATACCTGTTTTGTGAATGAGTTTTCCAAGACTTTTACAAAAGACGTTTCTGCATATCAGCAGCAAAAGTTCTTCATGTTTTGTGTTTTCTAAACATAGTTTTAATTCATAAAAAGCATCCTTGATTATTATTCTTGTAAATTACTTTAGAACCCTAGATAGTTTTGTATCTCTTGCATACACATTGGTAGAGAGGCACTCCATTGCTGACTTGTGATACTTGTGGCGATTCACTGTTGAAGACGAAGGTTGAGGCTAATTCAGAGGACTGCGGTCATTTGACTATTGCGTGCGTAATAATTGTTCCTTAGAGATTCTCAAAGAATAACGTGTTATACTTGTGGGGAATGAATTAGTCTGTAAGTCGACTCTCTTGTAAATTTCTAAGTGAATAAAGGTTTTTTCCTTTGGTTTTTTTTCTTCAAACTTGGCCTGAGTTATTTGCGTTGTTTGATTTATCTATTTTATCACATACTTGCATGTTTAGGATAAACAAGATAAAATCTGTTTAAAAGTCGCTTTCGCATAATTAAAATTGGTATTATATTTTTTGTTGAAATCACTCTTTGCAAATGAATTCGCGCTTACAAGTGGTATCAGAGATTTTCAAGCGATCTTACTTTTTCATCAAATAGTTGGATTCCTCTCAAACAATTACACCACTTTCATTTAAGAACCAACTCAAATGGTATTCTAAAACAGTTCGCACATAAGGTCAAAGTTTTTAAATCCTAAAGTCAACAGTCGAGAGTTGAAGATGATGTGAGTTACACGCGTGTGAGTGTGGGTCAAACCTAGCGCGTGCAAGGTTTGACCAAGGCCATGAGGGCACGTCCCCAATCGAAAAAATCTGATATATTTTCCAAAAATTATATTTTTTTAATTCTGAACAAAATAGTATATTTCATCACCCTGTTTGGATTCCTAGAAAGAAAAATCTCGAGAAAATAGGTTTTAAGTTAAAAAAAATAAACTTTTAATTTACACATAACCCCTTAGCAGTTTTTCTAAGTATTTTGAAACAACCCCATACTTTTTTCCTAAATCCCTGAGGTTAATTATAGCTATCTTGTCTCTTCCCAATAAATCCAAATTCAAATGTAAATTAGGAAAAAAAATATTCTTTAAACTTTTGAAAATTGTACATTTACACCTTATCAGTTATTTTACACTGAAACTTAGTTAAATATTCACTCAACTGCATCATATATCATTACTTTTAGACCTATACTACCTACTTATATTCTCGTTGGTTTCAGAATATCCAGCCAACATCTGTGAATTAGAAGCACAAACCTTCAACCCGTACTTACAAAGTAAGTGATTATATTGCAGTATTAAATAATTGAGCTTATGTCCTTGCAATAACTATATTGTTGTATCACTATGTGATAAGCTTGAACTCATGTTCTCATTTATGAAATCTTTTACCTAGTTGATCATATTCACCGTGACTATTGATTCTCTCGATATCCAAGTTATTCCCTAAACATGATAAACCGCTACAACCTATGAATTCAGTAAGAACCACCGAATTCCATTAAACACTTAAATGTGGTATAACCCTGCATCCTATGAAACTTAATTGCAGTAAACTCTGTAATTTTTAATCATTATTAGTGAAATCCCTAGTAGCACAACTAACGATTCATGGATTAGACCCCAGTATACCACGTAAGTTCTAATTGGCATGTAAGACTCAGATGGTGTGTGCCTAGCTTGTTATTTTCTACATACGTATGAGTGTCACTCTAGCTAAGTGTGCCAAGCCATTTTAGTATTCTCCAATTATTTTGAATTGCCTATCCAAAGGTTTTGGACCATATTATAACGGTATTGCTACACAGTTGAATCCCTATAAGCGATAATTTATAGGTTATATTATTATAATTTGATCCTTTATCCTTGTAACTCGACATATCTAGTTATGGTTCACCATATTGTTCTTTTACATATCATTAGACTCCATTACACTCATGTCGGTTCTATGATATTTCATTTCATTTCCAATTGTTATTATTTGTGTTATAACATCTGCATTATTAATCCCGTTTATACTCTAACAACACATTTTACTCACACCTAGTATCGAAATAAAATTACTAACTTGATATATCTGCTTAATTGTTTTCCTTCCAGATGGATAGCGAGATAGAAGAAGGAGAAATACCACCCGCATTTATGGACTTTTATTCAGTTTTACCCCCGAAATTAATTTCAGTAACATATGTCATCATTGGAATATCTATACTGCAACTTATCAGCTTCTGTGATTCCTTAGTGTTCTCTATAATTTCCTGTTATGAGTGGCATGTCTGAATAAATGTATTTCTACTTCATGCAGACTCATATATGTAATAAGATGTTGAGCATCCCCTACAATAAAATAATTTAAATTCTACTTTCCTTTAATTTATTTATTACAATTACTATTAGTCATTGGTTACCATTAAAGAATAGAATCGCGGATGCAAAAATATGGTATTAAAGCTTCGCCAAGTTTTATGCCTATAAGGTACCGAGCATAAGGATATTTTGTCTGCATACGACTTATAAGATTATTATCATAAAATTTCCTTTGTTACATTCTGGAACTCATATTGCTTCACAGTCATGAATATCTAGGATGATATCTACCTCGATATACGTTGTACTACCCATGAAAGATTTAAACAAGCCATTAAGGATATAGGTTACGCAAAGTTGTGTTAATATATACGAAGTATAGATCGTGACTGGGCCATCGCTACCCTATAAATCAAGCACAGTTTGCTCATCGAATGCCTGATGGGGGAAGCCCAAGAGACTCGACAAGAAAAACAATTCTCTAAAGATCCTGATACCCTGTAGTAGGCCATTCACCTTGCCTGGGATATAATTCCACCAAACGAACTCACTATTACTCCTCTCGATTCTCTATAGATTATGGCCCCATCTCAGCGAACTCCCTCTACCATCAGCACTTTGACCCTTCTGAGCCCCGACTCGAAATTCGATCACATTGTATCCTATCTAGATTAAAGACCTCCTATTGAATATGGTTGTATATTAATAAATCTACAAAAGAACTAATAACTTTCGTTAAGTGTGAACTTGCAAGTAGAAGAATCGTCGCATTTCGTAATGATGACAGTAGACGAGCTAATCCTTCTTTTATAGTAGTTAATCGTTCTTTTTGTTGTAAAATATAATCCTATGAACATGTACTTTTCTTTTCCTGCAAGTTTGACTGTATAATATTTCTTGTAATTGGTGTAATATAATATAACAAGTTTGTTTTCCTTATCACTATTTGTAATTTATCCATCAGCATATTGTGTATATAGGATGGTTAACACTCGTGCAATTGCTAGTGGGACCTAACAAGAACAACTCATGCCACAGGTGCTTAATCTACCTACAATTAATGAGGGAATTCTTCATTGCTTACAAGAATTAACTATATCAACCCAGAGGCAACAAAACATACTTCCCCCGCGGCCAGCTAATAATGAGGTACCAAAAGAAACTTGAAAGATGAGTGCTCGTAAGGAATTCTTGAGATAAAACCCAGCATTTTTTGGGAAGCCTGGTGCAACCGAAGTTGAGTGGTGGATCCATCGAATACTTAAAGTCCTTAACGGAGTAGGTATTAGTCTAGAACTCAGGGTAAGATGGGCCTTGTATTTATTTGAAGGGGAAGCAGACTTCTGGTGGTGGTCTATTTTATGTTTCCAGAATATGAACGAATTAACCTGGGAGCAGTTTAAAGAAATCTTTTTTAGCAAATACTTTTCAGAATTAGCAAGGAATCAAATAACTGTGGATTTCTTAAGCCTACATTAACAACAGTTGACTATAGCCTAGTATGAGGCTAAGTTAACTGAATTATCATAATATGCCTAGGAGTACACCGATATCGAAAATAAAATGTGCAAACACTTCGAATGAGGGTTACGTCTGAACATTAAATCCTTCATCATCCCTTTACAGATTCATGAATTCAACTGAATAGTCGAAGCAGTCTCTCTAATAGAAAAGAACCCAACATTTGGTAACATAACCAAAATCTCTACTCCTTCCCAAAGCCCTTATATCATTAGGAATCAGCCGAATCAGTGAGATCATCTCTATACTAAGCCCCAATGATGGTCGAACTTTCAGTAAAATCCATCACGATAACAGCAGACATTTCATACTCTATCACAAATGCAACCAAGTGGGACACCTTTGACCCTAATGCCCTATTATACCAAAGACTCCTCCTTATACCTCCCCCAATTTTATCAAACCTCCTTTCAAGAACCCAATCAATAAATCTAACCATCTACTATAGCAAAGGCCCCGTGAGAAGAAGCAGGATCCACTTAATAGGACCCGAGGTTAGAATTCTCCCCTCTCCCAGCAAAAAAATCCAAATGACCATGGTGTGGTAGAAGACAATCTTCCTTTTTATAACATCTCATCAAACATATTATTTGACTCAGTATTCACGCACTCTTTCATTAGTCATGCATGTATGACTTTCCTACAAATGCTTTATAGTCTGTTAGCCCATCCTTTCACTATAGGAATGCCAAACGGAAATATGGTTGTCACCAATAGGGTTTGTAAGCATAACATTTTATGCTTTGGAACCAGTATGATAATCGTAGATTTGATAGTTCTTGATCTAACAGGATTCGACTTGATTATAAGGATGGACGTTCAATCCCTTAATTTTTCTCACATCAACTGCCATGCAAAAATGGTAACATTTAAGCTACCCCATCAGCCTTCGATCTATTTCCAAGGAACAAATCCCCATCGACCCATACTTTTTTAAATATGTGAAAAGTTACCCTCATCTCTTTCCATTATCTTAGCTAGATATAAGGACGTGTTTCTCGAAGATTTACCAGGATTACCCCTGCCTCTAGAGATTAATGAGATTGAATTTTTCATCAACATGTTACCAAATATCTCCCCTGTTTCAATAACCCCATATCGTATGGATCCTCTAGAGCTGCGAGAACTCTGAACACAGCTGAACAATTTATTAAAGAAAGGTTTTATACAGTCCAGTGCATCACCTTGGGGAGACCCAATACTATTCATGCGAAAGAAAGACATAACCTTTCGATCATCAGAAATTAAAATAAGCGACCATAAAAAAATACCCCTTGCCCATGATAGGAGATGTGTTTGACTAGTTATGAGGGTCAAAAATATTTTCAAAGATTGACTTAAGATTCGAATATCACCAACTTCGCATCAGGAAAAAAAATACCCAAAACCATTTTTCGAACCTGGTATGGTCATTATGAGTTCTTAATCATGTCTTTTGGATTGCCAAATGCCCCCATTGCTTTCATGGACGTAATACATAAAGTATTTCACCATTTACTGGATAAATTTGTAATCATCTTTATAGATGATATATTATTTTTTTTCCAAAATCACAGCAGAGCACGAAGGACATCTACGCACAGTATTGGAAATCCTTCATAAACATCAATTTTATGCCAAACATAAATGCTACTTTCTCATAAAAAGATGAAATTACTCATATACGTAGTCACCGAAGTAAGTATATAAGTAAATCCAACCAAAACCATCGGAGTATTTGAATGGCCTCAACCTACCACAATCATAGAATTTTGCAGTTTTTTATGGTTCGTCGGGTATTATCAACACTTCGTGGAAGGATTTTCGAGGATAACTTTACTATTGATGAAGTTTACCAGAAAGGATGTCTGGTTTGTATGGACCTCTGATTGCAAACATGCCTTCCTTACCTCCGATTGTGAACAAGCCTTCTTTACTCTAAAGGAAAAGTTAACCACCGCCCATGTCCTTATAATCCCTTCTAGTAACATTAGCTATGATGTTTATACTGATTCCTCCCTACAGGGACTTGATTGTGTGTTACTGCAATAAGGAAAAGTGATCGAATATGGGTCATGGCAGCTAAATATTCATGAATGCAATTATTCGATGCACGACTTGGAATTAGAGGCGGTATTTCTTAACCTAATGATTTGGAGATATTTTCTATACAGAGAAGAATTTCAAGTATTCTTTGAGCATAAAAGCCTTAAATACATCTTTACTCAAAAAGATCTTAACCTTCGGCAAAGATGATGGATAAACTTCTTAGAGTGTTAATAATTTAATTAACTCTACCATCCCGAAAAAAGTAACGTAATTGCCGATGCCTTAAGCCAAAAAACCTAAGGAACCCTCCACAGTATGTTTGTATTCTTAAGCACCATAGGAGAATACATTTTACATAGGGAATCCTATGAAGACCAAATTGTTCTGTAAAAAATCATAGCTCACCCCACCTTGCATAAGTAAGTCATTGAACTCTAAGACAAAGATGAATTTCTGAAAACCCAAAAGCAAAAACTACAAAGTAACCTCCCTAAAAAGGACTGGACCTTGGATCCCGAGAGAGGACTAAAATTCTCTAGACAATAAGTTCATGGTCGGATGAGTGCGAAAATGCGGTAAGGACCATGCCAGTTTGGTTCCAACTTATTTCCCTTATGGATAACCTTTTGAAGGACATAGTCTATTTCTTTAAGGTTGGTCGACTTGATGTTTCTGTTGTAGAATCTAATAGGCCTTTGTTGATAAGTAACCATTCGAAGTGGAACGTCCTTTTTTGACTCGACTAATAAATTGATCACATATAAATATAAGTAAAATAGATAAAAGATTTTTAAAGTGGTTTGGCTTAAAGGAAGAGCCTACGTCCACTGTTGTGTATTTCTTTTGGGTCTGTACAATTGCCACTTGTTTCATGTCCCTTGGATGTAGGGTTTATAATGTATTTATAGCCCCCAGGGGGTGTACAAATGTTGGAATATCAAAGGATGGAATGTCTTTATATCGTAGACATTTACATCTTTATAATCATTTATGTGTACAACTATTGACTTTTTACTGTCATTATTGATCGGTCTTCCTGGTGTTGGTCGTGCTTTAATAACAGGTTGGTTAGTATCCCTTAGTAAGTCGGCATTTTGTCCTTGTTGACTAGAATTAACCTTCTACTATATTGCACGGGTTAGTATCCGATTGGTCCACGTAGCAAGATAATTTTTGGTATCAACAGAAGCCCCCAATGTTGTATGCTTGAAGTTTTTACACGAGTATGGAACATTCTGTAAAAAATTGCTCGAGCAACAATTTTAGGCTTGGTTGACTTCCGATTTCCCATACTTGTAAAAATTATAACTTATTTGTGGACATATAATGCGCGTGGCATTTTTGTAATTATCCATCACTTTAATGAATCGTTTTGGGCAAATTAGTCTTTTCTGCTTTTAGCCGACGCCAGTTCAATCGATGCTGCCTTTTAATCATTATTTTTCCAATTTTTGAGGCAACCTATAAAGAGCGGGAAAAACCACGATATTCTCTTACCTCAAGTTTTCTAAGTGTTTTTTGTTGTTGCGTCTTCAAGCTTTCTTTTTCTCTCTTGTGCAACCGTTTTTTGTCCTTCAGTTCTTGCTGAATTCTTAATCTTTGTAAGAACTCTTTCTTTTTTCTTCTATTCTTCATCATGGTTTACTCTATTGATTCTCTTGACGAGTTCATAAACAAATTTAAGATTCCCTCTTGGGTTGATCTGGAACACGCTACTTTGCCTGCTGATTTTTTTACACTTTGCTGAGGGTCACTAGTTTCCCTTTATCTTTATAGTTGAGTGTGGGTTTACCTTTCCTCCAAACACATTTTGCCTTGAGTTTTGTCAATATTTTGACATTGTCCCAGCTAGGGTAGCCCCCAATACCTGGAGGGTTGTAAATGGAGTGTATAGGTTGAATCAAATCCATGGAACCCATCTAGGGATTCCAGAAATAATGTTTTGTTATAAGTGGGTGACTAGTGACACAACTTTTTATTTTAAAGACTAGGGCTGCAAACAAAGCGTTAGTAGTCAGTCTTCCAGACTCCAATAGGGATTATTTTGAGCATGGAGTTGATGTAAAAAATTGGAAATATTCCCCTTTGATTGGGAATGCTGAGTACCAGGGGCCTAGATGCCCTCCTTTTAGCAATAGGATAGGTTATTCCTTATTTAACTGTCTTGCCATGTACATAATTGTTTAAATGTAATACTAATTGTTGCTCTGTACATTTTGATTGCATTTTATCAGAAGAGAAGGTGCCCAAAGGAGAGTGAAGTGAAGCTTAAGGAGTTGAAATTTATTTGGGGACTTCATCAGAGGATTGGCGAGGAGCACATTAGGTCTGGATCCTATTTGCCACAGTACAAGAATATGATTACCTCCTTTATTGCTCGTCCTATAATAGCCACGCATTCCCCTGTAATTGACCTTAAACAGAAACCTCTTTCCACCTCCTCAGCTGCTGCATCTGGCACTGGTGATCTTGCTGCCCACTCCCCTTCTTCCTTAGATTCAAACTTACCTCTTACTACTGCTATTGGAAAAAGGAAATTTCCCAACATTTTAGGTGACATGGATACCAATGCCCCTTCCAAACAAGATGATTAGGGGCAAAAAATAAAGATGAAACTGGGAAGAAACCCCCAGCTAAGAAAACTAAAGAGAGCCCCTTGAAAAGAATAAAGAAAGGGCTTCCTTCTAAGTTAGCAGGAAGTTCTTCTGCCCTTTATGACCAACAAGAGTTGGTTGATATATCTTCTTCTGCCTCTCAGTGGTCCTTGGTCCTAGATTGGCAAGACAATTAATAAAGTCTGGGACTTTACCAGACCACAGGGTTGTTGCAACTGCACTGCCTCGTTCCAAACGTTCTGACAGGGCTGCTCAAAGCCTTGCTCTGGTATATTCTTTTATCTTCTTTATTTTTCTATCTCTTTATTTGTTCTTCATAATACTGACTTTCCTTGTTGTCTTTGTGTAGTTCCTCATTGAATTCGCTAACATGATGGCAAAATATGAAGCTTTGAGAGCTTCTTTTGGAGAAGTTGAAGAGGCTTTTAATGAGCTAAAAAAGTCAGTGATTCCCAACAAGCCCTGGCTAATGAACAGAAGAAATGGGAGGAGAAGGTGAAAGCTGCTTAAATTTCTCGGGGTCTAGCTGATAAGTTATAAAAAGATTTAGATGTTGAGAAAGTCAAGACCACCCAGCTACAGAATTATTTGGATGTTGAGAAGGAGAAAAGGACTAACGCCAAGGAGTTTGGCTTCAACAGAGTTTGGGATAAGGCCATTGGAGCACCTTCTTCATAAATTGAGTTTGCGAAGAAGAAATGCTTTAAGAATGGTTGGTCAGCTGCCCTGGTGGAGGTCGACACTTCAAAAGACTCCGAGTTATTCTTACGACATGATCCTGAGGCCCCTCCAAACATGGACGAGGAAGTTGACGATGATAGGGGTTCTCGTGAATCCCTTATGGTGATGGAGTATATCGATCAACACCGGGATATTGATTATTCTACCCCTCCACAGTTAATACTCCTCCTCCTTTTGCCCCTACTTATACTTTAGCTGATCCTGAGGCAGATAAGAAGAATGTGCAGATCCGAGCAAATTTTTATTTCCCTTTTTCAGTAGTTGTACTTTTTATTTTTCTTCTTGAAGATTTACCTATACTTTCCCCTTTTATTAATGAAAAGAGAAATATTTTTATTCCTCTGCTTGTATTTTTCCATGCTCTGCACCTTGTTGATTGATGATTTTCTTCTTCTTAATAGTTTATGGATAAATTGGAATACTTCTCATCTACTGACTCTGAGCTACTCTAGAGGTATAACGAGCTTTTAAAAGCTGGTCACTTATCTCTGACTGAGGCCGACCTACTAAAGTTGCTCGGGAAAGGGGTTTTCGAGCAAGCCAAAGAGGCCTATATTTATCTGAAGTGTCTTTTTAATTGGACAGTGGCCAATAACGTTGCCTACTAAGAAATTATTAAAGAGATACAGGAGGACCACAAGGAAACTAAGTCACGTTTACATGAGGATTATGAGAAGAAGTTACAGGGCCTGAGTGAAGGCTTTGAGCAAAAGTTGGATAAATTTGCCTCCCATTTTCGAAGGTAAGAATTCATGCTTAATCATTAAGTGGAGGAAGCAAGGGCAATTGCCAAGCTTCTGGAGGAAGAGAACAATGATTTGAGAAATGAACTTGCTTCCTTGAAATCATCCACTGCTGTTGTTGCTACTACGGATGAGGGTCATTCGTTCTTGGAAGCTGAGAATGCAAGGTTGAGAGAGGAACTGGAGGCCTTAAAGAAATCAAAACCTGCTTCTTCATCTTCCTGAGCTAGATTCATACCTGGTCGAGGTACTACAGAGGAAATCAGGACCCAATAGACCCTTACCAATCAACCTACATAATTAAAAGCCAAAAATCAAGCCATTGTTAAGATGTCCCAGAAGCTACAGGCCTTATTCGAGCAACTATCCACTCAATCTCTCAGTTACAAGATAATGATGGAGTAACTGCATCACCAGGTTGACAGATTAACCTTCTAATTCTAAAAACAACCAAAGGAAATCTGGTTGGAAGGGTACAATGAAGCTCTGGGGCATCTTGAGGACAAGCTAAGAATGAGAGCTATAAATGGGGTTCAATGAATGATTTGACAGTAATGAAGATGGACCAAAATAATCTACTCTGACACTGGTATGACCTAGGATTGCTTGACCTTAATGATCCCCCTTTTAAATTAAATGTCAATTGGATGTTCGAAGTATTCCTCAATGCTTGATTTCAAAGTACTTAGGAGATTATGAGCTTCATGATTAATTAGAGATCGTTCGACCTCAACACCTGCTTGATTGTCCTAGTAGCAGCAATGCCAGAATGCTTCGGGATTTTAACTTCATTAATTCTCCTTACATTTTAGATGATCCTCTTGCTAGAATGGATCCTGTTTTCAAAGCTGAAGGGAAACATCCTACAGAATGAAGCTTTGTACTTTATTTTGTTAACACAGTTATGTAATTAATGAAATGAAAATTTGATCAACTTATCTTGTATTTAATGTGTAAGATTAATCATTTCTTTGTCATTAGTTCTATTGATATACTTAGATTAAAATTTAAATTGAGTATCAATTACCAATGAATGCAAATATTCTACTAGCCCTCTTCGATTAAAATCTAAATTTAAAGTTAGTTAGATGAATAAATAGGTTCTACTAGCATACTTAGATTAAAATATAAACTTAGAGCTAGTTACCCACGTGTCTCCAAAGGTTTTACTAATGCACCCAAGTGTTAGGTTTTTACATTAGATACCAGTGGTGTGACCAGGCGTATGTGAAATATGTGCTAACATTCCACTTGAGGAATCTTTGCAACGTTCTTCCTGCACTTTTCCCAGTAGGATAAACATCTTGTTTTATCCTTATGTTTGTGGACCAAGTTTCTTGAGGACTCATTGTCCTGTTGACATGGATTTGCGTATCAGCGATTAAGTTTGTGGCTTTTTCGAGCAACTTATTGGTTGTGCCGAGTAACTCTCTTGTATTCTTGTGGTCTCCCGAGCATCTTTCAGGAAAAAGATTTTTTTAACCGAGCAAAATTTTGAAGTTTTTATGGCAATAACTTCTAACTTTCGTCAATTAACTCTTATAGTAGTGCATAGCACTAGTACTTCCAAAAAAACTCAACAACAAAAATTGAAAGAAATGATTATTTTATTAATACTGAAATTTGATTTCAAACTCATTAGAACTGATAACATCATTGGTAATATTTTCTAAAATGCTCGGCATGTCAGTTTCAATTTGATAAGTTCCAGGTCGGATAATTATTGAAATACGGTATGGTCCATGCCAATTGGCCTCAAGCTTGTTATTTTTTTGCAGCACTTTCTTCAGCACGTAATCTCCTTCCTTCAAGTTGGTCGATTTCATCCTTTTATTATAAAAAAGGGTTTTTCTCTGTTGGTAGGATGCATTTCTCAGGGCAACATCTTCTCTTACTTCTTCCAACATATCTAGATCCAACCTTCTCATTAGGTCACTTACATGAGAGTTAAAATTTAAAACTCTATGGGATGGTAAACCCAACTCAGCGGGTATGACAGCTTCAGTCCCAAATGCTAACATATATGGGGATTCTCCAGTTGTTGTTCTCGGGGTTATTCGGTATGCCCACAAGACAAAATGTAGCTCATTTATCCAGTTTCCCTTCGAATCATCAAGCCTTTTCTTCAACCCGTTAAGAAAAGTTATGTTCGTAACTTCAGTTTGGCCATTACTCTGAGGATGTCCTAGAGCTGAATGTAATTTTTGAATATTAGACTGAGCATAGTAAGTTGTGAATTCATCATTGTCAAATTATGTTTCATGGTCGGTAATGAAAGCATAGGTCAACCCATACCTATAGATGATGCTTTTCCATATGAACTGATACAACTTTTCATAAGGCATGTATAAAGGGCTCTACCTCAACCCATTTGGTAAAATAATCCACTACACAACCAAGTACTTAAATCTTCCTCGGGTGGTTGGCAGTGGTCCGACCAAGTCTAAGCCCCACGTGGCAAATGGCCATGGTGAAGTGATTGGAGTGAGAGAAACTCGTGGAGTTTTTTAAATGGTGGAGAATCTTTGGCATTCATCACACTTCTTGGCAAAAGTTGTATAATTTGCTCGCATTGTTGGCTAGTAATATCCTTACGCACTTATTCTCTGCAGAAGTGTTCTCCCTGCTATGTGAGCTCCACATTATCCTTCATGCACCTCCTGACTTAGGTCTTGGATCTCTGATGGATGCACACAACGTTGAAAATTGACTGTTAATCCTCTCTTGTACAAAACACCTTGTCTAGTACATACCGAGCTGCTTTATACTTCAGCTTTTTGTCTTCCACCATATCTACTGGTAGTGTTCCCTCTTCAATGTATGCTCTAATGGGGTCCATCCATGATGTCCCCATGTCTATGGAAATAAAATTGATCATTAGATCTTCATTTATGCTCCTATTGGCCAAAATTTCAATAGGGATAGTTCGTCGTAGTTCAATCCTAGTAGCTGAGGTTAGCCGAGCAAGGGCATCAGCTCGAGCGTTCTCCAACATTGGGATTCTATTCATCCGAACAGCTGTTAATTTTACAATTACTTCCATCGCCTTGGATAGATACCTGGTTGTTAATTCTCCTTTAGCTACATATAAACCTAGTATTTGGTTCACCACCAGCTGAGAGTCACTGTGTGCCACAACTTGCTTGGCACTCAATGATTGGGCTAAACTTAAGCCCATAATAAATGCTTCATACTCTTCTTCTTTGTTTGAAGCCTGGAATTAAAAACGCAGTGCATACTCAATATCAATACCATCAGGAGTGTTAAGTATTATACCTGCTCCACTGCCGGTTGCACAAGATGACCCATCAATATATAAATTTCATATTGGGGCGTTGTTGTCAAATGATTGATCTGTTAAATTTCTATAGTGGAATATTTTTCCTCTTACTTCTTCATACTTCCTGGTCATCTCCTGTGTTCGGGAAGAGGAATCTGGTGGGTCGACAACTACTTCTTTTGACAAACAATCCTGGGATCTTTCTTGTTAACATCACTTCCTCCTGATTCTTGTTAGGCATGTTCACTTTGTTACTCGGGGACCTCAGAGTAAGTGAACTCAGTTATGAAATCTTCCACTGCTTGGACTTTCAAAGAAGACTTTGGTTCATATATGATATCATACTCCCACAATTCCACAGCCCAGTACATTAATCTACCAGATTTCTCCAGTTTATGCAAAGCCTGCCTTAAAGGCATATCAGTGTAAACTACGATTGTATGGGCTTGGAAATAAGGTTTCTTACATCTGGATGCTTCAATCAGTGATAACGCCAATTTCTCCAAACGAGTGTACCTGATTTTTATTCCTCGAAAAGCCTTACTGGTATAGTAGACGGGTGTTTAAACTCCATTCTCTTCTCGGATCAATGCAAAACTCACGACTGATTCAAAAATAGCTAAGTATAGGTATAATTTCTCACCTGTGATTGGTCGGGAGAGCAATGAAGGTGACTCCAAATACTTTTTCAACTTCACAAAAGCTTTTTCACATTCTTCGTTCCATTCAAAACTCTTTCTGAGTACCTTGAAGAACGGCAGGGACCTATCTGTAGCTCGGGACACGAATTTGTTCAGTGCTGCTACTCGTCCAGTCAACCTTTGCACATCCTTCTTGCAGGTTGGGGATTGCACTTCAATTAATGCCTTAATCTTATCTGGATTTGCTTTAATTCCCCTTTGATTTACTATATGCCCTAGGAACATTCCTTCTTGCACTCCAAAAAGACACTTGGTCGGATTCAAAAAGGTTTAGATGAGGTCGACAATATGATAAGATGTCTTTTTTCACTTTGTAAGCATATCATCCACGTAAACTTCCATATTCTTGCCTATTTGCTCTTCGAAAACCTTATTGACCAGCCTTTGATATGTACTACAGGCATTTTTTAAACCAAAAGGCATAACATTATAACATTATGTTCCTCGGGGAGTGATGAAAGAAGTGCTTTCCCTGTCTTCAGTCTTCATTTTTATCTGGTTATAACCAGAATAAGCATCCATAAAACTGAGTAGCTCATTTCCTGATGTAGCATCCATAAGTTGATCTATTCGGAGCAAAGTAAAGTGATCCTTTGATCATGCTTTTATTTAGATATGTGAAATCTACACACATTCTCCACTTGTTGTTTTTCTTTTTTATCATAACTACATTGGCAAACAAATCTGGATATTTCACTTCATTAATAAAAGCTACCTTCTGTAGCTTTTCGACTTCTTCATGTATGGCTTGGTTCCTCTCGGGGTTGAATACTCTTCATCTTTGATTTACTGTTTAACTTTTTTATTTACGTTAAGCTCACGTCAAAGGAAATTGGGATCTATCCCAGACATATCTTCGTGACTCTAGGCAAACACATGCTTTCTCTGTCTAAGGAAGCTTACTAGTCCCTGTTTAAGAACAGGATCCAGCGTTGTCCCCATTTGAGTGGCGCGCTCTGGTTTGTCGTCGTCTAACATAATGCTTTCAGTTACTTCCATAATCTGTCCCTTTAACAACTTTGTTTCCTCCCTTGGGTCTAAAGTTTTAACCTCAAATTCTTCATAAGGTTCAGAGGTATCCACTTGGTAAGTAGTGGTTTTATTCTTTATTTTTTTCAAGTCTTCTTGCTCGATAGAAGAATAGTAGCACTCCCGAGCTACTTTCTGATCACCTTTCATAACCACCACACCAAAGTTACTATGGAATTTTAAACACTGATGTACAGTGGAAGGTACTGCCTCAAACTTCTTTAGCCCTACTCTTACCATGATTATATTATAAGCTGAATGGATGTTTTTATCCATTACAAAGAAACGAATCTTCTTTGTTCAGCTGGCTGGCTATGTGTCGATCATCACCTCTATCTTAATGGTTCCTAAAGGGAATACTTTGTCACCTGCAAAGCCTATTAGTGGTTGATGATAAGGCTCTAACTGGCTGGTTTAAAATCTAAGTTGCTGAAACTAAGATAAAATATGATATCCGTTGACCTGCCATAATCTACTAGCACTATAGAGACAATGATTTCTTCCTTTCTAACTTTGATTACCAGTGGGTCATCGCGAGGGTATAATACCCCTGAGAGATCATTTTTAGAGAAACCAATTATGAGTTTGTCTTTGTTAACCTTCCTTGGTCGATCTTCCTCGGCAAGGTTGATCCTCTGTATATACGAGCAAGCTTGTGCCTCATTGAGGTAAGCTTTTTGTTCTTTTGTATGATCTCCTCCTCCTGCATCTCCACCTGTAATCATTTGGCAATCAAAAGAACCAAAACTAATACAGAATACCTCATGCTCCAGTTGTCGGGGCTTTTTGGGGAGATCGGAATCATTATCATGGTCATATTCATGAGTTCTTTTCTTCATCTCTCTGGGCTTGCAATGAGATTTTGATCTATGCCGAGCTCTTTATTGTTCTCTCGATCAACATACTGATTCATCTTTCCCCGTCGGATGAGAGTTTTAATCTCATTTTGAAGAACTATGCACCACTCAGTCGTGTGACCATGATCCCCGTGGAATTCACAGTACTTTGTCTTATCCCTTTTGGTCAGGGAACTTCTCAACATATCAGGCCAATGCACATCTTTATTATGCTTGATTTCTTCCAAAACATGGTGAATTCCCATGTTAATGGAGTATAACTGTTGTACTTCTTGAGTCGCTCCAAAACTCCTTTGTTTTGATTCCATGTGTTCTTTAGGGTCTTTATGATCTTTCTTATCATTTTTTCCATCAACTTGTGTGCTCAAGCTACGCTTGGCTGCTATTACTTCCTCGACATTCATGATCTTTGTTGCTTTAGCCATAAATTCTGCCATTATCTTCGAAGGGTCTTTGGCAAGAGTGTAATACAATTTCTCGGGAAGCAGTCCACTCATAAGGGCGGTTATTACAGTCTTTCTCTCATAATTTACAACTTCCAATTTCTCATTATTAAAACGAGTGATGTAATCTCTAGTGTTCTCTCCTTCTTTATGTCTCACACTAAACAAGTGTGCCACTTGCTCCAAAGAAAAAGTTGCTAATGAATAGCTCGACTAGTTGGCTGAAGCTAGAAATTTATCCCCGAGGAAGACTATTATACCAAATATAGGCAGATCCACTAATGGTTCCAGAAAATGCTCTACCCTCATTTCGTCGGGGACGACATAAATGTTAATAATCGCTTAATATTATTATATATGGATAACTGGGTCAGTTTTTCCACCATATTTGGGCGTTACTACTGAAGCCTTAAATTTTGATGGAGTAGGGAAATCCACAATTGCCTTCACAAACGGAGACCCTTTTACAAAAATTATTTGCAGTGCGTTTTTAGCCTTCGCCATTTCTCATAATTTGTCTTCCAGTCTTTGTATGGGGCCTTTCCATGCATCATTAGCAGTACCATATCTAAGTGTTCCAACCTTATTATTTGCTGAACTTTCTTCCTGAAGTTATTGCTTGGGGCAAGCAGCAGTTCGTCGGGCATTTGATCTAGACTAGGTTGTGCCTTCCCTTTGATCAGATGGTTATTGGGTGTTACCTGACGTTGCCCTAGGAAAATTTTTGTTCCCCTGGGTCCCAAACGATCGAAGTGAGAAGCACAACTTAATCTCTTTAAGTTACTTGGCCTCTCTGGAGAACAAGATTGCATGTGGAAAGATTCTAATGTCCTGAGCAATAAATTTTACCTTGGATGGTAGGAGACATCCCTTGTCATTGTTGATTGACTTTGTCGGCCACCTCTTGGTGGGGGTGGTGGCATATTACCCTAGGCAGATAGAGCAGGTGCCCCGGATTGAAGAGTTTGTGCAAGTTTCCTGATAGTATATTGCATAGCCTCTTGGCCTCTTGCAAGACTAGCCAGAATTCCAGTTAAATCATTTGCAGATGGAGGAGTAGAAGGGACATGTAGAATATCCTCATTTATGAGACTTGATTCAGGAGTATCATCTATTTAGATGTTCGAATGAATGAGATCGATTATAAACATCGTTCCCACAGACGAAGCCAATCTGTTGATGAAAAAACTAGACTCGGCTAATTAGTTGATCACTGATAAATATAAGTACAAGATACAAAAGATTTTTAAAGTGGTTCGGCTTAAAAAAAGAACCTACGTCCTCTGTTGTGTATTGCTTTTGGGTTTATTCAATTGCCTCTTGTTTCATGTCCCTTATATGTAGGGTTTATAATGTATTTATAGCCCCCAGGGGGTGTACAAATGTTGGAATATCAAAGGATGAAATTTCTTTACTTCGTAGACATTTACATCTGTACAATCATTTATGTATACAACTCTTGGTGTTTTACTGTCATTGTTGATCGATCTTCCTGTTGTTGGTAGGGCTTCAATGACAGGTTGGTCGGCATCCCTTAGTAAGTTGGTATTTCATCCTTGCTGACTAGGATTAACCTTCTATTATATTGCACGTGTTATTATCTGATTGGTCCACGTAGCGGATAATATTTGGTATCAATAGAAGCCTCTAATATTTTATGCTTGAAATTTTTACACGAGTATGGAACATTTAGCTCTAAAAAGTTGCTCCGGCAACAACTTTAGGCTTGGTCGGCTTTCGACTTCCCATACATGTAAAAATTATGACTTATTTGTGGATATATAATGCGCATGGCATTTTTGTAATTATCCATCACTTTAATGAATCGTTTTGGGAAAATTCATCTTTTCTGCTTTTAGCTGTCACCAGTTCAATCAACGCTGCCTTTTAATCATTATTTTTCTAATTTTCGAGGCAACTTATAAAGAGTGGGAAAAGCCACGATCTTCTCTTACCTAAATTTTCTAAGTGTTTTTGGTTGTTGCGTCTTCAAGCTTTCTTTTTCTCTCTTATGCGATCGTTTTTTGTCCTTCGGTTCTTGCTGAATCCTTAATCTCTGTAAGAACTCTTTCTCTTTTCTTCTATTCTTCATCATGGTTTACTCTATTGATTCTCTTGATGAATTCATAAATGAATTTAAGATTCCCTATTGGGTTGATTTGGAACACGCTACTTTGTCTGCTGATTTTTTCTCACTTGCTAAGGGTCACTGGTTTCCCTCTCACGGGTTGATCTGGAACTACGTGGTTCTATATGCCCAAAGAACATTGTGTATTTAATTTATCCATCCTCCCTTTTCCTTGTCCAACCTCTTTTCTAACCCATCAAGTATGGTTTTATTGTTAACCTCTCATTGGCCATCATATTATGGGTATCCATGTGCAGAGTGAAGTTTCTGGATCTTGGATTGAATGCAATATTCTTCGAACTCCTCATTGTCAAACTGAGTGTCATGGTCAGTGATGAAGGCATATGTCACTCCATACCTGCATATAATGTGCTTTCATACGAACTAAAAAACCTTTCATAAGGCATCTCAACCATCGGCTCAGCTTCCACCTATTTGGTAAAGTAATCCATGACAACTAACAAGCATTTGAACCGTCCTTTGGTCCTCGGCAATGGGCTGACCAAATCAATTCCCCAAATATAAAAAGGCCAAGGGAAAGTAATTGAAGTTAATTCAACCTCCGATCTTCTATGAATCATGGCAAACTTATGACATTTATCACATTTATTTATAAAGAAAATGCAATCTGCTCTCATAGTCAGCCAGTAGTATCCTTGCATAGCTATCCTGCGTATTAATGATCGGCCAAGTAAATGAGCCCCACAACAAACCTTCATGTACTTCTCTAATCAATTATGGTACCTCGACTGGGTGAACATAATGAAGCAATAAAATAATGTTTCAGCTCTTATACCTAACTCCTCAATCTGACACATAAATGGTTGCTTTAATTCTTAACTTCCTAGCTTCTTTTAGATCAGTAGGCAGTATTCATTTATCAATGTAATCTCGGATAGGATGCATCCATAAAGTTCCTAAACCCATCGTAATAAAGTTGACCATAGCTTTAACATCCACGCTCCCGTGTGCAAGAATTTTAGTAGGGATGGTTCTCCTGAGTTCTGTCCTGGTTGTTGAGGCTAGTCGAGCAAGTGAATCTGCCCGATCATTTTTTATCCTTTGTATCCTCACCATTTTGACTGTACTAAACTTGGAGATGACTTCCTTGGTTTTGGACAGGTACCTGATCATAAGATCTCCCTTTACTCCTTATATTTAAAGCACTTGGTTGACAATGAGTTGGGAATCACTATGTTCCATAACCCGCTCAACCCCTAGTGATAAGGCTAACTTCAAACCTGTGATCAATGTTTCATACTCTGCTTTATTGTTTGAGGATTGGAACTGAAAATGAAGTGCATACTCCAAATTAATATTATTATGAGTGTTGATAATTAGACCTGCTCCACTTTCAATAGCACATGGTGACCTAACTATGTATAACTTCCAAATTGGAACGTCATTATTGAAGATTGTTTTCAGACATTACTCCTTATTGATCAACTTTTGGCTCTGTTTCTTTGTCGTCAGGCTATTTCTTACACAACAGAAGTCTCCGGTTGTAAGCTCTCTTCCAATGAAGTCTGCTCGGTAGACAAACTATGATTATTGACTGTCTCTTAATGTAAAATTTTGATAATAAAGTCGACTACAACTTGTCCCTTCAACGTCGTCCTTGGCTCAAATAGAATTTCATATTCTCCCAACTCAACTGCCCAGGACATCAACCTCCCTGATTTCTCCAGTTTTTGAAGTACCTGGCGCAGAGATAAATATGTGTAAACCTCAATGGTAAGTACTTAGAACTAGGGTTTCATTCTCCTTAAAGTTTTAATAAGGGCGAGAGCTAGCTTTTCCAGGCAAGGATACCTGATTTGGTTCCTCTGAATGTTTTGCTCATGTAATACACTCGCTTTTGGATTCCATTTTCCAACCTGATTAATGCCGAGCTAAAAAATGATTCTGAAACAACCAAGTAGAGATATAACGTTTCTCCCAAAACAGGTTGGGAGTGAAGTGGTGGGGGCCACAAGTACTTCTTCAACTCATGAAAAGCATTTTCGCATTCTTCATTCTATTCGAAGGTTTTTTTGAATACTTTTAATAAAGTTAAGCACTTACTAGTAGCTCTAGACACAAATTAGTAGATGACAACCACTATTCCAGTCAATTTCTTAACGTTTTTCTTACATGTGGGAGATTGCATCTCAATCAGTGCCTTTATTTGGTTCGGTTTGCTTCAATTCCCCTTTGATTCATAATAAAGCCGAGGAATGTTCCTTCGTGTACACCGAATACACACTTAATAGGATTTAGCTTCATCTGATGCTTTTTCAGTTGATCAAACATCTGACTCAGGTCTTCGATGTGGTCAGCGGCCACCTTGCTTTTGGTGAGCATGTCATCAATATATACTTCCATGTTCTTCCCAATCTGTTCTTCAAAGACCTTATTCACTAGACTTTGGTATTTTGCTCCAGCATTGTTAAGCCCAAAGGGCATAACGTTGTAGCAGTAGGTACCTCGATTGGTGATGAAAGACGTACTTTCTTTATCCCCAAGTTTCATTTTAATCTGGTTATAACTAGAGTAAGCATCCACGAAGCTCAACAACTCACAACTTGCTACCGCACCTACCAATTAATCAATCCTTGGTAAAGTAAAATGATCTGCATGCTTTATTAAGGTCGGTAAAATCCACAGACACTCGCCATTTGTCATTCTTCTTTTTGACCATCACTACTTTGGCCAACCATTTGGGATACTTGAAATCTTCAATGAAATAGGCTTTCTTCAACTTGTCAACTTCCTCTTGGATAACCACATTCTTCTCGTGACTGAATACCCCAGATTTCTTCCCAATCGTATTAGCATCTTTGTTGATGTTGAGCTCATGACGTATGAAATTAGGGTCAATTCCTAGCATATACCCATGGCTCCATGCAAACACATTTTTCCTCTCTTTAAGGGATACAATTAATTAATGTTTGAGGGAAGGAGTTAGGTGATAGGCTTGATTTTACTACGGTATCGTGTCACCGACACTGGTCGTTTGTTATATTCGGCTCACCAACTCAATACAAAAACCGAAACTTTGACTACACTATTTCAAGGAAGTATAGTGGCCAGTCTGGGTATCGAATCCACAGAGACAAGTTGCTAGAATTTAGTCGGTTTAATACTTCTAAAATAAAAGTGTAAAAAGTATCGGATAACAAAAAGAAAGATAATAAAGAGAAAATATTATTCTGGGCGAGGGTAAATTAAACTAAGATTAACAAAGCGAATAGAAACTATAGGTTGCGCTAGATATCACTCACCCTGAGTTAATTGGTATAAATGGTTACATGGGTTCACGAGTTATTAAGATTGAATCTCGTTTCGTTAATTAATTAAATCAAGAGTTGTCACACCCCTTAATTCGCATAAAAAGCACCCTAAGATTTTGGTATCAACAAATACCCTGGAAATTATGCACGCCATATTGTAAATATGGAGCATACGTGATATACCCCGTTAAATCTCATAAGCATAATAACTAGGACAACCCAATCGAAAGAAACTCGTAAACTCCATCACCATAGCAAAGCAACCCATCAACCCTCAATCCAACACAACCTACTTTAAACTAGCCACTAAGCATAATGAAAAGCATAAATTAAAGACTAATTAATTAAAAGCAACAAGACTGTAATAAACTACAATAATTAAACTAGGCTTGAAATAAATAACAAACCATGAAAAATAAGGAAATAAATCTAGGTTACAAAGCTTAAGAACTAAAATGAAACTTACATGAATGGAGATGGAGGACAAGTAACTTTACAAACCCCAAATAGGGAAGACAAACCTAAGAGAGAGAAGCTCTCAAAAACTAACCTAAAAACTAACTTAAAATAATATATCTACAAATAAAATAAATCTCCCCTTAAATAGTAAGTTACAAAAAGGAATAAAAAGAAAAAGGTAAAAGAAATAGAAAAGAAAAGAGAAAAAGAAAAAATAGGATAAAGGAAATAAGGAAAGGAAAGTAGCAGCATACGCGGTAAAAAAGAAAGGGTCGGTCAATCGGCGGCAGAGGCGCGGTCGACCGCCGCAGAAGGGGGGAGTTCACTGGAAACGACCCACGATAAAAATGCTAAACCCGATCAACCGGTGGCCAGGGGCCGGTCGACCGGTCCCCTATTTCAAACCCATGCTGCTGCAAATTTCATTCAGACATGTTATCCTCTTCCATAAAAAACCAATATCTCCAATGGGTAACAACTCTAGACCCGGGATAATTCATGAGAGGCCAAAAACTTGCTACGACATTAAAGGACCACGACCTGCATTTGTCGAAGCCTCCAATGGGTGTTACTAAAACTCGCAGCAATAATCAAAGCCCAAGCTCAAATTTGGTGTGGCAAACAATGGCAAAAGCCCAAGACCCAACTGCGATGTGCATAAAGACCCGAATGTCAATATGGCCAAGACCCAAGCATTAAATCGAGCCCCATATGGCTCAAGCCAAAACCCTAGCACAAACCCGAGAAAAGCCCAAATCGCCATTCTCAGATTTGGGCATATTTGCTGCAAAAGAGAAAACGGACATAGATGGAATTTATTAAAATGTTAGTATTAGATTAATAAATTAATTCCCTTATAATTCTTCCCCGATCAAAGGCCCGTGGATTCTTCTTTCGGACTCCGTTTCAAGCACCGTTCACGACCACGCGAAGTTTGACCCGAGAGCTTCAAATTCCACGAAGACTTTGGGGAAAAATTCCAAAGTGTGAAATGACAATAATGCACTTGAACGTGCGATATTCAATGGATATTTATCGGAATGCACCCAAACTCCACACTAAGCACCGTAACACCTACAAACACTTAATAATACCTCAAATAACATGTTAGAATATAAAATGGAGGTTTTCTGATTAACGAGCATAATTATAGACATTAAAGTACCTGAGGGGCCTAAAATGCATAAGTTTCGAGGGTAATAAGTGTTATGATTCGGGACGAATCACCCCCCCCCTAATTTACACATTGCTAGTCCTTAGCAATGAAATTCAACGCAAGAAGAACTATATGAAAACCACAAAACATAAGAGATATATAAAAGCGATAAAAACCACTTTTACGGGTGAACGATTACATTTAGCGTATGCAATACGCCGTTAAGCCCTCAGGTTACCCTAGTAGACGAGTGTCATCTCGTGAGGGTTTTCAGGGATGATACCCACAAACATCATATGGTTTCATCAAAATGTATACCCAATCAACATGCGACAAGCTCAATAAGAACTAAAAAGATTTCAAACTTGTTATTAGCAAAGTGAATGAATTCACATAAAAGTCCGTAGTATTAACATTATATAATAAACTTTATAGAATTGAAACCTTAAAGTGTGGGAGGGGAGCGAGCACATGCAAAGTATGATTTGTCAAAAACTTATATAAATCGAATAATAAACATTAAAACATGCATATATTAATCCTCACTAGGTATTACACTAAATAAATGAAATCACTATGAAAATGGAGGTAATACACAGGACATGGGGGCATAAAGAGTAAATGTAAATGGAAACTAGGCCGCACACATGTCATTACTGAAGAATGCTATATATAAAATGAAAAACATGTAATCTCAATGAAAGATATCATCATTAAATGAGGCGAAATGTATTTTCACAGATTATCAAAACTATTTAGACTTTTGAATTGAATTAACCCTAGGATCACATAGGACTTTAATAGGGTTGTAATGTAGGTCTTGGGTTAAGGTTATGAAATGAAAGGACTATGTACGGATTCAAAGTGTTCGGGGATGAAAACTCGGGATAATGAAAAATACCGACAATTTCAAAATTAGAAAATAACTTCCATAACAAGCATTGAATATAACAACGGGGAGAGTAAACAAAGCTTATTGAACACTATACACAACATATACAAATTTCTCTTTCTTTTATTTTCTTCTTTTTCTCACTTTTTCTTTTGTTTTCTTTCTTCTTTTTTCTTCTCTTTTTCGTTTCTTCCTTTCTTTACTTTTCATACTCTCATGTGCTTAATTGTAACCACATAATAAGAACATCATTCAAATTCAAGTATTATTCCAAACAAAGGTACGAAAAGTGATGAATATGGCTTATAACTCCAATGTACAGTTGGTTTTTGGGATCTAGGGTTATGAAATAAAAGGTTATATTAAGGTGATAATACGCAAATATTGCGTATTTCATCCCTCGAGCCTACGCATTTTAGCCCCCTCGGGTATCTTATTCTCTATATTTATGCTCATTAACCATACAACATCGAATTTCTACGTTAACATGTTTTGCAGGGGTTAATTGAGATTTTATAGGTATTTGGGTGCTAAGTGTGAAGTTCGAACGTATTTCGCTTGATTTCCGTACACGGTCGCACGTTCAAGAGCATTTTAGTCTTTTCACAACTTGGGAACCTGGCCCAACATCTCACAGAAGTTGTAGCCCTCCTCCCAAGCTTCGCATGGCCGCTAATTGTGCACAATTCTGATTCAGAACGAAGAAGTTACGGCGATTCTAGCGGAGGAGAAATGCAAACAATCAAAACAAGAGGAAAGGAGTTGCAGACCTGCTTGATCGATCGATCGATCAAAATGACTGATCGATCGATCCTTTAGTTTTTGCAAATCGTGGGCAGACAGTGGGTCGATATTTTTGCCATCAATCGATCGATCACAGGGGATCGATCGATCGATCCCCTGTTTTCAGCTGATATTTTTTCTTTTCTTTTCTTTTTTCCTTTCTTTTCTAATTTAATTCCTTTTACTATATAAAGGAATTTTGATTTAAAAACATACACAATTCATTTTAGGTAGTTTAGGTTAGGGTTTTCGAGGTTTGAGAGCTCATTTCTTCATTTCTTCTTGGATTGACACCCATTTGGGTTTGTAATTTGTGCTACCATCTTCCATCTCCATTAATATAGTGTGTATTTCCTTTATTCTTGCCTTCTAGATTAATTTACATGCTTTCTATTTTAGGTTTACACGCTTTGATTTACTTGCTTTCTAGGTAGCTTTATCGCGTTTATTTATCGCTTTTCATCTACCGCGTTTTTAATTTGCTTTCTAACTAATTTAGTCTAGGTTGTGTTCGAATGGAACTCACTCGGGTTGACGCGTTGCTTGGCTTTGGTGATGGTGTTTACGGGTCTATTTCGGGTGCGTTGTCCTAGTTATTGCTCCTAGAAGATTTGAAGGGGCATATCATGTATGTCCCGTGCTTACGACCTTTCGTGCGTAATTTTCGGGGTATTTGTTGATGCCAAAATTATATTAGGATTTTATGCGAATTTAGGGGCGTG
This sequence comes from Sambucus nigra, assembly GCA_949130495.1. Classification (NCBI taxonomy): domain Eukaryota; kingdom Viridiplantae; phylum Streptophyta; class Magnoliopsida; order Dipsacales; family Adoxaceae; genus Sambucus; species Sambucus nigra. Next base: position 275,663,394 of record OX422210.1, on the reverse strand, counting down.
ACAACCCTTGATTTAATTAACTGTCGAAACGAGACGGATTCGTAATAACTCGTCGACCCATGTATCCATTTTATACTAATTAACTCGGGTGAGGGATATTCGACGCAACCTATAGTTTTTTCTCTCTTTTTTAATCTAGTTTCAATTCCCTTGCCTAGATTAATATTTTCTTTTTATGCATCTTTTAGTTTTTAGTTTGTAATCACCTTTTTTCCTTTTATTGAGGAGTATTAAATCATATAAATTCTAGCAACTCATCCCTGTGGATTTTCGATACCCGACTTACCGTTGTGCTTGCCTCGCAAGTGTAGTCATAATTTAGGTTTGTTTATATTATCGCGGTAAAACAAAAACAATGACTGTGTCCTTACACGTGCACACATTTCATGCGCTTAATCATAAGGGTCAAAGGGGTTGACGTGGGAAAATATTTAAGGTGAGGTCAAGGTCAATATGGGTGATATAACAAAGATGGCCTATGATAATTTCCTAAAGTTTACCAATTCTCGAGTCAGTGAAAATCATGCTCAGGTAACACATTTCAAGATATAAACTCAATTAATGAATGATCAAATGAAAGAATAGTGAGATTACCGACGAATGTAACGTTTTCAAAGAGGAAAGTGAAGTGTATAGCACTCACAAATGATTAAAAGCACAAAGATCACTCGGTGTAAGTATATACAATGTAACAAAAGATTACCGAGTTATACAAATCTTAAACTAAATTAATAAAGCAAGAAAGTGCATGTGCTCATGGGATTAAAGTTTAATTCATGAAGTTATTCTTAATATTAATAATTGAGGACTAAAGTCTAATAACTTCTAAAATCGAGAACTGTAATAACCCGCTTAATGGGATACCGGACGATCACTCCTATATCAGATTAAAACATGAGTCACATATGGATCATTTTTAGCATCACTGTCGAAAAATCCATTTAATTACTAATATCCTATTAGGCGAGCGTTAAAAACTTTTACTTAACTACTCTTTTTAAACAATTATAATAAAACATACACACGGTTTAAGCGTAAATGAAACTGAAAGGAAAATGAAATGAAATAAAATAACCGAACACTCGGTTCAAATTATACAACCATATCGAATGTTGTACTGAAAGAATAAATAAATGCGATTGAGCCATTGGCTCGAATGTTTATACAGTACCTCCTATCTAGAGTACAATGATGGAAGCGGCTATCAAAAACCTGCACGCACCCACAGCTGCTGCAGCTGACGTCTGACTCGAAGGAAGTGTCATCCAGGCGTCCCTGTGTCTGGACACCTATATATATATATATATATATATATATATATATATATATATATATATATATATATATATATATATATAGCAAGAAAGGAAAGTAGATAAACGGGTCAGAGCCCGAGTTTGAAAATATTTTGCAAGTGCATAAATGCTTTATTTTTCGAAAAATAGTTTTATCTCATATTTAAATTAGTATCGCACTCCCATGAGATACCCCTCACCTCTCCTCTAATAGTGCACACCTAACGCACCCTAACGACATACCCTAGTCAAGATACCCCGCCTAACTAGTCTAATCACCCATCTACTATCTACCCTAGATAGTCCAAGTGCTAAGGGCTAAACTTCCCTCCATTCTTAACACTGCACTAAGTTCGTACGTGGGGTGTCTCGCAAAGCGAAATCCAAACAAGGAACCCCCCCGAAACACTACTACTTGGCAGGGTTAATGGTAGAGATCCATTAGGCCCGTAGCACGCACAAATGTATAAATACATATATATATACATCTCCAATATACATCCGGATAATATCTCCCGGACTGAGGTTTACTTAATAATCATCTATATACTACACATCCGGATCTACCTCCCGGACTGAGGTGTATACTATACTCATATCAAAACCTTCCATTTCCCTTCTCATATCCAGGAAATGTATTTAAAAGCCAATTCATTAGAATGAATTGCTTTACCATATCATATACTTTTTAAAAAGCCATTTTTATTATCATAAAAATGTTTTTCCGTTATATATCATCCCATTTCCCTTTTTATACTCAGGAAATGTATACAAAGCCATTTTCATTATCAGGAAAATGCTTTGATCATATCATGCTTCCACATCCCTTCTTCCATCCGGGAGTGTTACCGAAGCCAAACCTTTATCTCATTTCCCTTTTTATACTCAGGAAATGTAAATTAAAGCCAATCCATTATCATGAATTGCTTTAATAAATCTAAGACCGCCCCTCCGGGTTTTCCCACTGGACGCTCCCCTAAATGGCTATCATCTTCCAGGGCCTATCTATACAAGACAACCTGGGAACCTACCAACGTCGGGAAGCGGCCATATGCCTACGGGATAGTCAAGACCACACCCAGAATCTCCTAACCAGCGCAGTAAAAATATATAATCCCCCATATGGCCTAGGGACTATATCCACCCTGCTCAATAGCCAGGGGGCTTCACCACAATGCGGGCAACTTCCCTTATGATAGCGATTTAGGGAGGTGTGTAATCCACATTTTTATCAATTATGAAAATCATTTATCTTTCCATTTTGAAAATATTCATTTTTATTTTCAAAATCATTTCCATCATATCATATATATATACTTTAATCACATAGTATATACATATACCATATATTCCTCCTAGAATATATAAACGGCCATAATGGCCTATAGCATCTAACGATGACCAATATTCCCAAAGATTCCCTCAAGGAATCATAATCATGCATTCATATAAGCATGATACTAAACCCAAAGTATTTCTTACTTTAATAAACAATACTTAACTTAATCCCCTCTAGGGATTTACTTGGATAACTCCAATTATACCATTTCACACTAAGCGAATATATATCTATATTCCCCATTTATCCTAACTATCTCGTAGGATATACCCAATCTACCATCGTTTATAATTATGCTTCCTATACGCATAATTATATAGGCCTAAGAGCCCACTAAAGCAATCCTAGGGATTTACCTCTCCCGAATAACCGTAAATTTTGGTGGGTTATGGATTTCATTTCCATGAACCCAAGGACTACCTATTGTCCATAATATCACCTAAAGGTTCCCACCCTAACTCAGGAACCCGAAACCTTCCAATTCTACAGTTATCCTATTTTCCTCGAAAATATAGATTAAGGGTTATACATTTAAAACCCTTACTTTACCCTCCTAAATTCCCTTAATTAATGGACCACAAAGTCCTAAAAGGTCCCTTAGGTTATCATCACCTAATTAACCTCGAAGAAATTAGAAATGGGAATTTATCCCATCCCATTCACCCTAGAAGAATTGTCTATTTTCAGCAGGGGTCGATCGATCGATCGATGGCTCGATCGATCGAGCCCCCATGATCGATCGATCGATCATGTCGGGCAGCTTCTTCTCCGAGAAGCTGTTTCGGCCATTAAAGCTTCTCCCAAGCTTTTGTCGCCTCAATCAACGGCCTACAACTTCAATCAACTACAACTACACATATATAAAGGGTTCTAAACGTCCTAGAACCCTAAACCACCAATTAATTTAGATTAATTTCTAAGTTTCTCCAATAATCAAATTTTAGGGGTTTATTCGTTTTATCTCCCGAAAACCCGTTTTATCCACGAATACCCAACCCAAAATCATTAGGGTTTGTTATACCAACAATGATATGAGATATTTATGCTCAGAAATAAATAAAGCAAGTTAACACTTGCCTGGTGGATACAATCCGACATCCTCGAGCCGAATCCCGCGGAGGCTGGCCGGAATCTCCCCCTTTTTCCTCTTTTCTCTCCTCCTCTCTCTCTTCTTTCTCTTTTCTCTTCTTTCTTTCTCTTTTTCTCCCTCTCTTCCTCCTTTTATAAGGAGAAAAGGGTTTAATCCCTAAATACCCCCAAAACGACTCGTTTACTCTATTACGAGCCCGTTTAACCCCAAAATCATCCGGGACTCAATTTTGACAATCGGACACTCTTTTCCGACTATCTCGGGCATTCCGAGACTCACGGCGCAGTCGAAATTTCCATCCGAGGTACTTGACCGCAAATCACTATTCTAACCCATAAAAGTAAATGCGGGTTTTCTCATCAAATCTTACCTCTATTGTCGTTATACTCCACGGCTACATATAATTAAAATATTTTGACCTATATAGTCCCAGAAATAATCACGACATCCATAAAAAATCATTCAATCCTTGAAAATCTCAAAATTTACTATTTCGAGAAATTCTCCAAATTGCCAATTTATATCCAATTACGGAATTTAACGGTCCCCAAAAGGGCGGGTTGTTACAAGAACATGCATCATTGAATTGTCTATTGGATCGAGAATTTATTAAAATTTATCATTGGAAACAAAGGCACAATGCCCAACAGAGGAGAAAAAATAAAGAAAATCTTTTTAAATTTTTTATTTTTTTACGAGAAAAGAATGCTGGGGAATAAAATATAATCAAATCAAAGAAACTACCAATGAATGGATAGAATATCCCACACTCCTTAACTTAAAACTTGACATTGTCCTCAATGTGAATTAATAACCAAGTTAAATAGAGGAAAATAGTGATATTACCCAAAATGGAGCGATCTTGTGAAAGTATAAGTCTAGTGATTCTACAAAACATGCTAGTACCAAGCATAACAAAAACAAATAACACAAACTTAACTAAGTACACTAGACAGTAAGTAAGAAGAGAGAAAAATAAGAAACATAAAACAAAACTAACAATTTACAACCTACAATTTTAACTTCTAACTAATTATACACTAGAAGTTGAAATTTTTGAGGATCCACCCAATATAAGATTTGGCTTTGAAAGTTCTATGGTGGACCCTCCTTTTCATTCATACCTTTCAAAAAATAAGAATTCCGTTCAAACAATGGAAGGCATGTGTAAGGCGAAAGACATGAACCATACCTAATTAAAAATTTGGAGGGAGGATGGGGGATTTGGATAAAATGGGTGACAAAAACACGCGAGGTCCAAGAAAAATAGAATTTTCTCCCAAATATTTGTCAATTGGAATGGGAGGGGGAGCACATGGAGGCAAAGATGCCTTCATGGAAAGCAACTCGAGCAAGTAATCCTCATCGGTGAAAGGGTTAAGCGTTTTAAAGTTTGGCACCGATTCATCGGGTACTTGTAACAGTATGATAGTATAGAATAAGGATGGGCATGAAAGAAATTCAATCTCAAGAGATGACTTATCATCGCTTAAAGATTGAATTTCGAAGGAAATATGATCTTTTTCAATGAAACTTTCTTCTTAGAGAATCAAGGAATAAATCATTTCATTGCAAATGGATACTACATCCATTTCTTCCTCATTTTTATACTCTATTATACCATGGGCCAAGTCAAGAGTGATTTGTTCTAAAGTAGGCACAAAGTCCTCATTTGGTTAAAAACATTCCTTGACTTCGAAAGTCTAGGAAGAAAAATCGTCGTCGGATTCAAATAATAAATCCAACTCATGCTCCCAACAACGATTTTCTTCCCGATAACGACTTTCAATTTTCTCATTTTCAAGCATGCGCAAGCCCTCACCGAAAGTCATAGGCCGAGGCGCGGGTGCTTGTAAACGAGAACTTCAAAAATCATCCTCGAAAAAACTATCAAAATCATTAACATAAGAATACTGAAAGCTAATGCATTTAGTTTCAAAATTATTATCATAAGGATCTCGTGACCCAAAATCGAAATGATCATTCCTAAAATTTCCATAACGCACAAATCGATTTTCGTTATACTCACCCAACGACATTTTAGAATTTGTAATTTTTTGGGCTTGTAAGTATTGACCAAAAGTCATAGGTTTATGGGGATTTTGAGAATTATCATTATGATTATCGAAATAATTGTAATAAGATATGCTTACCCCAAAGAAGGCTTGATATGGCAAATTTCACAAAGTGATGTGTGGCCGAAAAATTCAAGCATTTTTTTGGCGCTCAAATGTAGAAGTCCTAAAAATATTGTTAATAAAGAATACAAATAGAAAGAAAAAATATTACGAAATACTAAATCAATTAAATTTTAAAAACAAACTAGTCACCAGCAACGACGCCATTTTGATAGGCTTGATTTTGCAGCAGTGTCGCGTCACCGATGCCAGCCGTTTGTTATATTCGACTCACCAACTCAATACAAAAATGAAAACTATGACTACACTCTTTTAAGGAAGTATAGCGGCCAGTCTGGGTATCGAATCTACAGACACAAGTTACTAGAATTTAGTCAGTTAAATACTTCTAAAATAAAAGTGTAAAAAGTATCGGATAACAAAAAGAAAGATAATAAAGAGAAAATATTATTATGGGCGAGGATAAATTAAACTAAGATTAACAAAGCGAATAAAAACTACAGGTTGTGCTAGATATCCCTCACCCCGAGTTAATTGGTATAAATAGTTACATGGATTCACGAGTTATTAAGATTGAATCTCGTTTCGTCAATTAATTAAATCAAGAGTTGTCACACCCCTAAATTCACATAAAAGTCTACTAAGATTTTGACGTCAACAAATACCCCAAAAATTACGCACGCAAGGTTGTAAATACGGAGCATATATGATATACCCTATTAAATCTCATAGGCGTAATAATTAGGACCACCCAATCGAAATAAACTCATAAACTCCATCACCATAGCAAAGCAACCCATCAACCCTAAGTGAGTTCAATCCAACACAACCTAATTTAAAATAACTATTAATCATAATGAAAAGCATAAATTAAAGCACTAATTAATTAAAGGCAACTGGAATTAAATAAACTACAACAATTAAACTAGGCTTGAAATAAATAACAAAGCATGAAAAATAAGGAAATGAATATAGGTTACAAAGCTTAAGAACTAAAATGAAAATTACATTAATGGAGATGGAGGAAAAGTAATTTTACAAACCCAAAATGGGTAAGACAAACCTAGGAGAGAAAAGCTCTCAAAACTAACCTAAAAACTAACTTAAAATGATATATCTACAAATAAAACAAGTCTCCCCTTAAATAGTAAGTTACAAAAAGGAAAAAAAAGAAAAAGGGAAAAAAATAGAAAAGAAAAAAGAAAAAAAAGGAAAAAAGAAATAAGAAAAGGAAAGTAGCAGCACACGTGACCAAAAAGAAAGGACCGATCGACCGGGGACAGAGGCGCGGTTGACTGCCGGAGAAGGGGGGAGTCCACTTGAAATGACCCACGGCAAAAATGCCAAATCGGGTCGATCGGTGGCCAGGGCCCATGCTGATGCAACTTTTATTCAGACCCGCTATCCTCTTCCATAAAAAACCAAGACCTCCAATGGGTAAAAACTCTATATACCGGATAATTCGTGACCAAAAACCTGGTACGACATTAAAGGATCAAGAATTGCATTTGTTGAAGCCTCCAATGTGTGTTACCAAGACTCGCAACAATAATCAAAGCCCAAGATCAAATTGGGCATGGCAAACAATGGCAAAATCCTAAGACCTAACTGGGATGTGCATAAAGGCCCGAATGCCATGGCCAAGACCCGAGCACAAAGCCCCCATATGGATCAAGCCAAAACTCGAGCACAAACCTAAGCAAAGCCTGAATTGCCATTCTCAGATTTGGACATATTTACTGCAAAAGAGAAAAGGGACATAGATGGAATTTATTAAAATGTTAGTATTGAATTAATAAATTAATTCCCTTATAATTCTTCCCCGATCAAAGTCCCGTGGATTATTCGTTCAGACTTCGATTCGAGCACCGTTCATGTCCATATGAAACTTGACCTGAGAGCTTCAACTTTCGTGAAGACTTTAGGCAAAAATCCCAAAGTGTGAAATGACGATAATGCCCTTGAACGTGCGATATTCGATGGATCTTTATCGAAATGCACCCAAACTCCACACTAAGCACCGTAATACCTATAAACACTCAATAATACCTCAAATAACATGTTAACATATACAACGGAGGTTATCTGATTAACGAGCATAATTATAGACATTAAAGTACCCGAGAAGCCTAAAATGCATAAGTTTCGAGGGTAATAAGTTCTATGATTCGGGACGATCGGTGGACGTATAGTAGTACTCTCTGGACTTTTTCTGATTGCTCTTTACCATGTCGAACCCTTAGTGAGTAGGGAATTTCATAAACTGATGAACTATGGACGCCACTGCTTCGAACTTCTTTAACCTGACTCTACCAAGGATCATATTATAAGCTGAGGGAATGTTCTTATCCAGGATAAAGACACAAATATTTTCTATTCTGCTTGCTAGCGAAGTGTCGATCAATAATTCCAGCTTGACAGTCCCCACCTTTTCTCTAGAAAAGCTGATTAAAGGCCGATTGTAAGGTTACAACTTGCTATCTCCCAGCCCTAGACTATGAAAGAAGTTGTAGAACATGAGATCAATTGAGTTACCATTTTCTATGAGAATTCGCATTACCCTGGCATGATGCACCCGACAAGTAATGACTAAAGGGTCATCACAAGGGTATAAAACTCCAAACAAATCATTTTCGGAAAAGCTAAAGACTAGCTTATCTTTATTCACTTTTCTGGGCCAACCATCTACTTCATCTGTTAAATTAACTTGCCTAATATAGGAGCAAGCTTTGGCCTCATTTAAATAAGCCTTTCTCTCAGCTATTTAGTGTCCGCCTTCAACATCTCCTCCTGTAATGAAGTGGCGATCAAAAGATATCATGCTTACATCAAGTTTAGGCTCTTTGGGTTTCTTTAACAGGTCGGGATCATCTTCATAATCATCATCTCGACCTCTCTTCCTGTTGTCTTTATTCTTGTTAGGGGATTCAGACCGTCTTTTATTATCTCGACTTTCAGCCCGACCAATAAATTTGACTAATTTTCCTCGACGAATGAGAGATTCATTCTCATTCTTTAAAGAAATACAATTATCACTGGTATGTCTGTGATCTTTATAAAAGTCACAATACTTAGACTCATCTCTCCGATTGGGCAGTGATTTCAGTTCGGGCCATGTCAAGTCTTTACTTCCCCTAATTTCTTCTAGAATGTGGTGCACACCTATAGTGAGAGGAGTATATTCCTCATACTTTTTAGATTTATCGAATTTCTTGCCTTTCTACTCCTTTTTCTCAAAACTCTTCTGGCCTAAGATTTTGCCTCAGGAGTTTGCTTAGTAGCCGTAGCCTTTTCGATATTCATAATTTTCCCAGCTTTGGCTATCAATTCAGTCATTATTTTCAAAGGTTCCTTTACCAATGCATATTATAACTTTTCAGGAAGCAGTCCGCTCATTAAAGTTGTGATGGTCATTTTTTCTTCATAGTCAACAACTTCCAATTTCTCATTATTGAAAAGAGTGATATATTCCCTAGTAGTTTATCCTAGTTGTTGGCGAACACTGAGTAAATAGGCCACTCTTTTGACTGGCTTGGCCCCAAAGTAAATATTACTGACAAATAGTTCAGCGAGCTGATGAAAATTAGAAATCTGTCCTCGGGGTAAATTATTATGCCAGATTTGAGCTGGACCAGTGATAGTTTTTAAAAAAGCTCTGCATCTCATCTCGCCGGGAACAGAATAAATATCAGCGACAACTTGGTACTGTTCGACATGTAGGACGGGATCAGTTTTACCATTATGTTTGGGTGTGACCACATGTTGTTTGGATTTAAAAGGTGTGGGGTAATCCACAATAGCCTATATAAAAGGAGATCCTTTTATAAAACTCGTTTGCAAAGGATTCTTAGTCTTGGCCATTTCTCCCAAATGATTATTTAATCTCTGTATGGATCCATTCCAAGAGTGCTCCTCTGGTTTGCACTTGGACGAGGAAGCTTTGGTGGCTTTACTGTGCACATGTGATGAGCTCTCTTCCTGAGAAGTCTGCTCGGCATGCACAGTTCGTTTGATGCTAGGCCTAAACCTAACTGACCCTTTCATATTCTCGTGGGATTGAATTGTCTCTCTGTGATAACCTCTAGTTACTCAGGAACGTAGGTGATCAAAAGCGAATGCCTTGCTTAAACATTCTAAGACGCTCGATCGCTCAGAAGTGAAGGACCGACCATCATAATAATTAGAAGATCAAATTAATGATATTTCCCCCAGACAATAAGATCTATTATGAGAAGATCTGGAGTAGTTACTTCTTTCATTTCTGGTGGGATGAGGTGGAATATCCCTTTGGGATAGTGCAGCGGTGGACTTATCTTGCAACGTTCGGACCAACTGCCTGACTAACTCTTGCATGGCTTCCTGCCCTTTGGCCAGATTGAGTAAATTCTATGAAGACCCACCACACTAGGAGGAGCAAAGGAATCTAGAGCATTGCCTGCAGTCACAAGGCTACTCTCAGTAATGTTCGTTGTCCCTTAGAGAATATTATAAGGAAACAAGTGTATAGGATGGGTAGAGAACGATGACCAACAGTTGTTCCCACAAACGATGCTAATCTATTGATGTCCAAAATTGGTAGATACTTTATCTTAACTAATAATTCCCAATTTTGTAATCACAAATAAAATGTAAATGAAAATGATGAAAAATAACAAAGATTTTTAAAGTGGTTTGTCTTAGGATAATCCTACATCCACTATTATGGTATTACTATTGAAGGTGGTTACATAGAATTTACGGTAGTCTTGCGTATATGGACTGAACTCTTGTCCCCTGAGCTAAGGAAAATGAGTTATTTATAATGGTCCGAAAACCAAGGGCTGGAATGCCTTTATATATCCAGGCATTTACACCGATTTATAATGAATGAGACCATTGTTCTTTTAAGGCACGTGTGGCATATCTCTTGATAATTCTCATTTGAATGACTCCTTCCTGATGGTTCATATTCTTAAGCTGGTCGACCAGTATGCCTACCAAGTTGTTCTGGAGCCAACCAAGTATAAATAAAGCGCTGAGATATATATTCATGAGGACATTTGTCACGATATAATAGGTCCACACGACATGAATAATCTAGCCCACAATAACAACATAAATAAAAAATATCTAAAGAGTTTCAAACCTTAACCAAACCCTCTTACAAGAATCTCTCAGCCAAACACTTTCTCTTCCCTTCCTTTCGTCAATTTTATCCCACAGGGAGTGAGAGAGGTTGTAAAACCCATATCTTTCCTAATACCACTTACGAAATTCAAAAGAGTAAAACAAATATAGAAAAAGTGGAGAAAATGAAACCAAATGCAAGTGCGATTTAGATTTTTTTACAATCGTCAAGCACTACCGTCACTGCCGCAATCATCATATACCACCTCCATCCTCACTGTCACCCTTCCATCGTTAATTGTCAATGCTTAGGTTTATTAATCCAGTTTGCGGTGTTGTGGATTTATAAATTGATTTGCTTTGCATTTGTGGTGCTTTTAGAATGCACAAAAGGGTTCTCATGATTGTAAAAGGGGGTAAGGTGGTGTGTTTTCAAATTCGAATAAGGATTATTAGGGAAGATGATGGTACATGATTGTAAAAGGGGGTAAGGTGGTGTGTTTTCAAATTCGAATAAGGATTATTAGGGAAGATGATGGTATTTTTATCCATAAAAAAACAACGATAAGTCAAAATATAAATTAAAATGATTTTTTAATGTAAAAATAATGGTGTTGAAATCTGAGTTATGTCTAATTTTGAGTCTTCCACAGGTCAAGCACAAATAAGTAGTAAAAAAACTCATATCTATAGATACATATAAAGTTATCATCACAACACAATGTCAATATTTGTCACGCCCATACAACGAGACATGTGCATTTCATTAACACATTAACCATTTATTAATTTTGTATTTTCTAGATTAATGCAGGCACATATGTATTTAGTCAATACATGCATTTAATTAGTTCATGTATTACGAGATCCATGTATAGAAGTCTAAATGAGGTATGTTCAAACTATCATTTCAATCTTTTTCTCGTATATGTATAATCGTTTCACTCTCTACTTTTATTTGTTTGCTGTTTTGAATTTAACATTGTATGAAATGCATCAATATGAATTTATCAGAGGCACAAATGGGGGATTATGAGGAAAATAATAACACTTTATCCGGTGTATGCGAGGAAAAATAACTTAGGGCGTCTAAGGAACAGTTGGAAGTGCTATAAGGCATGTTCAAGGTCAACAATGGTCTCACTCCGGTTAGTGGCATTTTTAATATATAAATATCACCTTAAGTAAGGGTGTTTGTCTAATTGGGTTTTTGTGTGTGTTGATGCTGATACATTTTTTCGTACAAATGTAAAAGGTTGCTTTGGTCAAACAACTGAATCTCAAGCCTAGGCAGTGAAAGTATGGTTTCAAAATTACAGAGGTAGGTGAGATTTTCTTCTATTGCTCCAAGGGTATGATTGATATATCAAAAAAGTAATCTAAAATGTAGACTACTAAGAACCGACAATGGATTGTATGAGGTTGTGTCATTTTTTTTATTGATATTATGTTAACAATTTAACAGTCTTAAGATGATTTCGCCTAATTATATAAGGAATCGAATGAAAAATAGAAATTATTCAAATATAAAAATTAGTAGCCAAATTCTCGATTATATGTTTGCTTCATGCATTGATAGTGCACTATATTTGCACTTGCAATTTCTGAGCCATAAATACTAATATGTTGTACTTATTAGGTATATTTTGTATAAATTTATAACGTGACATAAATTGTATAAAATATTTAATGTTACATATTAAGATTTTGTGATTTTTTTGATGAGTACATCTTGAATGTTTTGGGATTATTTTACGTTATTTTCTATATACCTTTAAACATAGTAGTCTCTTTCATAATAGTTTTTATATATTAATTTAATATTAATTTTTATTTATTTAAAATATTATTAAAATATTCAGACACATTATTCACCTTAAAATATTATTTTACTATATTAAATATATTTTCAACGTATTTTAAAAATATTCTTTTTTACCATGCGAATTTTTAAAAAATTAAATTTTAACCATCATGCACGCAAGGTAACCAGTCTATAATATTCATATAGGTGTAGGGGTGTTCAGAAAACCGACCGAACCGGAGGACCGAGCCGAACTGCCTTATTTTTGTCGGGTTGTTTTTATAGTCGGTTCGTTCCCCTTTTTTTTTTAAAACTGACTAAGTCGGTCCGGTCCTCGGATTTGGGCTTGACAGGGTTGGTCTGGACCGACCCGGAGACCAACATGAATTAAATATATATATTTTTTAATATTTTATATGTGTCACTTATGCTGCTACTAGTGTGGTGTAAAATAAATAAAAGATTTAAAAGAGTCAAAATGTTAAAATATCTAACCAAACAAAACCCTACTATACCATCGTTCTTATTCGTTGTCACCACACAAGCCATCCAAGACAAATACAAAAAAAAACTCTCTCTCACATCTCACCCAAGCCATCCAAGTTCCAACCAAGATCAGCCGCCGATGCGTGCTGCCGCCGCCGCTCACACAACTCAAGCCATACCTGATTGTTGCCGCCGCTTGCTACCGCTGCCGACGGTTGTTGCCGCTGCCGACGCTGCCAATCAGGTATGTTTTTTTTTTTTAATCTTTTTTTTATTATTATCTATCCTATCCTATGCTTGTGAACGAATATTTTTGAGCGATTTGAACGAACATATCTGAACGAACATTTGTTCAAAACAATCCCGATTTGAATGCGTTTTTATACTTTTTTTTGGCCGAACCGACCCTGTAAAAAATCGAACCGAACAGGGTCGGTTAACCGATATTATCGGTCCGGTTTTGGTCTATTTTTTTTAGAAGATCGACATAGTCAATCCGATAAAAAAATATTTCAAAATCGAATCGAATGGGACTGAACCGCGAACACCCCTACATCGGTGGATTACTTTACAATTTACAAACGACGTATAACGAGTTGGTGCTTGGGTTTGGTTGTGTTTGTAAAGGCTATAGAAAGATTGAATCCTCCTCGGCCTCGTGATCCAACGAGCGAGCCAAGATGCTTTTGTGGCGCAGCAGAATATTAGACGCTTCTTGTAATGTATCTCTTGGAACTTTTGTTAAGCACCTACCAACTTTAAAGCCCCCAACGTTGATACCCAACAGAATCAATAGAAAAAAACTAATCACCACAAATAATGTCCTCAAAACTTCCCATTTCGAAACCCTATCCCCTCACCAGAAACAACAGATTCAACTCTACGTTGATGCTTTACTTCAGTGGAACCAGGTCTACCCCCTATCCCTTAACATATATACTGAGTATTTTTGTGTGAACCCAATTTATGAATTTCTGTTTCTTAACTCCGTAGAAGATGAATCTTACTGCTGTGAGGGAGGAAAATGAGGTTATGGAAAGGCACATTGAGGACTCGCTAGCTATTATACCTCCCATTCAAAACTCATATCTCTCACATTGTGAAGCTTCCTGTGAAAATATCAACCTTGTTGATGTAGGAAGCGGTGCGGGGCTTCCAGGGTTAATTTTAGCCATTGCCTGCCCTGGTAATCCATCTGAATCCCATGTGCTTACTTTTATTTTCCCTGTTTGGTTGCCTAGGAACTTGGTTACTTGTTTCCTTTTCTCTGTTTGTTTCCTGAGAAAATGTAGCATTGGAAAATACAAGTGGAGATTTTAATTATAACGTTCAGTTTCCCTGTTAAGAGTTGAAAACGATTGATTAAAATTCTCTTGAATCTAATTTTAGCTTAAGAAATTCTTTCATTCATTTTAGTTAGAATTAGTTTCTTCCCAATTTAAATGTACATTTAGATCTAGTTTATGTGTTGGATTCAAGCAAGTTTAAATGTAAGAGTATACCCCAACTTGTATGTTGTCTTGATTCCATTTGACCAAATCACATTTGGACTCGTGGTCATACGTTGATTCTGAAAGCTCTACAATCAAGATTTCAATACCGGACTACATTTAAAGTTTCATTACTCTAGAAATCTAGATTAAGCTAAATTTAACCCATTGTAGGATGAAGGTAAAATGGACTTAGATGACATATTTCACCTATGGTTTAATAAAACTGAAATTTAGATTTTCTTAAATTGGAAAATGTGTTTAACCTTGTGTGTTTATGCTCTTTATAGATTTGCTATACACTCGTGCCATATACTTTTCATATAAAAATATATTTTCAAAATGTGCTTATTTTGCGGTTAGAGTACTTGATTTGGTTTATTAGATATTCTGAAGTGTTTTGCATCTTTCCCTCAGCGAAGGAATGCCTCGCTGCCCTTGAATCTTTTTTGCAAAATAAGCAAAAAGTCTGCCTGATTTTCGAGATCCTATCTTGTGGCTCGCTACAACAAACACATGCTTCGCTACAATGGAGAATGTATTCACTGCCTGCAGATGCCTAACAGTTTCTTCGAGGACTTTATTTTAATTTTTTGTGACTATCTTGATAACGCGTCTTTGTAGTAAACTGGTTTTGCTGCAAAGAAGTGCTTGCGAAGTTGCCATTGAAATGTGATCATATTATATCTTTTTGAGATCTTTTGCATTATATGTGCAAATTACATTTTTTAGCCATATCTCGTTGATGGATTGACTAGTGACTTGCTAGAGTGGCTTAGGTTACGTAGTGGTTTATGAGAACCTGTCTTGTAAGTTGAGACTATTTAGGTGAGCCTTGTGCCTCATTAGCATGGAGGATTATGGCTGATTTTGAGAGCTTGAGATTGTTTTTAAGATAACCTTTTGCTGAAAATCTTTATTTCTTGTTAAAATTTAAGCCTCTTTGTATTTTTGAGCTGCCATTGTGTCATTTAGAATTTAAAGTTATTTGAAGTTTGATTACTTTTTCTCAAGACTTGAAAAAATATTTTTCAAATATTGTTTTTGTAAGACTTTAATTCTTTGATATCTTATAGATACTTTGTGAGTTTGTTTTTGAGTGAGTAGCAAATTTGATCACTTCTTTCAACTTCTTTATACCTTTAGGACATCTCACATCTCAGGAAGTAAAAATACACTTTGTGGCTTTTCTTGGCTCCAATTCTATTCGGATCAAGTTTTGTTCTTCAACTCAAAAGTCTTTGATTTGGGTTTATAATGAAGACGTCAAGTGTAAATCAAAACGTGTCGTTGTTGTGAAGCTTTCTCCATTTGATAACTCCTTCTCTTAGTCGAAGATGTGGTGTGAAAGAGTTAGTTCTGGAAGTTATGCAAAAGTGTCAGTCTCCACTATACCTCATGGTCATTCCTTCTTGAGGTTTTTCTTTTGTGGGTTTTTCCTCATATATAAAGCACGGACACTTTGTCGGAGGTGACATACCCGTGTCGGACACTCTTGACACGATACCCGTATGATACCCCTCTGACACGCCACGTGGCATGTCGACCTGATTTGACATTTAAAAAAAGTCGAACACTTTTGTGACACTCCGTCGACACTTCTGGGAGTGAGGATGAAGTTTTTGATCTAGCCGGAGATGTTGATAAATGAGGAGCGAAAACACTTATTTAGCCCATTTTGACATTATTAATATTTTTGTCTAGAATGGGTTCTTTTTGTATATTGGTTGTTACTTGTTACTTTGCTAGCAATGGAGTTAGTTGTGATACAAGACTTTATGTGTATATAAAACTATTGATTTATGGTTTAAATGTTTTTATAACACATTTGACCATGTTATTTTAGATAATTAGATAATTAGTTTGACTACTACTTTATTTTAGTGCAAATAGATCAAAGCATGCATGAAATATTATTAAAAAATATTTATGAGTATCCGTATCCCCGGCGTGTCGTGTCCAATTTTTTAAAATTTTCTGTGTCGGCGTGTCCATGCTGTGTCGGAGTCCGTGTCCGTGCTTCATAGGTTGTGTGATTGGTTTATCCTTTTTGCATTTTGTTTCGTCACTAAAATCTAAGAAGATAAAATTAAATTGAATCAATTGGTATACACAATAATGTTTATTTGCCCATAAAATAAATAAAAAAAATTAATTCCTCAATCTCATTAATAATTTTAATTTGGGTAGTTAAGCTAGGCCGTTGTTTTTCTTCGGCTTTCCGAGCCACATCCTTATGCCATAGCACTCTTATTAAGTAATGTAAATCACACACATGTAAATAAAGATTTGAATGTAGAGAGATAAGGGAAGAGAGATTGGACCATGTGGGGATTTTTATCGTGGTTCTGTGACTCAAACAATTATTTATGTCCACGACTCAAGACAACACTCGAGGAACTTCACTAGCATGACCTTTTGATTGCGGGTGAAAGACTACTCACCATATACATGCTCAAACCTGAGTACCAATCTTGTTTGTGAGAGAAGATCACGTTCTTGACATGCTTTAACCTGAGCACCAATCCTCTTGTAGTTAAGACTAAACCTTTGCAATGTTTAGCCCTTAGCTTGAACATCTTTTACAATCTCTCATTAGAGAGGATACGGAATTAGAGAGGATATGAAATAAAGCACTATGGAAGAAAGCATTGACGACTAGTTGATGATGCTTTGAATGTCTCTTCCACGGTGGATGATGTTCACGTGTTGTAGGAGATAAATAACTTTGCTCTCCTTAAACTGGTAACAAATAAAAAACACATAGGTGACTATGGAAAGTACACAGGTGACTATGGGTCACATAAAGCCTATTTAAAACGGCATAGAAGCCTACAGGGTACAACGATGACTATTGGTCCCATAAAAGCTTATTTAAAAAGGCATAGAAGTCTACTGAGCACATAGGTGACTATATGAGAGATAGGCGACTGTGTAAAAGGATTCAAAGAAAAGCTACAAATAAGCACCTATTTACAGGCACCTATGTGGTATTGGAGCAATAATCCTTGCTTCATATAAAAAGTTGCTATGATAAATTTGTTGCATCAACTACTTCTTTTATATCCAAAATTTACCGCAAGTTTTTTAACGACTATAGGCCACATAAAAGCCTTTTTAAAAAGGCATAGAAATTTACTGGGCACATAGTCGACTATATGACAGATAAGCGACTGTGTACGCAAGTGATTGTGTTTTTCTCCAGATTCAAAGAAAAGCTACAAATAAGCGCCTATATACATGTGCTTATGTGGTCTTGGAGCAATAATCCTTGCTTCATATAAAAAGTTGCTAAGATAAATTTGGTACATCGACTACTTTTATTTCCAAAATTTACCGCAGTTTTTTTGAAAATTTCAAGTAGGTTTCTAAAAACTTGTAATAATTAATTATAAAGGGTGTTCCCAAAAGACTTTAGAAATACAAATAATGTATTGAAAAATATATGTTTACTTATTTGCACTTGGATAGTCCTTGTTGAATGTTCTTGTTCTTTGTTGAGTGCTTCGATGCTCTTGTTGACAATGACATGCTTCATTCGCTCGTGTGAACTTTGTTGAAGGTTGTTGACTTTGGATGATTTACTTGAGTCAGTTGACTTGATCTCTTGTGGTGCCCTCTTACTTTTCTTGTTTAGTGTATTGCTTGACATTAGATTCTATAGTAATCTTTGTGATCCTGAACTACTCTTAGAAGAAGATAGTTAGTAGGGTGTGACACCCCGCCTATTAAAATAACGAGTGGCTAGCCCTCCACTAAAATAAACGAGAGTCTCATATGACTCATTCTTAGCATCACTGTTGAAATTCGATTAACCACCTATTAATTTTTAATTATAATACCCCAATAAACCATTCAACATAAACCCATTCACAGTGAACAATATAAATAATCACACCAATAAAGAAATCTAAATGCGGGAATAAATAAAACCAAGTACCGAATAAACCATCGGTTACCTATAATCTTATATAATTATCCAAATGGAACTAAATAAACTGAATGTAAATACATAGAAGGGGCGATATGCGCAACAATGTCTGTTATGGAACCTAATCTGAGATAACAATTATAAAAGCGGCTACTCCAAATCCTTCAAGCATCCACATTAGCTGCAGCTACATATCCCTGGAGAGAGGAATCATCCTTGGTGTCTCGGTGGCTGGACACTTGAAAGATTTTGAAAATATTTGATGCGGGTCAGAGCCCAAAACTTTTTAAAAACATTTAGCAAATGAGTAAAATACAGTAATGATAATGTATAACAAATTTTCATATTTAAACTGGTAGTGCACTCACATGAGACAATACTCAACCCTCAACTATAGTGCGCACCTAACGTATGCATTTTAACCACCAAGTTATGCTATCCCCCTAACTAGTCCCATAACATCCTAGGTTTCACACGTTACCATATCCCACGTATTTTTATAAGATTAATAATCACGCCAGCTTAACTATTACATTTCTCAATTATAAATTTAGTACTTTATTTCTAATAACTGTCACTAGCTATTTAAACAGTACACACTTAATATTTTAACCCGTATATTTGTCTACACATACACTTACGTAATAATATACTACAACAAACATACATATGTCGTGTATAGTCGCCATCCCTCAGAGTAATAACTCACTGGATGCAGGTCTATACAATGCTATCATCTTCCAGGGCATGCTCACCTCATCCTGGTTTGCGGAGGTCGGACTCTTACACCGACTCTGTAAAATCACAAACGTATTGGAGGCGATCATATTCCTTCGACAGTGAGTCATAATCATACCCAAAATTACCTCACTTCGAATATCAATCACATAAAGCATATACATGGCGCTATGATCTGGCGTCGATACTTAGCCAACCGTGTTTCGCCGGGGAAGATCACCCACATCTCGCAACCTCCACTGATAGCTCTAAAGGTGTCTGTTTCACATAAATATCATACACACATATATTATTCTTTTTATATATTGTCTTTATACCCGTATATATATAAAATCACATAATCGTCTAATCTGTGCCTATCACCCGAAGCACTAGTGGGATTTATTCTAACAATATCATTAGATTTTATCATCAATTTCACTTTTCTCAAAACCCATTTACACGTTAATCCCATCCCAAAATTGGTTTAAATTTTACCAATTATGATATGACATGAATCGCTACACAAATAACATCAAGCAAGTCATTCACTTGCCTTTGGTATGAAGAAGACACTGAATCCTCCTTGTATATTGAGTGAGGCCTAGAAATTCTTCAAAGATCCTCTCCAATTTGGCCTCCCTTGGTTCTTCTTGTGTTTCCTCCCTTTTTCTCCCAAATTCCTCTCTTAAGGGTTTGATAATGTAAAGTGGCTGCCCCCAAGCTCCTAAGCTCTTATTTAAATACTCTAACCCTTAAATTAGGTTAATTAATAACATTAGAATGATCCGAATACCCCCGTACGGGTCCCGTATAGCGTAAAAAGTCCCCGAAACCTGTTACAACCCTCAGATACCTAATTCTGAGTATCTCGACCCATTCCGGATCATTCATGCACTTGAAATCACCGTCCGAGTCATCTATCATCAATTTACCATCTTATTCCCAACACCCCACACACGCGTCCCGAATAAGATTCTGTCGACCCGTCGCTTTTATTCACTTACTACGTACTATAAAATAATACAATTTCATTTACTTATCACACAAGTAAATATAATATCACACAAGTAACTATAATAACACATAAATATTACTCCATTTCTCGCTAGTTAATATGTATTCAATTCACTTTAGTTTTCAATTAAATTAAATTATTGTGACACGTGTAATTTAAATATTCCCAAAAATACGGGGTGTTACATAGGCCACATATCATATTTGAATTGATATCATCAAAATCAATTGAGCCATCTTTGAAAATTATTTGGATTCACAATTTTGATTGTTTCCTTAAAAACACTAGCATTATGGGTTTATACACTGCTTATGCGTAGGTTGGAAAGTGACGCTTTTGGAGTCTATGAATAAGCGTTGTGTCTTCTTGGAGCATACGGTTAGTCTGACTGGTTTGTCAAATGTACGAGTTATACGAGGAAGAGCCGAGGTATGCATGTACTCCTCTACACTCTGAATTTTTTTATCTCTCTATGCATGGCATTCACAATTATATAATCATTTTGTGTTCTCTTTGCTGGTTTGGTTTGACTCTCCAGTTGATGAAGTTTTACTTCAAGGATATATATTTATTTTTTCCTGATGTAATCGACAATTTATAGAAGCTTGTCTAAGTCAGTAATTCAGCTATTTTTACCGTATTTGGCCATTTCGATATGACATCTATGCTCAACAGTCTGCTAATGAGAGTCTGCTCGTAAATGTAAATATGATAGTTGGGTTATTGGCAACAATCAGGTCTCCAAATAACTAACTGCTGGAGGCATAGGCCTGTTTGGTTATGTGTTTAAATACAATTTTGGTAAAAGTTTGCATTTGGCAGACTTGTTTTTCAAATCTAAGTTTAATAAATCTTGTGTTTAAACACCCTAATATATATATAATGCAAATAAATTTGAATACGTGTAAAATATGATATATTATATACGTAATATATATACGAGTACATATAGTTATGTGTTATTAACTAACATTGTTAATACATACATGATATTTATATTTATGTTATATGTTCATGTATGTATGTAATTTTTATTATGTATTATACATGAAATATCATAATAATATGTCTATAGTATACATGTATACTTTTTTCTATATTGTATGTATGTATAAGCTAAAATATACTTATATTATACATGTATATATGTCTAAATATTGTATGAAGGTGTATATGCTTATATATACATGTAGGTTGAGGTTTGATTCCCCATCCCCTTTCCCCTCTCCACTTAAAAAATACATAAAGTATATATATATATATATATATATATATCCGCACTCTTAAAATGCGGACTGGTATGCACAAGAGCACTTAAAATGCGGACTGGTATGCACAAGAGCAGTACTGTATATATATATATATATATGTATATATTATCAATGTTATTTAATATGTACATAACTATATGTAGTTGTATATATATTACATATATAATATATCATATTTTCTATGAAGCACCGACATTCTCCCGGAAGCCACGAGTCGGCTTTGACATGAGTCCGACACGCGACACGCTCCGATACGTTGCCGACACGCTGGGACACGTTGCCGACACGCTGGCTGACACACTGGGACACGTAAAAAGAACACTTTTTATTTATTTATTTTACTTTTTTTACTTTTTTTTAATTTTTTTTTCTTATGCGATTATGATTTTGCCTTATTTATGATTTTTAATGTTAAAGTGTGTTTGAATTTTGTTTTATATGGTCAATTTTCTTAATTTCATGTTAAGAATGCTCTAATAATGTATTTTATGGAAAAAAATCTATATTATTTCATTAATATATATATTTAAATATATATTATAAATTTTAACATATATTATATATTATACGTATCCTAGCATGTCGTATCCTAGTTTTTGAAAAAAATCACGTGTCTCGTGTCGTGTCGAAACACGTATTACGTGTCGAGTCCGTGCTTCATAGCATATTTTACACGTATTCAAATTTATTTGTATTATATATATATATATTAGAGTATAAATGAATGAAAATAGGGAGAATGAACGTTTCTGTGTTAAAAACAAGTTTAAGAAAACAAGTGTTTAAAAACAAGATTTTTTAAACTCGGATTTTAAAAAAGTCTGCCAAACGCAACCTATAACCACAATGTATTTACTTGTACATAAACATATCATATATGTATTTTTTAAGGGGGAGAAGGGAAAGGGGAGTTTTATGTGTTTAAATACAATTTTGGTTACAGGTTACGTATGGCAGACTTGTTTTTAAAATCTGAGTTTAAAAAATCTTGTTTTTAAACACTTGTTAGGGGGAGAAGGGAAAGAGGAGTTTTATGTGTTTAAATACAATTTTGGTTACAGGTTGCGTATGGCAGACTTGTTTTTAAACTTTGAGTTTAAAAAATCTTGTTTTTAAACACTTGTTATATGTACAAGTAAATACATGTTATATGTACACTTAAATATATAATATATACACACATGTATGTTTAATTCATATATTATATATGTTACATGGAATGTTTAAATCGCGGTGGCGCAAGGTGTCGTGTTTTGGTTCTAGGGTCGCATCGCCCATCGCGGAAGCAATTCTTGCATTTCATTTTTTTGATTTCGAAAAACATATAACAAATATAAATAAATAAATATGTTCAAACAATCATCCCAAAATAAAGTACTACATCACTTCAAATAAAGTCATGAGGCCATAACGTAAATTATATAACATTTTAAACTGAAATTTGTTGAGGAAATAACAAATTAAAATGAAATTTGTAAAATAAATAACATTTTAAGCTGAAATTTGTTAAAAAAAAAAGTAACTTTTTAAACTGAAATTTGTATTTAGAAAAAAGGTAACATTTTAACATAATTCCAGTTAGATCTCAAGCCACCATCTCACCTAAAACCAATTGGTGTTAAGGTGGGCAAACCTTTAATCTTTTACAGGTTCACTCAACATCGTTGTCTTAGGGGAAGGCAAGACATTTGTTGTACTCTCATTTCAACACAAAGTCCCCCAACAAATGACACATCAGATCTCAAGCCACCATCTCACCTAAAACCAATTGATGTTAAAGAGGGCAAACTTTTAATCTTTTTACACGTTCACTCAACATTGTTGTCCTGGGGCAAGGCATTTGTTGTAATCTCATTCCAACTATAATAAATTACACATTATGATTTTTCACAGAATAAAACCATTAAATGATTAGTATGCATACATTTTGAATTTAAAATCACCCTCGCTTTGCCTTAATCCCTCACGAGAGACCCCTGGTTTACTCCTTAATTCGCTTCCCAAATATCAAAGTCGGACACTTACTGGCTTGCCCTAATGCTCCAATTTCGCAATTGGACCCTCAGGCGACTTTGATTTCGAAGTCTGCGAGGTCGATTTAGCTATGGGGTTCCTCTGGCGAGTTCGATGTTGCCTAGCAAAAGGGGAACTTGCAGTTGGGAATACGCTAGGGTTTCATGCTTACGAAGAGATTTCGGTTTGGAAAGGGTTTCATTCTCCCATTTATTTTACCAAAATGACCTAGTTTTGTAAAGTCAAAAAAGTTGAAAAAAATAAAAAATAACATAAAAAATTAAAATAACACACACTAAAAGGTATTAATAAACCTTGAACCCAAATAGCATCCAAATATCACCGATAGCGCAAATAGCGCGCAATTGCTTCCAAATCGCGTGATCGCGGAAGCTATTTGTGATTTTCGCAAATCTAAATGGGTTGTCGTGTTTTTCGCCCAAAAAGCGCAATCGCACACTACGTTGCTCTCAATCGCGTGCTTTTTAAAACACTAGTTACATATTTGTGTGTGTGTTCATGTGTTTACTTTTTTAAAACTATTTTTAAACCAAGTCTGCCAAGTTCTTATAAAAATTTTAAACACAAAAAATTGGGTTATAATTTTTTTTCTAAAAACATACAAAATAGTTTTCTCAAAAATAGTTTCTAAATGAAGTTTTCTCAAGAATAGTTTCTAAACTAAGTTTTCTAAAAACATAATTAAACGGATCCGTACTATGCATTGTACATCTATAAATTGTTAGTTCCAATGGTCATGCAGAATCTTAGTAATAATATATAGGGTTAAATGCAAATTTGACACTGATGTTTGGGGTGATTTTGAAGTTTGAATCTTTTGTTTCAATTTTTGCAATGTTAATCCCGACCTTTTTAAATTGCCTAATTTAAACCCTCCGTTAAACAACCGTTAAGAGGCCTAACATAAATGTTGATTAGGCAACCAATGTGAAGGCTTACGTGGCATTGTCAATTAAAATATGTTTAGAACTTTAAAAAAGCTCCCCAAAAAAAAATATAAAAAAGAAAATGAAATTATAATTTAAATAATATAAAAACATACAAAATACAAAAAAATAAATAAAAAACCAACCCCAAACCCACCAAACGCCTCACAAACCCACCACCACCATTTATATTTTTTACCCACCAAACACCACCTCCTCACAAACCTACCACCACCTGATGTGGCGAGTGGGTACAAGGGGCAACCGACCCTAGCTGCACAAGAGGAGAGAGAAAAATATTATCTTTCCCTTTTTTTTTTTAATTCCAACACTTCTTTTCCTAATTTTTAGGTAGTAGTTATCTTAGAAATTATCTATTAGTTTCTTAATTAGTTACGAGTCTTGCTTATCAGGTCTTCCTTTTGCCTATCCCTCTAAGAGTGATACAGTTTTATTAATATATTTGAAATTTTACATTGTGTGTGATTTGAGTATTATGTTGTGTTTACAACAATTGATATCAGAGTTGGGTTAGCTGTTGGTGGGTGACGTAAACCATTGTTGTGGGTGAGTGAGATATGACAAAAGCACGTAACATGAGTGAATCCGAGAAGAAGATGGAGACCATGGAGGTAAACATACCTGTGGCCATGATGAAAGAAAATGCTAGAATCCAACAAGAACAGATGAACAAACTCAGGGAACGGATGGACAACATCCCCACCAGCCTTTACCGAACTACCGAGGCCATGGGCCCCACCCACAAGGCCATGCCCCTCGTCGACTCCAACTGAGCCCCCTTGGGTCCACGACACCACCACCCATCACGTTACTGGCGGAAGGAAGCAAAACGACAGCGGTAAGGGATGCCCAAGTAGCCGAGAAACAACCCCAACCCTTTGATTATTCCGACGAGGTCAAGGAGAGTGTGGAGGATGTCCTCGATATATAGGTTGATGACCCATTTGTGGGGATGGCTCTCCACCATGCCAAACATCCCCCGTTTGACCAAAGGTCCATGTATTCAACCCCAGGTGATTGGCAAGTGGTTGGAAGGGATAAGAGTAGGCGAAAGCATGAGTGACTCCACCAACAGAAGCCAATTTGACCACTACGCTTTGGCCAATTTGGGCTTGGTGAGGTTGAAGGAATGATCCAAGGGAAAAAGGATTCCATCCATGTTGATTATTAATCTATGGCTGCCGAGGATGAATCGTATGACCCCAAGAGATCGCACCCATATAGGTACGTATAATGATGAGAGGACGTGCTTTAGATGTGGAACCAAAGGCCACATAGCCGCAGCTTGTTTGTACCTAAACGACCCCAACCTCCTCCCCAACCCCCTAAACCTTTAAACGACCGCATAACGTTTGGTTGGTAAACATCAATTTTTATGGTTATGCGAAGGCGTGGTGAAACGAGGTGGTATGTAAGAGAGATAAATGTATCGGAGCCAATCCATTCGTGGCAAGTGATGAGACATTTGCTTAATGGGGCTTTTATACCGCAGATTTACCGTCGAAAATTGTTCACTCAACTTCAGTTGTTGCGCTAGGGTATGTTGTTAGTCGTTGACCACACAGTTGCTGTGCTCTAAGGCGACCCTTGAGGAGGATGAGGAGCAACTCATTGCTCGCTATGTCTAGGCATTCAATGCTTTTGATAGGACTTGCCACTTACAGACATCTTGATGATGGCGAAAGCTATCGAGTATTGGTTAGAGGTTGGGGGATTATCTATCGTCAATCCCGAGCATAACCACATTTAGTCAAATGGTAATGGGTGGGCCTTCAAGGGCTCCCAAAGGGCTATTTGGGCCCTTCAAATGCGACAAGTGCGGGCTATTAGGGCATAAAGCAGCAGAGAGTCCCAAGAAGAAGCGCCACGCTTAGTACCGGCTACAGAGTTAGAGGAGAATCATGAGTCTCCTCAGGAGGTTACCGTTGAGACGCAAGTGATGCTCACCGCAAAGATCGCATCAGATGATGATGAGCTTCCCCTCTCGTGGCCAAGCTTTTTCTTGTTGAAGTGGTGCATACAACCTTGCCCCAATGGAGCTAGCGTCTTTTTGATTTTTTTTTTTTTTTTTTGGTCATGTGTGAGTTTGTTCTTTTATTCCATTATTAGGTTAGCTTTTACCTTTAGTGGTATGATGTATGCCTTAGGTTATAAATGGCTAGGTTCTAGAATCTACTTTTTGTGTCTTTTCTTATAAGTATTGCCCTAGTGTTAGACCTAGGCACACAATTCTAGGCTGTGAATCTTCTATTCTCCTCATTTGAGGAACATCACATACAACGTTTTAAATATCACTCGAGGCTTCTAAATATGAGGCTTACTGCTCACAGGGTCGACCTGCACCACCTTGAGGCGGTTTGAGGAGAGGCGTTTCTGTGTAAGTGTGAATAAAAAAAGGGATGAAAGCATTTTCTCATCTCCATCGGCAGCTGAGATATCTTCTCCAGGTTAGCTCTCACTCTCTGTATCTCCTTCTCTTTCTTCCTCTCGATCTCTATCTGCCATTGATTTCGATGGGTTCTGTTTTTGTTCGATGTTTTTTTTTGTGTTCTACGGTTTCTTTTTTTGTTCGATGAGTTTTTTTTGGTTCCATGGGTTCTGTAACATATGCATATTTTGAAAGGATTGTTTTTAGAGCTTTTTTTTTACGGTTTCATCGTAGACACATGTTTTTTTTAATGGCCATATAAGATCGGTACTTTAGAGATATAGCTCTGTTCTTTTTTTTTTAAAAGTGTTTTTGGAAATATGCTCTGTTTTTTTTAGTTATATATACGCTCTGCCTGTTATGGATATATATTCGAAGTAATTAATTTTGGGGTTAATTAATATTTTAGTCCTTAAAAAATGTTCCATTTGATGTTTAATCCAACATATTTTCAAAAATAATTCTAAGTCCCTTTAGTGACAATCTATGAAACACGGACACTCTCCTAGAAGCCACGACTCGGATTTGACACAAATCCGACACGCGACACGTAAAAGGACACGTTTTTTTAATTTAATTTAATTTTTTAATTTTGTTTTCTTATGTGATGGTGATTCTACTTTATTTATGATTTTTAATGTTAAACTGTGTTTGAATTTTGCTTTGTATGGTCCATTTTCTTAATTTCATGTTAAGAATGCTCTAATCATGTATTTTATGGGAAAAATCTATATTATTTCATTAATAAATATATATAAATATATGTTATATATTTAAATATATATTTTATATTATACGTATCCTAGCGTGTCGCATCCTAGTTTTTGGAAAAAATCACGTGTAGCGTGTCGTGTCGAAACACGTGTTACGTGTCGAGTCCGTGCTTCATAGATGACAATATTATATAGATAATGACATTAACTTGACTATAATTAATGTAACTATATGTGTTCGAATCTCACAACAAGAATTAAAAGTTATTATTTAAAATATGTTGAACTAAAAAATTAAAGAAACAATATTATGAAAATTTATATAATTATTTTTTAAATTTGATTTTGCGGTGGTCAATTAACTTTTATATTTTGTTTTTATGATGTTACATTATGTGAGTGATGTTGATCTCACACTTGACGATGCACTTTATGATGGGTTGCTTACTTGGTTTTATTTATTTTTTTGATAATTAATTACTTGGTTTTTATTGATTTTAGATAGTTTTGCATCATTTTATTTTAATATTATTTTTGTGATTCTTTTATTATTTTTTGTATAATATTTGGCTCTTTTTTTTTTCAAGGTGAGACAAATCAGAGATGAGGCAAAATGCCTCGCCTCAGCCTCGTGCCTTTTTAAACATTAATCATATAGTAGAGAGGAAAATAGATATGTTTATGTCATTTCTTGTGTTACGTGACTTACGAACTCTGACATCAATATCAATTCCGACGTGTCGTTCACATGCTCACATCCTACGAAAATTAGACTCGATAAAACTAAAAAACATTCAAGGAGCCAAGTGTTTTTCTTTCAATTTGACCAATTTTCATAGTTTTTTTTCACAACTTTTTGTTGTTGCATCATGGATGTCAGTTATTTTTTCAGATGCATCAATTCTGACCGTGGGGCCCAGTAAACTAGTGCCATGTTTAATCTAATTGATTTTGCAATAACCATATTAGGCAATACAGAATCAGACTTGAGTTGATGGCCTTAGAAGTTGATGTGAGTGAAATGATTTTTGGGAAGATCATCTTTGATTTTGAATCATCCTTTTAGGAAGATACATGCTTTGTAACTAAATAAGCTTAAGGGTAAATTACACCAAACCTCTTGAACTATCTCGGGTTTACGGATCAAGCCCCTGAATTATTTTACCTGACAAAGTCACCACTAAACTATCAACCCATTACAAATAACCCCAAAAATTGGGTTCCAACCTTTTTTCAGTCTAAATGGACAAAAATACCCCTCAGCCCAAATTTTAAAACCCAAAATTAAAACGATAAAATAAAGTTAAAAAAAAACTTGAAACCCATCAAACCGTTAAAAACCCATCCTCCCTCTTTCTTTGCGAGTGCTCGCGCACACACCACAACCCCAAATCAAATCATCCCCCCCCCCCCCCCCCCCCCCCATGTGACAGGATTTACACTCCCTCCCCCACAAAGATCTCAGGAAGACGCATGCCCGCCGACCATTTTCTTCGTCCATCATCTATGTGGACTTCTAACACTATGGCCGATAGTCACGATGAAGATGTGTTGGTGAAAAATAATATTTCTATATACAACTCCTATGGTTGCCACGAAAGTGATAAAAGTGTGGTCGGTGACATCCACCACCGTTGATCTAAAATTCAACGCAAACAAACTCCACAACCAGCTCTTGACTCAATTTCTAACCAATTCAAATATTCACACCATCTTTCTACCAGAGATATTCGGCGGAAAGAGCTTCTTCAATAGTAAATTCGAAGGTCCAACCAATCGGAACGCAAATCAAAAGAGAGAGCTTCAAATCAGTTTAGTGAATGGACAGTTTGATCCTAATAATCTCCTAAGTAATTCAACCAGAACGTATATTTTTGATGATGTATGATGTGTCGGTGCCGGGGGTTTGAGGGTGGTAGAGAGGGGTTGCTGCCAGGTCTTCTTTCTCTCTCTCTCTCTCTCTATATATATATATATGTGTGTGTGTGTGTGTGTGGTGGGGGGGGGGGGGGTGGGGGTTGTTGAAGGTGGTAGTGGGAGGGGCAGTGGGGATTGCTGAAGCTGGTGGTAGGACGGGGCAGAGAGGCGGTGGGATTTCCTGAAGGTGGTGGTGGGAGGGGAAGGGCAGAGGGTTGGGAGTTTGAAATGGGTTTGCTGGGGGTGACGAGAAGAAGTTTGAAATGGATTTGCTCGGGGTGAGGAGAAGAGCGAGGGTATATTTTTTTTAAACTTCTTTTTTATTGTTTTAATTTTGGGTTTTAAAATTTGGGCTGAGGTTTTTATTGGTCCATTTGGACTGAAAAAAGGCGGTGACCCTGTTTGGGGGTTATTTGTAACGGGTTGATAGTTTAGGGGGTGAGTTTGGGTGACCCATAAATTTGAAATAGTTTGGGGCTTTGGTGTAGTTTACCCTAAACTAAATAGTAGGAACACTATTTTGTGTTAAACTATCTTAAATGTCAATCATATTGAAAGTTCTTTTTTAAAAATTCATATTACAAAAGAGTCATGACTATGAATTTAAAGTGTGAATTAAAGAGTCATATTTAGACCTGAACGGGTATATTTTTACATTTAAAAAGCATTTATAGTTTGAATTAATAATTGTATGTATATATGTGTGTGTTTATGTATCTATTTGTTCTTCTGCAGAGGAAGTATCTCGTTTGCATATTGCACTACCATCTAGTTTGAGTATTGTACTTGCTATGTATACAATGCACATTCTAAATCTTGTTATAGGACAGAATTTAGGTCACAACAACCGGTGCAGGGAGGCATTTGATGTTGCAGTGGCCAGAGCTGTAGCAGAAATGAGAATTTTAGGTCCATACTTTTGTATATTAACTGTGTTTTCTTCTATTCATTTTTGTGTATTTTATTACTTGAGGTAAATATTGTGGTTCTTTTATCAGCTGAATACTGTCTTCCTCTGGTTCGTGTGGGTGGATTGTTTGTAGCTGCGAAAGGTCACGATCCTCAGGTAAGTGTATGTAATCTCCGTTTGGAACTCGAACCATATGTCGTGTTTTGGCCACGGCAGACAAAATCTTCTTTTCCCTTTTAAATGTAAGCGGGAAGATATTTTCAAACCTGCCTGTCAGATGTTTCTTTTGTTAATAATTATTTTTTTCAATAACACTTGTGAAACATTAGTGTGTGATATAACAAACTCAATGACACAAAACCAAGCTAAAACTTCTAATTAAGATTCGATATCCTTTGAATGATGCTGTTACAACGTACAACTCTATAACCGAGGGTAGTGTGTTAGCTAGGGCAACACAACTAATAGAAAAAAAGATCGAAAAGGGCAATAACTACTATTATCAGAGAACATACCTTATACTAGTAATAGCAAAAATAAAGGAAAGGGGAAATAAAGAGTAGAACTATCGAATATTATAATTAGGCCCCTAGTGCTCTCTTAAAACATCACTCTCTCCTCTTAAAACATCACTCTCTCTTTCCAAAAGAGTTTGAGCACGAACTCAAAGCGGGATGCTATCCGTCTTTGGTTGCATCATCGGAGTCATGAGCACATTACGATTCGCCATCGGTTTGAGGTGTGCCTCGAGGTGAGGCGTGGTTAAATGCCTCGAGGCTTGAGCCTCATTTAATATTCTGTTTTACTGTTTCTATTATATATATATGAGTAAACTACTCATTTCGCCTCTAAACTATCATGATTGTTTCTAAATGGCCCTTGAACTATCAAAAGTGTCAATTAAGCCCTCAAACAATGGGAACAGATTTAACAAAGCCCTTCTGTTAGTTTAGACCGTTAGCATTGACAAAAAATAGCTTTTACGGGAAAAAGAGTTCTTGTGAAATTTGTGGGTAAAATTATAATTTAACTGTAATGTAATTAAAAAAATTGAA
The DNA here is from genome assembly GCA_949130495.1 of Sambucus nigra. NCBI lineage: Eukaryota > Viridiplantae > Streptophyta > Magnoliopsida > Dipsacales > Adoxaceae > Sambucus > Sambucus nigra. The sequence continues at coordinate 275,631,705 of OX422210.1, read as the reverse complement.
ATTACAGTTACAAAATTCAGAACTTACCTTCTCCAACATACTCCCTACCTCAATCCACACTTCCCTCTCCCGCGATACCGCAATTCCCCACCCCCCCGACACAACAACCTACCTCCCGTCAGAAAATATAAACCCACCATCATCGGTAAGCTCATAGGTAGTGTCAAAAAAGAAGAAAGAAAGATACAAGCACAGGCACAAAGCATATGCACATCAAAGAATCTGCAATTAATCACAGAAGCTCAAACACCATAATAATCTCAAAAACTAAAAATTAATTTCAAAACATACTAACCCAATTTAGGTTTCATAATCAAATCCACATCAAACCCATATTAACACCTGCCCCATTAAAACAGATTGGTTGAAAAACAGCATCTTCCAAACAATTTAAAACCCATTTCAATGTTTCTCTAAGGAAACAAGATATCAATCACAGAAATAATGATGGTGGGTTTTTATTTTTGACAGGAGGTGTGTGTGTGTGTGGGGGGGGGGGGGGGGGGAAGGGGGTCACCGGAGAGGGAGGAGTGGGGTGTGTCGCCAGAGAGGGAGGCAGGGGGGACGGAGAGGGTTGCTGTTGTGGGTGTGGGTGGGAGTATCGAGAAGGTAAGTTCTGATTTTTCAAAATGTTATTTTTTTTTCATTTTTCTGTTTTTTTTAATTACATTATATTTAAATTATAATTTTACCCACAAATATTTATAAGATTCCTTTTTCCCTTAAAATCTTTTTACTGTCAATTTTTAACGGTCTAAACTAACGGAAGGGCTTTGTTAAATTTTTTCCAATTGTTTAAGGGCTTAATTGACACTTATGATAGTTAAGGGTCCATTTTGAAAAAAATCGCGATAGTTTAGGGGCCAAATGAGTAATATTAGTGTAACATCATGTAAAGCAACATAATAAAATAGTGTGACATCATAAAAGTTATCCATAATCATAATCACCAAGACATAATAGAGCATATCACCAAATCACCATAAAAGGAAGTATTTCATCAGCTACTACTATAGTGGTGAATCATCATATATTATAATATAACTAATCTTCATATAAATTAAATATAGCAAAACAATTCCAATAACATATAAATAAAAAACTAAGTATGCATGACACAATAATAACAATAATATATAACACTACAATTTTAACAATATAACAATATTTTGGCAGATTATATATATATATATATATATATATATATATATATACAGAGAGAGAGAGAGAGAGAGAGAGAGGTTCTCTAGTGAATCTAAAAATCGAACTTTTTAATGAACCTCATAAAACATTAAAAAATAACTCAATTAATTGTAATTCCTATATGGTATTTGGTCCGCGTTAGCGGCACCTGAGACCTTTCTGGCCGCCCCCCCCCGAATGCTGATGTGTGGCGTACCCTTTAACCCACTTGAATTCCGACAGCAGCCTCACAAAACCCCGACCTTACCTTCACCATTCCGGTCGACCACAACCACCACCTAACCTCCGACCTCAGGCAACCCTCGACCCACCAACTGGATCTACTTTCCTGCCTTAACCCAACTCCGACGACTTTCCCCTTATCCCTCAGGCCGATTTAACCCATTTCTGACCTTCCAACTTCAACCCGACGACCTACTCAACCTTGCGATCCAAACCGGAGCAAAATCAAAAGAGAGAGAGGTTCTCTAGTGAATCTAAAAATCGAACTTTTTAATGAACCTCATAAAACATTAAAAAATAACTCAATTAATTGTAATTCCTATATGGTATTTGGTCTGCGTTAGCGGCACCTGAGAGCTTTCCGGCCGCCCCCCCGAATGCTGATGTGTGGCGTACCCTTTAACTCACTTGAATTCCGGCAGCAGCCTCACAAAACCCCGACCTTATCTTCACCATTCCGGTCGACCACAACCACCACCTGAATTGCCATAACCTCCGACCTCAGACAACCCTCGACCCACCGACCGGATCTACTTTCATGCCTTAACCCAACTCCGACGACTTTCCCCTTATCCCTCAGGCCGATTTAACCCATTTCTGACCTTCCAACTTCAACCCGACGACCTACTCAACCTTGCGATCCAAACCGGAGCAAAATCAAAAGCTTTAACCCCATCTCGGATAAACCTGAGCTATTCACCCAACCATTAACCCACATACCCATTTTACTCCAGACCACCTCCATAACCCGATTTCTTTAAGCTCCGACCATGGCATCCCACGACTCGAGCCTTAACCACCTTATCCCTACCAAACCCGAATCCAGTTCCTTATGAACCCATCTCCAATTTCAACCCAATTCCAATACCCACGAGCTGCAATATCCCCAAATATCAACCGATTTGTAATTAAATAAAGGAGGAGGGCGGCTCAAGAGGGGGGGGGGGGGGGAGGGGGCATATTAAAAAACACCCGTGTTTTAAAATAAAACACGCGCGTCCGTTGCCGCTGGCGCGGACCAAATACAACGTAGGAATTACAATTAATTGGGTTATTTTTTAATGTTTTATGAGGTTCATTAAAAAGTTCGTTTTTTAGGTTCACTAGAGAACCTCTCTCTCTCTATATATATATATATATACACATAACATCATAACATAAGAATAACATTAGAATAGTCGTGACTCATGATACATTATTTTGTGATTTTCCTAGTATTTTCTTTAATCATGTTTTGTGATTTTTTTTTTCCAAACTAAGGCACGCCTCTCCTCGACAGGGTAAAATGCCTCGATCCCATCTCTCTCTTTTTAAAACATTGTCGGTGCCTCAGAATTCCCACTATCGGTAACAAAAATGGCATCTTCCTCTTTGGGCACTCCGCAACCCGGTGTTCCAATTGCCCACACTCAAAGCACTTGAATGTGGGCAGAGTATTGTCGGCAACCTTGGCCGAACTAGTGGTATGTTGAGAAAGCTGAACTGACTTCTCTATCTTCTCCCTTTTAAAGTGCTCCTTTACATGATGAGCATACTCAATTGCCATTTTTAGGGTGGAGGTATTCATTAGAATAAGCTGGTGTTGGATACGGGGCTGCAAGCCATGAATATACTTCCCCTTGTGCTTATGCAGCCAGATAGCTAAAACCTCTCAAGATAGTCCCTCACCGAAGTCAATCCTTGTCAGCAGCACTGGACTCTAGCAAATTGGCCTCTCTCATAACACTGTTCATGTACTTCATGTGACTACGATGGAATCAACCTTTTTCCCTTGTTGGCTCAATCTCAGATTAGCTCATTCCACCAGCCTTTAGCTTATCCGTTGCAATTGTGTCCACTAAGAGTACACACTTACCTCCAATGATGCTCTTGTACTCGAACACCTTTCTAATGATGTCGAACCAATCAATGGAAGTGTCACATCAAGCGCCCATCAAAAGTTGAGACATCCACCTTCATGTCTCCATGGAATCTCCTGTAGCCGCCTAAAGACCCTACCTAAATAATTGGATCATCATCGACATCATCTCCCGTATCCCCTAATCCTTGACTGAAGAAATATTGATAGCCTCCAAAGCATACGTTGCTGAGGCCTCAGAACACTTTGTGGCTGCGTGTCGGGATCTTCCCTTCCTGTGACCTTGTAGGACAATCATGCTGATGTAGATGGGATGAAGTGTGGCATCTCAATTGAAAACCATATGATGTGCAGTGAGGGGAGGCCTACCTATATAAAGCTGATTGAGTCACTTCATGGGTGACGCCCTAAGCTTGAATGCCACAAAAAAGCTCCCCTCATTGGTACCATATTGGTTTTTAGTTGTGATGACACACCCGATCGTATTTACATCATATAAATGGCCTTTGGCGAAATAAAGGCAACAAGTGCGATTATATATGGGAACCAACGGGGTAATCTTTGGACTCAATTTGTCAAATGGCGATGAGTCAAAGCACCAATCCTCTTGCTCAGGTTGTACAAGATGCTTGTAGGCTGAATATTGCTCAATCAGGCCATTGGTGTCACCTGGCTCAACTTGCTCGCCAAAAATCCTTAAAGATCAGTGGCATCAGTTGGGCAGGAGGCAAACCTAATATCAAATCTGGTGGACACGGTCTTGTTCAAGTCGGAGGGGGATGTAAGTGTTGACCGATTGTTGATTGGAACACATAGAAGCTTGATTGAAGCCCTTCCCTCGACTAAAACAACGTATGTGGCTGGAGGGGGTGGCTGATAAGGGCGCAGTGCACTGTCGATGCAGTGAAGTCCCTTGGCCAGTATTACATTATGTCGCCTTTCTAGGAAGATGTAGCTGCGGTGTTAGGCGGGTGATACAGAAGCTGATTGCGGCTTGACTGATGGTAGTCCGACTGTAGGTCCTCATTTAGACTTCCACAGGCTCCGTCATGGTGGTCCGGCTTTGGTGCAATAGGGAAGGGCTGCAGGTTAGGTGCTGGTCTCGACCTCACCACAACCATGGCTTTGGCTGATTTGAGGCCAAAAGCTCAAAGGAGAGGGTGTGGCCAGCGAGGGAAGGGCTGTGACTGTCCAGTTTGTTGTGGTTATTAATGGGTTGGTTAGGCGTCAAATTTTACCAATGAGGGCATTTACAGACTCCTCCAAAAATGATTTCCGACATTCTACCCAGATTGATAGTTCTTTTTCGCACCATTGTTGACCGTTACGATTGTCCGCACAACAACGGGTGAGCAAAACATCTCTTATACCAATTGATGTAACCCAGTCAATGACATAAAAAAGCACACCAAACGAAGCTAAAACTTCAATATTATACAATATCCGTCGCAGTGTTATAAAAATCGGCCTAGGTGGCCAATTAATCAGCGCCTAAGCTGGGCTCAGGTCCGCCAATCTACCTAAGGCCTAATCGGCCGTAAATATGGAACTAGGAAAAAATCGGCCTAGTTGGCGATTAATCAGCTAGATCTATGCGGTGACTAATAGTGCTAAATGTTTTTTCCCCACAACAACATTTCATTTTAATTTATTTTTATAAAATACTTGTTATATCTCTATGGTGCATTTATATATACATGTATGTATATAAGTATATAACTCTGAATTATATACTTCTTTTTTGTATAGTCTCTGAAATATATGTATATATAACTCTGAATTATATGTATAGTTGGTGCTCTCTAGTCTCTAGGCTTTTGACTTGTTTATGCTATCGGGGATTAAATTTTTTTTTTGGAAGCAACAAAGAATATTAGTAATACACAATTCGCGGATGCACGATAGTTTTTGTGTCTTTTGTAATTCTCTTTGTATTTTTCTTGGTATGTTCCCTCTATTTATTTTATTTTTTTAATGAAATCCCGTATTTTCTTTGTCTGCCCAATGTATTCTTTATTTTATTTTTTTGCTTGGACACTAGACCAAAACCATATTAAAGTATATATCTATAAAAAGCCACCTAGGCGACCGTCATTAGGCATGTAAACGGGTCGGGTCCGGATCGTATCTAGGGTGATCCAGATCCGTTTAGTGATAACTTAATCGGATTCGGAATTAGATGCGCTCTTAGTTGGATCTACAATATTGGATCTGGATCCGGATCAAATCGGGTTTGGGTCCGGGTCTGGCCAAATATTTATTTTTATTTTTTATTTCTAGTTTATCCCACTTCTTTATTTTCTAATTTTAAATTAAAATATTTTGTAATGTAAATTACATTTATCTATTATATACATAAATGTATATTTATATATACAATACTTACATATTATATAAATATAGATATATTTATGTTAAATATATTAAATATATAGTATATATTATATTTAATCGGATCGGATCCTTAACGGATCGGACTAGATTAGATCCATATCCGATCCATTTAATAATCGGATAATCGGGTAAAAGTGTAATCAAATTATAAAATATGATCCAGAGTGGGGTAAACGAATCAGATATGGATCGGGTCTGGCTCGATCCATTGACAGCCATAGCTGCCATGATTCAAATCTCGGTGGCGGTCTAAGATTCAAGCTCCCAATTTCCAATTTAGTCGCGGTATTGGGCGATACACAACGATACACTATTTAGAGAGCCCAAAAAATTTCGGAAAAATGTAGAATTTAAAAAAAATAAGATCAATAATGTGGACCAATTAGACAAGTTCAAACCATTATTTAAAATGCATAGTATTGGTTAATTGATTATACCGAAGCGCGTGGGACCTGTCAGCTTTATTATTCTATAAGGATGTGGACAAGGGTAATTTCCACAGGCAAGGCAAAGATAAAGATATGAATAATATTCTAGGGTTGGGATGACTGACTATGAACCCCTTTTATCAGTTTGAACTCCAGCAAACAAGGTTTGTGAGTGGAAAAAAATTTCATCTGTTCAAGGGATTTCTTTCTGTTCAGACCAATTTCCCCATCTTTTAAAAGGATTTATGTCCAGCCCATTTGCGCCAATTTCTCATATATGACCTATTTGTCTCCAAATTAAGTAGAGATTCTTCAATCAGACCACAGAGATGGTTCAATCAATATTGCTCTTTTTCCTGCTTTAGGTCCCTTTAACTTTTTTCCTACGAAATTACACATCTTGGCTGAGATTGACCCGACACGGTTGTATTGGCCAATTTATTGGCGATACTAGACAGTTGTGTCTAGATATCAACTACATACAACGAACCTTCATAAAATTGCACAAACTCGAATCGTCTCTCGGTATTGTCTCACCCAACTGCGAGAGGCCAATACCGAGCTGATTCGGCCGAGATTTTGAACCATGCCTTATTCTTAATTCCCGCCTAGGTTCTAGAATGCTTCCGGCTGCCGCCCGAAGACTGCTTAGCGCGTTTAGAACATTGATTTCTCGAATGAGGCTATCACATCAGCACAGCATTTCCTACTAAAGAAGTACACCCATAACATAGCGAAACATCAGAATCCCCCGTCCAATTTAACCCAGCTCTCCAAAACAAAAGGCTTTGGCTACTATATCAACCCAGCTCTCCAAAACAAAAGGCTTTGGCTACTGTACCTCTCTCCAAAACAAAAAGACCACCTCTCGCAGATTAAAGAGCTTTGGCTACTGTATCAACCCAGCTCTGATGAAGTAAAAACTCAGAGAAGTCCTCAAAAGGCTTCATGTAATAAGCGCAGAGTATAAATAATGATGGAACTCATTATAAAGAATTGTGTTATTCAATCTTGAAGATGCTTTGATGGAATGATAAATTGTTTAAAATTTACAACTTTTGCAAAACTTGACATAAGGAATGCATCTATAAACTGAAGAATACGTGACATCTTGTTTTGATACGAAGTTAGGGGAGCTATCATCAATTAACTGAGTGCTTGTGTGGTTATGTCATAAAAAAGGAATGACTACTTTGCTCTGTATTGTAATTGAAGGCACAGTTCTTTCCCCACCTAATTTGATAAATAAAAATAGACAATGGGTTTATTTCCACAATGTATTTTTAACAAGATATATTACTTGAAATCTTGAGCAATAAAATGTATTTATTTAAGGGTGTGTGCTATTGCCATTACATATAATTCCATGTACTCATTTTTACTTTTGTTGTGCTTGATTGTTAATATATTCTATGGTAGTTGTAGTCGTACCTGTGACACGCCCTACATCTTTTTTTTATCATGTCCTATGAAACCAAAGCGAACATCTCAACAAGCTTCTCATCTCCCTTTACATTCTTTTGCAACTTTTTGTAATTATGGATTCTTTCTCTATCCTATTCCATCTTTTTAATTAAATGCACCCGTGGTGTTATCAATTGAAGTCTATTAACTTAAAAATTCTATGTATATATGTTGAGGTCATATCTATCTTTGAGCGGTGCCAATGTCCCAGAGGGGTAAATCTATAATTGTATAATAGAACTGATAACAAGATCAAATGCTCATTGTAGCATTCCGTTTTTCGCCCAGTACTTTTCATTACGTCAACCTGGTATTATATCTCTTGTTTAATACATGTTGACAGGAGGAAGTTAGAAGAGCGGAGAGAGCAATTAGTTTGATGGGTGCATCCTTATTGCAAACATTCTCAGGTATGCTTGTCTCAGTTTATCTTCAAGCATATCTATCTTATGTGAATATTAATGATAGAATGCTTTGAGTAATAATTAGTCATCTGTTGGCTCATAATGGGGATGGACATTTAATCTGAGGTGTCCTAACAAGCCTCGTATATCACTTTGTATATTTGTATGTTTGATAGTTGAAAAGCGAGTGAGATGTTGCTCTCTTTGTCCACCTATACTATCAATCTAGCTATTTTAACTTTGGATGTCGAAGCGAGTTTCTTGGAAAATGCACTAGTCTTTCAACACTTCACCTGTCGGATGTTTGGAGGGTCAACTTTAGAGACTTTTCCTAAATGCCTTGATTAGGTTTCTAAACTTCTGTGAACAGGTTTCCCATTAGAGCTCAGAAAAATCAATGGTATCTTTTGGTGGCTTTGGAATGTTGGTGGTTTTTATATGGTCATAATATTAGCATCTACTATCTATGTACTCAGTTGGATAGGTTGTTAATGGTAAATCTCGTTGGTCTCCTAGATCAACTGACAACCTTCAACAATCAAATTCTTTATAAAGATGAATTGCTGGGCTTTAATGTTAATGTAATACCAAAATCTCTTTTATTGAATCCAGTGGAGTCACACAGCCCATATGGACAAAGAACTGCCATCATATGTTTGAAAGATCGCCTGACCCCAAGTAAATATCCCCGTGATCCAGGTACACCAGCAAAGCTACCGTTATAAATAACTCAGATGCCCAATTGCCCTGCTACTTTGCATCTTCTATTTGTACTGATTAATTTTTATTACGAATTACATGGAACTTGAAATATTAATTTTCAGATTGTATATATAGACAATGAGAAAGATGACCAATGGAGGGGTGGCCTAATGTATTTGAAGCGCAGTTGTTATTTAGATGTTTCTTGTCCATCTTATTCCATTTTGTTTTTTTTTTCTTTGGTGCACGCATGTGTGTTTCTCTTGTCTTCTCGTGGGCGTTTTTTTTTTTTTTTTTTTGGGGTGGGGTGGGGGTGGGGGTATTGAAATAATAGTTTGGGATACTCTTGTCTTGGTACATTATTATTGTTTGTGCGCTCACTTCCACTTTCCTTAGGTGATTTGGAATCTAATATGTATTTGTACTAATTTTATTTAGGGCATATAGGTTCCTAAATTATATCCCAAACACTGCTGCCTGATCTGGAGAAACATTTGTTTACATATTTTCAACAGAGTAAAGGGAGAGAATAGAAATACAAATTTAACCGGATTGTTGGTTTTGGGTACACTTGCTATCGCAAAATTTATCTGTTTGTGTTGTCAAATAATTGTGCTAAACAAACAACTGCGTTGCAGAGAAGTCTAGGTGACAGCTAAGACTAGCAATTAAGCGTGTCATATGGTTACTTAAACAATTCACTATTTTGGGGAGGGGAATTCTAGGTTACCAAACTGTTTTATGCCAACATATGTAGAGGATATACAATAAGACATCAAGTAAATATTTTTCAATAGTCTTAATGTTAATTTTAAACTACAAATTATGCTTATTTTGACAGTCTTATTGGAGAAAAAATACGACGATGCCATGTGTCTTGCTAATCACTTCGTAAAGCTTCCAATTGTAATTGACAATGGTAGTTAAGTTGGTCAAGATGAAAATGACCAACTTACGAACTGGCCACCTCGGTTTGACTCTCCCTGGATTTACTCTACGCAAGAATTGCCTTCCCCCCTCGTCATATTTGTGGATAGTAAATAATGACCATTTTTCCAATCTTGGACCAAGGAACGCGTGGGACATGCATAAATGGCCACGTGAACCTTACAAATTGTGAATAGGTTATAAGAAGGTAGTTTTTCAATATTTTAAATTGTCTTCACGGCCACCCAGGAAGCACAAACCCTTTTGGGGGAACAACTTGTTCGCGCCCGATACGCGTTGGACACCGACAATCTCCTGACACGTTTCCGACACTCCTTTTCTTGTGTCCATTATATAAATATAAAATAAACATGTTCGACATTTACCTATCGCTTGTTTGCACGTGTCTATATTTAATGTATATGTATATTATGATATAAGTTAAATTGGTGGTATCATTTTGAACTTCCTTGAAGGAATATATTCCAATGGCCTCACATGCACTGAACAGGCACTAAAACAGTTATCTATTTTATAAAATAAACTTCATTTTCACCTTCATATATATCTGCTTGAAGGTAATAATTCATTCTTCTTAATAAGTGTTCAAACGTATTTATTTATTTTTATCATGTTTATGTAAATCTCTCTCTCTCTCTCTCTCTCTCTCTCTGTGTGTGTGTGTGTGTGTGTGTGTGTGTGTATATCTATATAATAAAGGAGGAGGGACTTTTTGTCCTCCCCAACTGATGGTTCAGATTACATCTTGAAGAGTTTGGTGTTTATCAACTAGCAGCTCAGATTTAATGTATTTAACGATTGAGAATACACATCTATGTAGATGGGTTGCATGAACTGATACACTACTGTACAGAATCTCTGTACTAAGATATTCATATTGAGCACAAGGCTCGAGAAAACACAACTCCTATGTGCTTCTACTCTCACTACAGTTCTGTCCACCGCCACCCACGTCCTCATCCCTCTCCTGCACAGTGATAATGAAGATATGAGTCCCGGAGTAAAATATTGGAGCTTCATCTCACCCTCATCATGCATGTTCTTCTATATTAATTTATTTGAGTTTGTGTGAATGTTTAGGCTACTGCATATGTGCTTCTACTGTGATTTAAGAAGAAACAAATCATATCTCCTCAAGTGTTTTTTTTCTCTATATCACTCTCTCACCGTGGCTTTCCTCTACATACCTTATTATATCTTTATATTTCAAACACAAGGTTTGTAGTATGAGATTTGGATAGCTGATATTTTCTGAAAGGGTGATAATCGATAACATTCTTATATTTTTGTTTATGGAGTTATATTCATGTGATTGGTGGTGTGTGTTTTGATTTTGATTCCATATGTGAAGTTAATATTTAGGTAACTAAACACTTTGGACAGGTACTGAGTTTCTTGGCAACTAGGAGACAAAATGTTGGGTTTGATGGGTAGTATAATATGAAGGTGGGTTTAGTTGGAAGTTAAATGGTTATGGTGTGGGGCTGGTTCAGTGAGGTACCGGGTTAGGAGTGTGTTTGGGACTGTTGGGTCTTGGTTTGGTGCTGGCCGGAGGTGAGCAGAGCAACAGGTTGAGTTGGTTTGGGCAGGGGGTTGCTGGTTGGTAGGAAAGCTAAGGAGGTAGAGGATGGATAGGGTTGGTAGCTGAGTGTGTTGGTTGGGCTTGTGTGTATCACCTGCTACCGAGGTAGTAGCAGGTGGGTGGGTGGGGTTTTCTTTCCACCGAGGTAATCACAAATAATCGGGAGCAAATTTATCATTGTGGCATCAACAAGGGTATGACTATGATATATCCAAAAATATTTGGGAATAAATTTATCACCGTGCCATCGGCACGGGTACACCCTAGTATATATATATACAGGGAGAGGTTCACAAGTGGACCAAAATAATGGACTTTTTAATGGACCTTAACAAAAAAACACATATTAACACATTAATTTTAATTCTTATAGTGTAATTGATCCGCGCCAGCGGCACCAAATACGCGTGTCGATCGATCCCCCACTCCCCCCACACGCCTCCCACCCCCATCCGCCACCCTCCCACCCCCACCCCCACCCCCACCCCCATGGTAGCGCTGCTGTCATAAGCGCTGCCACAAGGATTGCTTTGGTGATGGTGGTGGTTGGGTGGCGGTGGGGGGTGGAGGTGGGGGGGGGGGGGGGTAGTGGGGTGAAGGTGTGGTCTCGGGTGCCGCTGGCGCGGATCAATTACACTATAGAAATTAAAATTAATGTGTTAATATGTGTTTTTTGTTAAGGTCCGTTAAAAAGTCCATTCTTTTGGTCCACTTGTGAACCTCTCCATATATATATATATATATATATATATATATATATATATATATATATATATATATATATATCAGTGTGTCTGTGTCATATAAGAGTTTCAACTAGTTTAGATATGAAGATAAAATATTTTTAATTTGAATTGAGTCTCCCTTCATCAAGGTACAACTAAGTGTAGCATTAAGTACAACTTCACTAATCTCAAAAATGATGTATAAGTCAAAATGTAGTAAACAACACACTATATGAACACATTCTGCTCATATTGCATTTAGTATGTTTAAAATTATTTTTAATAATTTTTGGGAATTATTAAAACATTTTAAAATTAATTTTTAAACAATTAAAATTATTTTTAAAAGTTTGTGGACTTTAATTGAAATATTAAAAATTTCTTAAAAACCTTTTGGACTGATTTTAAAACGACAAAAAATATGGGGGTTGAAATTGGGATTTTTTAAAGTTTTAAAATGTACGTCTGTTGCCTTGTAAATTATTACACGTTTTATATACTTGCTTATTTCTTATTGGTCCGATGTGTGTTTTCTCCCTATCACATACTTGAGATGCAATCCTAATCTTTGATCTTAATTAATTAACGATCTGCATGCGTTTTCTTGTGATCCAGTGCAACACCTTTTAGCCAATAAGAATGTGCTTAAAACTTGTTATAAGCAGTTCATCTTACTTAAGCGGTGCAATCTTGATCGTTAGATTAGGTTAGAAATGTTAGATGCAATCTCAGTCGTTGGTTCGATTAACAACTTCCAGAACCATTAGCCATTAGTATAAATAAGTGATTCGTCTCAACAATTAGAGACTTTTACCGGTCAGAGAGTTTGAGAGAAAAAAAAAGAAAGAGGAGAGAATATTCAGAGAGAAAGATTGTTGGAAAATTTTGCTAAAATAGTTTCGAAATCTTTTTCAAAACAGAAGTTAGGGTTTATAAAAAACTAGAAGGATCTCCCTTCTGATTTTTAAAACCACTTTTGAAGACCCTTCTTCGTCTTTGAAAACGTAGGGTTTCCGTGAGTTGTGAGTTAGAGTGATTTTGAGTATTAGAATCAAGCACAATCTCCTCTAAAAACATATCTCTCTCCAAACATCCTCTCAACGTTGAGTATCTCATTTCTTTTTAGAAAATTGAGATTTCAACACAATGACACATTTTACGTTATTTCTAGGTTGTTCTGTATAATTTCTTTTGTAGAAATTATTTCTCTTGTTGGATAGTGTTTCAAATTCTTTTAAAATTTCAGATCCACTTTTTTCTGTTTTCAAAATAGAAAAAGAGACTTAAAAACCGTTTGCATGTTTTAGATTTGATATTATTTCGTTGTTTTACATTTTGTAAATTTTTGTACATAAATAACATTTTTAGATTTGAGTTTTTCATTATCTAAAAACACAGATCTGAAACAGTGACAAGTGACAAGTCTGATTTTCTTTCTTTTAAAATAAAATCATCATACAGACTCTGTAATTTGTAGGACTGGTTTGTAACGATTAAGTGTGCGTGGGTTCAGTATCTACATATATTTTAGACACACACGTTACACCACTCTCTCACACTGTTCACATCGTTAAAGTGCGTTGTTGGGAAAGAGATTTATTTGATTGAGTCGACGTAAAGCTAAAAAGGAGAAGGACGGCTATTGGGAGAGGTCAAAACAGAAGGAATACCGTTGGAGGTGTGGCTTAATTTGGGTATACGTCTTTATTTTTTTGATCTCGTGTTATAGTTTGTAATATTGTAACCTTGCTTGATTTTTAGTGGATTTTTTTGGTTTGTGGCGTAGAGGTCACCGTGAATGTTTCTCCTAATTTGAGATTTTACCATGTAAAAAATCTCATGTGTGCCTTATTGTTTTTGTTCTTTATTCTTCCTATACTGTTTAGGATAAATAAGGCTTAATAAGATTTTTGTTTTAAAAACTGGTTAACCAAGAATCTTAAATTGGTTTCTGATTTACTTCTTTACATATCTTGTGTTTATAATCAAAAAGAGTTTCCTCAAAGAGTTTAATTGGAATTTACCTAATCATTAACTTATGTTAACAACTTGGTAAGCGTTTTTCACCTGCCGCATTGGCCTTTTTTTTTTTAGATTTGTTGTGTCAGTGTGTTTGTGCCATTTCAGAAACAACATTGTCCGCGCTTCTTAGTTACTGTTGCAGTGATGGAGTGCAGGAATAATAAACATCACATAACGGGATAAACAATAGGGATGTGTGTACCTGTAAATTCCAAAATCTTGTAAATCATTGTTTGACCTTATTTTAGTGAACGTTGTCTTATATTATTGTTGATGCCGATAAGATGGCTTGGGGCCATTTCTAGTCATCAACAATTATAATAAGTTTTTTTTGACTTAAACCCTGTAATAATCGTGTATTTGGATATAACCCCCTCAATATTCAAAATTAGACATAACCGCCCAGGATTGGACTGCATTATCTCTGTTACAAAACTCTTAATAATGTTTTTTAATGGACGATAATGCCTTCTTCCCATTCTTCCCCAACCCAAGAACTTCATTTTGATTTATCTCGTGTTTTCATGGATGATAATGCCTTCTCCTTCCCCATTCTTCCCCAACCCAAGAACGTCAACCCTAGTTTAAATTAAATTCAACATATGGCACTTATATATGTAAATATTTTTTTTAAAAGAAAACAAATTACGAGGCACACTGGTCCCAGTTGTGTAACAACCCGCGTAATTTTCGGGATATTTTCGAAATATAGAGGAAAATAAAGTTTTTGGTAAAATTATTTTTATTTCTCAAATATGTTAGATTTTATTTTAAAGATGAAAATTTCAAACGGTTTCAGAATCGGAATTAAAATGGAGTTTTAATTGAATTTTTATTATTTAGAAGAGTCCTCCAAACATAAAACTCTCTAAGAGTTCTCAAAACATAAAACTCTCTAGTAAAAATAATATTTTTAGAAATCCGACCGTCCGATCAAGCTGAATTTTGGTCAGAAGTCCTGTCTCGCCGTTCGCTACAACATACTAAAATTTCAAGCGATTCCAACGGTCCGATCGTCCGAAATAAAATTTTAGTGTTTGTATCTAATTAAAACTCTTTTCTTAATCAAACTCTTAATCACTTATATATCAACAAATTCGTGGCTTGGCTTTTCAAATCACTTTTTCTCAAACTTTTCAACCAGAAGACCTCTCCAAAATTACTCCCTTTCATCTACAAACCATAGCCCCAAACCTATTCAAGATTTCAACCTTAGATTAGAAAGCTTATTTGGTGTTTTCTCGAGTTTGGGCTAGAACGAGATTTGATTATTTTCGCGAGAGGAACGTGATGGTGTAATTAGATTTTGAGGCTGAATTATGCGATGATTCATTTGATGATTTTGAGGTATGGGGTTTTACACAATATGATCCTGAAATCTCGCGAGTGTTTATTCCGTTGAATTCTTGTCAATTGAACTCATATTTTGAATTGTTAAATTCTTGGAAATCTGGAAAAATAATTGTTGGAATTATTTTCATTCATGAGGTATTATTCATGTTGTTTTGAGCACGTTGTCATGAGATTTTAATATGGCACTGATGTTGGGCACCCGTCAAGACTCCTTTTCCGACTACTTGATAAAGTATGGCGCGGTATGGTGAGGCCTGGTGACTCCGGTTAATGTGTTGTTGAGAAATTTATTGATAAAATGCTATTGAGATTTGCATTATTTGATTTGAGTATTCGTAGTCGTATTGTTGCGCTTTGTTCATCGCTTACATCTTTGTTGAGCATATTACTGTCGTATTGTGTACTTTCCCATCTTTTTCTTAGTTGGCAGGTGAGCACGGATTTGAGTGCTATGGACCAATTGGGATGATTTTAGCGAGGATTATTTGGGAAGGATTTTTTATACAAGAGATGAGAAGACTTGTATTTATTTTGATGTATAGAGCATTTGGAGATTTATTTTATTTTCGAGATAGTTGGATTGTTATAATTATTTCGAGAGATTTGTTGTATTAATTTGAAGATGAGAATAGTGGTTTCTTGTTTTATTGTGGGATTTAGATGCTCTATACCTTATTATTTGTGGATTAGTTTAGTTTTATCGATAGTAGCGCTCCGTCCGCTCTCCCCGGGCGGGCGGGGTGTTACAGATTGGTATCAGAGCTTAGGTATACGACAACCTTCGGGTCTTGGGTTTTGGGTCTGTTGCGTTTTTGTGGTGCGAAATTGGAGATAGAAATTTTTAGAGAATCGTTTTGTGTTAGGCATCTAGATTAGATGTGGGGAAATTATTTTTTGGTGCCGAGATTATTTTTGGAGATTGTTGGCCTGATTTTGAGAGTTAGGTATTCGGCGAATTTCGAGGGCGAAATTCCATTATTAGTGGGGAAGTGTAACAATCCGCGTAATTTTCGGGGTATTTTCGAAATATAGAGGAAAATAAAGTTTTTGGTAAAATTATTTTTATTTCTCAAATATGTTAGATTTTATTTTAAAGATGAGAATTTCAAACGGTTTCGGAATCGGAATTAAAATGGAGTTTTAATTGAATTTTTATTATTTAGAAGAGTCCCCCAAACATAAAACTCTCTAAGAGTTCTCAAAACATAAAACTCTCTAGTAAAAATAATATTTTTAGAAATCCGACCATCCGATCAAGCTGAATTTTGGTCAGAAGTCCTGTCTCTCCGTTCGCTACAACATACTAAAATTTCAAGCGATTCCAACGGTCCGAAATAAAATTTTAGTGTTTGTATCTAATTAAAACTCTTTTCTTAATCAAACTCTTAATCGCGCTTATATATCAACAAATTCGTGGCTTGACTTTTCAAATCACTTTTTCTCAAACTTTTCAACCAGAAGACCTCTCCAAAATTACTCCCTTTCATCTACAAACCATAGCCCCAAACCTATTCAAGATTTCAACCTTAGATTAGAAAGCTTATTTGGTGTTTTCTCGAGTTTGGGCTAGAACGAGATTTGATTATTTTCGCGAGAGGAACGTGATGGTGTAATTAGATTTTGAGGCTGAATTATGCGATGATTCATTTGATGATTTTGAGGTATGGGGTTTTACACAATATGATCCTGAAATCTCGCGAGTGTTTATTCCGTTGAATTCTTGTCAATTGAACTCATATTTTGAATTGTTAAATTCTTGGAAATCCGGAAAAATAATTGTTGGAATTATTTTCATTCATGAGGTATTATTCATGTTGTTTTGAGCACGTTGTCATGAGATTTTAATATGGCACTGATGTTGGGCACCCGTCAAGACTCCTTTTCCGACTACTTGATAAAGTATGGCGCGGTATGGTGAGGCCTGGTGACTCCGATTAATGTGTTGTTGAGAAATTTATTGATAAAATGCTATTGAGATTTGCATTATTTGATTTGAGTATTCGTAGTCGTATTGTTGCGCTTTGTTCATCGCTAACATCTTTGTTGAGCATATTACTGTCGTATTGTGTACTTCCCCATCTTTTTCTTAGTTGGCAGGTGAGCACGAATTTGAGTGCTATGGACCAATTGGGATGATTTTAGCGAGGATTATTTGGGAAGGATTTTTTATACAAGAGATGAGAAGACTTGTATTTATTTTGATGTATAGAGCATTTGGAGATTTATTTTATTTTCGAGATAGTTGGATTGTTGTAATTATTTCGAGAGATTTGTTGTATTAATTTGAAGATGAGAATAGTGGTTTCTTGTTTTATTGTGGGATTTAGATGCTCTATACCTTGTTATTTGTGAATTAGTTTAGTTTTATCGATAGTAGCGCTCCGTTCGCTCTCCCCGGGGGGGCGGGATGTTACAGAATGATTTACACTATTAGATAGTGAACACGCCGGTACGTGGTTCGACGTAGTATTATTTAGAACTGGGATGAAATCCCCGAAATCCACATTCAGGTGGGGTGACAATAAATAGTGGGAAATAACGATTCAAACTGAGGGTTGTATCACCTATAACCCGAGGTGCAGGCGTAAGGTGACTAACGACTTATGGATTGTATGAAAGAAATTTTGGATTCATTGCGATATTTTCAATTCCAAATTGGGTATAACTAGTGAGGAATATTGTAGTCATGAGGAGGAGATATTACCTAATGGTAGAGTTGGGGGAAAAGGCACCCGTATCTATTTATGGTGGACAAGGTGCTTACAAAGGTTTGTGTGACACCAACAGGCTAAAGCGGTTTTCCCTTGTGTAAAAGTCACAACGTCGGGATATTTCAAGGAATGGACAAGCGTAGTCAGATGTGTTATTGATTCATCCCAGGATGGGAGTTTGGTGTTTTGATAAACGCGGGAGTTAGTAGTGAGGTGCAGACTCACAATACTAATAAAAATAATGTGGCTAATGATGTATAGGCTATTTTTATTCGAATGTTGTTTAATAAGATCACAACGTGAGGTGCATTTATCGAAGATTATTCTGATAAGGTATCAAGTATGTTAAACAAGCTTATTGTGAAGCGAGGGTTTTAGTTATTTGGGCTTTTCTTTATAATTGTTTTAAATACTGGAGGATACCTAAATTTTTCCAGGTGTGCCTTACTTATCCGAATTTCGGGACGAAATTCTGTTATTAGGGAGGAAGTATGTAATACCCCGTACTTTTATGAATATTTATTTATGGGATTAATTGAATTAAAAGTGAATTGATTGAGAATTAATCCGGATAAAACACTAACGAGATGTGAGTTGGTATTTGATTATAATGTGTACATATGGCGTTATATGAATATTGAAAATATTGAATTTGTCGTGAGACTGGAAAACGACAATTTGGAAAATTTTGTTGGGACGCGCGTGACAGTCGCGTCGGGAACGTAATTATTTTAATTAAAAAGTGAATTTTATTTTCATCAACCGAATGGTTATTTTGAGTGCGCCAACGTGTCCGGAAGGGTCGAAATAGTCAGAAAACACTAGACGGGGGTTTAGTTTGGGTCCCGGGGCATTATTGGGCCATACCGGCAACTAAAACGGGTATTTTGGTAATTTTGAAATTTGGGGATTTATGACCAACGAATTTTAGGAATTAAAAATAGGGAATTTAATAACCCACTAACCCATTACCAACACTTAAGTGATTAAAGGGCAACGGGAGTTAGAGGAGGAAGTTAGAGAGAGTTTCCAAAGAGAAAACACAACCTCCATCTTCAACCTTCAACCTTGGGAGAAAAAGAGAGAGTTCAACCTTCATCATTCTACACCAAATTCAGAGAATAATCCAAGGCAAGTGGTTTAATTTCGTTAATTTCAAGCGAATACTTCTTCCATGATTTAAAAATTGATATATTTGCATTGTGTTGGGAGATTTATAAAAATCCATGAAATTGGAGTTATAAATTCAGATTTGATATAGGTTTGCATGTAGATTTGTTATTGGGTGATTGGACTAAAAGAAATACTACTTTTTATGTTACAAAAAACGGATTTATTTATGGAAATTGAAGACTTTAAATTTCTAGGGTTCATGTTCATAAGGTTTGGGAAAAATTGGGGAGTTATGATAATTAAATGATGTTTAGGAAGATTTGGCCCTATATAAATGTTAAGTTATGACCTACGAATGTTTAGTGTGGATTAGAAACCTTAAAATACTGTTGGGAAGATTTTTATATGGGATTAGAGGTGAAGAAAATAGAGAAAAACGAGATAGGAAAATTCTGGGCTTGAAACTGGCATCTCGTTAGAAGACCTGCCCAGGTCGTTCAAACGAGCTCGTTCGAACGAGCTTCTAACAAGGTGACAGTTTTACTTCTAACGAGTTGAATGTTCGTTCGATGCCTTTCGTTCGAACGAGATCTCGTTAGATGCCCCTTTCGTTCGAACGAGACTTCTAACGAGTTGACAGATTGGCCTTTTTGGCCTGATTTGATTTCTAGTGTTCCGTAACCTTGTTTAATTGTAGAGATAACATTCCCTTGATGACTAATTGATATAGTTGGGATATTCGGGATATATTGAGGAGTAAAATATAGAAGAATGATTTGAACCAAATGATATTGGTAGATTAGGACGCGAGTGACTAATCACGATGCGAGGAAAATAAATGACTTGAATACATTTGAACCGGAGACATATGACTTGCGTGACATTATAAGTTGGTATAAGAATGAGAAGTATACCACTAATAAATTATAGTAATTACTAAGATGTGTGCATGCTTAGTATATGTATATGATTTTATGTGTATGACATATCTACCATACTTGCTATCACGGGAGGTTTACGTTCGCTTAGGGCCATCTAATCTTTGTGTGCCCGGATTTAGATTGGTACCTCGAGGACATAGTTCAAGAGAATGACTTATTTGTGAGTTAATAAGCCAGCTGACTATGGAGCGTAGGTATGTACGTGACCATGAATATGTTGAATTATGTTCGCCTTCATTTTTGTGTGTTGTGCTTATTCTAAAAATTCCTGAGAGATTCGGAATTTGAAATCCTTATGTACGTGATGTACCGAGATGGATAGCAGAGTATGTGTGCACCACAGCTTAGCCTCGGGGTGCTTATATTGTATATTTATGATGTGAATAATATACGGTTAAATGAAAAGGAATTGTTATGTTTGATTGCGAGTATGATTGTAGTAACGTCTTGATAAAGATAAAAAGGGATAACCTGCTGTGAAATGGTAATGCTGATAATTGAGAATCCGAGTTTAAGTAAAGCTATCTATTTAAGTGATAACATTGGGAATTCATATTGTGAAATGAGTAAGAAGGCTAGAACTTATGTCGGTTTAGTTAGATATGAGAATCACTTGAATGGGTACGGTACGTTAGGAGTGCACAATTAGTCGAGAGGTGAGTATTACATGTGAGAGCACGTCCTAACATGTATTTTGCATTCATTGTTTTAATGTTATTAAAGCACTTGCTATTTTTAAAATACTCTCCACTTTCAGGCTCTGACCCGTTTGCTTTCAAATCTATTTTTTGTAAAAACTTTTTTAGGTGCCCAGCCATAAGGACACCATGCATAGGAATTCTATTCAGGTGACGAGCTGTAGCTGTTGTGGAAGTTCCAGGGCCTTGACAGTAGACGCCTCTTTTCTAGTCTTGACTCCATATTTAGTTCCATCATTTGTAGGGCATGTCACCCATTTCTTTTAGATACATTTTATATTTCAGTTATTCAGATTGTGGATTGTAATTAATTCAAGATTCAGACTTGTTTTATTATTTCAGTTGTGGGATTGTTGTGAGGAGTATTTCCTCCAGACTCTTTATTACTTGTTGATTACACTATTGGGACTTTATTGTGTATGGTTATGTTATTTTTATTCTTCACTTACTTCATGTTAATCAGATTTAATTTAAAATTGACAACTCGCTTTTTAAATAGTAGGTGGTTAGTAATCATTAAAATGTTTTCGACAGTGATGCTATTAACTGAACCAACTTGGCATTTTGTATTAATTTTAATAAAGGAGTAGCTACCCGGTATTTAATTAGTCGGGTGTCACAAGTTGTTCTGTTTCTAACATACTCTGAACCTTTGACATCCTTGGGTGATGATAGCAAGTTATCCATATTAATGTTTTCATTACCTCTTGCCGATTATCTCTGAATATGAATGTAAAGGGGCACACTAGATATGAATGTTCCATTTCCTTAATATCCACCGTCCGAAACATCCACTTGATTTGGTTCTCTCTGATTACCTCTTGCCGATTATCTCTTGTGGGATGGGTTGGAAACGATTAACAAATACACAGAGTTTGAATTTCCGTGGTTCCATATTTGTATGTGCATATAACATTAATTTACAGAATACATAATTGAAATGCATGTCTCCTGAATTGAGATCAAAATAGCAATACAACAATGAAAATGCGAATGTGGGGTTCTGACGAGGGAACACAGATACCAAGATTGAATTGGAACACCCAACCCTCTTCCGTCGGGCAGGTGGCCAAATTGAGGGTTTGATGGCAACACTTTACGCCGGTGACTGCTGCCCCCTAATTCCGAATGCCACCGAAACTCCCCTAGTTAACCACCCAGGGGGAGAGAAATTATTGGAACAAATTAAATTTTTTAGGATTTTGAAATTAGGGTTACGGGTCTTGATTTGGGGAAACACTAAGAGGGAAGAAGAGGACGCCATCCCCCCCCCCCCCCCCCAAAAAAAAAAAAATAACATTGTCAAATTACACATTATTGATTGATTTTTAATGGGGCTTAACGGCTCTCCAGTGGTAGGTTTTTTTGTCTACTTTATAAACACCGAGGGTGTTAAATCTAAATACACGAATATTACAGATGGTTAAGTACAAAGCCTATAAATAATCTATGATGTCCTCTATGCGTTATTATGACGAGGGTTTGCAGCATTTCGCAACAAGTATGTAACAAAGTAAAAATAGCAGGACTATGATGGCCTCTGTGCATGTGAAATTGCATTCCACTTTTATCATTGTCTCAAACAGGGCCTTGATATTGTAATTATATTGCATACTACTACAATATGACCAAATTGAACTCTGCCTTTTTTTTGGATTGTGTGTAAACAAGAAACAGAAGCTATATAATAGTGCAAGGAAAGTAGGTATGAAAGGAGGATAAGCTGCATATGATACTATTCCAGGGAAATGTCATACTATAGCATTAACTGGCTTGTATTTTTTAATCTATGGAAAACGGGTAAAAAGTGTTCAAAAATTCCTTTGATGATACCTTAATATTGCCAATACATAATTACACACGCTACCCAAGTTAGGTTATCCGAACATGAAATAAGATGATTGTGTTTGCGAGTTTTATTGATCCTACACCAGATGGGTGTTAGATGTATTTTATAGGCTTGTACCTTTTGGTCCCACCAGTTAGTATTTCAACTTTTCTGGCAATTTAAGTGAGATTTGAAAGAATAAAAATTGCTGGGTTAGATAAGTTGTCTTTAGAAAAAAGGACATTTACCTAACTTAGGCTCCAATTGCAATTAGTTAATACAGTCAACTATAGAATTATCTCACAAAAAAATATTCTAGTTGAAGATATTGTAAAGGGTGTATTTCTGTGATGCCTTATTGTAAAGGGTGGATTTCTGTGATGCTGTGCCACCATGGTGACATCATATGTGGTATATACTTGCATATTATGAAAAGAAAAATCTGTGCTAAAAAGCTTAATAATTTTGGCTTTGATTATTGAACTTAATAATGTCTCTTGGTTTGTATTTCTTTATTTATTACCCATTTTAAAATAATATAATCTATTAAAGCGGTGTTGAGATAAGGCCTTGCTTTCCTTAGTAAAGTTTTTTAATAAAAGTTGATAGCATTCTTGGCAATTTGCCCTCCGCCCCCACATGAGCAACTGTGTGTTTTAAATATTATGCCCTCTCTGCTTTTATTATAAACAGTGCAAAAAGTGATTCTATTTGTAGACGAAGTGGTTTCATGTTTTGCCTGTTGTATATATTGACCCTATCTTCCTTCCCCAAATAATTCAACCAAGTAATGATATAACACAGAACTGGTAGAACTTACAATTTACATCTGTACATTTTATTTCTATCTATAATTTAATTTTTTATCCAGCACCTTTATCCCACTAGTTGTGCAGGATTTCTGTAAAATTTTCCTTTAATACAGTTTCACAGATGCACATGCTTAAGCACATTCACATATCAGTGAGAATCTATCATTCGTTTTATTGAAACTATGGTTTTGGGACTATTAGAATAACTTTGTATATGCTTTTATGCATTTCCGTTTAACATGTCTGGTGCAAAATATTTCTGCCTACCTATACGTGAAGAAAAAACTTTACACCGAGAGATGAAAAGATAGTTATCATATACATGCAGTCTTATTCAAAAAATTACGGATTACATAAGTTTAGATTGTGGATTCCAGAGATTTGATGAAGAAAAGTGTGAGCTTCACTAATTCATATTATATAATTTTAAATCTTTTAGCCCACAATCCAACTAATCCTTCCAACATATAATGGAAAGGCAGTTGCATTAAATAACGAACAGTAGCAGAGTTTGGCCTAAATAACTTGTATTGGAAAAGTAAGCAAGGGGGGACCCTTGTTCCACTCGTCTCTCTCTCAAACATAAGAGTGAATCTTCTTTATCGACAATTAGCAACATAATTTAAAAGTCTCAATTAAAAAATTCTTTTTCTCATCATTATTTGTTTGGAAGAACAAGATATAAGATTAATAGCTAACAGATGGCTAACGTCGTATTAAATTAATTTTTGTGTTACCTGCCTACCTATCAAAATTTTTGAAGGATGTCCAAGTCTCATCATGACTTGTTTAACTTCTTCTTCAACAAGTCTCCATTGGAGAAAAAATATTTTTGAACAAGTAAAAATCAAATAATGTGTCATTTTAATTTTTAATCTCTAGACAATGAATTCTAAATGCTGATTAAAAGCTTTAAAAAATGTTTTTTTTTGTCTGAAATCATTTAAATCAATGTTACTAAATTGAACCATAGTTCCAAGTAGGGGTGCATACTGGCCGGGCTTGGGCGTACTCAAGCCGGGCCATTGATGGATCCAGGATTTAGGGTTTGGGGGGCCAATGTATATATAATTATTTTCAAGGGGGCCAAATGTGTATACATAATTTTTTTTTGAAAATATTATAAATTTCAAGGGTAAAAAAACTAATTTTCAAAAGTTTTTGAGGGCCAGGCCCCCCTAGATCCGGCACTGGCCCGTGCTTCCTCTTTATAATAAGGATCGTTGGGGTTGTCCATGCCCGAATCGGGCCTGATTATTCCATCTCAAGCCTGCCCATTAAATAGACTATTTCTTTATTTTATTTTATTTTGTTAATGTAGCTAAATTTTTATTTATTTAAATTATGTAAATTATAAAATAAATTACACATTAAATGTAAACTGAAAACTTACCCCAATTGTTTTAGTCTATTATGTTATTGTCCATCCTAAAAAATTAACTTACAATAGTATATAAATCATATTAGACTATTATATTATATAAATAAACATATGATAATTTTTGGGCCTCGGGTCTGGTCGGGTTTGGGTTAGCTTAAAAATGCTTACCTCACCCATGGAAAAAATCGGGTTTGAAAATTTTGCCAAGCTCGCTTTGCAGGCTTATTTAGTGATCCCCAGCCCTATATATTTGTCGAGTGGGCCTGTCGGGCTTTTGTCCACTACTAGTTCTGAATACACGTCATTTGGACCTTTTAAGCTTTTTTATTTATTTTTACATAAATACATTTATTTACTTAAAATATTTTTCTTTTTAAATATGTTTTTTTTCTTTGCATAAATATAGTATTGTGATTTAATGTTATGGCTTGCTATAGTTCAATGCACACAACAAGGCACTTAGTATTTATAAACGCTCACGATTTGAGTAGATATAACGATTGGGTAGTTTACATTAGTATTATTTAGCAAAAAAATAGGGGCAACAAGATAGAAAATATACTCAAAATTTAGTATGCTTGCCTGTTGAATTAAAAAAAAAAAACGATGTTACCTACTTACATCTCAATGCACACCCGTCAACATTAAGTGCTTAAAGAGAACACCTTCCAAGTAAATAAACTGTAGGTTTTAAGGCAATGAGTTCCCCTCTGAAAACTTGAACACTACAGCCTTTTACTGCCTAGTTTATGGTGGAAACCACCCTTCAAAACTGTTTGGGTGAATTTCCTTAATGATCATAAGTTACAAACCTTAGTCATGCACTAATAGTTTAAGAGTAATGATACTTTTACCGGGAGTTAGCACCGGGTTAGTACCGAATGTGTTTTATATGGCTTGTACCCTGGCGGGACCCACATCATAGTACAAGCCATATAAAGCGCATTCGGTACTAGCCCGGTGCTAACTCCTGGTAAGAGTAACATTTTCCATAGTTTAATACTGACGATGAGAGGGAAATTTTGGAAGCGTGGAAAAAAATTAAAAGAAAAAAAAGACTTATTTGGATAATGAGAAGAAAATAAATACTTGTCCCAATCTTTCCTACAAAATCAGAAGAAGAGTTGGAAGTCCTTTAAAGAAGAGGCACAAAAGTCTGCCAGATCTTGATGTCACAGTCCAAACTGGCACTGTAGAGTCGATAGGAAGATGCTGCCTCAGACGGATTGTAATGATCACTTGCGATGGTCAAGCATTTAACTGGACCTTCGTGTCCTTCCAATACTGCTAAGCAAGAGTAGCATTTATCAACCCCTCTCCAAATCCTGACAGTGGTATCCGCTGAACCGCTACACACCAAGTCTGACACCACGGCTAAGCACAATATGGACTTGGTATGCCCTCTCAGTGCACCAACAACCATCATGGTATCACAATTATCTCTCCCCCACACGAGAATTGATTTATCACACGCACCAGAGTACAAAGCAGCCCCGTCTATGCTAAGTGCTAATGCGTTTACACCCGAGTTATGTTTCTCTAATGTAGCAACTAGAGAATGCTTCTTCTCTCCCAAGCTTTTCTTCCACACTTTGATTGTCATGTCAGCTGATCCAGTATAAACATGCCCATCATATGACAATGCCATTGCATTTATCGCATCGTCGTGTGCATTATTAATTGACTCCAAGCATTTGAAATCGGCAGTCCTCCAAATTTTGAGTGTCCTATCCCATGAGACGGAGTAGAGGTGGGACCCGTCACTTGACAAAGCTAGTGCTGATACGGTATCAACATGATGGACCCATGTGGATTTCTTGTGGCGTCGGATTTGTACGTGGTTCTTGGGGATTAGGAGTGTAAGGGCGCGGTCACTAAGTGTTGGGAGGGTGGCCAAGTGGATGAATTTATGTTGATGTGTTTCTTCGTGGTTATTGATTTTCCAGACTCGGATCTTATGATCTTGATGTGCGCTGAACATTTTATCGGCATATACTACTAGAGACTTCACCGCGCCCTTTCCCGTGATTACCATGTTTCCAGTTTGGTCTTCGTAATCGAGTTGGGAGTTTAAATTGTTGGGTTCCCACCATCGTATTTGTTTGTCCGAAGAGCCAGTGTAGAGGAATTTTCCACCAAGGGCAAGAGAGGACATGTAGGAGTTTTGGGATTTGATAGTGGCGAGGCAGTGGTATTGGGTGTTGGGAAGATGATGATGGGGTGGTTGTGATGCGAGGGAAGGAATTGATGGGTGGCTTTGGTGGGAATAGAGGGAGGTTGACTCTTGGTGGAGGTGGTGAGAGTGGGATTGAGGATCATTTTTTGAACTGTATGTTTGATTATATAGCATCATTCTCAGTGTGTGAGAGGGAGAGAGAGGAAGGGCGTGAGTATGATAATATATGTGACATAAAGAGCAGCCATATTTCATCAGAACGGTAGAGTTGGCGTTGATGCTATTTAAGCAAAAAGTGGAGCCAAAACAACACAGCCCTTCAATCTGTGGAGCATAGATGGCCCACTTTTAGATTTTCAGATTGGTGGGAGGGTCATGTGAATTGGTCTGGTTCATCACAAATCATCCACTTTTAAGTTCTCTATCTCTCAATTTCGTAGTCTTGTTTTTTTAGTCCGTGGGATGTTAATAGTCATGTTTGTAAAAATAGAATATATACAAAGTTACCGTCCAAACAATATTCATAAGACAACAATGAGACAAGTAAACAATATCCATAAGAAAACAATGAACCAAGGTATTAATAATTTTTAGGAGGATGAGTTGTGAAAGAATTTTTAAAAATGTTTTGACTTTTAATCAACTATTAATTTGGCATGGAGGGAGTAAATTGCCTTAATGCAATTATCTCAATTTGGAATGTTGAAATTAGTTTATTTTTTTACACAACCACTTTAAATACTTATTTTCCGGTTTTTTACCCCATGCTCTCCACCTTCCAATATTTTAACTCTAATCTCAACCCAAATCCTAACCAAACTACTCGAAACTAAGTTGGCTCTGGCTAGGTCCGTAAACGGATTGGATTCATACCGGATCAGGCAAATTCAAATCTATATCCGTTTATGTTAAACGGATTCGGATCCGATCCGTTTATTAATCGGATCAGATCAGACAAATCTAAATCCATATCCGTTTATGTTAAACGGATTCGGATCCGATCCGATTATCCGTTTATGTTAAACTTGATTTGCAATATTTTTATTTTCAACTCTTATTTTATAAATTTATTTTTCAAATGTTCCAAAAAAACACATAATGAAATAAAAAAACTATTATAATATATATTTAAAATATTATTAAATACAATATATATTAATTAAAAATATATTATATATAATTTATATATATATTAAAAATATTAATTGGATCGGATTATTAACGGATCGGAGTATATGAATCCAAATCCGCTCCATTTAATAAAACGGGTAATCGGCATGATCCATATCCGCTTAAATGGATCGGATTCGGATTCGAATAAAATTCGATCCATTGACAGGCGTATCTCTGATTACGTGATTATAAGTTATGCATGGCGTTCTAAAATAATAGTAACTTATAGGGACTCTTTAGACGATATGGGTCATAGTAGCATTTTCAGGTTAAAATTTAACAATTGCAGACTGTGTGGATGTCTCGTGGCTTGTTGCGGGCGACTTTAACGACCACGTGGACGACTCGAAAAAGAAGTCCTACTCAAAACATGTGGCCAGTGCTAAATGTTCCAGATTTCTCAACAATATTAACAAGTGCAACCGTTCTGACCTTGGGTGCAATGGTCCTAGATTATCTTGGACAAATAGCCGCGAAGGTTTTGCTAACACTATGATTCGTTTAGACAGGTGCTTAGCTACAAACGAATGGAGACTGAAATATCTGAATGCTACTGTCGAAAATATTCCAAGGACTGCCTCAGATCACTGCCCTATGGTTATCCACTTCAAAGGTAATATCTCTAAATTAAAGACTAATAAACCGTTACGATTTCTTGCTTGTTGGTTTGATAGAGAAGATTTTGAAGCTATTGTAAAAAATAATTGGAATAATTATATTGATCTTGAAGATAATTTACATGAATGTACAAGTAAAATTAAAGTTTGGAATAAAAACATTTTTGGTAACATCTTCAAAAAAAAAAAAAAGAATTATGCGACGCCTCAATGGTATCCAAAAAGCTCAAGAAAATACCTACTCCCGTAACCTTGACATTTAGGAAAAAAATCTTCGCATGGATTTCAACTCTATTTTAATCTAAGAAGAGAAATATTGGAGACAAAAGTCTAGAATTCAATGGCTTAGCGAAGGAGACAGAAACACTAAATTCTTTCACACGTCCACGATAATAAGTAGGAAAATAATCGAATTGACCATATCCTTGTTAATGGGGATTTGACTGATGATGCTAACATTATATCTAATCATATAGGTACCCATTTCAAAGACCTTTTCCAAGCGGAATTCTCGTATGATATTAATAGTCAAATGATCGATTACCCGAGCTGTAAGTTTGAGACTCGGGATAACCACTCTTATCGCTCCCCTCACTTTGGGAGAGGTGAAGTATGCCACTTTTAGTATGAAAGCTTTTAAAGCCCCCGGCCCGATGGAATTCAACCCTTGTTTTATCAACATTTTTGGAATGATATAAAAGATAATTTATTTAATTTCATTAACCGGTGTTGGACCCCAAAAGAATTTTTCGATAACACTTAATAATAGTTATGTGACACTGATACCAAAAATTGATAATCCGGAGAACATAAATCAATTTCGTCCCATAACCCTTTGTAATGTCTCGTATAAATTTTTGGCTAAAGTGTTAGTGAGTAGATTACGTCCCATCCTCTGTCGGGCCATAACCCGTTCCAAGCTAGCTTCCTTTCGGGAAGACAAACTTCGGATAACATTATTATCACTCAAGAAATTATCCATACCCTTATGAAGAAAAAAGGTAAAATGGGGGGAATTATCCTTAAAGTTGATCTCGAAAAAGCTTATGATAAAGTTTGTTAGGACTTTCTCGAAGAAGTGCTACGTGGTTTAATGTGGAGAGTGACTTCAGTAAACTCATTTTAAGTTGTGTTATAAACACCTCCACCTCCATTCTTTGGAATGGATTACCTTCCTTCACCCCCACTAGAGGTCTTAGATAGGGTGACCCTCTATCACCATACCTTTTTGTTATGTGTATGGAGTATCTTTCGGCTAACATCTCCAATAAAGTTGAGAAGGGTAAATGGAAAGGGATTAAAGATTACACCAATGGCCCGTGCATATCCCATCTATTTTTTGCAGATGATCTCATTCTTTTTTCAAACACATCTAATAACTCTTGTGAGGCTGTCTTAGACACTCTTGAAAACTTTTGTCACCTTTCGGGTCAAATAATCAACTACGCTAAATCTAAAATCTTCGTGTCTCCCAATATCCCTAAATCAAAAGAGAGCGAATTAAGTAATAAGTTTGGTATGGGACTCACTGAAAACCTAGGAACCTCCTTGGGTACTGAACTTGTACATGGTAGACTCAATAATGCCCACTAAAAAAATGTTGTTAAAAAAATCCAAAATAAGTTAGCGGGGTGGAAAACGAAGCTTTTATCCTTTGCGGGTAGAGCCACTCTTGTCCAAGCTGTTACGTCGACTATCCCCACGTATAATATGCAAACCGCTTTGTTCCCTAAGAAAACTTGTGAGAAAATCGATTGGCTTAATCGCAATTTCCTTTGGGGAGATAATGAAAATAATAAAAAAATTTACCTTGTTAATTGGGATAAAGTGTGTCATCCTAAAGAGAGGGGTGATATTGGCATAATAAATTCCCTTGATAATAATAAAGCTACGATTGCTAAATTAGGATGGAATATTATGAATAATAAGGGTTCTTTATGGGCAAATGTTATATGTAAAAAATATAAAGTTGAACCTAATCCCAGACTTTGAAAAACGAGAACCAACACCTCCCACATATGGCGTATCATTCATAGTTGTAAAGACATCCTTATCAAGAACACTAAATGGAATGTGGGTAAAGGGAATAAAATTGGCATCATGAAAGATTGGTGGTGTGGGGATGCACCGCTTGGCTCACACTTAACCCAACACCTTGACAATAATGATAAGGTTTGCACCCTCATAAATGATAACGGTGGTTGGGATGTCAATAAAATTCATCAACGGTTCAATAATCCTATTGCGGAGGAAATCATAAACACGTCCCTTCCTACTAAGGGGGATAGGGACGATAAACCATCTTGGCAACCGAACAATAAAGGTAAATTCTCTATACACTCTTGTTATAATAAAATGGTTATGGAGGATGGGGTCCCCCCTCCTTGGAACGAGTGGAAGAGAATATGGAAATTGGGGCTACCTCCTAAACTAAAGCACTTTCTTTGGACTCTCATATGCCCTAGATGCTCGAGCGATGAAGATCTTAATCACCTTTTTAAAGAGTGTTTTTCTAGTATGCAAGTATGGCATAATATCAATCCGTATTTCAAGCCGAACCAAGGTACGCATCTTGACTTTAAGTCTTGGGTTATTGAAAATGTGTGGAATAATGTGGAAAACAAGTGGTATGTTACATTTATCTCTTGCTTATGGTGGATTTTGAAAGCCCGTAACATCCTTATTTTTGAAAAAAAAGTTTTGCCCCCCTTTACGGTTAGCATGCTTACCAACAAACTTACTTGCGACATCTTACAAACCCACAGTAAGAATATTGACCAAAAAGGGGCTAGAGAAACTACATACACTAATGCTTGCGAATGCGTCACAGGTAACTATATCATACACATGGATGGGAGTTTTGACATAACTAGTGGGATGGGAGCTTTTGGAGGAATTGTGAGAAATGAAGATGGGAGATGGATTATAGGTTTCACTGGACGATTACAAGGAAATGCAAGCCCGCTTCGTGCCGAGCTTGAAGGAGTTTTCCATGGTTTAAACATATCCCTTAGAGAGGAATGGAAGAATGTATGCCTCAAAACCGATTGCCTTGAAATCATCCAACTTATGGAGTCCGATGATAATGGGAACCACCCTTTAGCTAATATTATTGAAGACTGCCGCGAGCTCATCAAAAGCACCAAAACTAAGATCGTCCACATTCCCCGTGAAGGTAACACCCAAGCAGACAGTATGACAAAAATGGTGAAAGGATTAATTGAGCATTACAGGGAGTACAGGTGCACACCGAAAAAGCTTCTTGAACTGCTCGAATGTGCCGAGCGCGAAAATCCTATGATCTAGATTGCTGTCTTCTTTTTCGCTTCTGTTTCCATTTGAAAAAAAAAAGAAAAGAAGCACTCAACATCATTGTCTCTTTTAAGTGTCCTCCTTTCCCCGATAATTACCACCGAAAAAATCTCCTCTTCTTGAAAATAGCAGCTAAAGAATTTGGCTTGTTTGGCGGTTGAGCTCATTAATTCTCTATAACTAAGTTTAACTGTCATTTTTTTCTCTTTCTTGGGATTTGGCCTCAAAAGGACTTTTAGTGACACATAAAGTGTCAACAAATCATTTTGGGTTCAAACCTCGAGAAGTGAAAATGTTTGGGACTAATGTTAACAATAAAGAGTTAATGAGGGTCAAATATCAAATTAACCACAGAGTTCAAAAGAAAAAATATGTCCCAAACAAAGGGCCTGAGTTTTTGGATCCAAATATAGTATATAAATTCCTCAACTCTCACACACAAAAACAATTTTTATGTAATATATTTCTATTGTTTTTTAGGAAGTTCTATGGCCGAACCACAAATGACCCATGCAAATAATATACCATTATCAAAAGCATATTAGATAATTACTCCGTGCATATTTGCTTTAAAGAAAACAAATGCTATTTTGATACTAGCATCTTCCATTGTTTTCGTGTTAATGCATATAACAGGTACTATTTATGCCTGTATAAGCTCCCAAAGGGCCAGCTCTCTTTCTCTCTCTCTCTCGGCAAGCGCATGTGAGATACCAGGGATTTGTTAGTTAGAAGTGACAAAACTGGTCAACGGGTCGTGTTTTCATACGACCTGACACAATAAAAAATCAGTGGATCCGAACACGACACGACACGATAATTTTTTCCCCCTTTAACCCGAACACGACACGACACGACAGCTTGTTTTTTTTCTTTAACCCGAACACGACATGATAAGTGAATATGATTCGATTGGACACGATTAGACCCAATCCAACACGAGACGATTGGACACGATTAAACTAGTTAGTGAGGAATTAAAAAAATAGTGGGTCCAAATAGTAGGTTGATAATGGGTCTAAATGAAGTAAATAGTGGGTCTACATAAGGTATATATCGTGTCCTTAATTGGATCACTATCGTGTCCTTATCGTGACAGAAATTGGACACGAATAGGATATGATTCGATGGCGAGTCCAAAAATCCAGACCCGAACACGAAAGATAGTGTCAATTTTATGTCAATTTCATTTCGTTTCGTGTCGTGTTATTGTTTCGTTCCCAAAATCGCCACCCCTATTGTTAGTGTAAGGGGGCGATGGGGGTGTGGTTGGGAAGGAGAGGGTAGAGATCGGGTTTTTGGGGTGGTGACTAGGGTGGGGCAGAAGAAGAAACCGCCTCGGGCCCTGAATATTGAGATTTTTACTTTTTAGGGCCCCTAATATATATTTGAAAATACGAGTGACTATGACAATTTGGTGAAATTAAAAATTGTTCGAAACTATCATAATAAATGTCAAACGCCGTCATAAAAACTTATTTATGTTGCTTATATGAAAAATATACCATAGAAACTACATTGATAAAATTATTTAATTATGTTGCTCATAAAGATTATTTGGACAAAAATTTACTGATTTTTTCATAATAGTAAATAAATTATGTTGACCTGAATTTCTTATAGAGTATAAATGGAATATTTAGATATGTAAAAAATTCAGCCAAAAATATTCTTTTCTCTTTTTTTAAAATTGATTCGTAACTTAGACCCTCATTTTAGAATTTCACTGATCACATATATATATATATATATATATATATATATAGTGGCGGATCCAAGAATTTAGGTGAAGTGAGGCGAAAGTTTCGAGTGGTACCGAGGGTTCGGGAGGAGCCCCCGAGGCGATTTTTTTGGGGGTTATTTCGAGTTTTATACAAAGTATAGTTTTATAATGCCCAAACAACTACTCTCAATCATTATTAACAATACCTAATTAATTTCAAGAAATAAATAACGGTTAATAAATATTCACAATACCCAAATTTTAGTAGTGATAACAATTGAATTTTGCTTAATATGAAGTACAAAAATTAGTTAACTCATCTAGCAACATTAACGCTCAATTTAAGCACACCTGATGAAACAAAAACAATTTGAAAACAACTTGATAACGACCCATCTCCAAAATCCACCCAGAACTTTTGAGATGATTAATTGGATTAACCCTAATTTTTTTTTTCAAATCTTACATGGGGCGGCCACACCATTTGGATCTAGTTTGGATCCGCCAATATATATATATATATATAGTCCTGCTCTTGTGCGGAGTAGTCCGCATTTTAAGAATGCGGACCGGACATGTGTCACCTGACGGTGAGCCCAGAAAAGAAAGAAAGTGCCCCTATAATTTCAGCGATAATTTCTAAGGGCATCGTTAGGTGACACATGTCCGATTCGCATTCTTAAAATACGAATTAGTCCGCACAAGAACATTATTATATATATATATATATATTTTCGTTTATTATGGAAGGCTCATTTTAGAATTTTGATTCGGGTTGTCAAAACCTAGGGCCGGCCCAAATGGCAGGTGTGGTCATGGGATTCTGTTGACTGTTGGGGCAAGATGATAGACGAGAAAAGGGAGGCAAAGTGGTGTTAGAAAAAGTTTGAAGTGATGGATTTTTTTAATAGAAAATTAATTATTTAATTTATATATAGCCAACCTTGGAGGCTATAGCTAGGAGGATCAGTCCAATTTTTTGATTTTGAACCGCCACCTAATAGCCCATCAAAGGCCACCTGGTATACTTCAGTCTTTCATTTATTTATTTTTCTTATAACAGTGTACTTAACTTTTGACTTTATGGATGCTTGTTGTACTATGATGTATTATAATAAACGCTGATAATTGCTTACTAATGCAATGGTTAGAGTAACCCTTGTCTGGTGCAGGTTAACACGTTTAATTAACAGTCTCATTTCCCACTAACCCAACAAATTAATTTTAGGCAGAGCAAAAACTGATAATAAAATCTCTTTAAGGGTCTAATCGCTGATGGTAGT
The DNA here is from genome assembly GCA_949130495.1 of Sambucus nigra. Classification (NCBI taxonomy): domain Eukaryota; kingdom Viridiplantae; phylum Streptophyta; class Magnoliopsida; order Dipsacales; family Adoxaceae; genus Sambucus; species Sambucus nigra. Next base: position 275,596,632 of record OX422210.1, on the reverse strand, counting down.
TACTAGGTTGTTTCTTATGCACGAGGGGAGAGGCAAAAAAGGGTAAATCTGGTTATCTAAAAATGACCAAACGAACGAGGGACACATGGACAGAAAATAAAACCCCTTTTAAAGTAATGGTAGTACTAATAATTCGAGTTGTTACAAAAAGCTTTTTGGTTATTTTACACATCTATGTCATTTGATGATCGTATATATTAAATATTAAAATATTTAATTCAAAATTAATTGACAATAGATGAAGGATTCAAAATGTTATATATTGTGATGTAATTTTTTTTCATATGAAATTTTATGTCTCAACACCCCCCTTCACGTATAGCGTTTGTTAAGCTTCATACGTGTACATATTTATATTGGGTGATGTGGAGCAATTGGATCGTTAAACCATATATAGACTACTGCTCTGATACCATGTTAAATATCGAAATATCCAACCCAGAACAAAATAACAATGGGTGGAGGCAATCGAGATGTTATATATTGTGGTGCAATGCTTTACTATTTCCATATGGACCTGTATGTTTTAACACCAATAGTGAGTTACAGTTTTATTCTGCTTCTCTAAGTGTGTTTTTCACAAAAATCTTGTAAGCATTTTACCACCAGCAAGACACACAATGTGCCAACAAGAGTAATTATACACAGACTCAAAATTATGAGTCAAAATAAATGATTCGACGTAATAGGAGTATTAGTTAGTGTTTTAAATGACAATAAGTAGATCCCATTCACCAACTAGCAGTGTCTCCCAAGTGAACGAGTGGGGTTTTGGGGAAAAGTGGTTCCCACATAGGGTAGGATTGTGGAAGCACATTGAGCGGGTACGTAGGGAGTTCCTCTGGTTTACTTTTTTGCGCACAGGGAATGACGAGAGAGTTAGGTTTTGGGGAGACGTTGGGGGGGGGGGGGGGGGGGGGTTCGCTCTTTAAATGATTTGTTTCCTGGTTATAGCACATTGTGAGTGATATGGAAGATTCGGTGGCACGACATATTTAGAGAGAAGGGGAGAAGATAGGTTGGAATTCTAGGTTTAGGAGGAGGCTCGGGAACTGGGAGTTAGAGGAGGTGGAGGAGTTGTTTGATTGGTTGGATGAGAGGGGTTTCCCCTAAGGGGGTGAAGATTGTGTGTGGTGGAGGGGTAGCAAAAAGGGAGTGTTCTCGGTGAAATCTTATTATAAGGACTTGGTGGATAATAGTGGGGATGTTTTTCCTTGGTACACGTGTGCACCTCAAAAAGTAACTTTCTTTGTCTGGACAATTTTGACGTTGGATGGACTTAAGAAGAGAGGTAGGCATATGGCTAGCAAGTGTTAGATGTGCAAGAACGCTGAGAAAACGGTCAATCATTTATGGTTACATTGTTAGGTGGAGAGGGAATGATGGGAGATAATTTATTCCATCTTCAAGGTGTCTTGGGTGTGTGCTGAGCCAGTGAGAAAGGTGATGGAGGCTTGGGATTATAGGATAAAGGGAATGAGATAATTTCTATGGGGACTATTTGGAACAAGAGGATCATGAGGTGCTTTGAGGGAGAAGAGATTGAGTGTGAAAAGTCTCATTTTCCACGTAAAGGTTGACCAAACACAATACGCCCAAAATGGGGCTCATCTAATAATTTATATCATTCTTAGCATCAAATCGTTGAATGGAAGTTTTAAATTAAAACATCCACATATACAATAAGGAAATGAATTAATAAACTGAATAAATACATAAGTCTCAATTCTCACTGACATAGAACATCTGCATCATAAGGCTGGAAATAATACGACTGAATAAAATAAATTTCAGACTTATACCCATACAATCTTTGTAATGTAAATGACTGCAATGAAAAATGAGTAGCAACGTATGCTAGAGTAAAAAACCAAGTCCACTAAGAAAATGACACTGCAAATCTGAGCCTCTTTCAACCCTGTTGATTATGTCTAGGAATATTTACAAAATATTTTTGATAATTTTGGTCAGAGCCCTAAAGTTGCAATAATTAACTTCCACGACCAATAAATAATGACGTAGTTAATTCGCAATATATGCCGTCCATCGACTCTCATATGCATTAAGTATCTCACGCCTCTTCTAAGTGTAATACTATACGCATTCCCAACTCAAGCCATAGTTATATGATTGGTCTCTATACTACCATAAGAACGTATACGATCACGATCACAGGGATTAATCCCCACAATACTACCCCCACAGAAAATACAGTCACATCACATAACGTATTTTATATTGTATTGGATCCATTAACAATTTTCTACTTCATTAGACTACATAAATTATTTATGTGATACCTATATATATATACACACATATATATATCACTCGAAAGCATCTATCCTCCGTGTTAACCTCGTCCTTCTATCAATAAGTCTGGAGGAGTCCCTCACCTAATGGACTTAAACAAAACATACATAAGTGTGGCGATCATTAGGTAGTAAAACCACCTAATGCCCATACCCCGGCTATGTGGATAAACCCGGCCATCTTACTTCTCTCATCACAAAGCGGTGACCCTAAATGTATGTGTGACACCCCGCCTAATAAAATACCGGGTGATCAGTCCTATACCAAATTAAAACAGGAATCCCAGTTGGTTCATCCTTAGCATCACTGTCGAAAACCTTTTTAAACTTACTAGCCACCTAGTATTCCAAAAGCTGGTGCCAAATTTTAACCTTTTTATTTAACAAAACAGTACATGCAGAAATAATTATGAACCATTCACACAACTAAATGAAAGCAACAGAATAAATAAATAAATAACTTGCCGAATAAACCGTCGGCCACCAAGGTAAAATAATACAATACAACATCCAACACCTGAATAAAATATAACTGAGAACTGTACTGAGAAGTCTGGGCAACAAGCCCTAAATAAAACTGAGCTGAGAAATGATTCCTACTCTAGGAATGAATAAATGATGCGTCTAATCCAAACTCCTGCTAGCATCCACATATGCAGCAGCTCCGTGTCCCTGGAATAGAATATCAATCCTGGCGTCCCTGTGGCTGGACACCTAAAAGGTTTTGAAAATAGTTTTATAGCAAGGGGTTAGAACCCAAAACATTTTGAAAATATTTAGCAAGTGAATTAACTGCAGTAATTTAAAATGCATGAATGCGCTTCATATTTAAGTTAGTGTCGCACTCTCTTGTGGACATTCTCACCCCTCCACTATTGTGCACACCTAACGGTTATCTTAACCACACCTAGTTGTACTATCCCATCCAACTAGTCCTGGTATAACCTCCCCTTTGCCATACTACTCTAACCCGAGTAAAATTATTCCTGAAATATAAGTTATCTCACTAATTAACTTATTTAATTCCTTCTTACTTAAAAGCATATAACCGTAACATAAGTTATATAAATTAAATACATCACGCACTGTATTACCCATATATGATTAACTTAATTAATTTCTCATTAATTAACAGCATATAACTGTAACCCAACTTATATAAAGTAAATACATCACACACTGTATTATCATCTACGTATAATATTCACTACTACATTATACGTACCTTTACCAATAACCACACATATCACACGTGTACTCATCCTTCCGAGTATGTCCTCACCGGATGATTTTCTCTAAAGTGCCATCTCACTAGGTGTGCTCACATAACCTAGTTACCCAAGTTGGATTCGCTCACCAACCGGGTTCAAAACCAAACGAAGTGGAGGCGGTCATATTCCTTCCCTGGAAGTGAGATGCCCCTCATTCCATATAACAGACGCTATGACCTGGGGATATACTCGCCCTACTCCTCGAGCTAGGGGATTCACCCACATCGCGCAACCTCCCATGATAGCACTAGAGTATAACTAAAATAAATATCTAATCATTGATACTTAATAGCACAGACAATATATACACATATATATATATACTATCACTACACCGTATATATATATATAACATAAACCCCGGCTCCTCCGTGCACTCATAACCTGTAACACTAGCCTATAATGTCCCGAGTCTCTCGCTCGACTCAACTAAATAAGTTTTCTCACTTATTAGATTATCATTATCCCAAGCCTATGGTCCGACTTTAATTTAATTAATTCACACAGTAATTAATTTATACCGATCCGAGTTTGTAGTCCGACTCTCTTTTAATTAATCTCATGTTAATTATTTTAACACTTTTCCGAGTCTACAATTCAACTCCCATTTAAATTAATTAACCCACCTATTAATTTAAATACCTTCCCGAGTCTACAGCCCGACTCTAGCTAATTAATTATACATTAATTAATTTAACCCTTGGTATCGCCCAACCATTACCTGGACTCACTCACTTGGCCCATAACTTGACCCTTCCCGAGTTTAAATTCCAACTCCAAATTTACTTATTTTCTCTATAATTAATTAAATACCTTGGTGTCACTTAACCAACATGCCCGGACTCGCTCATGTGGCCCGAAATTAAATATCACCCGAGTCTAGTCCCCGACTCCAAATTAATTAATTTAAATGAGTAGCGTTACCCTACTACTATACCCGAACTTATTCACCCATTTCGTTATCTTATATTCTCAGAATTTATTCGCCAAAATTCATTCGCAAAGTGTCACATATAATTCCCCCACTACCCTCAATTATACTCCCTTATAATTGTTAAGAATTAACTCCCATAATAAATTTTTCTCTCTTAATTATGCTAGGGGAAATTTACAACTAAAATCTTAACCCATAAAAATCCATAAGGCAAACTGCCGAAATAACTGAAGGGTCGATCGATCGATCCCCAACCGTCGATCGATCGATCGAACAGGTGGTCGTCTTCTCCACCGATCTGTTTCTGCCATAGTCGAATTTCCAAGGTCTTATCTATCTGATTTTCAACCTTAACTCATTATTTTTAACCAATAAATTTCTCCCAAAACAAGTCCCAATCATCTACAACTGTTTTAGCATGCTCTATTCATACCATAACTCACTATTTCTAAAATGGGTTTTCTCCGGTTAATTTCCATCAATTCATCTCAATTTTGTTCATAACTCCTACTGGATTTCACATTCCAATCAGACATTCATTTTCAGAATTATAAAACACAACTAATTCTCACTTTGAATCTCATTCAATTATTCTATTACCCAAAATCCCATTTTTGTACCCATTTATCCCCAAAACAAATTTTAGTATACACATCACTAAAATATGAATTGGATATCACAGTTTAGGAGTAAAAATAGTTAACCACTTGCGTGAAAGTGTTCGTAGTGTCTGATTCCTTTGGCGGAGTCCCTCAATTTGGCTCCAAAAGCTCCCAATTTGTTCTTGATTTGCTTTCCCCCAAATCCCCTCTCAAACCCTAGGTTTGGAGTTGTGTTGGCTGCTGATTTCCTAATCTCCCATTAGGTTAAAAACCCTTAATCCCGTTTTTCACCTAATGGGCTTAATTAAAGTGGGCCAACTCACCCCGTGTGGGCCCGGCTATGCTCAAAAATACCCCGAGACCCAATTACTACCCCCGGGTACTCTTTTCTGACTATCTCGACCCATCCGGACTCAACCGCGCACTCAGAATTGGCATTCGAATTAATTTATAAAAATCCTTATCTCACACCCCATTAAGTCTATACCGACTCCCGGCTGGAATAAGTGCATACCCCGTCATTAATACCCGAAATGACGTAATTAAATTATTACTATTCACTTAGTAAATAAATTTCCCTAAACATTAACCATTTAATCCTCGATTAATATTTAAATATATATATTGTCATAATTAATTCAATTAAAATTACAACCCACAAGTAATTTAAAATTCTCGAATTAATTAAATATTAAATGCACAAAATACGGGGTGTTACATACTTCCCCCCTTACAAAGGAATTTCGTCCTCGAAATTAAGATAAGCCTAGTGTTCCAATATTCTCATTTTACTCACTAGTCATACCCTTATAAGCTAGCGATATCTATCTCTCCCGCTTTTCTTTATAAGTTACCCAAATATGCATTTTATTATCCAGGGCGCCCATACACCCTATACCCGTACTCTACCGCACTAAAATTTTCTCGACTATGCTAGTCGTAACCCGTAAGATAACTTCCAACCCGTAGTCATATCCCATACGTATATATATATATATATATATATATATATATAGTGGCCGAGGTACCCACCCCATGTACTAACGACCAACCATTTTCCACCCTGAGGATTATACCATAGGACACAATGTAATAATTAATATTATTATTACCAAGTCTACAAATCTCACACAGTAGAAATATTCACAAGTTCATTTATGTATATATATTTATATAGTCACATCATCCCTATACATATATACCAATCCTGCGCCCCCGGGCTAAGGCCCAATTGTGCACCTACTAGGAGAATCCTGCATCCCTAGGTTAGCACCCCTTAATGTGCCTATTAAGTATATTCTTGTACCCCCGGGTTATCACCCATTAGTACACTTAACAATAGAGTTTTTTTTTTTTTTTACATCCTCTAGTTATCACTCATTAGTGCGTTTAACTATAAGGTCCTTACACCCCCAAATACTTGTCTCTCAAACGCAAAGTATATATGCCTACCCTTAGGCTACCAAGACAATGTAAGATACCGCGCCCTACAATCACAAGTCCTTGCGCAAAATCAACCCCGAGCTATCTCTCCCTGTCCGAACGTAAATCTAACCACCCTGATTCACTTTAAAAAATACCCCCACTCCCTGGGATAAAATGCGAGAACAGAAAACCTCCCTATGTGTCCCTCGCCCCACGCAAAACAACATATATACACCCATATATAGGCTAGACGCCCTCTCAGTTGATACCTAGTACCAATCATACCCTGGTGTTGCGAACACCAAAACTTTACCCCACTATCCACAATAGTTCAGATCCATCGCTATCCCGTTGATATTTGGGAATAATAATCCACCCTAATCCCATATTTATCAACAGTATAAATCCCTCTCATAATTCAAACTTTCACTCAGTTTACACTTCACTCTCTCGTGAAGAACACTAAAACTCCGCCACCCCACGGAAAGTTTATCCACATACTACAGCTGCTACCGCCAACGCACCCACTAAATTCGACTCATCTGCGAACTCTAGTGGAGAATAAGTCTTATCTTGTGACACCCTCATTGTCACTCAAAACATACCCCATGCCCATAGGATAAAATATAATTACCTCCATACTCCAGTTGCAATGGCTAATCCTCGGGTTCCGGAGCAGCTTTCCCCTGCCCGAACGCACCCATGACTTGTTATAGTGGCTGTACATTCAGGACCTCATCCTGTAGTTGACCCTTGTATCACTGAGGGAACTCCCTCTTCATGTGTCCCGCTTCCCTACCAACGAAACACCTCCTAAAAATTCCACCCTACCACTGATCCCTTCCTTGCTGGCCATCCTGTCGATAGCCCCCAGCTCTAAATCGTTTGGCATGATTTCCCTGCCGGAAATCCTGCCCTTGATCTCCCTCTGTCTGTTGTCTGGTTCTCCAGACTAACCCATCCATAGGCCTTGCTTTCTTTCTCTCTGCATCGCTTACCTCATCCGGCACAAAATTTGCCAACCGAGTAAATTCTTCCTCGTAATCGGCCGCTGAACGGTCCCCCTGAGTCACTACTCTAAATTTTTCTCCCCATTTCGGTCTCCACCGCTGGAGGAAAAATACTTGCGGTCGAACCGCACCCAAAACTCTGCAATGGCTCGTATAACCCTTTCCTCCACTGTGGTGATCGACTCCCACCACTGTAGTGCTACCCCCACTAAACTAGAAGTGACTAGCAATTTGCTACTACACCTCATTGTAACCTACTATGTACAGGTGGCGCTGGATATCTCTCATCCGCTGACACGCTAACACTATATCTGAACCCCCCTCGAAGCTCTAGTGAAAACCTCTCATACTTGTCGTCACCCCGATGGCCCCCGGGTGGGCCTGAACATCTGGTGCCACTAACACTTGTGACTGATCCCACGGAAAAATACCTCGCCATTACGATCATTATCGTTTCACTGCCCGTGCCACCACGTCCGTTACCTACGCTGACGAAATCATCTCTAGCAGTTTCTACGTAACTCTTGCTCCTGATGAGCCTCCCTAGTCTCAACTCCCCCTGCTGCCCTAGCTGCTCTCGCTCTCCTGGGCATCATTTGGAATGAGAATCGAATTTGTATGAGTTCACTCTCAAATATAAATTTCGCAGAAGAACGTATATGCGCATACGTATGAGAATACAACAATCCTATGATAGGGCTCTATATCAAAGATTGCTAAGCTGAAACGCGAAAAGCCGCACAGATCCTAAGGACACTAGAACCTAATGCTCTGATACCATCAGTGACACCCCGCCTAATAAAATACCGGGTGATCAGTCCTATACCAAATTAAAACAGGAATCCCAGTTGGTTCATCCTTAGCATCACTGTCGAAAACCTTTTGAAACTTACTAGCCACCTAGTATTCCAAAAGCTGGTGCCAAATTTTAACCTTTTTATTTAACAAAACAGTACATGCAGAAATAATTATGAACCATTCACACAACTAAATGAAAGCAACAGAATAAATAAATAAATAACTTGCCGAATAAACCGTCGGCCACCAAGGTAAAATAATACAATACAACATCCAACACCTGAATAAAATATAACTGAGAACTGTACTGAGAAGTCTGGGCAGCAAGCCCTAAATGAAACTGAGCTGAGAAATGATTCCTACTCTAGGAATGAATAAATGATGCGTCTAATCCAAACTCCTACTAGCATCCACATATGCAGCAGCTCCGTGTCCCTGGAATAGAATATCAATCCTGGCGTCCCTGTGGCTGGACACCTAAAAGGTTTTGAAAATAGTTTTATAGCAAGGGGTTAGAACCCAAAACATTTTGAAAATATTTAGCAAGTGAATTAACTGCAGTAATTTAAAATGCATGAATGCGCTTCATATTTAAGTTAGTGTCGCACTCTCTTGTGGACATTCTCACCCCTCCACTATTGTGCACACCTAACGGTTATCTTAACCACACCTAGTTGTACTATCCCATCCAACTAGTCCTGGTATAACCTCCCCTTTGCCATACTACTCTAACCCGAGTAAAATTATTCCTGAAATATAAGTTATCTCACTAATTAACTTATTTAATTCCTTCTTACTTAAAAGCATATAACCGTAACATAAGTTATATAAATTAAATACATCACGCACTGTATTACCCATATATGATTAACTTAATTAATTTCTCATTAATTAACAGCATATAACTGTAACCCAACTTATATAAAGTAAATACATCACACACTGTATTATCATCTACGTATAATATTCACTACTACATTATACGTACCTTTACCAATAACCACACATATCACACGTGTACTCATCCTTCCGAGTATGTCCTCACCGGATGATTTTCTCTAAAGTGCCATCTCACTAGGTGTGCTCACATAACCTAGTTACCCAAGTTGGATTCGCTCACCAACCGGGTTCAAAACCAAACGAAGTGGAGGCGGTCATATTCCTTCCCTGGAAGTGAGATGCCCCTCATTCCATATAACAGACGCTATGACCTGGGGATATACTCGCCCTACTCCTCGAGCTAGGGGATTCACCCACATCGCGCAACCTCCCATGATAGCACTAAAGTATAACTAAAATAAATATCTAATCATTGATACTTAATAGCACAGACAATATATACACATATATATATATACTATCACTACACCGTATATATATATATATATAACATAAACCCCGGCTCCTCCATGCACTCATAACCTGTAACACTAGCCTATAATGTCCCGAGTCTCTCGCCCGACTCAACTAAATAAGTTTTCTCACTTATTAGATTATCATTATCCCAAGCCTATGGTCCGACTTTAATTTAATTAATTCACACATTAATTAATTTATACCGATCCGAGTTTGTAGTCCGACTCTCTTTTAATTAATCTCATGTTAATTATTTTAACACTTTTCCGAGTCTACAATTCAACTCCCATTTAAATTAATTAACCCACCTATTAATTTAAATACCTTCCCGAGTCTACAGCCCGACTCTAGCTAATTAATTATACATTAATTAATTTAACCCTTGGTATCGTCCAACCATTACCTGGACTCACTCACTTGGCCCATAACTTGACCCTTCCCGAGTTTAAATTCCAACTCCAAATTTACTTATTTTCTCAATAATTAATTAAATACCTTGGTGTCACTTAACCAACATGCCCGGACTCGCTCATGTGGCCCGAAATTAAATATCACCCGAGTCTAGTCCCCGACTCCAAATTAATTAATTTAAATGAGTAGCGTTACCCTACTACTATACCCGAACTTATTCACCCATTTCGTTATCTTACATTCTCAGAATTTATTCGCCAAAATTCATTCGCAAAGTGTCACATATAATTCCCCCACTACCCTCAATTATACTCCCTTATAATTGTTAAGAATTAACTCCCATAATAAATTTTTCTCTCTTAATTATGCTAGGGGAAATTTACAACTAAAATCTTAACCCATAAAAATCCATAAGGCAAACTGCCGAAATAACTGAAGGGTCGATCGATCGATCCCCAACCGTCGATCGATCGATCGAACAGGTGGTCGTCTTCTCCACCGATCTGTTTCTGCCATAGTCGAATTTCCAAGGTCTTATCTCTCTGATTTTCAACCTTAACTCATTATTTTTAACCAATAAATTTCTCCCAAAACAAGTCCCAATCATCTACAACTGTTTTAGCATGCTCTATTCATACCATAACTCACTATTTCTAAAATGGGTTTTCTCCGGTTAATTTCCATCAATTCATCTCAATTTTGTTCATAACTCCTACTGGATTTCACATTCCAATCAGACATTCATTTTCAGAATTATAAAACACAACTAATTCTCACTTTGAATCTCATTCAATTATTCTATTACCCAAAATCCCATTTTTGTACCCATTTATCCCCAAAACAAATTTTAGTATACACATCACTAAAATATGAATTGGATATCACAGTTTAGGAGTAAAAACAGTTAACCACTTGCCTGAAAGTGTTCGTAGTGTCTGATTCCGTTGGCGGAGTCCCTCAATTTGGCTCCAAAAGCTCCCAATTTGTTCTTGATTTGCTTTCCCCCAAATCCCCTCTCAAACCCTAGGTTTGGAGTTGTGTTGGCTGCTGATTTCCTAATCTCCCATTAGGTTAAAAACCCTTAATCCCGTTTTTCACCTAATGGGCTTAATTAAAGTGGGCCAACTCACCCCGTGTGGGCCCGGCTATGCTCAAAAATACCCCGAGACCCAATTACTACCCCCGGGTACTCTTTTCTGACTATCTCGACCCATCCGGACTCAACCGCGCACTCAGAATTGGCATCCGAATTAATTTATAAAAATCCTTATCTCACACCCCATTAAGTCTATACCGACTCCCGACTGGAATAAGTGCATACCCCGTCATTAATACCCGAAATGACGTAATTAAATTATTACTATTCACTTAGTAAATAAATTTCCCTAAACATTAACCATTTAATCCTCGATTAATATTTAAATATATATATTGTCATAATTAATTCAATTAAAATTACAACCCACAAGTAATTTAAAATTCTCGAATCAATTAAATATTAAATGCACAAAATACGGGGTGTTACAGTATGATCTAAAATTACGCCCTCCACTGCGTCCTAACACATCTCAGGTGACACGTGTTACTCAGTCCCGATGTCGAACGCAACCCCCAATCGATAGATTTGCCACGAATACGAGTATGTCCACACAAGTATAAAGTACACATATATATAGCACTTAATACATACGTAATTTTCCGACAAGTTATTGTACCTCCCATGCGTCTATCCAATTCAACTTGATTTCATAATCCTTGAAATACAATTCCCTATCTCGAATATTAACTCCTTAGTTAATAATTAAAATTGTTACCTAATGGTTAACAAAACTAATCTTTAATTAAACGAGTCACCCATCACTTGGACAATGTCCCACATAAACTTATGAACTCGTAAAAATTGCACGAATATTTCCCCTGATCCGACTAACCAAAGTCCAGGAGCCAAATTGATTATGGTTAAAGAGCCGAATCGATTTTCCTTGGCCAAATCGATTCTCTCTTAAAGCTGAATCGATTCGGGGTGTTGTTTACAAAACTACCGCAAGTGCACGGGCTATTGAAATATAGCGGGTGTAAGTACGGGTCGAACTCACAGAGATTTCGTCATTTTATAAGGTATCGATTTTCCAACTAGACAAATGTGCATAAAAATATGGTTTAGAGATAAAACAAACTAAAATAAAAATAAATGAGTGAATATAAATTATGTAACAAGTATGGGGATATTACTAGGATTTCGGATCCGTTTATTATTTTTATTAGTTTATGATTAATTAGTCTAACTCGCTATTCCCTTTTATAACTCAAAATTTTACCGACTATCGTCGCGTAAATTTCGAATGATGAAAACGTGAAAGTTTAAATGAGTATTTTTACACCTCTTTTTAGATACCAAAAATCCTTATTCCCTTAAAAATAACACTCCTAAGCATTAAGTGTCAAATATAAGCATGGACTATCAAACAATTTAACATAAGCATAATCCATCAAACGTAAGCACATAAAATCAAAGGATGTGAATAAAACAATTAATTTAGAAGGTTTAAAATATCACTCTCGCGACTATTTTAAATGAATACCGAATTTTTAAAACGTTTTTAGAACAGGTTGGGAATTTAGCGAATTAAACTAATTAAATTATACACTAAATAATCATGGTAAATTTCGCCTCATCCTAGTAATTTAAATTAAAATGACATCATAATTAAAACACAAAATTGAAGATGAAATACTAATGGCCATAAAAATAATCAACTTACAAGATTGAAGTTCCAATATTTGAATGCCAATACAATAAATTTCGCTCCACACTTGCACACAAAATTTCACACTCTAAAAATTCCTATCTATATGTACAAAAATCTTTCTACTCTTTAAGTAATCTCCCCAAATTAACTCCCCGAAAATGAAGACCAAATGCCCCTTAAATAGTTTGAATTTTAGGATGTGGGGGAATTTTAGGAATTTTACCAAGTAATATTCTATTAAATAGAATAATAAAAGAGGTATGAGTAAGGGTTTATTTAATGAAAAGGCAAGGGCTACTGAATAATAAGGCATGGGTTGTTAAATATAATAGGTTTGTTTTTTTAGAAAAATATAAAAAAAGAATGGGCTTAAAAGGTTTTAAAATGAAGAAGTTATTAAAGAAAGAAGAAGCATGGGGTAGGAAATAAAGAAAACAAAACTGCAGGGGCTGAAGGGAATCTCGAAAAAAGATGTCGTGTGTGTGAGCGCGTGGTAGGAAGATGGACTTGCTCTGATCCGACGGATCTTGTGCGACCATGTGCGCCGCTGACATGGCGACACGTGGCACCAAGATTAAATAGCAAAAATAGTGGCAAAATCCCTTGCTCCCAGCATGAATCAAACTCCTGACCTTACGCCCATCTACCCTTCACTCAACCAGCTCATCTAACAGCATGCATTGAAATAGTTATACACCTAATTATATTTAACAACATATTAAAACATAAATTTCATAATTTGCACAATAACCCAAATCTCCATAACTTTCATGTACGACCTCTGATAGACACACCGTAAAAACCGACATGACCCTCAATTCGGGACCAAAAATATTTCAATAGTGTTCGGGTCTCGGGGTTGACTTCGGGAGTTGACCGGGGGCTTTGACTTTGACTTTTTTCCGAATTCGAACTTTGCACGGCCATAACTTCTTCGTTTCAACTCCGATTGATATGCCGTTTGAACCCAGACGTCCCTTGATTCAAGGCCTACAATTTTCGTGGTTTGTCCGAGTCCGAAATAAATCTTTTGAAATTATAATTTTGCCCTTGAAGTTGCGTAGGTGCCCGTTTTATGCTCTAATTGAGTCCCGTCATCGCCGCTTGCATTCTAAACCTGTCAATACTCAATAATAACCTTGAACAAAAGATTAACAATGAACATAAGATGTGAGCTTGAAGTTCTCGAAATTGCATTATTAACCCCATTTATTCTTAAATTTGTATTTTTCTCTAAAATAATAAAAATTGCTCTAAAAATATTTTATTGATGGTGCAACGGAACTAACAAGTTCTAGATTTTGGTGTAAATAATACAAAATAATGCACTCATCAAATACCCCCAAACCTAAACTTTGCTAGTCCTTGAGCAAAAATTAAAATCTAACTCACTTTCGTAGGTATCACGGTTGCACTTAGCTTGTGCAACAAATCGTTAAACCCATAGGTTGCCCTAGTGGACGAATTTTGTCTCGTGAGGGTTTGGAGTGAATATACCCATAAAATTCAAAGACTTGACTCTATTTACAAAAGACACAAAGGTAATATAATCAAGTCTTAAATGCAAATTTCATAAATATAGTAAAAATTCACTTTTCAATCTCAACTTTTTATGCGTGTGTGCATAGCGAATATAACCGTCCAATTCAAAAGATTTTATCGTTAAGTTTCTTATCCGAAAGTTCGGTTTGATTCAAATTCTCACGGGATGCGCTCACAAACAAACACTCGTAGTTGGATAATTTCTCTCAGTATATGTGAATAAAAGAGTAAATTCAATGAACAAATGTCACATATACATCATGAAAGACGAACATTTTATAATGAATGATCATGATCTCGTGAATGGAAAATCGATTACTATTTGAAAACTTGAATAACACTAAAATATCATATTCATCTTCTCTCCACACTATAACTAACTTCACTTGAAATCAATTAGGACTTTCTTTCGGTTGTATTGTAGGCTCGGGTTTCGCTAGAAAGAATGGTTTGTGGAGTTCAAAATTTCTGAGAATACAAAGGTTTTCGGTATTTTGACTTTTTGGCACTTTTTCTTGCAACCTCCATTTTCTTTTCAAACTCACACATTTTTTTTTATCTCCCCTTTCCAATTTTTTTTCTTCACATATTATTCATTCTTCCAATTTCTTCTTTTCTTTTCGCACATTAGTGTAGCAAATATTCTTCTTTTGGCCTTAACCATATTTTTACCCTCTCAGAAAAATGTGTATGGATTTTGGGCTTTCAATAAAACGCTCATTTTCATTTTGGCACAAATGGGCTTGAAACGGAAAAATGTAAAAAGGTCGATTTAAGCTTTATTTTGGGGATTTCAAAACGATGGCTTAATATCATTTCTCAAGTTTCGTTTAGTCAATTTTGTGTCTCAAGTCAACTTACTAAGGTTAGTGTGTAGGATTCTCATTTTGACTTTCAGTTTTCAGTAATCGAACAAAACAAAAAATTTGAGATCATAAACGATTTTAAGCGCCGAAGGAAAGTTTGAGTTATTCTAACTCGGATTGATTTAAATTTCTCAAAAATAATGAATGGCACAAAATCTCACCGGGTTAAAATCTCCACATTTATTCGTTAAGCATATTAACTTTCGCCTCAATATCCTTTTTCGATTTTATTATATGGCCAAGTGTAAAAAAAATTATAAGTTGAGAGATTTGTGAATTAATTCTATATTAAGAAATTGTTCCAAAACTGACTTATATTGAAAATATTTTGTTTTTTGATTTTTTTATATTTTTTAATTTTTTAAATTCTACTTTTTTTTCATTTTTTTTTAAATACCACCCTTACCCCCAAACCTAAATTTTACATTGTCCTCAATGTATACACAAATAAAAATATGGACAAATAAAATAAAGTAGAGAAGTAAAAGGAGGATATTACCTGTGAATTTTCACTTGTGTCACCTACTTACAAACTATACAAGTGTATGTTACCATAAAATAAAACTAAACAACCTAAAAAAGAAATCTAAGAAGGAAGGAAAAAAAACTAATTATCTACAAAGTTGTGACAATTATCACCATCACCATAAATTAATAATCAAAATAGTTGTGGGTCATTCCAATTAATAATGTCTTTAACACAAAGTGCAAAAATATCATAAACTTGATTGTATGACCACACAACAACAATCTCAACCTTAAAGTTATGATCATAATTGTGATCATCGACATTATATATTAGGAATTCTAAATCACATGAATCAAATGCCGATGTATCACATTGAGGTAACAACTCACAGTGAGGTTCCATAACATTATTATCCATTTTCTTAAAATAGTCACGTAAAATTGGGGATGCATACTTCACTCCTAAATGGGAGACTTTGTGAAAAGCACGAGACGACAATGTATCACCAGGAAACACAATTTCTTCATAAAAAATCGGAGGACCGTCATAATCACTAGAATTATCGATAAAATCGGGTGACGAATCCTCAATTAAATTTTCCCACATAAAAGGAGAAGTAGCATTATCCTCAATTAAATTATAAGAAAAAACTTGACAAAAATCAACATCCAAACGATCAAAATTATTACTTGTGTCATTTTTGTCAATTTTTTTCTCACAAGAATGATTATTCATAATTTTTTCATGACTGTTTTCAAAAATCTCGTCAGTATATCGTTTGTTTACCTCTTCCCAATTAATACACTTTGGTGGGCAAATAGTAATCAAAGGAGTTTGATTCTCATCCATGCCATCTTTAATTTCTTTAAAAATTATTACTGACCCATCCGAATATGCAGTATTTTCTAGCCACGCATCCAAAGGATCAGTATAGGAATCCGAAAAAAATGACGGGATAACAATATTGGGATCACCCATTGTAGTTTATTACGTCAATCTCTCTCTCTCTCTCTTTTTAAATTTATTTAGTGTGCTACAAAAAAATAGCACAAAAATAAATACACCAATTGTAAAGTGCGATACACACAAAAAAAAAATAATAATAAGGAAAAGGAAAGGAACAAAAAAAATTAACACGACACGCGCACTAATGGTGTATTCAACACAAAACAAAAATGACCAAGCACACTTATGAAACAATTTTTTTTATTGCTTTTATTCTTGAAATTACTACTGGAATTTTTTTTTTTGGATTTTTTTTTTTAATTTTCGTTTTTTTTATTTTTGTCGGATTTTTTTTCCCACTACTTAAAAAAAAAACGAATCTGGAAATTTTAATAATTTTTTTTTCAAGTTTTATGTATTTTTGTGATAAACTAGTGCTAAAAGTGTTATTTATTAAAAACAACTTAAATCTGATTTTTTTTAAATTTTTTTATAAATTAAAGTAGTGTTGAATTCTGAATATTAAAAAAAAAATAATAATATCGATTTTTTTAAAATTTTTAGATAGTTTATGACAAAACTAGTGTAAAAAATAATTATTTATTCACAAAAAGAATTAAATCTAATATTTAAAAAAAAAATTATTCTGAAAATAAAAAACAAGGCTGTTCGATTTTTTTTTTGTATTTTTGAGTACTTTTATGATAAACTAGTGTTAAAAACAACTAGTTTTTCATTAAACACTTTAAATTATTTTTTTTACATTCACACCAGATTTGATTCTGAAAATTTTTCAGATTTTTTTTTGTTTTTAATTTATTTTGAATTTTACAAATATTTAGTTAGTTTATGACAAAACTAGTGTCGAAAATACTATTTAATCACAAAGACTTAAATTTGATTTTTTTTTATATTCTAAAAAAAATAAAAAAAATGCTGCTGGAATATTTATTTATTTTTTATGTTTTTTATGAAACTAGTCCGAAAATTAATATTCTAAAAATCAATCGAAATCCTCGGCAACGGCGCCAAAAACTTGTTGTCAAATTTTAATTGATAAAATTACCGCAAGTGCACGGGGTATTGAAATAAAGCGGGTGTAAGTACGGGTCGAACCCACAGAGATTTCATCAATTTATACGGTACCGATTTTCCAACTAGACAAATGTGTATATAAATATGGTTTAGAGATAAAACAAACTAAAATAGAAATAAAAGAGTGAACATAAATTATGTAACAAGTATGGAGATATTACTAGGATTTCGGATCCGTTTACCATTTTTATTAGTTTATGATTAATTAGTCTAACTCGCTATTCCCTTTTATAACTCAAAATTTTACCGACTCTCGTCGCGTAAATTTCGAATGATGAAAACGTGAAAGTTTAAATAAATATTTTTACATCTCTTTTTAGATACCAAAAATCCCTATTCCCTTAAAAATAACACTCTTAAGCGTTAAATGTCAAATATAAGCATGGACTATCAAACAATTTAACATAAGCATAATCCATCAAACGTAAGCACATAAAATCAAAGAATGTGAATAAAACAATTAATTTAGAAGGTTTAAAATATCACTCTTGTGACTATTTTAAATGAATACCGAATTTTTGAAACGTTTTTAGAACAAGTTAGGAATTCAGCGAATTAAACTAATTTAATTATACACTAAATAATCATGGTAAGTTTCACCTCATCCTAGTAATTAAATTAAAATGACATCATAATTAAAATAAAAAATTGCAAGATGAAATATTAATGACCATACTAATAATCAACTTACAAAAATTTGAGTCCCAATATCCGAATGTCAATACAATAAATTCCGCTCCACACTTGCACACAAAATTTCACACTTTAAAAATTCCTATCTATATGTACAAAAATCTTTCTACTCCCTAAGTAATCTCTCAAAATTAACTCTCCGAAAATGAAGACCAAATGTCCCTTAAATAGTTGGAATTTTAGGATGTGGGGGCATTTTAGGAATTTTATCAAGTAATATTCTATTAAATAAAATAATAAAAGGGGTATGGGTAAGGGTTTATTTAATTAAAAGGCAAGGGCTGCTGAATAATAAGGCATGGGTTGTTAAATATAATAGGTTTGTTTTTTTTAGAAAAATATAAAAAAAGAATGGGCTTAAAAGGTTTTAAAATGAAGAAGTTATTAAAGAAAGAAGAAGCATGGGGTAGGAAATAAAGAAAACAAAACTGCAGGGGCTGAAGGGAATCTCGGAAAAAGCTGTCGTGTGTGTGAGCGCGTGGTAGGAAGATGGACTTGCGCTGATCCGACGGATCTTGCTGGGCGACCATGTGCGCCGCTGCGATGGTGACACGTGGCAGCCAAGATTAATAGCAAAAATAGTGGCAGAATCCCTTGCTCCCAGCATGAATCGAGCTCCTGACCTTACACCCATCAACCCTTCACTCAACTAGCTCTTTCAAAAGCATTCTTTGAAATAGTTATACACCGATTATATTTAACAACATATTAAAACCCAAATTTCATAATTTGCACAATAACCCAAATCGCCATAACTTTCATGTACGACCTCCGATAGACACACCGTAAAAATCGACATGACCCTCAATTCGGGACCAAAAATATTTCAATAGTGTCTGGGTCTCGGGGTTGACTTCGGGCGTTGACCCGAGGCTTTGACTTTGACTTTCTTCCGAATTCGAACTTTGCACGGCCATAACTTCTTCGTTTCAACTCCGATTGATATGCCGTTTGAACCCAGGCGTCCCTTGATTCAAGGCCTACAATTTTCGTGTTTTGTCCGAGTCTGAAATAAATCTTTTAAAATTAAAATTTTACCCCTGAAGTTGCGTGTGTGCCCGTTTTACGCTCTAATTGAGTCCCGTCATCGCCGCGTGCATTCCAAACCTGTCAATACTCAATAACAACATTGAACAAGAGATTAACAATGAATATAAGATGTGAGCTTGAAGTTCTCAAAATTGCATTATTAACCCCATTTATTCTTAAATTTGTATTTTTCTCTAAAATAATAAAAATTGCTCTAAAAATATTTTATTGATGGTGCAACGGAACTAACAAGTTCTAGATTTGGGTGTAAATAATACAAAATAATGCACTCATCACGGGGCGAGAAATTAGCCTAGATTTTCCTTATTTTAAAAATGGGTCTTCTTCCATAATTTCCATTAACGATTTCAAAGATTCATATAACTCAATTATAACAACTATGAATTCATAACAATAAGGAGAATACATCTATACTGATTTCTAATCAATTTAAACATGATTGTTCCTAAGATCCAAAGGATTAAATCATAAAAACCATAACTTGTTTAAACAAATGAGGGTTCATAATTCTCATTCGAAATTCTCATAATACGTCAAATTAAATCATGGGTGTAACTCAGAATTAAAATTGATCCTATCACATGGATTTCAATAACATTACCTTTAATCATTCGATATCAATTTTGGGTTTTGTCACTAAATTCCTTAACTTTCAAAACATAATTAATCCCAATTAGTTCTAAACAGTCCCAAACCTAAGTCCATATATAAATCAATCCCCTAACATATTTGTAAATTTGAAATTGTGTGAGAGGCATGCTTATAAATTAAGAAACATATTATTAAATATTATTAAAGATTTTTCAAGAAAATTCTTGCCTTAGAAGATAAATAACGGCTCCTCCCTTGAGATTCTCCTCCCGTGCTCCTCTTCCAACTTGTTAACTTCTCCCAGAACGTTTGTGGCTGCTAGGTTTAATTAAAAATGGATAGAAAACCAAATTAGGGTGACTTAGATTATAAAAAAACTCCCTAATCGCGTATATTTCCATAAGGCTTAATATTGGATCCCCAAACGAGCCTGAAATATTACCCGAAATGGCCCAAACTCTCTCCTAAGAGTATATTTATCCCCCGGGCCTAACTTAGGATGTTTAATACACGTAAACGAGCTTCTAAATCACTCCGGAACCTAATCCACTAGGTGTACATTAAATCACACCTAATTATAATACTAGTCGTGCAGTAAAAATAATTCATGTAGTATGCAAATTAATTATTCTACCAATGCAACATACGCAATATAATTTAATTGCATAATCATGAACAATAATATCCAAGCAATTAATAGTTAAAACTCTTTTAATTTAAATGACGTAAAAGTACGGGGTGTTACATTCTCTCCCCAATGACAACATTTTGTACCAGGAATTCGACACGTACTTGACTTGACGAGTTCTGGATACTTCTATCGCATGTCCTCCTCCCTTTCTAACGTCGACCCATCCTTATTATGGTGCCTCCACTGCATGCGTACTAAATGAACTACCTTAGAACGAATCCTATGCTCCTTATGATCCAAAATTACGATAAATTTCTTCTTGTAACTCGTGTCAGGCTGGAGCTCTATCTTATCAAGATCTATCTGCTGGTAATCTAATTTATCTTTAAGGAACCTCTGTATTGTAGAGATATGGAAAACGATATGGATTCTTTGCAAATGATCCGATAATGCTAACCGATAAGCCGCTGGTCTAATCATTTCAATAATTGGGAATAATCCTACATACTGGAGAGCTAACTTCCTTTTCTTCCCAAATTGCATCACTCCCTTCATGGGAGACACCTTGAGCAACACCTGATCTCCAACCTCAAAATCCAAGTGCCTCCTCTCCGCATCAGTGTAACTCTTCTGTCGATCCTAGGTAATTCGAATCCTAGCCGTGATCGTCTTTACCTTTTCCGATATGTCCTAAATGAACTCCGATCTGAGAAGATCGTTATCCCCCACTTTTAACCAATAAGATGGCGAACGACAAGGCCTCCCGTACAGTGCCTCGAATGACACTATGCTAATAGTGAAAACTGGTAACTCTTGCTGTAAACAAACTCCACTAATGGGAAGTACTGCTCCCAATTACCCTTGAAGTCCAAAATGCACATATGTAACATGTCCTCTGACATCTGATTCATCATTTTCGTCTGACCATCCGTCTATGGGTGATACGAGGTACTCAACTCCGCCCCTAATGCCTGCTGGAAACTCCTCAAAAAATGAGAACATATGTCTTGTCCCTATTCGATACGATATTGAGTGGTACACCATACAACTTCACAATATTTACAAGGAAGATCTTGGCGTACTATTTCGAAGTATAATCTGTTCGATGGCAAGAAGTGAGTCACCTTTGTCAAACGGTCTACGATCACCCAAATGGCATCGTGTCCATGCTGTGACGTAGCTAACTCCGTAATAAAGTCCATGTAAATGATCTCCCATTTTCGCATCAAAGTCTTGAGAGGCTGTAGAACACCGACTAGTCACTGGTTCACCTTCACCATTTGGCATGTGGCACACTTGGACACGGAAATGGCGATCTTATTTTTCATGCCTGGCGTTTAATATTAGCGCCTCACATCCTGGTACATCTTATTCCCATCAGGATGTACCGAAATATATGACACATGCGCCTCCGTCATAACTACTCGTTGTAATTCCCCCCTATAAAACTACTAACCTGTTGTCGAATTATAATCCTTCATCAGAACTAATCGAATAATGATCTTCTCCCTTTGTTAACAACTTTCTGGCCTTCTATTGACAAAAAGGATCTCCTGCCCGCGCCTTTATGATTTGCATGATGATTTCAGGTGTGATGGTAAGAACTGCCATAGATGCACATGATAGCTCATCGCTCGTGCGAAGTGAACCCCACTTAGCCTTCTACACCGTCGCTAGATCTACTCTCGGTTTATATCTCAAGGCATATGTCACTACATTCTCCTTTCTCGGTTGATACTGAATATCAAACTGTAGTCCTTCACAAACTCAAGCCATCGACGCTGCCTCACGTTCAACTCTCTCTGTGTGAACAAGTACTGCAAACTCTTGTGGTCCGTAAACAACTGTAATTTCACCCCAAAAGATAATATCTCCAAATGCGTAGTGCAAACACTACGACTGCCAACTCCAGATCATGGGCGGGGTAATTCCCTTTATGAGGCTTAAGCTTTCAGGAAGAATAAGCTATCGTCCTCTCCTCTTATAGCAATACACCTCCAAGTCCTCACAAGGTCACATAAGTAAAGACATTATTGTCTATTCCCCCATAAGGTATGGAGACCACGGGAGCTTAAGTTAACTTGACCTTCAAGTCATCAAAAGCCTGCTGACACGCATCATCCCAAAGAAATGGTACACCCATAAAATTCGTTAGAGGTCCGACTATCTTCGAGAACCAATGACTGCATACCCAGAAAACTGTGCACCTCCGTAGGTGTAGTGGATTGTCCCACTCCATCACCGCTGAAACCTTCTTGGATCCACTGATATCCCTGCCTTAGATACAATGTGGCTAAAAATTAAACCTCCCTATAAAAATCCACACTTCTCCAACTTAGCATTAAAGATGATGGTCCCGCAATGTCTGTAAGACTATTCGCAAGTGCCGTGTGTGCTCATTTGCGGTCCGAGAATACACTAATATGTCATCTATGAACAAAATGAAAACTGATTTAAAATGTCCAGGGACGCCCTGTTCATCAGGTCCATACATGATTTAAGTGCGTTCGTTAGATCGAAAGGCATAACCATGAACTCGTAAGACCCATATCTTGTCAATAAGATTATCTTCGAAACATACTGATCTCGAATCCTCAGCTGATGGTACCCCGACCGTAAATAAATCTTAATAAAAGAGAGAATCACCCCTCAACTGGTCGAATAAATCATCAATACGGGGTAATGTGTACTTTTTCTGTATATTAACCTTGTTCAAATACCTATAATCGATACACAACCTTAATGCTCCACCCTTCTTCATAAACAGTGAACTAGAGCACCCCGAGGTGAATTAATCCTCTGAATGAATCCCTGACCCAACCGTTGTTGAATCTGATCCCTAATCTTTCTCATATCTAAAGGAGCCATGTAATATGGTGTATGGGGAATGTATCTCATACCTAAAATCAAATCAATCACAAACTCGATCTCCCTACTCGGTCGTAACCCCGTAATCTCCCGAAACACATCTGAGAACTCCCTAACGATCAAAATAGAATATAAAGTAATAATGACCCCTTTAGAAGTCTCCTCCTCAATGTAGTATAAATGAAAGCTAGATCCTTTTTCGGACGAGGAATTACAACCAAATGCATCTCTTTCCCTAGAATGGCAAAGACGAGGGACCTCCAATAACAATCCACACAAGCCCTTTAAATAGCTAACCAATCGATCCCATGGCCTAATTCTTCCAATGCCTATCCCTATACTTATGCACACAAAATGTATAGGTTCCCTTCTACCCCCGGGTGAGTCTATGTGAAGTAATATATGAGACGCTAAGTCTACCATCCTCGATGACCGAGCAAAGCTAAACTAACAAATGAGTGTGATGCACCAATATCGAATAAAATGCGCCCTATATGTCCAAAGATATGGAACATACCCTCCATTGTTGGTGTTGGTGTTGGTCCATCTCTCGGTGCAATGTGATACACACACCCATAGTACATCGACTACTGTTAATTTTGAGGTAGGGTGGGTAGTGCTGGCACTATGAAAACTGGAAGAGATGGATACTGCTGACGCTTCCCCTGAAGTACCTGATACTCATGCTCACCTCCCTACTCTTGTTCCCCCTAATTACCTTAAGGGAAATTCTTTACTGGGTGTCCCCTCTCTCCGCAGACATAACAGTTTCGATAAACTTGACGCCTAACCTGCTGCTGCCCCTATTGGCCATATTGCCACTGGCCCTGCTTATTCCAATCTTCTAAACCCATGTGCTTCTTGAACTAATTTCCTGTATAGGACCCCTTAAACTGTTGGAATCCGTAAATACTATTCCCACCTATTTTTCCCTGCTTCTCGATAAATCTGAATTGGGCCTCTTCTTGCGCTTACTCTTTTGGAACGACCGTTGATCATGACAATGCAATAGAACAACACTCACTATCTGAGTATAAGTGATGAAAGTCGGGTTCCCCAAGAGGGAATTTTTTGATGTGCCAAGCTGACCCCATCGGGAATCTCTACATTTTCTTCTCTTCGGTGTTCACCTCATCTGTGTAAATAATGACAGTGCGGTGAACTTCTCCTCATACTTTGCTACAATGCAGTTCTCCTGCTTTAGGTTTATGAACCATCTCCTCATCTCTGACCTCACTGTGGGTGGAAAATACTTCCCATCTCACTTACCCTAAAACTCATCGATAGTCATCGTATCCAAAACCTTAAGTGTGGTGACTGACTCCTACCACTGTAGGGCTGCTGCTACAAGCTTGAATGAAGCTAACATCTTCTTGTGCATGTCTACCATCCTCAGATGTCTCTGGATATCTTTCTTCTATTATCTTGTCACTAAAATATCTGTACTCCCAACAAAATCTTATGGGTGGCCCTTAGTAAAGTCCTCCCTCGCTTCCTCCCAAACAGAGCCCTGCAGCTGAATAACTAACACCACCTGTTGCGGGGGCGATGTTGGCTGCTGTTGCTATGGTTGGAAGTGCTGTAGCATGTCATCCATTACTACAGAGACTGCCTGAGTAACTACAGTAGCTAAGTTTGTTAGTGTAGCTACATGTGGTATTGGTGGTAGCTGTGGGAATGGATGCAACTCCCGATGATCCCTATCCTCTGCATCCTCATTAGTAGCGCGTCGTAATCTACCGCGTCGAGCATTTTCCATTTGAGAGCAACAAGGTTCATATTAGTAACAAATCGTAAATAGTATAACAATTCCTAGATATATGGGTCTATATATCATATAACGCATCTCAGAACATAACGAGCGCAACGCAGATCATAAGGATATTAGAACCTGGATGCTCTGATTCCAACTGTGACAAATACCATTTTCCATCTAAAGGTTGGTCAAACAAATACGCCGAAGATGGGTCTTATATAATAATTTATATCTTTCTTAGCATCAAACCATATGATACACGTTTTAAATTAAAACATCCACGCATATAATAAGGAAATGAAATAATAAACTGAATAAATACATAAGTCTCAACTCTCACTGACATAGAATATCTGAATAATATGGCTAAAAAAAAACCGACTAAATAAAATAAATCCTAAGCTTATTACCATGCTATCTCTGACATGCAAATGGCTGCAATAAAAATGGAGTAGCAACCTATGATAGAATCAAATAACTGAGTTTGCTAAGGAAATGGAACTACAAATCTGATCCTCCTTCAGCCTTGCTGATCCTATCTAAGAATATCTGTAAAATATTTTTGATAATTTGGATCAGAGACCTAAAGTTACAAGAATTAATTTCCAAGACCAATAAAAAATGATGTAGTTAATTCTCAATACATGCCACCCATCGGCTCTCAAATGCAATAAGTATCTCACCCATCTTCTAAGATTAATATTATACACATTCCCAACCCAATCCATAATATGCTGATTGGCCTCTACACTACCATAAGATCTAAGAATAACTAACTATTGTATAAGTGAGACACACTACCTACCCGTATATGATCACGGTCACAAGGACAAACCCCCACAATACTACCCCCACTGAAAATACAGTTACATCAATTTTATATAGTATTGGATCCATTAACAATTGTCTACTTCATTTAACCACATAAGTTCTTTACGTGATGTAATATATATATATAACACCCACCTTTGGTGTCCACCTCGTTCTATTATCGACAAGTCTGGAGGAGTCCCTCACCAAATGAACTTAAACAAAACACATATAATTGAGGACATCATTACGCAGTAACACTACCTAACTCCCATACATTGGCTATATAGATGGATCGAGTAATCATACTTCTCTCACCACAAAGCGGTGACCCTGAACATATGATCTAAAATAACGTCATCCACCGCGTCCTAGCACATCTTAATTGATCCGTGTTACCCATTTCCGATGTCGAACACACCCCCAACTGATAGATTTGTCATGAATACGAGTATGTCCGCACAAGTATAAAGTACACATATATAAGACACAATGTATATGTAATTACCCCTTAAGCTATCGTACCTCCCATGCGTCAATCCAATTTAACTTGATTTCATACTCCTTGAAATACAATTACCTATCTCGAATATTAACTACTTAGATAATTATTAAAACATTAACCTAATGGTTAACAACATTAATCCTAAATTAAACCGGTCGCCCCTCACTTGGACAACCTCCCATATACTCGGATGAACTCGTCAAAATTCCACGAATATTTTTGCTGGTCTGACTCGACCCAAGTTTAGGAGCCGAATCGAATATGGTCAAGGAGCTAAATCGATTCTCCCTGATCGAATTGATTCGCTCTTAAGGCCGAATATATTTGGGCGGGACAATATGTCCATATTTGCCTTGTTTTAAAAACGGATATTCTTCCCTAATTTTCATTAACGATTTCAAAGCTTCATAGAACTCAATTATAACAACTATGAATCCATAACAATTAAGTGAATACATCTATATTGAGTAATAATCAATCTAAACATGATTGTTCCTAGTATGTGAGGGATTAAATAATAAAAAACATAACTTGTCTAAACAAACGAGGGTTTATAATTCTCATTATAAATTCTCAGAATACTTTCTTTTAGAAACGGTTATTCTTCCCTAATTTTCATTAACGATTTCAAAGCTTCATAGAACTCAATTACAACAACTATGAATCCATAACAATTAACTGAATACATCTATATTGAGTTATAATCAATCTAAACATGATTGTTCCTAGTATCCAAGGGATTAAATCATAAAAATCATAACTTGTCTAAACAAACAAGGGTTTATAATTCTCATTTAAAATTCTCAGAATACTTCAAATCAAATCACGGGTTTAACTCAAAATTGAAATTTGATCCTATCACATGGTAACTAATCATATTCCCTCTAATTATTCGATAACAATTTCGGATATTATCACCAAAGTCCTTAACTTTCAAAACATAATTAATCCAAATTAGTTTTAAACAATCCCAAACCAAAATCCATATATAAATCGATCCCTCAATACATTTGTAAACTCGAAATTATATGAGAGGCATGCTTATAAATTAAGAAATATATTATTAAATATTTTACACGAAAATTCTTGCCTTAGAAGATGAAGGAAGGCTCCTCCATTGAGATTCTCCTCTTTTTTCTCCTCTCCCAACTTATTAACTTCTCCCAGAACGTTTGTGGCTGCTAGGTTTAATTAGAAATTTATAGAAAACATGATTAGGGTGGCTTAGATTACAAATAAACTCCCTAATCCCGTATCTCCCCATAAGGCCTAATTTTGTCCCCCTAAATGACCCTAAAATGTTACTTGGAATGACCCAAAATCTCCCGTAAGGGTATAACTATCCCCCAGGCCTAACTTGGGATGTTTAAATCTCTTAAATGAGTTTATAAATTACTCCGGAACCTACTCATATAGATGTACCTTAAATCACACATAATTATTATACTAATTGTGCATTCAAAATAATTTACATAGCATGCAAATTAATTATTCTACTAATGCAACACATGCAATATAATTTAATCACACAATTATGCACAATAATATCCAAGCACTTAATTATTATAATTCTTTCAATTTAAATGACGTAAAAGCTGAGATACCAACTCTTCAACACATCATTTTTAATTCTTTACATGTGTGGTTTAAGGTTGAAACACTTTCTACGGTACCCTGTTAGATGTTTTGGAGCAGTTGGGGAAGGGGCTTTAATTGTATTGTTTTATGGCTTGCGTTGGGACTGAGGGGAAGGATGGATGGTTTTTGTTTCTCTTTCACCTCCTTTTTATTTTTTTGGTCTTATAATGACTTTGTATATCTCTTGTTTACGGGTTTTCGCACCTTTAAGAAACATCTTTAATATTCTTTGCTTACTTGTATATATAAAAAATTTATGCGCAACACATTTTTATGTACCTAGCACTACTTTTTTTTTATTAAAGTTTTTATTGCGTATGCTAATTATTATCCTTTATTAACGAACTCGAGTACAGATTATCAACAGAGCGTATGCTATAAATAAATTTCACATCGTGGGTTTTGTCAAATGAACTAGCCGGGATAAAATAAATTTACCAACATCAAACTATAGGTCCAGATTATAATTTTTATGGCCATGACCATGAACCATTTGTCCATGCACAACTTAATGTTTTATATAAAAGTGTATTCCTATGAAAGAAACACCCTTGAACCAGGAACCTTTATATTTAGATTTGTTTCCTTAAATGAAAGGCTTTTAACCTTTCAATACAATATCGTAAATGTTTTTTTTATGTATTGTTTATGCATGATATGATTTAGTTGTTAGAATTTATAGTATTTGACTAAGTTGACAAAATCAAATATTGGTCAACTTTAAGGTCAATTCAATATAGAACCCACACATATTTTGAGACAGTTCAAAGTGATAACGCGTTCTTCTCCGCGAGGAGTATAATGTGGTATACTCATATGTGCAAAACTATAAATTAATGAATGAGAAATTGTATCTCAATTACTCAAATGAACATGGAATTTGATCGAAGTGTTATGTTAAAGCTCTCCCACATAGAAAGAATGTGAAAAATGAGTGTAGTATATTATAACCCATTTTGGTTTAAAGGCTTGATGCCCTTAGGGTATCCCAACTCTTTGAAGGAGGGAGAACCTACATGGACATGGATTGACTTCCAAGCCCACACGCACGCGCGTCGCCACCTGCCAAGCTCGGCTCGACTCGGGAATCTTGGGCCTTGGGCTTTAACTTGGCCAATTTATTCATTTTTGAGTCCATTTTTTGATTTATTTCGGCTCAATTTGTTTTATGTTTTTATTATTTGACTGTTCAGGGATTTCGTTTTTTTAATTATTTTTTATCCCAACAGTTATGATTGTTTGGATGTTTTTTCAACCGTTTTTTAATCGCCACTCATTTAGTATAAATAAGTGACTTGCTCTGCCTTTTTAGAACATGAAACATAAAATGTCTTCTGCCAGTCCATTTCAGTTCACATAAAATAGAGAGTTCTATATTATTGGTTCACAAGTGACTTGCAATTTGAAGTAGGTGTGCACATGGTTCGGGTTGGTTCGGTTTCATCACTAAACCATAACCAGAAGCGAGGTGGTTCGGTTCTAGAATTTTGGAACCGGAACCGATATTTTTTGGAACTGAACCAAACCGAACCGACGGTTCTTGGGTTGGTTCGGATCGGTTCCCGGTTCTCCACTTATATATGAAATTTAGTAGAAAAAGTCCAACAATACAATCCCAAAATGGGTTTTATGGCTGCCGGCCACTACCATGGAAATGGATAGCGGTCGGAGCTTCAAACCGTTAACACACACACACACACACACACACACACACACACATCCATATGCATACATTTTTAAACATTCAACGCGCTTATTAGTAACACAGTAGAGCAATTAGATCTATTGATGACTGCAAGAGAGAGATACATTTTCTTAATAGGAATTTGAAGAACTCACCGGTGTGTGTGAGCCAATAATTTGTTGCGGAACATTGAAGTTAGAATTGATCTTCGCTCTGATTGATCCAATGACACTTTGACTTTATCTCTGCCAGAGTATTTTCTGGTGAGGGCTCTATAAGCAAAATCGGTTTGGGGGCATCGGGAGTGAGGTACGGAGGTGGGGAATTCGGGTAAGGGGTACTCGTTTTAGGAGGAGTTTTGTTTTTGTAGAGAGAGAGAGGGAAGAGAGGGTTAAGAAGGGGGAAAGAAAAGAACAGACTATAGGCTTTACTAAATACATAAATATAAATATATATGTATTTATATAATCGGTTCAGATTTTGGATTGGATTGTTTTTTTTCCTCGGAATCGGGAACCGAATTGAAATATCGATTCTATTTTTTTAACTGAAACTGAACCATTACTCAAAAAAATCGAACCGAACCGAACCAATCGGATTTTCGGTTCCGCTGTGCACTCCTAATTTGAAGTGTTGCTATTACAAGCGAGATTGTTGTATTCTGGGAGACGATTGCCGCAGAGTCCGTGAAGCATCAGTGCGAAGTGTTGAACAGTTGTCTCGAGGACAAAGTGTTATACACTTGTCTCAATAAAAAAATATGTATTTATTATTACTGTAATTTCAGATTATTATTCATGTATTACTTAATATTTATATATTCTATAAAGTAATTAAAAACCGTGTTGAATAACATTAGCGAGCATGTGCATTTTTTTTGACAGGACAAGTTAACTTGGAATGAGGTTTCTAGACTCGTCACTCATCATAGTCTTAAGTGAAACCAATAGTCCACTGAATTTAATTATAAGTTGTTAGATAATGGATTCCCACTCTCGAGGGTGCAATTAGGTGCACCAATCAGGATGTATTTTTTTTTTTTGGGCCCATCAACTAGTGATAACTCATTGCTGGATGTATTCCAATCCCCTATACCATTGTCTCTTTGCCATTTCTCCATGTATCCTTTGCTGACTGGTGAGTCATAGTCCTATTAGCCCTTGAAATGTCCCTGAGTGGGACTTACTCATTGTCCTCATTCATTCATGGATGTTTAAAGCTTGGCCTCTGTCGGTAGTTATAAGCAAACAAAGAGTGAGAGAAGGAAATTAACTTACCTCTTTCTTGATGCCATTTGCATTGGCAGTGATGCAGATTGAATAATACACTCGTGGAGGCTAGAACATAACTCCTTTTATTTTTTCTTTTTCCAACTTTCTTATTCCTTGCAGAAAAATTCTCAAAACAAAGAAATCAGGAAGAAGATGTTGGAAAAATTGGACTTAAATGGGTTTTAAGAAAGCTGTCCAGATTTTTCTGGACAGATTTTTGAGCAACTTTGA
Organism: Sambucus nigra; assembly: GCA_949130495.1. Lineage (NCBI taxonomy): Eukaryota > Viridiplantae > Streptophyta > Magnoliopsida > Dipsacales > Adoxaceae > Sambucus > Sambucus nigra. The sequence goes on along the minus strand of OX422210.1, from coordinate 275,565,118 downwards.
GCTCAAATTTAGGTGGGACCATATACGAACGCGTTCACCTCCGCAAGGAGATTAACGTAGTATATTCATATGTCCAATTTCAATAAGTTATGAATGATATTTATGTCCCCAAAGTGACTCACAAAGCAATGAAAGTTAATGAATTGGGTGTGTTTTTACTCTTGTCCCACATTGGAAGAGTAGTGGAATTTTGATGAGTTAATAACACCCCAAGTATGGACTAAGGCTTGGATGCCTTGGGGTATCCCAACTCTTTGAAGGGGAGATGACCTAAGCTATGCACGGGTTGACTTTCGGTCCGTCCGGCCGGCTCGGCTCGGCTCGGCTCGCCTTAGGCTTAGGCTTATGCTTATAAAAATCTCCTACATTTTTGGGCCGAATTTATTTAACTTATGCTTAGAAAAATTTCCCTCCTTCCAGAATTGCTGTCAATTTTGTCCCAGAAAATTTCTGTCCTTCTCCTGCATAACATATCTATACTGTTTGTTATTGAGTTGAGTAAAAGCCACAGATTTGAGTTCGTTGTAATTAATTATTGTCGTGCTACATAATTAATTAGAAAATCCGTTCTATCTTGGGAGACAATATTCATCAACCTCGAAGCACATTGGAGGGAATAATTTGTCTTAAAGACACTGTGAGATTCACAGGGCTCGGATTATATTTCTAATTTTATTATTGTTTCTGCAAATTCAAGTAAGTGTTTTATTTCTGTAATTCTATTTTAATTTCGAATTATATTATAATTATTAATTCTGTACAATTGTTTTTTATAAATAGTAGACTTAACAGAAGAAATAGATGAAGTTCATCTTCTATATACATGTATACGAATTGGGTTAATTTTCCTACTTCTACAAGATCTCTCATGTGAGTTTCCAAGCTCTGAAACTATTATCTTCTATCAACATACATGCAAAAATTATTCTCTTCCGTGCAACAGAGAATATCTTTGTTAGAGGAAGGCAATTAGTCTCTTAGCTTGGGTACTCAGAGGGGGTAGTACAATTTTGGCTCGTTTCTTAATAAAACATTAATACAAAATTTCAAAAAGATAAATATTAATAAAAAATGATTAGGCAAAAGTAGTATTGTATCCTATTGGCTTCGTTCCAGAAATTTACGGAAAGAATTTTATTAAAAGTGTAATGTTATAAATATCAAATAAATTTTTTAAATTATCTACCAAATAAATTGACATAATAATAAAATATTATACTCTATCTTTATTACACTACAATATATAATATTAATTACAATGTCACATCATTTTGAGGACATTTTTGTCACTCAAATCGTTATTCGTAGTAAAAAAAAAAAGAAAAACAATTATAGAGGACAAAGCCTATACATATTTATGCACCCCCAAAATTGTCACGAAAGTATATGCTAAAATGGTGGATTTGACTCTACTCTATGAAAACAATCAACTATTTCGATAACAGTAATGATACACTAACAATTAACATCCAATGCACCTAAGTCCATCATTTTTGTTTCAATTAAACCTGAGCATGTTGGAAATTAATATTCAGTGTCGAAATTAATTATTGAATTTTAATTATATTAAATTTTGAATTTATGAATTTCTCAATTATGTGATCTTGATATCAGATAATTAATTAGGAACGTGATAAATACGAATATTAAAAGATTTGGTCAATTTTATCCGTTATTCACATGATGATTAGTGGCATTAGTGGGGGACTTGAAAAAGAATCTCACCTTGACTAGGATTCCGGCCCTCTTCCCCTTATAAATAGAGGAGCGCTACACAATCTGGGATTATCTCATAACACACTATTTCTGAGGTGGGAGAGAAACTCCGAGATTCCATTAGAGTGTATTTTTTCCAAGAAGGTAGATTGATGGAGCAATTAATCAAGATTGATCCTTGATCAAGGTAAGTCTTATTTTCTATTTTTTAGATGTATTTTGTGAAAACATGAAGATCCAAGATCCTTTTATTAAGAACAATTGTATGCGAAAGTTTAATCATATTAATGTGTTCGTGATTAATATTAGGGTGTTCTTAAATATGATTTTATATGTGGTATCAGAGCTAAAGTTTAAGATCTCATGATTTTCCTTATTGATGTTCGTCTATAAGGAAAAATGTGCCTGAGACTTTCTGCCACATTTTTATATATGTCATTAAATTGCTTTTGTGCCTGAGACCTTCTGCGACGTCTTATTTCTGTCATTAAATCTGCTCTTAAAGTGTGTCTGAGACTTTTTGTGACGTTTTCTCTGTCGCCAATACTCACTGGTGAAAATGAAAAGTCAAAACTTGCTTGGAATTTTAGGAAACTGACATGGTCGACTGGAAAAGTCGAAATAAACAAAACCCATTGTATACAATGGGCGCCACCTTACTTTTGCTTTTTGACGTCGTTAAGACCCTTAAAATTGCGTTTTTTCCGTTTTTGGTAATAATGTTGACGTCAATATCTCACTCCAGAAAATTGATTTTTGAATTTCGCAAATTGTTTTGAGATCCTGGAGTAATTATCTACAACCCTGTGGTGCTAACTCAAATTTTCTATTTTTGGCAAAAATTATGATTTTTTCCAAATATTATGTATTTTTTTTATGTTCATGGTTCTAATATTCATGTTATGTAGTATTTGGTATTGATGAAAGAGTTCAATATAAAATTTTGAATATTAGATGTATGATTATGTGTTTGACAATAACATTTCGATATATTAGGTTATTGTGCATAATCTATATTTGGTAGCCCAAAGATCCTAATGTAATTATGAATTGATGTTTACACAATAATATTTATATGGTGTTGAATGGGGAAGGCATGAAAGTGTCTTAATCTATAATTGTAAATATTAGATTATTATGTATGCATCTATATTTGGACCATTAATTATACATTAAGTTTTGAGTATAATATTTTTGGGGGCATTGATTTTGCATAAATAATGTTTCTGACTTCCAGAAAAAAATATTTTTGAATTCCGTCGAATATTTGAGATTGTGGAGTAATTTCCTGCAGTTCCATGATGCTAACTTATTTTTTTTTTTGGAAAAATTTAAGTTTTCCCATATTTCATGTATGTTTTATCTAGAACTGTGATAAAACCTTGCTATAATGATCATTTTTTAGTTGAATATTCGTGCGAAATACAGGCCAACATATTTCATATGGTAGGATATTAGACTTGCGATATTGTTAATATTCATATTTTGATGAGTCTCGTGCCAAACACAAGCCAATGATTCATATTGTTGAATATTATGATATTCGTGTTTTAACGAGTCTCATGCCAAACACAGGCCAACGATTCATATAGTTGAAAATCAGAATTATTATTTATTCTAAGGCTAGTACTCCCATTAAGTTGAATTAAATGTCAAACACAAGCTATAATTCATATGTGCAGATACTAGATTTATTCGTTGCATACATGCATATTTGAATGCATGACTTGCAAATTTTAAGTCTCATAAGTAGGTATTCATTCAGTTTAATCAAATGCCAAGTACAGGCTAAGATTATATGTGAAGATACTATACTTGTAGTCATTTCAGATTATCCTAATGTTTGTTATAAGGTTAAATTGAAGTGCAACACATGCTGAAATTTGAATCAAATAAACATTGGAATTTTTGTAAATGTTAAATAATTGACATCAATGTTAAAAAGTCATATTTACATATGCCACTAGTATGATAATTGTGATTATAACCGTATTGTGCATTACTATGACCATGAATGATTTGGGCCAATATTTATGATTTGTTACTCATACATAAGTGATGAAGAGAAAGTAAATGATTTATGTCTTCCATTTACTATTATTTGTCTAATATCTCATGTAAACTCTTTGTCTATTTGATTTTCACATTATGTCTAATTTTTCGTGAATTTCAAGTTAGGGAATAGGAAATAATATAATTATTCATGTATTACGGGTATTTTGAACATGTATGTATATCTCTAATATTCATATAATAAGCGGTTTGGTGTTCATTAAAGTGCTCCATTCCAGAAGATATAAATATTGGACTAATGCATTAATATCATGCATATTTTGGTTGCCTACGGGTCCATGTATGATATTGAATGCTAGGATGATGATACTTTATGATGTTGCATACATACTATTGTTTATTCGTTTATTGTGATTACAATAATTGAATAAAATGTTAGTGGTGATATATATTTTGAGAAGGTAATAATGGTCGTCAAACGCAGATGCCATAGTTTCTTTCACTATCATATCACCAATTAAGTTTATGAAAACCATAAACATGAATAATTTAGTTTATTGATCATGCGATATTTAATGAAAATAAGTGAAAAATTTATTGACTTGTGTATGTAAGTCTTTACGTAATGTAATATTCATATTATGAAATATTTGGTAGTCACTACAGTGACCCAACTAGAATTGCAATGAATATTAAATGTAAAGATGATGGTAGTAGTAACTCATGATGCTTATAATTGTAAAGATATTAATGGGGTATATTGAGTTTATTTCTTCAAGCAAGGTTATTCCTTACAGGGAATCAATTTTGAGTGATTGAATGGACATCATAGACCACATACATTATTATAGTATGTGAAAATAAATTGTGCACAAATATCGTGTACAATATAATGAAATAACATTATACCCAATAAAGTAATCTACAAGCATCATATAATCGATATTTCACGGTTACTACTAAAGAAAACTCACGGTTATGCACTCAATTTATTATCATGTAATCGATGTGTGTGTTGTTAAATCAAAGCATTAATGAAGTGAGCAATTTATCTCATTATCTTATCACATATTATTGTATCCCATTTTGTGTCTCTAAAAATTTCATATGTAATTTGGTTAAACAAATTAAGTTTGTTTACATGTTGCACACTCAGACTAATAATGGTAAAGATAATATGTATCTTTTATGATTTGAAACGAGTTTTTCATCTCAGTAGAGTTTGCAAGTTATACTTACTGTGTTATAGAAAGTATTTACTTTTGATGCAAGGATTTCTTACAAAACAAACTAGAAATGCTAATAAGATTCTTTTATTTTGTTCTAGGGGAATCAAATCGCCATTTGTTTTCATAAACCCTCAATTTTTTTTTTGGAAAATATTTGTCTAGACTTGATCGTGAGAGATATGTTCTAAAGAATCTTTTGATGTATATTTTTTTGAAGGGTTATGATATTCCTTTTGATATTTTGTACAAAATAAAGTTTGGACATAGGACTTTAAAGATTTGTTTGATCCTGCATCATAATCGTAGCGTTATTGATGAAACTCTTTAAATCTTTTGCCAAATTAAATCTAGACTCTTTTTCATAATTTTCGTGGACAAGATTTTTGTAATGTCTCTTACAAATTTTGATAGTCGAGTTGTGCTCTTAAGTGTGACACCCCGCCTAATTAAATACCGGGCGATCACTCCTTTATTAAATTAAAATCAATGTGAACAGTTGGTTCATTCTTAGCATCACTGTCGTAAAAATACTTTTCCAATTTAAACACCCTAAATAATTAAGCTAAGTGTTAAAACCATTTAAAACCCTATTCTAATTTTATTAAATCCGGTTATAAAATCTTAAACCATTAACATCTAAAGAGTCACACATTAAGAATAAAAATAGAATTGAACATACACGAATTTAATCATCAATAATAAATCCCAACATTTACAACACTAAAGGAAAACATCCTGACAGTAATAAATCCCGAAATAAAGGTACTGAAAGTAAAAATTTCAATCTCTGACAATACCAAATAAATAATAGAAAGAGGGCGACACATGCCCCTGCTGGATAAAACTGAATTAGGAGTAGAATCAAATGGATGAAGTCGTCTAAACAACAGGCCTGCAACTCCCACCTAAGCTGCAGCACGTTCCTTCTAAATGATCCTAAGTAAGACGCCCCTGTGGCTGGATATATGTAATACATACATATATATACAAGAGAGAAAAGGAAATAGAAACGGGTCAGAGCCCGATAGTGTATATGATTTGAAAATTCGTTTAGCAAGTATTTAAATTGATTACAGGCTAATGCAACAACATATTAGTGCGACACTCTCTTGAGAAATTCTCACCTCTCTTCTAATGTGCACACCTATCGCACTAACCTTCCCAATGGTCTATCTCGTCATATACCACACTATCTTTTCCCAATGATTTAACTTATCTTAGGTTATTCGCAGGATTTACAACTGAACAACACAAGTATTTAAAACGTAAGATTTCAATTTGTAACCAAGGTTCTCCTTTTAACTTTATTAATCAATAAAGTTTTCCAGTGTCAGATTATACTTTCTCAAAACAATTATTTATAATTTGAGTCATCAACCATGTCCTACATATCAAATCACAGTAGGCAGTTCCAGATTTCAGAATTTCATATATATATTAACTACTCGTATAATATATATATCATAACAACACCCCACATAAAAACTATGGTGCAGGCATACTCTGCTATCCAATCCCCGTATCAATCGTACTAAAGGGAATACACGTTCGGAATCACTCTCGAACTGTATAAATACATACACAAACAATATTGAGGCGAAGCATAGTTTCCAAGTCCAAGAGGTCAGTACATACCCTCACGTCTCTTAGGACCGTGACTACCGATTCGATAGCCTGTACCTAGGATTCCTATCTTCTAGGGTACGAGTCAATATCCCCCATAAGGCACACGAGATAAGATCATCCCAGCGCGGTAACCTCAGGGATAGCAAGTAGCGCGGTCATGATTTTCACAAGTATATAATATATGCATACACAATCATATAAATATACCACTTTTATTATATCAATTTAGGTTTATCCAATAACCCACATTCACAACATTTATCCTTATTTTCCCATTATTATTTATCAAGTATAATGGTTCGTTTCTAACTTTAATTCGAAGGGTTTTTTCAACTTACTACGTAACCCTCATGGACTCTATTCTTCCAAATGTATAATTCAGTAGATATCCATTTATGTTCCAACGTAACTCTCTCTTACGTGTCTCTCCCCTTTAATATATACTTACATTATCCCTTATGCAAAATATCCCAAAAATATAGATTTGGCCTTATATTAAGTGATTTTGAATTTTATTTTCAAAGATGATAATTTCAAACGGTTTCGAAATCGGAATTAAAATGGAGTTTTAATTGAATTTTTATTATCTCTAAGAGTCCTCAAAACATAAAATTGTCTAGCAAAAAAAATATTAAAAAATATTGAACAGTCCGATCGAGTTGAATTTTTTTCTGTAGCTTCCTCTCGTCTTCAGCTAATTCTCTGTAAAATTTCATCCAATTCCAACGGTCCGATCGTCCGGAATAAATATTTTAGTGTTTGTATCTGATTAGAACTCTTTTCTTAATCAAACTCTTAATCCTTTACATGACAAAGGGTTTCCAGAATATCATATAAATCATCACTACATAAAAATTTCCCATCTCAAATTGGGTTTTTCTTCCATAAATCTCATCCTAATAACTCCTAAACTAATATGGATGATGCATCAACGAAATAAGCAAGATAAACACTTGCCTGGGATTTTCAAAAATCTGGTTTGGTGTTGAATTTGGTGTGGTTGCGTTCCCCGTCTCGCGATCTACGCGTTGGCGGCGGCGGCGGTGTAAACGGATGAGTTTTGAGCCTTGGAATGCTTTGAGAGCTCTCTCCTCTCCTCTCCAATGGCCGTTCTAGTATTTTGAGTTATCTAACCCTAGGAGATAACCTAAACATCTGATATAACCCCTTTAATTTTCGTGGGTTTAATTACCCAAAAATACAAAATGACTAAAATACCCTCCCGGGGTACTAATTAGGTCTAAAAACGCCCCGAGACCCAAATCAAACTCTCGGGTATGCTTTTCTGACTATCTCGATCCTTCCGGACGCGTTGGTGCACTCAAAACGACCATACAAACAACCTATAAAATATTCACTTTTATTAATCCACATTTAGTCCCGACACGACACAGGCGCGTCCCGACTTAAATTTCCACAATTGTCATTTTATTCACACGTGACAATATTATAAAAATAAATCTCATATATTACCATACTCATCCAGTAATATGCAACAAATAATATATTCCCAATAATTACTAACTCTTGTCACGCTAGTAAATATTTAAAACAACCTTTCGGATTAAAATTAAATTAATTTATCTCAATTAAATTTAATAAATCCTTAAATTTAAAAGCCATGAAAATACGGGGTATGAGATTAAGGTATTACGATGTCTAATATAAGGATGACCTATGTGGACTAAGTGGGAGATTATGAGAAACTTCCCTTAAAGTGGACCTACATAGATCATATAATTGTCATTGACACGTATTTATTGCATTAAAGTCAAATTCATTATGAAAGGTGAAATTAGTGGTAGTAGAAAATCATGAAATATGGTTATAAAGGAAGGTAGGGTACTTATCCCATTACCGATAACCTTCTTGAATCCTTGTTCTTTTAGTTGTTAGATTGTCTAAACAACAAAGAACAAATAAATGATCAACCACTAAATGATAGTATTGTCACCGTGAGAGAAATGTAGATAAAATCATAAGGAATAGTATTAAGAAGATCTTAAAAGGTCTACTATCCTCGATGATTATGTGGTGTATCTGCATGAACATGAATTTGGCGTAGTGATAAATAATGACATGGTTTTATTTTCAAAAGTCATAAGAAGTGAAACCAATGGACTACAACTAAGGTTGAAATCTCGTTGAATTACATAATTGATGCACTAAAGTCGGGTATAAAGGGGTCATCAAGAGCAAACGCGACACTAACGGTAGTTAAACGAGATAAAGCTAAATTGTAGTAAAATATTTCACTATTAATGAAGAAAAGGTTATAAATGAACCTTCTCAATTATATGTAAGGACATGGAATTCCTATGACATTAGTGGCTCATTATGATTGAGAGTTACATGAAGTGGATGTGAAAATTACTTTGTGAAGTCTTATAAACCATGCGTATATGTGTAGGATATCATTTTATAAACATAAGTTTCCCACATGACGTATTTTAAGAAATAATATAATTTTTTTTAATCGTTGTATATTTGTATACACCTTAAGATCAGTGGGAGTAAGTTTGTATATTTTTTCTATATTCAAGCACATATTTAGAAAGTATAGAATCAAAATAATCTTATGGGTTTAAAAGTTGTATATGAAGTAATGAGATACTTAAAGGACTATATGCTCACATTTATGATGTATGTGTTCGTTTAAATATGAACAATTATTGTGACTCAGATTTACTATTTGTACGGATGGTATGAAGTTCACTCCTGCTTAAGAATATTTGTTTTGGTTTATCAACCAATATAATGAAGGAGTGCAACACAATCCATCCATTAACTATTATGAAAGCTGAGTTTGTAGCATGCTTGATGCTACAACTTATGTATTTTGGCAGCGTGACTTCATTTCGGGACTTGGAGTTGTTGACAATATTATCAAGTCGCTGAAATATTATGATAATGTCGCTGCAATCTTCTTTATGAAGAAATGTTAGGTCTTCCTAAAGTAACTAAGCACGCTGAATGAAATACCTATCAGTTAAAGAAGAAATTCAGAAACAAAGAGTGTCAATTGATCACATTAGTACGAGTGATAACATAGCAGATCCTATTACGAAAGGACTATCTCCAAAAGACGTTATGGAACGTGTCAAAGAGATGGACCTCGATTAGTAAAATTATGATTGCTATTTGGCTTAGTTGTTTGACACTATTACTTGAATTCAATAAAAGTGTTTCCGATTTCAATTATTTCTGTCTTTTGTGAATGCATGCATATGATTATGAATTATTGTTGACAAAAATAGTCCTTATTCAAAAGGACATTATGAGGCCATTATGATACTCAATATTAAAGGTTTAGTTGAATGAAACATTGGTGTTGTGGTACATGGAAGGAACCATGCTCTTGAATAGCATGGAACCGCCATGACTCGCATCCGTGAATTGTTTGATTTAAGCAAACTATATTTATCAGTTATTGTGCACCTTATGGTACCTAATTTAATTATGAGGATTATTAAGACCAAGTGGGAGATTGTTGAAAATTAATATTCAGTGTCGAAATTAATTATTTAATTTCAATTATATTAAATTCCAAATTTATGAATTTTCCAATTATGTGGTCTTGATAAATATCAGATAATTAATGAGGAACGTGATAAATACGAATATTAGAAGATTGGGTCAATCTTATCCGTTAGTCACATGATGGTTAGTTGCATTAGTGGGAGACTTGAAAAAGAGTCCTACCTTGACTAGGATTCCGTCCCTCTTCCCCTTATAAATAGAGTAGCCCTACACAATCTGGGGTTATCTCATAACACACTATTTCTGAGGTGGGAGAGAAACTCCGAGATTTCATTAGAGTGTATTTTTTCCAAGAAGGTAGATTGATGGAGCAATTAATCAAGATTGATCATTGATCAAGGTAAGTCTTATTTTCTATTTTTTAGACGTATTTTGTGAAAACATGAAGATCCAAGATCCTTTTATTAAGAACAATTGTATGCTAAAGTTTAATCATATTAATGTGTTCGTGATTAATATTAGGGTGTTCTTAAGAATGATTTTATATGTGGTATGAGAGCTAAAGTTTAAGATCTCATGATTTTCCTTATTGATGTTCGTCTATAATGAAATATGTGCCTGAGACTTTTTGCGACATTTTTATTTATGTCATTAAATTTCTTTTGTGCCTGAGACCTTCAGCGACGTCTTATTTCTATCATTAAATTTGCTTTTAAGTGTGTCTGAGACTTTCTGTGACGTTTTCTTCTGTCGTCAATACTCACTGGTGAAAATGAAAAGTCAAAACTTGCTCGGAATTTTACAAAACTGACATGGTCGACTGGAAACGTCGAAATAAACAAAACTCGTTGTATACAATGGACACCACCTTACTTTTGCGTTTTGACGTCGTTAAGATCCTTAAAATTGCGTTTTTGGTAATAATGTTGACGTCAATATCTCACTCCAGAAAATTGATTTTTGAATTTCGCAAATTGTTTTGAGATCCTGGAGTAATTATCTACATCCCTGTGGTGCTAACTCAAATTTTCTATTTTTGGCAAATAGAAGTGAGAGAAAATTTTAAATTTTTTTAAAATTATCAAATAAATTTTTAAAATTATCTACCAAATAAATTGACATAATAATAAAATATTATACTCTATCTTTATTACACTACAATATATAATATTAATTACAATGTCACATCATTGAGAAGACATTTTTGGCACTCAAATCGTTATTCTTAGTAAAAAGAAAAATAAAAACAATTATAGAGGACAAAGCCTATACATATTTATGCACCCCCAATATTGTCACCAAAGTATATGCTAAAATGTTGGATTTGACTCTACTCTATGAAAACAATCAACTATTTCAATAAGATTAATGAAACAACAATTAACATCCAATGCACCTAAGTCCATCATTTTTGTTTCAATTAAACCCGAGTCCCCTCATATCTTAAGTCTCATCTATACAGTATCAGCCAGCTTCTGTGTTGGGGGGGCCATTTTCTATTTTAACGCATAGAAGTGAGAGAAAAAAAATTTCGGTTTGGAAGCATAACCTAAATTACATTGAATCATTAATGGTGCCTTCCCTTTCGCTTTCCCATTTCTTTTCATGAATACCTCATAAGAAAATGGAGTCATTCCAAGAACTTCATTCGTTTCGTACCCAAGAATAGAACAATTATTTCAACTTGGCAAGTTGGCAGACCTTTTCATATCTTATCCGAAGTACTCAAAAAAAGGAAGATATAAATACATGCAACTGTTGGATGAGAACATTATGATGACCATGTAGTTAATACTAGAGGGTTCCAGAGATTTGCAGTGTAAGAGCATATTTGTAAATTTAACCAAAAAAAAAAAAAAATCCCCACTATCCTCTAATTTTTAGCCGCAGGGGATTTGAGAGAAAAAGTGCACTTAAATTTGGGATTTTTTTTTGTTAGTAATATTAGAGAGATTCATATCATGGACACTTTTTCTATACAGTTTATATATTTTTGGCACCTAAAATAATATAAATTATGGATTTAGTACAACAAATATTTGGTTTTCATTTTTAGTCACTATTTTCAAATTATCGACTGACATGACATGCTGTAATTGGTTGACATTTTATAGACGTAGGTCCGCGCCAACGGTTTTATTAAAAAAGGACTAAAATTATAAATAAAATATTTGTTGTCCTATTTTCAAAATACATATTACAACAAATCTTAAATTTACAAAGCTCATTTTCGAAATCTAGTGATGTGTCAAGTACATATTGAGTAAAATACAACTCAATATGTACTTGACACATCACTCGGTTTGGAAAAAGGGTTCACGAAATGGTTCTCCTCAATATTACTCTTTTTTTCTTAATTCTCACGCGAAACATCTTTGTTTTTAGTCAGAGCAAATATAATTTTAATTCTTTTGTTTTATTTTACTTTTATTTTTATTAATTCTTTGTATACCAACAGGTATACGTGATTATTTTACTATTCAAAAGTGAAAGTATATTGTGGCGACAGATTTGAGGAATGATTTAGTTATAAAAATGAATAAACTGTAAGAGCAAGGAGATGTACACATTCTTTTTCAATAAAAAGATAAAAAGAGGGAGAACGAGTGCAAGGTAAGCCATAATAATTAGAGTTGTCAATGGATCGTGTCTGGATCTGGATCATATTTAAAAATCTGATTATTAAATGGATTGGATATTGATCTAGTCTAATCCGATCTGCTAAGAATTCGATTTGATTAAATATAATATATACAATAAATTTATATATATTTACTACAAATATATCAACATATATGTAATATATAAGTATAATATACATAAATATATATTTATGTATACATTACATAAAAGTAATAAATGTTTTATTTATACTAATCATTTAATATAATACATTCTAAATATTTAATCTAAGATAAAGAAAAAAAAATGGGATAAAATAAAAATAAAAATTAATGGCCAGACCCCGGCCTAGATATGATTTGATTCGATACTAAACGAATCATGATCTGGATCCAATATTGTAGATCTAGCGAAGACTCGGTTCCGAATTCCAATAAATGGATTTGGATCAACATAGATCCAGTTTGGACCCGACCTGTTTACAGGCCTAATTACAATCATATCGAGGGACTACGACTTTTATAATGAGACGGGTAATGGGACAACCCTTTTCATTCTTCAAAAAATTCTAAATATTATCCTATTTAACCAAACATCCTTCACCATTTATGTCCATTCTCATTTCATTTCTGATCGTTTTTTGGGGCCAAAATTAAGGATTTTATTACACTAACATAAAAACTTAGTACAAGCTTCATTTTGATCCACCATCCAATATTGGGCAAAACATGAGCTACTCTATTTGCCTCTCGATAACAAAAAGAAATCCAAACATAGGTGAAATCTCTAGTCAGTGTGCTGCAGTCCTTGAGCATTTTATGAAGGAGTAGGTTTGAAGATTGAAACCTGGAACACATTTTAAAAGTAGAGATATAATCCGTTTTAATATGAATATTTTTAAGCCCATATGATCTAGCTGACATTAATCCTTATTTTATAGCCCATAGTTGAGCTATATCATTCGTGGTGTTTCTTATGTTTTTGGCAAAACAAACTATGAATTGACTAATACAATTTCTTAGCACACTCTGTATTCCCACACTTTTGATATCCCAACTAGATGACCCGTCATTATTCATTTTAAAACAAAAAGTATAAGGTTTCCAATGGAAATGTTGGATATTTTTCCTCCGATTAAGATTAATGGTATTATGATGTAATTTATGAACGTTCTTTGTAAAACAAAAAATATAATTGTTTTTATCCGATACCCTTAGAAAAGGAAACTAGATAAATAATTGCTTGTATTGGGTATGCTTGCGTATCATCTATAATGTAAATATGGATGATATCTTTTAAGGCTTCCTTAATCCATAATTGAACAACTAATATGTAAGAATTTATGAGTTTGAAAAATTTATTTAGTCTTCAACCTATTTTAATGTCCAATTCATACGTCTTTCGAGACGGCTCCGGGTTGGAACAACTTTTAGTCTGTGAGTAGATTAACGTGGTATAATCACATGTTCAAATTCATGAAATATTAGGTGAGAAATTATTGTATAAAATACCCACTTGTCACATGGAAACTTGAATGAAGTGTAATGAAAATTTTGTCTTATAAAGGAAAATTATGTAAAATGGGTAGTGTTTATATACACCCACAATGACTTGGGGGTTCAGAGCCCTTTTCGTTTTCCAAGCCTTTAAAAAAGGAAGACTTGTTTTGTGTAGGTTTTGGATCCCACACACAACCACCACCACCCGTTTGACCAACTCGGCTAAAGGGTTATGAGATTTGACTTCTATAGAAATATATATTTTGGGGCCAAATTTTGATGGGCTTTTACATTACAAATCATGTATTGTATTTTTTATTTTTTTCGTTGGCCCATCTAGCCTAACACTATCCGACACATTGAATTAATGGGTTATCTGGAGAATTAATTAACAAATTTAGCAGTTAATTAACGATCATATCCTTTTCTAAACGCCATTTGGAAGCCTATTTTCAAATGGTTTCTTAATTGAAAAACTTAGAGTCAAATTTTATTTATGCATTTCGAAGAGTTAGTATTCTTCTTCATAAGAGAGAGTTTTACTATTGTTTTTGGTTCATTCCTCTTACAATTTGGAGTTTTAATATTGCAAGTACGGGTGGTTATTGGTTAGTTTAGTTAATATTTGGACTATCCTAATACCATACCAAATTTTTTTAGTATGTTCGATTTCAGCAAATTGGATTTTTTACTGTACCATTCGGTACTTCAGTATTTTTGATAACTTTTGTTTCCGATAATTTCGAGGTTTTCGATATTTTTAGTTTTGTTGTGTTAAATTTTTTATTCATTTTTTTGGCATTTCAATTTCCAAATGCATTAACTAAATAAACACATAAACTATCAAATAACCTACATGTTTGTTCTTACGCCACCTAGATAAATCATTAGTTGACTTAGGTTATACATGGTGTGGGTACTCGAATTTTTCATCATGGGCCCGAACGAGTAGCCTAATAAAAATGGCCCAAAGTCCGAACCCCTCGCACCTTAACTAAATTCAGTTATGACTTAGTCTTCTCCTAGAATCTCGTATAGAGATATTCGAGGAGAGAAAGATGGACGTGGTGGAGTCCAACACCCCCACTCCCCGAAGATAAACATGTATATAATAAACCCTAAACTTGGGGCAAGAGGTATGCATGGTATTCTCTATAAAACGCTCCCTGGAGTATATATAAATAATACTGATTACACCACCGTGGATGTAGGCATTCTTGCTGAACCACGTACATAATGTGTTGTGTGATTGGCATTTTATCTTCTTTATTTTCTTTTGTGATTGCGCTTTTATTATTTATTTGTGTTGAATATAATTGTCACCATAGTTGGCGCCGTCTGTGGGAATGTTTGTCTTCCCTGAGAAAGCCCACACCAACAAAGAAGTTTGAAATGTCTGGTCACAGCAGTAATGCCCCTCAGGCAGGAGATATCCAAGAACAACTTGCTCCTCGCAGGATCAGATTTGAAGTTCGGCATTCAGATCAGAGGACTCGCCAAGAGAGGCCAGCCTTAGAGGAGAGCCAAGGACCAGTAAAGTCCACACGAATCTCTAGACTGATTGATGCCTATGAGGCAAGGCTCCAAGAGCAAAGGGAGTCCGCTCGCAAGCAAGAGGCTGAGAATGCTCGCCTCAAAAGAAAATTAGAAAGGATGGAGAAAGATCTCCATCGCAGCACTAGGCGACGTCCATACCGCA